>CM048823.1:22872044-23598227 GCA_026586065.1 Dioscorea zingiberensis
TGTGAAATGGCTACCTCATTGGATATATGCATCTACTACCTAACAAGAGTCAAAAAGATTTCCGCTTTTAGGAATAAGGCTCATAAACCATTTGAGCCATGCTTGATTCTGTAAGGTGTACCATGGAAAGGTTCTCACGCATACACCGTAGGGGTTTGAGTAAAAGGCAAAACCTATTTTCTATAAAACCTATGTATAACACCTCCAATATTGTGTTTTTTAGGCATCTGAGGGACTCTAACCTTTTGAGAGATAGAAGATTTTGCACTTATCTATTTCTCTTTTTCTTATATGTTTCCCTTTGCTTCAGGACAAGCAAAAGTTCAAGTATGGGGGTATGATAAGTGCTCAATTATACATATATTTCTATCATATTTGCATACACTTATCCAATTTTTTCTCATCAATTCCTCTATTTTTGTGCTCCTCTGGGTTTGTTTTGTCATTGAGCAGGTAAAATGGATACCCAGAGTAAAAGGAGAGAGAAATGGGACAAACCACGATGAAACAACCTGAAAAGGGCTTTACAGAGATGTGCACGGCCTAGACATATTTTTACACAGGCGTACACTGATAAGTGTTCAAATGAGCATCAAGCCTATATAAGGAAATTCTATACATATTACCTTATGTTTTGGAGGAGTGTTGGCCCACTGCACTCAAAATTGCTTTGTTTTTGTGGAATAGGACGTAAAAAATAGCTGCATTCCAAGAGTAGCCAAGCATTTTCAAGAGAATGCGGGCTAAAGTAAAGCTAAACCGGTAAAAGGACCGGCCATCTGAGTTCCATACGGAGTCAGATAGACCAGAGATATACTGGACCCCTCGAATCCGACCGACAGGACTCCGTATACTGGGACTGAGAAGTATAATGCACCGCTTTGGTACCTCGCATGGGTCTCAGTATATCGGGTCAGATACCGTAGTCAAGTAAATGTGATTTCGGGCCAATGGAGGGTAAGCTCCGGAAATACATCCAAAACCCTAGTGTGGGGTATTACCAGAGGGGCTAGTTACACGTTTGGGTCATCTCTGGGAGCGGGATTGGAGCAAAAACATCAAGGTTGGAGGGGGGATTCCCATCATCCTCTTCATCACAAGAAGGAGGCAGCTTTTAGGAGTTCTCCCATCAAAAGGGCTCCAAGAAGGAGAAGAAGGGCAAGAGAGGAGCAAGGGATCCACCAACCTGGCCATCATTAGGGGTTTTTCTCTCATGAACTCTATGTTTGCTTTCTCTTTTAGTATTGATTGTTACTTCCTCCATTGATGGAGAGTTAAACTCTTGATACTTCTTGGGTGTTGATGAACCTTTGGACATATGTTTAATTGGGATATTGTCTCTTCTATGTTGGATTGCTTGCCGGAATGCATTATAGTCTTATTGAATGTTAAGTGTATGGTGATAGTATTAACCTTCCTCTAAGGTTAAGTAGAGCCCTGGAGAGGTTTCTATAGTTCATATGGGGGAAGATGCAAGCAGCCTCCCCGTAGACGAACTTCAATAGAAAAGGGCTATAAGAGTACACCAGGAGCCCCGGTACCTAAGGCGAGCAACTCTTTAGATGTCCTATCTCCCTTAGCCCCTTCCAAGAGATAGGTTCTCTAGAACTTAACTAGTAAGGGCACCAGGTTGAGTAATCACCCCCAAGCGAGGGATGAAATCACATTAGGAACCTTTTTGGCCAATGATTCACCTAAGAATTCAACATAGGGAAGCATTATCCATATCTAAGAAAATCCAAAGGGAATTCAATCACCCAAGTAGCCCCTTCTTCATTGATTGATTGTCTTCACAAGGTCAATTCTAATTATTAGTTTGTAATAGTAATTTAGAATTAGGTTAGTTATCGCCAACCAAATCTCGACGAATTAGATAATAGACGCATTAGCCATTACTAGTACTTTCTTTTCTCCCCTCGGTAGGTTCGAGCAATTCGGACTTTTCAAGAGTCCACTTTATTATTTGATTCGACCTGCATTAACCTCATGGATTCAATCTAAGCATCAAGTTTTTACCAGTTTACTGTCAGGGAGATTTAGGGACTACTAGGAAAACTAGGAGTTTATTAATTTAGTCATTTACTTCTTCATAGTCTTTTCCTTTGTTTCAATAATAATTGTTTGATCTCAAAAGTATCTTTTTGCATCTTAATTGTTATTTTCATTTTAATTGGTCTCTGATTGGCCAATTTCTCTCTCAATTCTTCATTACGAGTAGTGTTGGATGCATGACCCTCGAAGAACTCTAAGGGTCTTGTTGAAGCCGACAGTGAAATCTTCGATCGGACTTTTCATAGAAGTGTTGGACAGAAGTGGAGGAATCAAATCTCTGAATCTCTTCGGGTCGGAGAACTTCATACCCATCAAGGCAGCTTTGGAAGTTAGGAGAGATTCCTATCATGGTCGGGAGGTGATTTCTTACATTATCCTATCATGAAAGGTCTCTCACTACACTAGAGAGGAATCTGTGCATCCTCCCACGTGAAATACGAATGAATAACTTGATGATCAAGCCGCTAGCACTATGACTAAGGATCCGCAATTCAGCCCAGTTTGATGGAATGCCTGACTAAGACCCTCACGCTCATATTGCCAAGTTTGTTCAACATTTGCAACATGTTCAAGATCAACGGGGCATCCACATTTATCGCCATTCAATTGAGATTGTTCCCTCTCGCTTTAAGAGAGAGAAGGAGCTTTACAAAGTTGCTGAAATTACCTACATCGGGATCTATTCAAGCACATGCAATGAATACTTGATAAGTTCCTTGGGCGTAATACTTCCCACTCTAGCAAGGTCAAAGGCCAAGCTTAGATTTGACATCTCTTCTTTCAAGCAAGGACCCAAATGAGTCATTCTATGAAGCTTATGAGAGGTACAAGGACTCCTTACTCAAGGCTAAGTTCCCCAAACATGGGTTAGCGACGACAGTGCTAAAGTACCTAACCTTCTACCATAGATTGGATGATGCAACACTCCATTATTTAGCTGATGCGCCGCCGGAGGCTCTCTCTTGGAAACAAATATCCCGATGACTAGAAGATTTTTGAAGACATGGCTAGTAATGAAGCCCATTGGTCTACTCCTGGGGAAGTAAGTTAAATTGGTGAATTCCCCTAAATGGAACTAATACAATTGGATGTAGCTCTCATGTAAAGTTGGATGTCTTAACAAGAAAGATAGAGGCGCTTGACTAAATGCCTAGCCCCCTCAAGATCGCCTCCCGTGTTATTTTGCAACAATTGTGGTGGAGGGTAATGCGATATTACGACAAGTTGCCCAATTCATGAACATGGAGAATCTCACCCAGTGAGCAAGTACAATATTCTGAACAACAATCATCAAGGACAACCGAGGGGCAATATCGGGCTTTTTGCACCTAAATGGAAACTACCCCGTTTGGCATATGGAAATCCCCATGGGGGTACAATATTCGGCCTCGGTTTCCAAATAATCTCCTCAAGCCACAAGAGAGAAAGACAAGCTTGGAAGAGATGATGTTGGAAAATTGTGCAAGATAATCAAGCAACTATTCAAGTTTACAAGGACTGCGGCAAGTAATCTAGAGGAAATCAAAATGGGCCAAATGGGCTAAGACACTCTCGAGAGGCCACACACAGGAAGTTTGCCTAGCAACATCGGGAGACAAACCCACGCGGAGCAAAATAAGTAAAAGCAAATCACACAGGAGTGGCAAAGAAATTGACCTTCCGGGAAATGAGAAGCTTTTACAAGGAAAAAGCTCAATTGAAAAAAGATGCATCTGCATTCGCTGCCATACTCCCAATGAAGAGAAGAAAGACAAAGAAAAGACTACACCTATTTCTCCATAATACCAATCCAAAATTCCTTATCCAAAGCAAGATTGAAAAAGGGATAAGGAAAATGCCCAATTTTGCAAGGTTCACAAGCATGTTGAAGCAAATCTAAGGCAAATTAGCTTGCCATTGGTGGATGTCCTAGCCAAAACGCCTAAGTATGCAAAATTAATGAAGGACCCTCCTATCCAATAAGAAGAAGTTGGAGTGGAAGTGGGTGCCATAGCTCTAATGTGCTCAATGCTCGGCCGCTCTACAACACGATTTGCCTGCTAGAAACTCAAAGACCCGGTAGTTTCCCCATTGTTCCATGTACATTTCCAAGTGAGGGATCTATCAAGAAAGCGCTATGGATTCAGTGGAGCAAGTAATAATACGACCACCCTCTATAATCCTTATAAGAATGAAACTTGGGCTTGATGACCCCAAAGCCTCGCAGTGGATGATACAATACAATTAGCCGGATCGGTGCTCAGTAAGAAGAGTGTGCCCAAAGAGGGTTATGCGCCAAAATGTCCTCAACACCAAGATTAATGGCGGTTTTTATTCACGCGCCGCATTTTGTTCTTTTTTGATGTCGATGACAATGTGGATGTGCTTGCATCATCCTCGAGAGCCCTTTCCTTACAATGCTGGCCAAGCACTTGTGCAAAGATCATGCCTGGGCAAGGGAAACTTGCATTAAGAGCTGGGGGATCGGTGAAGTGATCTTCTTCCAAATACCCGGTAGGAGCAATGCGTACGTATACCACTATGGCCTAAGGCGATCACATCCCCTACGATTATTATGCGGTACGCACATCGATCCTAATTCACCTCCGGGCTTGCATGGAGGGATCATAAAAGCTTTGATGTGATATACCAATTGCAATGATGAGGGATTGAATGGGGAAGTGGAAGACAACTGCAGAGAAGGGGCTTTCCGTAAAAATTCAGCCTTATACCAAGGAATGAAAGAAACGGGCCAAGCAATTTTTAAAAGACTAAGAGAGAGAAGAAGCTGCCCATTCCGGCCTTGAAGAAGTCTTTGGAGGAAAAGTGCTTGACAAGAAGGGGTAATCAAGCAGCTACATCTCTCTCTTCCACTCCACCCACATGAGTACCCGTGAGCATGAAAAGTAAAAAGATTCTTTCTATTTTACATGCACATTTGGGAGAGTGTTTGTTCGGTCATGCTTTAGAGGGAAAGACCGATGGGAAGCTTCAAGGTGTTTGGAGCCTCCATAAGGTAAGTTGGAGAATGCGATCAAGCTGCCAGTGACGTTAGCTAAACAGAAAGCTCTTCCTCGGGAGGCAACCCAAGCCTCTAGAGAACTTTTTCCTTCCTAGTCTTTAAAGTACTTTTGTCCCTTTTTATTAGCCTAGTGATGCTTTGAAATAAGTGGAAGTTGTGTGTTTTTCGCCCAATCCTCTTTTGTTCTTATGTTGGATGTTGTCATTTAGGAGGTAATATCTCGATTTCTATTAGGGGCCGGTGCGCAAAGAGAAAGCCGGTGCATGAACGAACTCCCACGGAAGGGCTGTGTAAGCCTCTTATCAGGTGTGTATATGACCGGGTCCCATGCTTGGTTGATAGCAAGCAGTCCTCAGATGTGGAGACTGACAAGTAGCCTATAATGCACTCGTCACCGGGACTCAGTAGAGTAGGAGTCCTGGTATAACTGCCGAGAGCATCTGTCCCGAGGCACTCTTAAATAGCCCCCTTTCTCACCCTGCTTTTTAACTTCTTGCTATCCCTCTTTCTCCCTCTCTCGTGGCCCTCAGAGACCCTTACTACACCCTCTCTTTCTTGGCCCAGGACGCCCATTTATATTCTTCCTCAAATTAAAGGCTTGGTCATCCCTAGGTATGAGCTAATCGCTTCAATCTCTCTCAATTGTATGTATCACCCTAGGCATGATTTAGAAACTCTAAGGGTTATTTAGAAATCGATTTTCTTGTAAAATGAAATGAATGAGGTTAGGATTCTTTGTAAGCTATTTTGTGATAGAACTTGCATTGGATGAGATGTTCTATGTGTTTTAGAAGTGTTTTGGATGCAAGAGATGTAGGAAATGGGGCTAAGATTCATCAATTGGCCTCCGGTAAGCTTTCATGACCATGTCGGAGTCCATACGGACTCCCATACGGGATTCTCGTATGAGGGGTATCAAGCCCCTCGGTGATATCACCGGATTTTCCTTTGGTCCGATCACGTATAGTACCCCGTGTATAGGGGCAATTTAGGTCGTTTCATTTGAAAATTTTGCCAAAAGCCCCTTTAGCTTCATTGGCACTACAACATCTCTTTGTTTTAGTTTTGGATATGCTGAGGAGAGATCATGCAAAGCATCAAAGAAGCGCGCCGAATGCAGAGGCCTGGCGAATTAGGTCATCCACCGGCTGAGACACACTTCCGCAGGCATGAGGTCCACCGCCTCCGGCATACGTCCGTCTCTTCTTCTCATTTGCCTGGCCTGGGACCTCGAAGTCCAAGGTAGAAGATGGGACACTCTTATCCAACTTAACATCGTGCGGACCATCGCAGTCCGGGGAGATTTGATATCATTCGGCCTGGCTAGAGGACCGAGGATCTTTTTCTCTTAGTCATGAGGTATTCCACCGCCCGACCTTGGAGGTCTTGCCGAAGCTTGTTTCAAAGGGAGGCCGGCGGGGAGTGCGGGTGGGGAAGCGTAACCAAGCACACCGCCATTACCTTCCAAATGGCTCTTGAGGAGGCTTATGAGGGGCGATGCCAGCTTTCTGACTCGATTCCACGCTGCATATGCCAGGACTATACTTATCGCGAATTACACCTTCTACACGAGAGTACGCCGAAGCTGCTTCCACGGGCCCTTCCCCGAGCCGCACCCATTTCTTACTGCGGAAGCTTCGGATTGATTGAGCTGAAGGCGCCATGCACAGCCACCACAAGGCGCATCCTTCATGACCGGACCCGGTGCACGTTACCTACATGCACTCATCACCGTAGGTACCATAGCGGCTTCGCCGGTGACAATTGTGGAGTCGCCATAGTCACCGTCGCCTATTTCTCTACAACCTCGTTGGCGAGCTTAGCCCGATCCACACAGGATATGTACTCTGCAGTTCACTTGGCGCATGAGGGCTGCAGTAACACCCGACTACCACCGATATCCACGCGGACCTCTACATCACACGTGCTTATCATAGGCATGGGCCTCGAGCGTGACGGAGTTTGAGGAAGCGACATCGGCCGATTAGTATCCCCTAATCCGACATAACGCCTTGTACCCTACGCCCGCGACGATTGGATTGAGTGCGGGCCCGAGCGGCGAGGCGTTACACACTCCCAGTTGTACGTCTATAGTTCGAGGAGGGAGGGATCCGATTCCGATGATCCGGGATCGCGGGCCCAGACCCTTCAACGCAGCCTACCCTCAAAGACCCTGAGTGGACCCTCTCGCATCGAGTGAGCCCGATACACGAGGCTGGAGGGAGCGAGATGACCGAGATGATTTGTAACATCGAGACACTATCTTGAGAAGTGGAGCGGCCCGAAGCGGCTTTCGGGAAGGCAGCTTTTCCGAAGCTCGCTCTTTATTCGATGGACACGCCCGCATTTACACCTCCTCCGCCTTCCAAAGACGCACAGAGCGATGAGGCTAGCCCACCCCGGGGACCGCATGAGCGCACTACCTCTATATTTCATTTTCTCTTTATATGGAACTTTGTTATTCTGCACTTGTTATTTTATTTACCTTTACGCATCATGGCACATTGAAAGCAAGGGCATGCCTCATACCGCTACCCTATATTATACTTTTCGATTTATGTGGATTCTCTTGTTTTTGTATGCTATCATATTTGATTCCTTCTCTATATTCGGGCCGAGTCAACATTGGATCCACGCACCCTCGATAAGCGAAGCGATCCTCCGGCTCCCACAAACAACCTCTACGGCAGCGCTATATTTAGGGGAGTTTAAGTTCACCCTTCTTCACTTCCACTAATTTCTTGTCTTTGAATTTAATTTTCTTGCATTGACGAGGACAATGCAAACTTTCAGAGTGGGGATGAGTGGCTACCTATCTCTTCTTAGGGTTATTGTAAACTTTTAAGTGTGGAGATAGGTAGCTAGTTATCATGATCATTTATCGCAGACATTTTTGTGATAATTATGATTGATATGCATAACAACCTTGGCGATAGACAAATGTGACATGAATTTCTTTTCCAAGCACACCATTTGTGATTTGAAATGCTTCCAATTGAAACACCATGGGCATATAGAGGTCATCTTTGTGACAATCATGATTGTGAAAGACAATAGATAACCAATTTCCATGTTCTTTTGACTTGACTAGCTAAGTTTTTTTTTTTCAATGGCTTCAAGAAATTTCGTGGCACTAGTTCAAATTTGTTAACCCCTCATAATACGCGTAGTGGACAAATACAACGAAAATAAAGTAGTTTAGCACAACAATTAAGTTAATAAAGATAGTGTTCCGCTGTTTTTGTTGATGAACTAGTTTTGTGTTCCGGCTCCTAACCAGAGTGTTCTTCATTTCCAAAAATCACTATTTAGCATGAACATCTACGAGTAGAGTTGTAACCACCTAAGTAGCTAAGGGTTCGGGTGCCTAATCAGCATAATTCCTCTGCAAAAAAGGGGGACTACACTCTACCCTGATCTTTAGTTTGGGACAGTCGGATCTACTAGAGATGCCCTACTAAAATAAAATGTGGAAACAAAAACTATGGTTGTAATTATCCACCGTTCATCTAATAGGGAAGTAACTCTTTTGTTCTTAGGGCCTCAAGGACTTTCTAGAGTCAACTGAGAGCATGCTTTCCTTATTAAGACTTTAGAACATGGCATGTGGAGTGAACAAGCTTTGTCTAGGACTTTATTGGAAGAGTTACAGGATCAATCTAAGCCCTGGTGTGGAGATAGGAAAATACAATGAGGTGGAGTTATTGGACTAGAATTCATGTATAGTGTGTAGAGCCCAAGGTTGAACACTTATCTTCTTTTCTTGATTTCTTTTCATTGCTTGAGGACAAGCAAACCTTTAAGTGTAGAGATATGTGATAAGTGTTCAAATGAGCATCGTCTATATATGAAATTCATAAATATTACCTTATGTTTTGGAGGAATGTTGGCCCGCTTGTACTCAAAATGGCTTTGTTTTTGTAAACAGGGCAGAAAATAGCGATTCCAAGAGAAAGGAAGCGTTTTCAAGAGAATGCGGGCCAAAGTAAGCGAAATCAAGCGAAAAAGGACCGTCCATACGGAGTTCCATACGGACCCGTGATGGACTCGAGATTTATACTGGACCCCCTAAATGGGACTGGACAGTGACTCCGTGATACTTTGGGATTCGAGAAGTATACGACCCCATATGGCACTCAGGTATGGAGTCCTCAGATATCTGGGGCCGTATATCCTAAAACTCACAGCTTGTGATTTCAGGCCAAAACTCTAGAGGTAGAAGTCAGAAAAATACACCCAAAACCCTAGTGTAAGGTATAAATAGAGAGGCTAATTAGGGTTTCGGGTCATCTTGGAGTGGATTGGAGCAAAAGCATCCAAGGTTGGAGGGATTCCCATCATCTTCTTCACATCACCAAGGAAGCGAGAGGAGGTGCTTTTAGGAGTTCTCCCATCAAAAGGCTCAAGAAGGAGAAAGAAGGGGCAAGAGAGGAGCAAAGGGATCCACCAACGGTCATCATTAGGGGTTTTCTCTCACTGAACTCTATATGTTTGCTTTCTCTTTTAGCATGGATTGTTACTCTCCATTGATGGAGAGCTAAACTCTTGATACTTGGGTGTTGATGAACCTTTGGATTATGTTTAATTGGTATTGTCTCTTCTATGTTGATTGCTTGGTTGAATGCATTATAATCTATTGAAAGTTATGTATGGTGATAGTATTAACCTCTCTATGTTGCGAGAGCCCGGAGAGGTTTCTATAGTTCATATGGGGGAAGATGCGAGCGCCTCCCCATGTGTAGACGAACTTCAATAGAAAGTGCTAGGAGTACACCGGGAGCCCGGGTACTAAGGCGAGCAACTCTTTTAGATGTCCTATTCCCCTAGCCCTTCCAAGAGATAGGTTCCCTAGAACTTAACTAGATAAGGGGCAGATCGACTAGATAATCGACGATTAGCCATTACTAGTACTTTATTTCTCCCTGAGGTTCGATACCCGACTTTTCAAGAGTCCACTTTATTACTTGATTCTACCCATACACTTACGGATTCAACGAATCATACACCAGCCCGTGCAACTCTCTGTACCCAAAATGCGTTAAAAACACATTGCATAGGCATTCAGATGCTTTACACAGCTATTCATCTTGAAGCCAAAATCTGTGAACGAGTTGCAATTTTCCAGAGTTTATTTGAAGAGATCCAAGACTCCAAATCCAATCTCTACTGTTGACATTGAAGATCATGAAGCCAAGAATACATTGTTAAAATTTTAGGTCAATCCGAGGTGATTTGGTCATCCTATCGAGCACTTGATGAAGATTGCGCATACCGAAAAAGTCAGACGGGCGGATGCACGGCAAGCAGCATCTCAAAGTTATCCAAAACACGTCAATTTAGTCTCAAATCAAACCTCAAGATTATCCATTAATAAAAATAACCGTACACAGTTATTTTGGAGCCTATATAAACTTTATTGAAGGAAGAGATCAAGCATCTTTGGGCGGGGGCTTAAGGGGACTTTTGGCAAATTAGTCTTTGGCGGGTGCTCTAAGAGACGGCTAGGTTTTTAGAGAAGATCGACGGCAGAGTAGGCATCGAGCAAGGGAGCTCCTATATTTTCAATTATGTCTTTCTCCAGTATCTTTATTAGTGTTTTCATTAACATGAGAGGCTAAACCCATTCGGTGGTGCCTCACACACATGAACCGTAGTATTATTTGTTAATTAAATTCTTTTATTTATATGCTTTCGATTACTGATGATTCTTGTGATTCTCTGCTTGATTTATATAACTGTATTTTGCATGAGCCATGGTCATATACCTCGTTATATTCCAGCGAGGCAAATACGTACTTAGGGTTTTGACTTGCGTGTCTCTTTGTGCATAGATCTATATCTCTCTTAGTTAGAGTATAACTAGGCATAGGTAATGAGTTCAATCTACATACCGAGAGATTTGATGTGGCATCTAGATGATACAATTGTTGAACTCCCAAGAAGTAATCAATGAATAACCAATACTTAGAATTTAGTTATTAATAAAGGAATCCTAGGAGGATTGTGATATGAGGTACCATGTTCATCATTGACTGCTCACCATCTACCAATTGTTCACGCTAGTTTCTTTTAAGGATAATCTATCAATCACAACTTCTTAGTTTTAGACTAGATAGCAAAGATAGTTAGTACTAGTATTCCAATCCCTATGGATATGATAATTAACCCTAGCTTTGGGTACTTTACTACTTGATCTATCTCTGCATTAATTTGGCGGTAGTTTGGCCAAAGACACTATGCATGCATCAATCACCTATTTCACCAACCTCCTGCACGCCTCGGGTCATTATAAGATATGTTGTAAGGGCTGGTCGGTGAGGACTATAACCTTATGAGGTAGGAAGTAAGGTAGCAGGCGCAATGCTAATGTGATAAGAGCATACGCGAGCTTCTTAGATAGCAAGTATCTGGACTTGGGGTCGATTGGTATCTTGCTAGTGTAGTATATGGCGTTTTGAACTCCTCTATCATATCGAAGGAGAATAGAGCTGACAACACATGGTGTTGCTGCCATGTTTAGTTAAAGGTCTTCTCCTTGTTAAGGTTTGAGGAGCAGGAGGGGTGAATTGAGGTACTGCCTTCAATTGCTTTCCGAAGAGCTCAAACGAACGGTAAGTTCTTCTCCCCTGCCTTTGATATGAAATACCCAAGGATGGCTAATTTCCCATTCAATATTTGGATCTCCATGACAGTCCTCGGTGAGCTCATTTCTCGTATTACCTTGACTTTCTTGGGATTGGATCAATACTCCTCTTGGTGATCATGAATCCCAAGAACTTTCCAGACTTTACCCCAAAGGCACACTTCTCGGGGTTGAGGCGCTTCCCATGGGCTCGAAGCGCTTGGAGGGTTTCTTGTAAGTTGGCGATATAGTGATCTGCCCTTTTTCTCTTTACAAGGATGTCTTCGTCATACGCCTCCATTTCCTTTCGAGCTACTTCTTCAATACTCCCGTCAAAAGTCTCTGGAAGGTAGTACTTATATTCTTCGCACTATGGCTTCATATTATAACAGTATGTATCTTTGGTTGTAGTAAAAGAGGCCTTTCCCTCGTTGGAGTCCTCCATCTTGACCTGGTTATACCCAGAGAAGGCATCTAGGAAGCTCATTATCTCATGGCCTAATGTGGCTTCGATGAGTTCAACAATTAGGGGGAGCAGATAGTAGTCATTAGAGTAAGCTTTATTCAAGTTGGTGAAGTCAGCCCACATTCGCCATTTTCTCGAAGGCTCTTTACAAGGTTTGAGAGACACTCAGGGTGATGGACTTCTTTGATAAACACTACCCTAAGGAGTTTCTCAATTTCATCATCGGCCGCTTGCTAACCCTTTGAATCAAAGTGTCAAAGCTTATGGATGAATTGATTGATCAAGGGGTCAATGCCGGGCGTGCTCCACAACCCTCCTCGATCCACCCAAAGCATGTCTTCAACTACCCTTGCAAAGATGTTCCGATTACCCTCGAAGTTTGGCGACACATCATCTCCTCATGAGCATCCACTTGATAGTTTTGAATCGACATAGACCTGTCTTCTCGAGAGAGTCCTTGGTCAAAGCGATCTCCACTAGGTCTTCAACCGACATTGCCCCCTTCATTTGGCTTCATGGCTTCAGAGCTCGGGCCTCAATGGCTAAAAATTCAGGGTCCTGCCTTTTTAGAAGGGCTATATAGATGCTTGATCGGTGGCCGATCGATCCCCTCACCTCCACATCCGCTCTCGGTGGGAATTTCATAAGTAGGTTATATATGGAGATAATTACCTTCAGTGCATTTAGCATCGACCTCCCTAGGATGACATTGTAGCTTGAGGTGCATCGAACCACTAGAAAGTCTGATTGTTGCCTTGCGCTGATAGGTCTCGACAGTAAGGAGAAGTTGGACCACTCTCCTAAACTACATTGTATTCCTAGAGAAACCAACTAGCGAAGTTTGCTCAATTTGTAGACCTCAGTTGCCAATTTCAATTTGTTCGTATGCACTCCAGAAGATGACATCTATGGAGCTTTCGTTGTTAATGATGACTCTTTTCACCTTGGAGTCTGTTATAATTACTATGACAACAACGAGTTGTCATGGAGATGGGAGACACTTCTAAGGTCTTCATCTGAGAAGGAAATAGGGAGTCTAGTCTTGGATTTTTCCCCGAGGGTTGCACTCAAATAGGCATCTGGGCGTATGACTTACAGGTTGCTGCACTGTTGTCTCCTCCACTTGGTTTCCCAGCGATGATGTGAATGGAGCGGGTCTGCTCCCCATCCTTAGCAGAGCCTCCACCTAACGCTCCAAATCACGATATCGGTTTTCCTAGATATTTGTTTCCCGATTGAGATCTTGACTTGGGGCGGCGCAGGAGTTTACTTCTTCACGTGCGTCAGGTTCTTCTGTTGGCACTTCCCTAGATACTGGGGCTAAGCAACTGGTTCTTCTCCTCATGGCGTACACAACTTTTTTTTCAATGTCCACACAGATAGCGCCAATCTGTTAGCCAAAAAATCGGTTTGGGTTGAAGTTACCTCTGGTTCAGATCAATAGATAAAATCTTCTTTAGTTGTAGATGGTATCGAGGTTTCCTCTTATAGATGCCACCTATATTGGGACAAGAACACACGCCGGGCCGCGGGAGAAGGGGGAGGGCTTAGATGCCCATGCCGCCCCTCGCCTCCGAGGTCAAGCTTTGTCGAGTTCACAAGAGAAGGAGGTGTTGGAGGGAGGAGAATTTATCCTCGTGAGGGTTTTAGGTTCTCAACCACCTTACCCTGCTTCCTCGCTGAAGTCTTCCTCCTTTTGTGCCCTTTAGACTTATCGGAATTTGGGCCCTACCCCATCACTTTTTGCCATCTCTTCGCATATCATGATGTAGGTTGTGTGAACACCCCTTTGTTCAACTCTCAGTGGTGGCATTAATGCATAGCAAAGCATAAGCATAAGGCAATTGTTTTATTAAGTAGTGAACTCCATTATAGGTCTTCGGCATGAAGATTACTCTGCAGTAGTTAACTGAAAGCTATGTACGAAAAGAAACAAAACTTTTCCTTCCAGTGCTTTGTGTTTCACCTTGATATTTTCAAGCCTAGTAACTAAAAAGCTAGGCTATACATGTGCTTATCAAAAGCCTCCTACTTAAAAATACCTGACTCCAGTTTTTCTCATGTCTCCATCCTTGCTTTAATTGTGTTTACTAAACCAATCCGCTAATGAGATACCTATAAATAATTTATCTTATATTTTATTCCCATAATTCTTTTGTGCCTTGTCTATAAAACATGATTTAAATATAAGGATTATTAATTATTAGTCCCTGCTATAGTGCCCCAAATGGCCAAAAAGTCCCTAGGGTGGTTGTGGTTTGGGGGTATAGCTAATAGTGTGTAGGGGGGTCCCTGATTACTGTTTCCAGGGACCTATAGATAACTTGCCCTTAAATATATACCTCTACCATAATGCTATTTGTAGGAACTGGTTTCAATGTCTACAAAAGAGTGGCAAGTGTTTTAGGTAAACCTAGTTTTTATAAACAATATTATTCATACATATATGCTTGGATGTTCCTTACTTGGATCATGGTTCCTTCAATTAAAGATGAGATCCAATCATAACTTAATTCAGCGATAAGTGAAAGAAAAAAAAAATTTGCTTTGAATTTGACTTCCAAGTTTAGTTTTTTTTTTAAAATTTTTTATTTTTTGACAAGTTGAGCTTGTATCAAGCTAAATAAGAAACAAAAAAACTACAAAACAGATTGTTCACTACAGATTCACAATTTCAGTCCAACTATGTGTGAGCAAAATTTTCCTTCCTCAACTCATTTGGGTCTATCAACACCTCTATGAAACAAAGATAATCCAGGATTCCAACCTTCCATATCCCTCGTAAGGGAGTCGTGATAGTGTTCAATTCTCTTGGGTAATATCCAATCTCCATGCAAGGATTACTCCTCAAATGGTTTCTAATACATTGAACTTCAGCCCTATATCTCCAATTGATCAACATGTCCTCTCTCTCAGAAGTAGTTCCTAACATGACCTAAGGGCACATTGAGATTGGCTTCCAAAAAACTATTTAACTTATAAAAATCGCTTTTTCAAAATCGCTTCTCCAAAAACTATTTGTTTCAAAAGCACCACACGACTAAAGCTTCAAAAAATGTTTTAAGCTTTTGGAGCTTCGCTTTTTAAAAAGGTAATCAAGCGAGGTTTCTTTGAGCCAAGAAGCTTTAACTTATAAAAAGTACTTCCGACTCAAAACAAGCTTAATCCAAAGCGAGTCCTAAATGACACCGCTATCCCCGGCTCCAAATAATTTTGATATTGATGGATAAAGTTAGGGGAAATTTCAGAAAACTACCCTGTAGTTTGCCACTTTCTTAATTTGGTCCTCGTGGTTCGAAATTGAACCACAAAACCCTCGGTAGTTTGCCGCTGCATCACTTTAGTACCAGCAACCCACCGTGCGATTCCGCGATTAAGCGTCTGCTGAAAGCCCACAGGCATGCTTGACGGATTTCCAACCTTATAGAAGGGAAGATCAATGAAAAATAAGCTTGCCTGTCAATTTTCATACAATTTGGTAATCGCTTGGTCCTCCCTCTTAACGTTGAAATTCGGACCGCTCGTGATTCATATAAAATAAATAAGAATCAAGTTAAGATTTAAGACCCTACAAGTTCCCAAATTGTATGAAAATTGACATGCTAGCTTATTTTTCGATGATCTTCCCATCCATACGGTTGGAAATCCTTCAAACATGCTCCAGGGGGCCAAACGGGACGCGACCGTGAATGCACAGTGTTACAGGGTACTAAAGTGATTAACGGGCAAATCATAGGGTCTTTGTGGTTCAATTTTGAACCATAAGGATCAAATTGAAAAAGTGGCAAACCGCGGGGTAGTTTTTTAAAATTTCCCCTAAAAGTTATTATAGATAAAAGTTTAAAAACTTTAAAAAAATTTCATTTTTTCTCCTTTTGGAGTCATCCACTCACTCACTTACTTCAACCTCTATATTAATACTCGAAGGATGAATTATCTTTTGAGTTTTGAAATACTTCAAGATGAATTCGAATTCCCCATACATTGTAAGAGACGGACGAGGGATCATATATAGATGGACCACATTTAAGTGGCTCATATGAAATGGACCCCTACTACTGCCTTTATTGCATGTATTTATGTAGCAATTGCTATGTACTCTTTATCTATGCTACACTTACAAAGGGGCATGCCTTGGCCTCCTCATACTTCCAATATAGTGGCAGTGGACCAAATGAAGACAAACTCTACCTGCGAGTCCTCTCATTTGAGTTAGTTTGAAAATATTTTAGGCTCTTTTATTATATGAAACCTATATACAACACTTCAATTTCCCCTTCTAAGTTATATATAGAGGTGTAGATTAGGTTAAGTTTCCATCAACATATACTTCAATGAAAATCAACTAGTTTATCAAATCAATTAAAAGTTTTTTTCAAAGCTACATCTCACTAGTTTGATAAATGATTTGATTTGTTTTTTACACATATGATCAATTTTGGTTTGGTTAATTCAATGATTCAACCAACCAATTCAAAAACTTTTTCTCTTATGGTAATTTACACAACTATTTGTGCAAAATACAAATATTTTTCCAAATTGTATTATAAGCTTCATCTTGATACGTGGATTTTCACCAATATTATCCGTGGTAAGCTAATTTTCTTTCTGAATTATTTGAAAAATACTCGGAATGTGTTAAATATTTTACAATAATAAAAAAAAAAATAATGTAAATGATAAGAGAAATTATAAAAGGCATATGTATATCTATTTATTTATTTATTTATTTCGACAAAGGCAAGAAGAGTCCCCAGAAGATAAGCCATGAGGGCGTATGCGCTACGTACGCTCGATAAAGGTTAGTCACGTAAAGAGAACAACTCTATGTCTGACTACAAATATGACTGCTCGACCGTGGGTTAGTCCACACGGGAACAACATCACACCTGACACTCACCTTATAAGAATAGGGATTCGATCATGAGTCATCGACTCAAGAATCCTCCATTTTAATAAGGGACCAAAATACTAATAGACCTTTCGTGGTTGGTATAGAAGGCATATGTAATATGAAACAATTAATAGAGGTACATGACTAATATTTTATGGAAGGAATCAAAAAATTTCTTTTCTGAAAATTATATAAAAAAGGACATTCTTTCACACAGGATGCTGAAATTATCGGATCAAGAGAGTAAGAACAAACTATTTCCTCAACTCAAAATCCATGAAAATTGAGTGGAAGGTTTGAAATAATTGAAAAAATAAAAAAGGTGAAGGGAGCTTGTGACTCTAACTTAGTTTTAAAATAACATGGCAAAACAGTCATTATTTGTCTCTGTCTCACCCAACATTATACACAAGATATTAAAGCTACCAATTAAAATTAAGTAATGGGTTCATCACTTGATTCTAATAAAATAAACCTAACATGATCCATTGCTCCCCTCTTCTTCCTCCTCCAGTATTTCCACAATCTCAAAGGAGGAAATTGAAGAACAAGAAGAAGGATAAGAAAAAGAAGCAGAAGAAAGCAAAAGAAGTAAGTCAATGAAAGCCCCAAGTATAAAACCATGAGTTTCCTTCCCATTAACTCTCAAGTAAAACCCTAACAGTTCCTCAAGCTCTTCCACTCCATAAACCACCACCATCTCCTCCATTGAAGCTCTAAAATCATAATATGGGTCCCTGGACTCCATGGTCACAGCAAAGCTTCCTTTAAATGGTATAGTATCAGCAATGACTCTTGCGTCCTCCATTATTGAGCTTGTCCCTCCTGGTTCGAAGAAGAGCCTTTCTGACCTCATCCCTTGCAACACCATCTCCATCTCAGAACCATCTGTCACTGTTGAGAAGCTCTCGGACCCTTCGGATGTGTTTGTGAAGAGAGACTCTGTGGACTCTAAGCATTCTACATCCCTCACCTTGGGGACAGTATCTATATTATTGCACTCATGATCTCCTCCTTCTCTGAAGGATTTGGTTCTTGCTTGCTTACAATAAGTCCACGGTCTGCTGCTATTATTGTAGAAAAGGGATGTGAAGCCAAGCTTTTTCCCCATTCCTTTGGAGCTTCTTTTAGCTTTGGAGTGTTTGGTTGAGGTTTGTGCTGGGGAGGTGAAAGGAAGGTTAGTGTGATTCAAGTTCATACATCATAGGTTTGAAATGCTGGTTTAATTTGTTTGTTTGTTGTAGAAGATCTTGGTTAATCTGTCCATGTAAACTTTGTTATTTAACACGTACGTCCTTGCACATGGCTGTTATATGTGGCCCCTGTAGTGTCAGCAGTTTTATATGTATTATATTTAATTTGTTATTTGGTAATTTATTTTGTATATTATAAACTCCACAAATGTTACAAAACTTAGTGAGATTTGCCCATCAAATGTTTCTCAACGAGTTCAAGAAATATAGAAGCTAAAAGACAAAAAACGATAGATTACTTACCTTTAAAGTTTTTGGCATAATGGAATTTCAATTATAATTCACTTTTTAGGTTTATCTTTTCAAGAAATAAAATAAAAAATATATACATGAAATACTCAAGTTAAAAGATAAAAAATTGAATATCTACATTTGAAGTTTTTGGTGCAATGGTATTTTCATTACTTCAGCATTATTTTTCACTTTTCTAACAACAACCTCAGACTATTTAAATTGAGAGGTAGAAGTGAATATATGAGTTTATTGGGGTAAGCATGTAACAATAAAATTTAAAATATCATCATATTGTTCAAGCAAGTTATTTTTATTTTGTTAAATTAAGTATGGGTTGAAACGTAAGTCTTGTTACAAATTAAAATTAACACTTATTTGATTGATCATTCTTTTTGTATTAGTACCTTTCAAGGTAATTAACAACTATTTCCAAAAATATTTTTTTGTTCCTCTTAAGTTGTTTTAATTTTTTAAGTAATTTTTTTAATCCAATAATTTTGAATGTTCTTACGTTCATGCAATTGTTGACTCAGTAAAAGAGTAAAAGTAGCGAGGAAAATGTCCAAAAGTTTTTATAGAGAATATTTTTATTCCTTCTTAAAATCATCAAAGGAGGTCTCAAAGCCATCTTTGTCCATAGCCACTACAACCCCTTCTACCAATTCTCTTATTGTCTATTAGTACTAGGGTTTTTTGTTAAGTGATAAATAATAAATCTATGAAAGACCCAAGTTTGAACCCCCTCCCTTACAAGGTAAGGGTAAGATGAATGGATTTCTTCCGAAAGACTGTGGTTCTCAAGACCGATCAACCTGTACCCATCCTTGATATCATTGGGGGGTGTTTCTCGTCTTATTAAAATAAATAAATAAATAAATAAATAAAAAATAACAAATGGGTCAAGTTCCCAACATTGACATACAAAGTACTTTTTTGTTCAGTGAATTTGATGTGCTTCATTAAATAAATTCCTCTTTGTTTGTAACTTGAAAATTTGATTAATCAAGTGGCAAAAAAAAAGTTGTGATGCAAACTTTTGGAATTGAGCAAAAGTTGGGAAAATTTTAAACACCTAAACTAGCTATCTATCAAAACGGAAACTAATAATGCAAAAAGTATATATAGTTACATTGAATCAGCATGAATAAATATTAATTGGGTGGTATAAGTTTAATATATCATCAATAGATATGAGTCCACAAATATGTGTTGTTTACTGCCTCCTCATATGTAATATGTTACGGATATATTTGGTAAGACGCTTGTCATCGACCAAAATGGTCACATATACATGTGGATCAGTGTCCCTTTACCTCAGCGGCAATATCACCAAATAACCTAGTATAATTCCGTTCGGCAAATAAAAATGAGGCTTCAATCCTACAAACAAGTCCGTCGGAATTATAGCAACCTTCTTATCCACATGGCGTGAGGGTCTCATAAGGTGCTTATAGCCACCTAGGGAAGAAAATATCTAACGCCTCTACAGTAAGTAGATCTTATCCACTCGCCTCTACAGTAGGCAGATATTTTCTACTTACCTACGTAGCACCTACACATTAGGCAGATATTTTCTTACCGCCTTAGGAGATATTTACTCACCACCTTACGTACCGCCTTACTTACCGCCTTACCCACCGCCTTTCCTAAACCGCCTTTAAGTTGCTATAAAAGAAGAGCAATGATAGAAAGAAAAGGGGAGGAAAAATAACCTAACTTATGTCTAAGACTTCCTTCTCACCAGCTTTTTGACTTAAGCATCGGAGTTAAATCCGGGCAGAAAGGCCCAATTCCGATCCTTCCCTTCTCCTTTTTGCAGATTCACCCCAAAGCGAAGAGCTGATAATTCCAATCAGAATTCCAAAACACTCTCCGTGTTCCCTATTCAGAAGCTGAAGTAAGCGTCCACACCAACTATAAATTTTAACCGTTTGTCAAAGGCTGAGACCAGATCACGAGGCATCACGAGGCAACAGTAGCCAAAGCGTGAGGTGGACCAGTTTTTGGCATCAACAGTTTGGCGCAGTCCGTGGGGACCCTTACAAAAAACCAAATTATTACTACCAGAAGATCAAAACAAATCCAAGAACAAGGAGCACCTAGTAATCTTGAAGGACTTGACGAAGTCCTAAGGCATGAGGAGATTCCGTCGGACAATCCACCAATCTTGCCACCATCGGAAAACCCTTCCGTCCCACCCCAGGAACCCATCCCGGAGTTTTATCTTAACATGCAGCAGCAATTAGAGCAGTTAGCTCAAGCTGTTCATACATTGACTCATCCGTCACTTCCTCCCACACGAACTCCACCAAATGTGCCAACAGCCCTACTAGCCAATTCCAAAAGCAGAGGGAGGACAAGGACTCGCAACCATGGAGAAAGAAGGGAGAGAACCGCCTTCTCAGCTAGTTAAGAACCTCCCTCCGTTTGACGTCGAGAGCAAGCTGCCACAAGAACAGAACGGCATACAAGAACGGAACCGACAAGAACAGAACGAAATAGTCCATCCGCTCCTACTGTTGACAGAAGAATACGGGGACAAGACCCCTCTCGAGGAAGACAAAAATCCGAATGGCATGTTCTCAACATATGCTCGCCATTTATCAAGGAAATATTGGAGGAGCAAGTTCCTGATAGTTTCCGACCACCTGCTATGATTGCATATGAGGGCAAAACCGATCAATCCCGTCACTTAAAGTCCTTCCGATCGAAGATGCTACTTTCTGGAATTATCGACGCTCGTATGTGCCGAGCTTTTCCCTCTACTTTAGAGGGAAAAGCGCAAGACTGGTTTGTCGATCTTCCATCTAGCACGATTCCTTCATTTCAAGTTCTAGCAGATCGCTTTTTAGCTTATTTTGCTAATTACTCAAAGCAAAAGAAAACTCCGTCTACCCTTATGCGCGTTAAGCAACGAGGGGGTGAAACACTCCAAGCCTATTTAAACCGTTTCATAGATGAAGCCGCAAATGTTGCGAACCTTATCCCGCGCATGGTCAGAATTCATCCCGATGGAGGGTTTGCTAGAATCCCCTTTTCGTTTTTCCCTCACTTTAGATCCGCCGAAAACCATCCCCACCCTCATGGTCCATGCCCAAAAGTATATCAATTCTGATGAAATTTATACGGGCTGGGAAGAAGAGGCTCGACGTGCCTCTGCGGAAATCCAGAAGGGAAAAGCCTATCAAAATGTCAACAGAAGGCCCACGGAAGTCCGAAAGGAGGGAGGATCGCGCAAGGACCGTAAGGGTGAGAATAGAGGTCTGGAAACTTCAACATGCCCACAGCGACATATGCTACAACCTAGAGAATCTGCAAAAGAAGGGAAAATTGTCAGATACGATCACCATACCCCACTAAATCAGACCCGAAGCCATATTCTTATGCAAATCCAGGATCAACAACTCTTGACATGGTCAAAACCTACAAAGAATCCCGTACGACAAAAGAACAGCAAAAGATATTACAAGTTTTTCATCAAGCTAGAGGGCCTGACACAGAAAAATGCACCCATTTGATGAACACCATAGAAGATGTCGTTAGAAGAGGACAATTGGAGCAGTATATCAACATTGAGGTCCAAGAGAAGCCTGAAACTTCACAGCTTGAAGAAGAAAAAGGGGAGATGGTCGGATTTATTAGCGGTGGTCCTGGGTGTGGTGGTGAAAGTTCCGCCTCTCGAAAAAGCTATGCCCGAATGGTGGGAGTTGCGCAGGAAACAGAAGCGCCACAAAGAAGGTCTCGGCCTATGGCCCCCATCATTTTTTATGACAACGATGTCAGCAGGGTTCGCCACCCTCATGACGACGCCTTGGTCATCGCTATCATGGTTTCCAGCTTCCAAATGAAAAGAGTTCTAGTAGACAGTGGAAGTTCAGTGGACATTCTTTTCTGGAGCGCCTTCGAAAGAATGAGGTACACGATGCGTATTAACTTGCTCCCCGTGAAAATCATCTTTAGTGGGATTTTCTCCGGAGGGGTGCGTACAAACCGTAAGGAATGATTACGTTGCCAGTTACGGTAGGGAATTCGCCAAGATCATCAACAGTGACAACAAATTTTCTAGTTGTACGCTGTGCTTCAAGTTACAATATGATTCTTGGTAGGCCAACCCTCAACGCCTTGAAAGCAATAATTTTCACTTACCATCTTCTCCTCAAATTTCCAACCGAGAGTGGCAGTGGAGAAGTAAGAGGGGATCAACCCTTGGCACGGCAATGTTATGTTTCAACTCTCAAAGGAAAAGTTCTAAATAAAGGCAAAACAAGAGTTTCGGAAGCCATGTTGATGAACAAAATAGCCGAACGGGAAGATGAAGAACTCCGCCCCACACAAGTTGAAGAATTGCTTACAGTTCCCCTAGATACAACTAGAATGGAGCGTACTGTGCGTATTGGTGCGGATTTGACAATAGCACAGCAAGAAAATCTCATAGCAGTACTAAGAACAAATTCTGATCTCTTCGCTTGGTCATCAGAAGACATGCCAGGGGTAAAGCGTGATGTCATTGAACACCGTCTCAGCCAGAGATCACTGCTCAAGCCCTGCCAAAACAAAAATGAGGAATCCCTACTTTAAAGGCATAAGGCGTCGTGTTGTAGAAAAAGTATCAACCCTTTTGAAGGCTGGATTTATCCGAGAGGTAAACTATCCTGACTGGTTGGCCAATGTGGTTCTAGTGAAAAAGCCGTCCGAAAAATGGAGAATGTGCGTGGATTTCACGGACCTAAATAAAGCTTGTCCAAAAGATTCATTCCCTCTACCTTCAATTGATGGTTTGGTTGATTCTACGGCGGGGCATGAGATGCTGAGTTTCTTAGATGCCTTCTCATGCTACAATCAAATACGAATGGCCAAAGACGATGAAGAAAAAACATCCTTCATCACAAACAAAGGAACTTATTGCTATAAGGTGATGCCATTCGGTCTAAAGAATGCCGGAGCCACCTTCTAGAGGCTCATAAATACAGTCTTCAAGGAGCAAATTGGCAGAAATGTAGAAGCTTATGTGAATGATATCCTGCTGAAAAGCCGAAAAGCCGAAAAGCCGATGTACACCTGACGGATTTACAAGAGGCCTTTCAGTCGCTTCGGACTTATAACATGCGCCTAAATCCGAACAAGTGTGCTTTTGGTTTCCGATCAGGGAAATTTCTCAGATTTATATTGACTCAAAGAGGAATAGAAGCAAATCCGAAAAAGGTCAAAACCATCCTTGATATGGGATCACCTAAAAGTCTTCAAGAGGTACAACTGCTTAATGGACGCCTAACAGCTCTTGGGTAATTTATCTCTAAAGCCGGAGAGAAAAACCTCCCACTCTTCCAAGCCTTGCGAAAAGCACCAAAAATGGAGTGGACAGAAGAATGTGAGAAAGCCTTTAAGGAGCTTAAAGATTACCTCCAATCGCCTCAATTGCTAGCTAAGCCGCAAGTAGGGGAAGAACTCTACATCTACTTGGCCGCTGCTAGTCGAGCGGTCAGTGCAGTTCTTTTGAGAGAAGACAATGGAATTCAGAAGACAGTCTATTATACAAGTAAGATCCTTAACGACGCGGAGTCAAGGTATCTACCACTTGAAAAATTGGCTTTTGCTCTTGTCACATCCGCACGTAGATTGAGGCCGTATTTTCAGGCTCACAAAGTAACGGTATTGACTGACCAGCCCTTAAAGCAAGTCCTCCATAAGCCTGAAAATTCTGGACATTTAGCCAAGTGGGTGATAGAATTGGGTGAGTTTGATCTCACTTATAAACCCGGAACGGCAATCAAGGCTCAAGTGCTAGCAGATTTTATCGTGGAGTTGACCATTCCCACGAAGGGGGATGAATCAAGGCTCAAGTGCTAGCAGATTTTATCGTGGAGTTGACCATTCCCACGAAGGGGGATGAACTCCCGTCACAAGACCCAGAAGAAAGCCTAAGCATCCCATGTTCCTTATATGTTGATGGATCAGTAACTGAAGAAATGTCAGGAGCCGGCTTCGTCCTTTATTCTCCTTCTAAATGGAAAATTGCAACAGTGCTCAAGTTCCAATTCCGAGCGACCAATAATGAAGTTGAATATGAAGCCCTCATCGTAGGATTACATTTCGCCCGGGGGCTCGGAATTCAACATCTGCATGTATATTTCGACTCACAGCTAGTCGTGAGCCACACATTGGGCAATTTTGAAGCGAAGGAGGAGAACATGATTAAATACCAGGTAGTGGTGAAAAAAATAGTTCCATGCTTTGCCCACTTCCAGATCAAAAAAATCTGTGGAGCACAAAATGAAGAAGCTGATGCCTTTTCTAAAAAAGCCACTGCACCCAACGGAGATACAGAATCCTCTTTTAACTTACAATATCTTCCCACAAAAACTATTGAAGGGTTAGAAGGAGAAGTACAAAGTGCAGCAGAAGAGTCAAGTTGGATTAATACCATTTGAAATTACATGCAAGGTGGACCTACACCATACGACAAGACGGAAGCCAGACGGATTTCTTACAAATCCGCTCAGTACACTATCATTGGCGAAAATCTATACAAGAGGTCCTATACGCACCCTTCTTACTTGCTTAAGCCCCCACGTAAGCCAAGTATATCCTTCAAGAAATCCATTAAGGTATTGAGGGGGGCATATAGGAGGCAAAGCCATGAGTTACAAAGTCGCGCGACAAGGCTACATCGCCAACATTAACTCAAGATGCCGCGGGCGTTAAGCGACTAAAATGTGATGCTCGCCAACGCATTCCAAGATCCAAAGACGACTCACCGACATCGCTTCGTACCAATTATCACCGCCCCGCTTTGCTATATCACGGGAGTTGATCTTCTAGAGCCGCTTTCCTACTCGACTAATAAAATGAAGTTTTTGATAGTGGCTATCGATTACTTCACCAAATGGGTAGAAGTTAAGCCCTTGGCCAAGATTACAGAGGAAGGCTTGTCGTGGATTCTTGTGGCGAATCATATCCGTTGATTCGGAATTCCGGTCGCCTTCATTTCCGATAATGGGCGACAATTTGATAACAAGGCTTTCAAAAGCTTTTGTTCCGAGCTCGGAATTGAATCCATGTTAACTTCCATAACACATCCTCAAGCCAATGGACAAGTAGAAGTGACAAATCGCACCTTGCTCCAAGCTCTCAAAACTCGGGTCTCCAAAAATGGAACTAACTGGGTTGAAGAAATTTCGATCTCACTTTGGGCTTATAGGACAACCACAAGAAACCCCACATGAGAAACTCCGTTCTCTCTTACTTATAGGGCAGAAGCTATCATCTCCGAGTAAATAGGAATGCCTAACTTACGGACACAACAAAACCTTCTCATCAAAAAGAAAATGAGAAGAATCTCCCGAAATTTTAACTCGATTTACTTGAGGAGCGAAGAGAAGCTGCGGAAACAAAGGCAACCATCTATCGCCAAAGAGTAAAAAGGTTCTATAACACAAGGGTGAAACGAGTCTTCTTCCAAATCGGTGATCTGGTCTTAAGAGAAAATGAGTTTAAGGGAAACAAAAGCCGAACGGGGAAGCTATCTTCTAATTGGGAAGGCCCTTACGTCATATAGAGAATTGTCCGAGCGGGCAACTATTATCTGGTGAATATGGAAGGAAAAACCCTCAAGCGTCCGTTTCATGCTGAACATCTGCGACGCTACTATCAGTAAATCCTGTAGCCGTCTCTTAAATGTTTCATGAAATAAAGCTTAAGTCTTTCCCAAATGAAAATGAGGTGAAAATCTCATTCTACAAAAATGAGGTGAAAATCTCATTCTAAAAAAATGAGGTGAAAATCCCATTCCTAAAAGATGAGTCGGAATTATCCTACAAGGATAAACAATAATTCTCATCCAGAAACAAGGGGCAAAAATCCCGATCTAAATGTGAGGCAACAATCTCATTTATGAAAGCCAGGATCTTACTTAACAAATCAAAGTCCCATGATTGGACAAAAAAAGTGAAGAACCTGTTATGAAGCTTAATCTACAAGCCAGATGAAGAAAGACAGGCTTCATGAAGGACTCCTCGAAAGACTTCTTAATGGTTAAAAATAACCATGACTCGGAAATAAATCTTCACCACATAAAAGGTTTGTATTTCATTCATGTAAATAGAAATTACATTCCAAAATGACTAAGTATTTACAAGACAAGAACATTGTATAAGAATGTAAACAATCCTAAGAAATAGGGCCTTCCGGGCGGTCTGGAGGAATCTTAGTCGAAGGTTCAGAAGGGACTGGGGCAGGGGCCTCTGGAATCTTTATGATTTGTTGCTCCTTCAATTCCGTGAACCTCTTAAAAACTCCAGCAAGCCCCATCGTTAACACTTCTGCAGGAGAAACGTGATGACCCACCTGCTGTAGTACGGAATATATGCGAGTGACCCCCTCTTTTGCCTTTGCCCTAAGCCGAGCGACCTCTTTCATTTCTTGCGAGTCGGATTTAGGGGTCTTCTGTCTGGAAGCCAAGTCTTTCTTAAGTGTGTCGCGCTCCCCTTTGAGTTCCTCTAACTCGGCCTGAATGGCGGCGAGTTCAGCAACCTTTAGCTTTAGATCCCAACGGGCTTCACCTCGCTCCTCTTGAGTGGATTTAAGTTCCTCTTTCAAACTGCTGGAGTCATCCTGTAACTTTTTTATATTCTCCTCAGCAGTATGAAGAGAGCCCTCAGAAATAGTCAGCTTGGCCGCTAAATCATTTTTCTCTTCTTCCATAGCGGCCAACTGTTGAAGTCGCTCGGCCTTATCTTGCTCAAGGGCGCGGATAACCACGAGCTGTTCTTTCTCTTTTCCCTCCAAGGCCGCCACCCTAGAACTTAATTGGGCAATTTCTACCCTACTCGCTTCCATCTTGGTCAAGTCTTCCTGACAAAGATTGCCAACTCGATCCTCCCATTGAGCAGTCTATAGAGTAGCAAATGAGTTAAAGACGATAATGTTGAATTAAGAAGTAGAAGAATAGTTTTTACCAGCATGGCCGAGCGGAGAAGTTGGTAAGTGGCCTCTTCCCTCCCAAATTCTCTGAGTTTCGGTGGAGAGTCGCTCGGGCCTCATGGCCATCAAAACATTTTTTACGGACCCGGCATCTCTAAAAGGAATATCCTAGGAAGGTAATTCCTTTCGTTGAGTTGTCGGTCCCTTTAGGGCTAAGTCCGCCACCCTCAGTTTGTCCAAAAGGGCCGCTTCTCCTGCCTCCGCCTATAAAACAAGCCTAAAGTTAAAAATCCTTAGTAAAACCATAGATACCCTTAAGAAGTAGATTCTCACCTCCATAAGGAGGATATCCTCTGGCCGATTAGAAGAAGGGCCCTCTGAAATTGGCGATAAAGCCGGGTGGACTTCTTCCAGGCGGACTTCTTCCTGAGGCGACTTCGCCTGTTCTCTTATAATTCCGGGACCGGATGCGTCCTCAGAATTCTTTTTCTTTGTCCTCCTCTCCTGCGAGGACCTTGCACTGGGCCGCCTTTGACCCCCTTTTTGGAAGAGTCTACATCTTTGCTCTTTCTTTTCTTTTTCTCCTCCTTAGAAGTATCAGCGCCTGCGCTAGACGCCACCTCCTTCTTCTTTCACCCACGAGGCAAGGGCGGATGCACTTCACCTTCAAAAGAGGCCAAGATGCCCTTAACATAACTAAAATCCTCGTCCTCCATCGGATTTCCTATAAAAATAAATTTCGAGGCAAGTCAGATATCGTGATTCAAAATTGAACTAAGTTAGATACACGAATAAATCCTACTGGCAGATACTATTAAACGACATTTAAGGAGGTTTTCCTTGGTCAAGAACTCATCCATGTAAACTTTGGATATTCCTGTCATTGACTTAAGAAGAACCTCCTCTTCTTTTGTCATCTCGTCACAAGTAATATCCGTGCGGGGAACCTCCCACTTAG
The DNA here is from genome assembly GCA_026586065.1 of Dioscorea zingiberensis. NCBI lineage: Eukaryota > Viridiplantae > Streptophyta > Magnoliopsida > Dioscoreales > Dioscoreaceae > Dioscorea > Dioscorea zingiberensis. Next base: position 22,900,444 of record CM048823.1, read on the forward strand.
TTCGAACATCCCACTCGGATTTACTTTTGACGAAGAAAAACTTACTCTTCCATCGCTTAATGGAAGAGGGGTCTTTCCCTAGAAACTTTCTCCCGGAACGAGCCGAGAAATAATACCAATCGGTATTAGACTCCAAACAAAGACTAAACAGCATACGAAACCAACGAACGGTCGGATTTACCCCGTAATTCTTGAAGACAACAACAAAACCATTGAGCAACCTCCAAGAGTTTGGAGTTAACTTTGAAGGATACAAGTGATATTCCTCCAGAATCGCCTTAGCGAATTCGGAAAAATGAATTCTAAGGTCACCCAATAGCGCATCTTGATAGATGGCTATCTCCCCCTCCTTTTGAGAGCTCGCCCTCTCCCCAGAACAAGGAACCCTAACCTCAAACAGAGAAAGGTCTATCTCATACTTCTCTACCAAGCTATCAACGTCCTTATGCCCCAGGAGGCTTATAAAGGTACCAGACCCTCTACCCATAGCCCTAGAAGCGGGATGAATCTGCGAACCCTGGACTGGAACGTCCCTAGACTGACCTAGAATCAAGGCGGAGACCATAAGTTCAGGCGGAGAAGGGATCGAAAGAGGGGGGGAAGCAACAGGTTCACGAGATTCATGAGAAGAACCAGAAGAAGAAGACGCACTAGCCATACCTTAGAAGAAAAAAAGATGAAAAAACGCAAGAACTTTAGAACAGGGTTCGTCGGAGAAGAAGAGATTATGGGGAAGAAGACGCGATTTAACTTTTGAAATAAAACCTCTTCTACTTGTACAACTTCGCTTCTATACAAAAGAGATGAATTTCTGGCCGTTAGATCCCAGAGCTGCATCCCGATCGAGCCATTAAACCATAGGTCCCCAAATCTGGACCGTTCAGATAGCCATCATTGCTTCGCTTTAAAAAAAAAAAAAAATTCAAAATTCTATCCACGTCAGCATACCAAACGCCGCCTGACACACATAGGTAGCCGCGCCCATCATGCTGTTGACAAAGCACACGCCACAAGCATCGCTACTTCATCTTCTCCCCTTTAAATGCGACAAGGTGTGAGAGACACGGTTCTCTCGGGGGAGTAATGGGCTACCGTAATTCATAGAACCAACACCATAAGAGACAAATACACACATCCCAACATAGGATCACTAGCGATCATTCTTCTTGAAGAAATCAAAGACTTTATGAACAAAATGATAAACTTTATTTCACGATACAACGATAGTGGTATTTAAAAAAAAAAAAAAAAACAACAACATGACAAGCCCTAATGAACATATTTTCCATCGAAATTCCCTAGTTAACAATCCACGGATCCATCCGAGGACACGCTCGGATAAGATTCAGAGGAGACGCATGGACTTCCACAGCCGTCACTGTCCTCATTGTCACTAGGAAACCCCGGCACAAAGACGCTGGGCGAAGATGGGGCCCACTTCTCTACGCAGTGAGTCGCCCAACATTTCAACTTCGAAGCGCACACCCCCTGCATAAGTAATAATTAAAAGATCCCCCGCCTCTACATCATGATCAACGTAGAATGTTTCCCACCCTTCCTCAATACTTATCTCACCTACACCCCTGTCAATAAGAAGAAGGGAGGGCCATACACAGCCATTTGGACTTACCAAATGGATGACCCCTATCCTTAAGTCCGCCAGATGTTCATAAAAAGAACTTGGAATTCGCAAATGATGAGAACACTGAGTGAAAGTGAAAAATTTATAGAAAGACAAACGCTGAGCCATTATACAAAGCTACAAAGATTTTTAAATAAAACACTACCCCTACAAGCTCCTTAAATAGAAAAAAACTTAGTGACACCATAGGCGAAAATTTCGGAGAAAAATCTTCCTCGATTAAAACAATGACACAGTAAACGTCGGTCACCTATTAAAAGCACATGTACCTTAGACAAAGTCTACACCTACATAGACATGCCAACTAAGAAAGATACTTGTTCTCGAACCAAGTGAAAAGTGGGGTTAACTCACCCCTCGCTCAAATTTTTCGAACAAGTACACTTTGGGGGGGGACTAGTGTTACGGATATATTTCGTAAGACGCGTGTCATCGGCCTAAATGGCCACCTGTCATACACAGGACTGTGTCCCTTTGGCTGCGCGGCAATATCACCAAATAACCTAGTATAATTCCGTTCGGCAAATAAAAATGAGGGTTCAATCCTACAACCATGTTCTTCGGAATTATAGCAACCTTCTTATCCACAAGGCCTGAGGGTCTCATAAGGTGCTTATAGCCACCTAGGGAAGAAAATATCTAACGCCTCTGCAGTAAGTAGATCTTATCCACTCGCCTCTACAGTAGGCAGATATTTTCTACTTACCTACGTAGCACCTACACAGTAGGCAGATATTTTTTTACCGCCTTAGGAGATATTTACTCACCGCCTTACGTACAACCTTACTTACCGCCTTACTTATGCCTTACCCACCGCCTTTCCTAAACAGCCTTTAAGTTGCTATAAAAGAAGAGTAATGATAGAAAGAAAAGGGGAGGAAAAATCAACTAACTTATGTCTAAGACTTCCTTCTCGCCAGCTTTTTGACTTAAGCATCGGAGTTAAATCCGGGAAGAAAGGCCCAATTCCGATCCTTCCCTTTTCCTTTTTACAGATTCACCCCAAAACGAAGAGCTGATAATTCCGATCGGAATTCCAAAACACTCTCCGTGTTCCCTGTTCAGAAGCTGAAGTAAACGTCCACACCAACTATAAATTTCAACCATTTGTCAAAGGCTGAGACCAGATCACGAGGCATCACGAGGCAACACTAACCAAAGCGTGAGGTGGACCAATTTTTGGCATCAACATAATATTTATTTAATAAAGTAACCATGTAATTCTTATGCTCTATATGAGTCCACAAATTATTGTAGTTTGGTGCTAATGTTTATGTATATAACTTTTTGTCAAGTGTCTGTCTGTCATGTGTGTTCATTTTTTATTACCATTTCCCCATTTTTGTTTTAGTTTCCATCTCTGAATATTTCACAATTCAAATGTATTATGACAATGATGATGTAGACAAGTGGAGTGAGTATAGATTGGCAGAATTTGTGGACTCATGTGCTGCTGATTATATATCAATGTTAGAACTCAACGACATGGCTACTGATAAGTGTTCATTTTAACATAATTTTATATCATATTCTTATATGCTTGGCATGTAATTTTGAAGACTTTTTGCCCACCGATACTTAAAATGTATTTATTTTGATAAACAGGGCAAAATACCAGGACCCCGGGAAAAAGAAAACATTTCGGGAGAAACCGGGACCTCAGATCACCCAAAAGGACTCATACGGGTATCCATACAAGCTGACATACGACTGTATATTGGCACCTGAAAGGAATACAAGCCATCATATGGTCCGTATACTAGACCGTATGGAGGTGGCTGGCAGTCATACGGGCTGATATACTCTAGTATACGGGCCCGTATATTGCAAGATTTCAGCGAATCTGCAAACCTAGAACGAGGCAAATTGGTAAATCTCACCCCTGAAACCCTAGAGGTATAAAAGCCAACTAATGAGGGTTTAGGGGGAGGCAAGCAGCTTGGGGAGGGAGTTTAATCTTGGGAAAAGCTTGGAGATTCTAGTCTTGAAGCTATTGGAGCAAGAAGAAGGGAAATCATTGTAAGAGTATCAAGGAAGCCATCAACGGTGTATGCATTAGTATTATTCCTTAAGATTTCCATGTTTGTCTCCATCTTTGTTATGGATTATTGCCCCCCTTTCATGGAGGGCTAATCCTGTAGATGTTTGGATGATTGATGAACCCTTGGACATGTTTTAATTAATGTTATTTCTCTATCTTTGATTGTTTGGTTGAATTTCATTGAGTCTATTGGATTTTTCAATGTAAGTGAATCCCTCTACATTGCGAGAGCCAGGAGGGATTTTCCCCTTGTGTAGACTATCTCCAATAGAGGGGGTTGTGAGTATAGCGGGAACCCGGGTACTAAGGAGAGCGAGCCCTTTAGACGCATTATTCCCATAACCCTTCCAAGACTTAGGTTCCCTAGATCATCATCGGTAAGGGCACTTGGATTAGTAATTCACCTCGAGAGAGGGAGTGAAAGCACCATAGGAACCCTTGGCCAAGGATCAACCAAATGTCGAGATAGAGAATAGCATTCATCTTTTAGAAGTCCAAGGAAGATTCAATTGTCCGAGCATCCCCCTTTTATGATTGTTTGACCTTAAGAGCAACTTGATTCCCTTGTTTGTGTTTTCAATTGATTAGTTTAGAATTAGCATAATCAACCACCTTTGGATCGACTAGATAGTAGATGAATAGTGGGTACTAGTACTTCCATCTCCCTGAGGATCGATAACCCGACTTTCAAGTCCACTTTATTACTTGTGACTACCCGTACACTTGTGGTTGTATCGCATAAGCTACTGAGTTAGATTTGAACACAGAGGGTTGTAGTTTCTGGTGAAAGGACACTAAGAGTGAAATGGTATGATTGACACTAAGAGGGTTGTAATGGCTCTTGCCGTGGATCATAGTGGGGTTACAAATGTGTATGTCAAGGTGGCACTGGCTAGGGTGGATGTTGGTATTAGAGATGATGTCTCAATTAATGTTGGTTGTGCTGGTGGAAAAGTAGCTCAAGAAGAGGGTAATTTAATTGATTTTGTAGAAATAGAAGAGGATGTAAACCAGGAATATATTGAAGAAAATGAAGTAGAAGAAGGTGTTGCTACTTTAGAAGGAACTCTAGTTTGCGAATCAAGCAAAGGAAAAGGGGTACATGCAGATAGTGAGTTGAATGATTTTGAATACAACCTTCATAGTGATGAGGAGGAGAATGATGTTGGTGTGGATGATAATGTTGATGAAGATGAGGTTTGTGTGGACGCCAATGCTTATGAAATTAGTGTAGAAGAAAATGTTAATGAAGATGAGGTTCAAGAAAATGATGATGAATATGAAGTTCAATCTGAATATGGTGCATCTGAGGAATTGCAGTCATGTTCATCAACAGATGAGGATGAACTAGTTCAGAAAAATGCTAGGTATGTTGAGTTTATTGAAGAAATTGATATGACAGAGCCTCATTTCAAGATTAGTATGAAATTTAGAAGCTTCCAGCAGTTCAAAAAGGTTGTCAAAAATTATGGTATTAAGAATAGGTGTGAGATGAAATTTAAGCCTAACAACAAGAGGAGATGCAAAGCATTTTGCAAGAAAGGTTGCCCTTTCTACCTATGGGCCTCACTGTTGGTGACTGATAAGAATACAATTCAAATAAAAGCTAGAATCTTGAGTCATGAGTGTACCAGAGTTTATAATATAAGGCATGTGAATGCTCAGTGGATAGCAGAACACTATATAGAACAATTTAGATCAGACCCTTCTTAGAAGCTTGGTGGCATTATCCAAGATGTACAGACCAATCAAGAGGTACTATAACCAGATTGAAAGCTTGGAGAGCTAGAAGCATAGCAATCAGGTTGCTTTGTGATTTATTTTTGTAATATATTGATACTAGAAATTAATTTCATGGCTTTGTCTGACTGTGTTACTATCCCTTCTCTTGTGTTGTTTTTTGTTTTCTTTCTTTTGTTGCTTGTTCTACTCCTGTGCAACTGAACCATGAACTAGGATGCTTGATGGTGATCATTATACCCAGATGACTAGGTTATATGATTATCGACTCGAGATGATTAGAACAGACCCTGGATCAACAATTAAATTTAGATGCAATTAAGGGGTATTCGAGGCCATGTACGTGTGCGTGTTACCACTTATAGCAGGGTTCCTAGCAGGCTGCTGGCATATTATTTCTATAGATGGCTGCTTCCTCAAGGGTGTTTATGGTGGCCAATTGCTCACAACTGTTTGGATAGATGCCAATGACTGCATCTATCTAATAGTTTGGGCAGTGGTGAACAAGGAAAACTGTGAGAACTGGCTCTTGTTTTTGGAGTTGCTTGCAGAAGACCTACAAATTGTGGACAGCTCTGAATGGACATTCATGAGTGATAGCCAAAGGTAAATCTCTCTAATATTTCAATTTTTCTCCTTCACTATCTACATGTTTTTGTTTACTTGTTTCTGATATGTTTTCATGTGTTGTTTTTTTTTTCCTGTTGTCATTCAACCTTTTTTTTTTTCATTGTTTGCTCATGGTGGTGTATGAAAAAATTGTTTCCTTAGGGGTTAATACAAGCCATAGATCACTTATTTTCTCACAGTGAACACAGATTCTGTGTAAGGCATATTCACACAAGTTTTAGGAAAAAATTCAGAGCCAAAGTTCTTAAGGATCAAATGTGGAATTGTGCTAGGGCTGCCTATATTCCTGGATTTAACCAAGCAATGGATCCTCTAAAAGAGATGTCTGCAGAAGCTTATGGTTTTATGAAAAACATTGATCCTCAACATTGGAGCAAGTCTTACTTTAAAACAGGGTTCAACTATGATATGCTTCTGAACAACTTGTGTGAATGTTTCAATAGCATAATACTAGAAGCTAGAACAAAGGGTATAATCTCTATGAATGAAATTATTAGGACACAATTGATGGTTGGGATTCAAAGGAAAAGAGATGCCATGAGAAGATGTTCTACTGAATACTGTCCAAAGATCATTAGAAAATTAGAGAAGTGAAAATAACTAAGTTGGTCGTGCAAAACAACATGGTCATGGGGTCATAAATATTAGGTTTTAAGCATTGATAATCAGTTTATTGTTGATATGAGAGAAAGATCTTGCACTTGTAGAAGGTGGCAGTTAACAGGGATCCCTTGTTGTCATTCAATTTCAGCTCTCTATTAGAACAAAAATAAACCTGAAGACTATGTACATGACTGCTATAGAGTAAGGACCTACTTGGCAACCTATAGCCACATCTTACACCCAACACAAGACAATAAATGTTTGCCCAAGAGCAACCAAACCCGCATTATACCACCTGAGCTTGCAAACAAGAACAGGGACAAGAGACAATTACTTAGGAGGAAGGAGGCATTTGAGGAGGGAAGTGACTTCACCAATTGCAAAGCTAGTAGGAAGGGGATCAAAAGAACTTGCAGCATCTGTGGGGCTTTAGGGCACAATGAGAGATACCATAGCAAGCAGGTTGTGAACTCTCTCCAAAATTATGCAAGCTTGATGCTAAACTTGGTATTTGTTATTTGAAATGTGCATCACCTATATGGGATGACTGGAGACCCAGGTGGGAGTCAAGGTGGACAGCCTGTTTCAGCTGTCAGTGACAATGAGGTGAGCAAAAAAAATAAAAATAAATGTTGTTTCTTTATTTATCACCATTGTAATATAATTTATGGTATTTGTAAGGGTGTTGCTAATGACCAAGACCCATTGAACACAATTGATCCTCATGTGTTAGAAGGACATTTCAAAGAGGTTTGTTGTTCAGTGTTGAAATATTTTCCTAAATGGTCTTTGCTGATCTTATTTTTTGCACATGTCAAGGTTGATAGGTTGAACAAAAGCAATGAGAATGAGTACCTTAGAACAAATGTTAATTTTTCAGTTGATGTAATTTCACAGGTATGTCTAAAAAAATGTAGTATGAACATGCTAGATTGTTATGTTATGATACACTTGGTTAGGCTCTGATAGGTATGTCTAAATAAAAAATGCAGTATGGACCTTAGACCAAGGAATTTTTTTTTTTTGAAACATTGTAGGTAGTTGACACATCTTGTGAGGCTCTCCATGGGGCATTAACTGCAAAAGATGCAAGCTTGAGGAGGAAGGAAAAATTGCCCACAAGAAGAGAGAAGAAAGAGCTCCTCACAAAAAACTAAGCAAGGAAACAATTCCTTGCCAGAGGCCCTGTGTTGCAACATCAAGTCTTGGCGAGAGATGATGAAGATAATAGCAAGCTGGGTGGTGTTGCCAAGAAAAGAAAAGTATGGCTACCACCAAGTCCTGGAGTTGGTGGTAGTGGACCTGCAGCTGTTGGGAAGCCTTCGTAAAGGCTGTGCTACTGAATTTTTTTTTGTTAGAAAGTAGGACCTTGTGCAATTTATTTTTGAACTTTGTATGGTCAGTGTTGTACTAGAGTTTAGCCAAGTTGCACATATGACACTGGTTTTTGCAGAAGAAAATGTAAATATTTATGATTTGGCCAACAATACCTAGACATGCTCATGTACTCAAACACTTTACTCAGAATGTGAATAGTAGCAAATTTCTTTGATCTAATCATAGGGTGAAAATTGAATGCCATGTGTGAAAACTGAAGACTATGTGACCAGAATTGTTTCAATTGAATGAGTATTAAATTAGACTAAATACTCAAGTCTTCTTTCTTCTTTTTCAGTATGAGTGTACACAGAAATCAACAAGGGTGTTTCAATTGAATTCCACACGGTGTACCAGAAGATCATTTTTTTCTGAAAGACAAATCTTCTTAGTTTTTTTATTTCATTTCCATGAATGAAATAATTTTTTCTGCTTGTTTTCTTTCCTCAAAAACCAAGAACCTGGAGAGTAGGAACATGAATGAACTTTGTTGAACTTCAGCTATGAATTTGCATTATTTTCAAAAATCAAGAATCAAGAACTTGCCCACTTTCAGATATTTTATTATAGCTTCCTTGTTTTCAAAGTTTCATATCTTTTATTACAACATCCTCATGTGATTAAGCAATTCATTATTCATACCTTGTCTTTCGCTAATTGATAGCAACAATAGCTCAAATTGAAAGCTACAAAAACTCAATTTCATCATTCACGACTTAACTTTTTCAAATTAGAGCTTAAATTATAGTTTCAAACACCAATTCATAGCACCCTTCAATAAAAAGTCAATGAAAGGACAAGGATATCAAAACAAGGATCACAAAGAGAACTCTTCTCACTTCTAGCACAACATTTGAGAATTAGAAGTAAAGAAGTTATATATGGGCCTATTCTCATCACTCATCTCTTTCCCATCTTCCAAGCTCTCAACAAAGTTCAGAAGTTAGCGAACTGCCACACTTCTCCTCAAGGATTCCAGTTTGATGCAATGGAAAGAGCTCAAGAGTTTCTTAAGAGGACAGGGAAGATGGAGAAGAACGCTCTGACGTGTAATTTCCTGTGGCCCTCTCTGTCGCGCGCGCTCGCTGGGGTGAAGAAGGAAGAAGAAGGAAGAGGAGAAGAGGAGGGACCAAAGGGGTTGCTTTTTAAGCTGACTAGGCATCCAACGCGTGGCGCACTGCAGTTTAATGGGATTAAATTGGCCGGAATCATATGAATACCCTTCCGTTGATATAAAATTAATTTATGTTACCCAAAAAGAAACAAATTGAATCTTGGTCACCAAAGTGAAAACGGGCATAACACGGTAACCTTCCATGATTATTACCCTACTAACAACTTGAGAGTGTTTTTTTAAAGGGTACATGGCGTTTGGAATCTAAGAGCAAAGGATATGAGGATGAGATATTAAATGAAAAGAGTAAAGGTTTCTGAGAAGCATCAATACAAATTTAGGTCTTCGGAGGATATTGAATAGTTATTAGTATAAAGTCTAAATGTTGCCATGACCATTAAGGACTTGCAAGAGACAACAGGAGTTTATTTTTTGTGGTCTTCGTAAGGGATTTTGAGATAACCCATGTTTATCCAAGAGCAAAGGATATGTTTCAACTTATTTTGAAGGAGAGATTGGTTGTGAGAATGATACTCAAGGTAGAGATCAATCTCATTGGAATCAGAAGATAGCGTACTAGATATCAGATATCATATGCCTTCTCCTTGAGCCAAGGACCTGATAGCTTGATGCACACATGAATATGTGCAACACTTTTCCTGCAAGTATATGGTGTTGAGCAAGTAGTAAAGTACCCACCAATACGGTAATCGAATCCACAGGGGGACTGGCCACTAGTACTAATTGTCCTCTATTACCAAGCCTAAACTAAATGATGATTTGTTTGATCAAACTAATTAAATATCCTAATTAAAAGCTAATGGGAACAATTGGTAGATTGAGGGTAATAAGAGATGAAATATGACAAATCGGACAGCAGTCCCACTAGGATTCCCTTGCTAATGATCGATTCCCTCTTACTGGCTAAATATTAATAACTCCTGGAGGATGTAACAATACACTTCCCACTGCAACTCTTGATCTCTTGTGATGCTCATGCACAATCTAACACCTGTGTCGGACTAGAACCTGTATTAATGAATCCCCGGGCTAATGCGATATTCTAACTGTTCCGAATCACCGCATAATCACTTGTGGTGCTGGATATTCTAACTTAATAAGGTAGATGACTCGAGTCTCACGCACGAAAAGACCTCACAAGGATATCTAGAAAGATAACAACTCAGGGCTAGTGCAATAACAACCATACAACCATCTAACATGAACACTAACGTGATGATGCTATCCCCTGCGAAAATGGATGATCGGGCTCATGCAGGAAAACCAGACAGAATTGCAAACACAAACAATCAAGATGCTGCACAGGAATTATAAATAAACAAAAAACTAAACATAATAGGAAAGAAATAACAAGTTTATCCAAGGGTTCAGGTGCTCGAGACACCATAGATGGTTTAGCCTCTCGTACTATAGCCTACCATAAATAAGATACAAGAGGAGGTTATATAATTAGACATAGAAATCTTCCCTTGATTATACCTCCTCCGACTTCGATTCCTCCCGTGGAACCCTAGCTGTCACTGCAAGAATCGCCTGAGACTGCTCCAACAAAAGTTACTTCATTAATGTTGAGTGGACTGCTTTTTATAATTTTCCAAATTGCAAAGCACGGCCGTGTTGATCTGAAGCACGACCATGTTGATCTAAAGCACGCCCGTGCTCTTCATTTGGCGAAGCGATTAAAGCGTTTTCAATTATCCGAGAGTTGCAAGGGTTTGAACACGTCCATGCTTCATCAACAAGCCGTGTTTAGTAAGAGCATAGCCATGCACTTCTATAAATGTGTAATATTTCGCCCTTTTTCCTCCGAAATGTCCCGATTCCTGTCCCTTTTGCTCCCGGGTACCTATTTACCTGTCCAATTACACAGAAATACCCAAAGAAGCACAAAAATAGAGAATTGATGCTAGGTAACAGCATAAGTGCATGTAAATATAAAGGAAATCTATGTTGATCATGTACTTATCATATACCCCCACACTTGAGCTTTTGCAAAGGAAACACTACCCAAGAGAGATGATTAGTGCATGATCTCTGATCTCTAAATAGTTGGGAGTCCCTATGGTACCCAGGCAAAAAAGAGTTAAGTGCCTGAAGATTTTTATGAAAAAGTGGTCTTACCTTACACTCAGACTCCCTACGTATGTGTATGTAACCCTTCTTATGGTGCCGCTTACCAACTCAAGCCCGACCCAATTAGGCTAAACTCAATTTACTAACTACTTTTCTTAACTCTTTTTGCTGGGGGGTAGTAGCGTCATACATCCAATGAGGTAGTCTTTTCCTCTGGTTGGTCATCAAGTAAACATTTGTGTTACCCAAGATCTGACTACTCAAGGGCGGCTTTCGCGCTTCAAAGATGATAGCTCTTTATACTATCTTTTTATACCTATAGGTCATCAGTAATCGATCCGACTTTCCGGACAGTAGGACATCCTCGACGGATCCGACTTTCAAGTTATGCGAGCCACTCTAAAATCTCTTCTTTTCCTTTTTCTCTCTTTCTTTCCCTCTTTTTTTTTTCAATATCAACATTTCTCTAATGGTTAAACTAAATAGAGTCCAAACCTAAGTGGTCAAGTGACAATAAAGTTAGGATTTGTGCTTAAAATTTTTGAGAGATGTCGAGCAAAGGAAGACAAAAAATATATATTTTTGAAAAATTTGGCACCTAACACTAATGTCAACCTAGACTCATAGAGGACTCCCATTAATTTGCTCATAAATCATCCTAAATCATCACCCATCACAAGTAATATAATCACTGAATGATAATCCCTCCCCCACACTTAAATTGTGTATTGCCCCCAATGCGCATGATATATGCAATAAAAAGAACATGACATGTGAAAGCAAGATGGGAGGTAGGAAGTGGACTTAGCTCATTGTGCGCCGTGATGTGTCTAGTCCTTTCATTGTGTTTCCTGCCAAGTGTGAATGTAAATCTATCCTTAAATTATTGAAGGCAAATAAAATGTAAGGCTCCCTTATTGACAAACCGACTCAACCAAAGTGAAAAGTACAAAAGTGGTGAAAAATAAAAGATAGGGGTGATGCTCATATGCTGAAGTAGTCCTCCTCATCATGGCCATCAGTGGCATCTTAGGCATCTGCAGCTACGGCCATATCCAGACAGTCTGCCCACGCCACAGGCGTGGGTAGAGCCGGAGGTCGTAGTGGTAGTGGATAGTCAGCTCCCTGCTGTCAGAGGAGGTAGTCTACTCCACCCACCAACCAATAGAGTAGCGCGCGATCACCCTCTATGAACGTGGTGGTTGATGGTGGAGGTGCTGCGGTCAATGATGTGGTTGTTGTGGGTGACAAAAGAGGTGTTGTATTGGGGTGGCTCCTGAGCCTGTGGCTCTATGGGGGCTACAACCATGTACCTGATGCCCAGTGTAGTTTTTCTGGGCTACAACGTCCCCATTGATCGCATAGTCTCTATACTGATCAAAATAGACCTCCTATCTATCACCATCTCCCTATTAATATGATCTGGGAGGACGCCCATCCCTCATGCCAGGAGTATGATATAAAAATATTCAAATAGTACTCTGATCCTAGAGTCGGAAGCCTGATGCATGAGAAGCTCCGCTACGACCCATCCCAGATGGAGGAGGAATCCGTTCACCATGCTTTACAGGTACAAGAAATCCCTCTTGCGGATTACTCCCGTGCTCAGTCCCAGCCCTCTGATCAAGTAACGGAGGACCATGTGGATGTATCTGAGGGTTGGGGACTGATGTGATGAAACCGCAAGTGTACGCGTCGTATCAAGTAATAATAGTGGATATAGAAGTCGGGTTGTCGATCCATAGGGAGAAAGAAGTACTAGTACCCACTATTTATCTACTATCTAGTCGATCCCAGGAAGTGGTTGGTTATGCTAGTTCTGAACTAATTAAATGGAAACACAAACAAGGGAATTGAGTATTTCTTGGAGTTAAATGATCATGAAAATGGGATGTCTGGACAATTGAATCCCCCTTAGACTTCTAAAGTATAAATGCTCTTCTCTATCTCAATTACTTGATTAATTGTTGGCCAAGGGTTCCTATCGTTCTTTCACTCCCTCATCCCGAGGTGAGCTACTAATCCTAGTACCCTTACCGATTATGTTCTCGAACCTACGTCTTGGAAGGATTATGGGAATAATACATCTAAAGAGCTCGCTCTCCTTAGTACACGGGTTCCCGGTATACTCATAATCCTCTCTATTGGAGATGGTCTACACACGTGGAGGCGTTCGCTTTTTCCCCCATATGGACTATGAAAATCCCTCCGGGCTCCGCAACGTAGAGGGATTAACTTACATTAAAAAATCCAATAGACTCAAGCAATGTAATCAAGCATTCAAAATATAGAAATAACATTGATTAAAACATGTCCAAGGGTTCACCAATCATCCAAGCATCTACAAAATTAACCCTCCATGAAAGGGGGGCAACAATCCACAACAAAGGTAAAAGAAATCAAGAAAGACATAGAAATAAAGCTTGCGCAATCACTGTTGGTAGTCCCTTGATTCTCCTCCTTCGATTTCCCTTCTCCTTGCTCCAATGGCTTGAAGGAGGTGATCCCCCAAGCTCTCTCCAAGGTTGCTCTCTTACCCTAGCTGCTGCTCTCCCTTAAACCCCTTTCTCATCCGCATTTATACCCCAGGGTTCTTAGGGTGGGATTTTACCAAGTTGCCCCCATCTATGTCTGCAGTTTCGCCCAGATTTAACGATGTACGGGCCCGTATACGGGCATATCTCAGCCTGTATACGGGCCAGCCACCTTCATACGGGCCCGTATATGGGCCGTATACATGCCCGTATACGGGCTAATCCTCAAGCCAGTTGTCGTCCGGGCCGTGTGCTGGCCCGTATCCTCTCTAGGGGCTAGTATACGGCCGTATATCAGCCCGTATGCTAGCCCGTATGGGTCCTTCTAGGTGTTCTGGGATCTCGGCTTCTCCCGAAATGCTTTCTTTCCTCTGGTGTCCTCGTATTATGGCCTGTTGATGAAAATAAATCAATTTTGAGTTTCAATGGTCAATAAATCTTCATAATCACATGCCAAGCATATAGGAATATAGTAAAAAAACTATGCTCAAATGAACACTTATCAGGGACCGGAGGGTGGATGCCTTCGACCCCCATGGGTTGTAGTATGGGTTTGTGCTTAGCCTCTTCAAGATGGACTCTGGTGTCTCCTCTGCTGGCCTATCGATCCTAAGTGCCCTGTACTCAGGTGTGGTAGTGAACTCGACATCGTATAGCCCTAAGTCGAGGGCAAAATCAGTGTGGCTCATCTGGTACATGGTGCCGGCTACTAGGAACTCGATCTAGTCAGGTCGATCGCATGAAATGTATCCCCTGGCAAGAATGAAAGTATATAGTACCTCTAAAGTCAACTCCTTATATGACATCTTTGGATAGATAAGAGGCAACCCCATGCTCCCACCTCTAGATATCGCCGTATATCCGTTGCGAGGCCCACCTTCTCAAGATTATCCCAGTCGATGTGCTGGGCCTCACTAAACTGTAACTAACATAGTTTATAGTATTGCCCAACGTGTATAGGTACATTAAAGGTAGGCTTAGCCTGTGGGTGAGAGGTCCTTTCTCCTTTCTTCTACTTTGCTTGGGGCCATGGCGTGGTCTTCTTGCATGGTGGCATGGTAGTCGTCGGTAGATGCTCATTGGAGAGGTTGATGCACAGTAATGCTAGGGAGGAGCACAGTTGTGCTAGTGAGTCGGTGTTGGGGTGGAAACCTCGGTAAAAGCTAGCCGATCTCCGGTGGGGTCCTCGGGATCAGTTGAGGTTTTGCAGTGAAGCTGGGCTGGAGTTTTGGAGTGGAGAGATGGGAGGTCAAGGTCGAGGAGCAATTACGGTGGCACAAGCTCCTCAAATATCAAACCTAGCTTTTGATTCGTCTACCCGAGCACGCCCTTTAAACCCGGTTATGCTTCATAAGCACAACAATGCTTTTGTGTTGTACGACCGTGTTCTTTTTAATTTTGGTTTACCGTGAAGAACACGGCTTGAAACACGTCCGTGCTCGTACCCGTGTTTATCATTGTCAGAAGTACAAGCCCGTGTTCCTTGGAAAAATGACCGTGCTTCTTTGTTCTTGTCTCACCTATCCATTTCCTGGGAGATGCACGGCCTAGAGCACGACCATGCTCTTGGTTGTACAGCTCTCTGTTGCTCCTTCCTTTCATCCAGGCTGCTCTGTTATCCTCTCTACCTGCATGTTACTGGCTCCAAATACAAAGGATTAGTTGTTAAACTTTTTGGAAGGTGCATACTCAATGAACATCATCCAGCGAAGGAAATTCACCACTAAAATCCTAAACTAACATAAAAAGGACTAAAAACTAACAAAGAATAGGTTGCCTCCCAAGAAGCGCTTGTTTTATATCACTAGATTGACATACCTTGAAGCACAAGAGGGTTCGAAGAGAAGGGTTTCCCCGTCTTCCTCGCCTTGCGGGTTGCATTCTGCAAAATTGTTTACTCAAGAAAGATATAAATTCATAATCATAGAAGTTGTTACTTAGTGATGTTAAATTGGTTGCTGCAAGTGCGGGAGATCGACTCCTTCTTTTTGTCAATTCTCTCAAACATACTCTCCTCTTCTGGTTGCGTGCCCTTGGTGGTGTTTGCTCATGATCCCTCGTTTCCTCAATTGGTTCTTCCTAGGGTTGGTCGTCCTCAAGCAGGTCTTCTAGCTGATCCTGTAATATTTCATCTTGCATATGATAAGAAACATAGTTATCAACAAGGTTAATAAAATGACAACAATCATCAAGTTCCATGGAATGTCGCATCGCGTCATTGAGCTTGAAAACTACTTCTTCTCCAACTCTCAAGGTTATTTGACCGCCCTTGATATCGAATATTGCCTGTACAGTATTCAAAAATGACCTTCCAAGGATGATAGGCACCTTTACTTGATCATCTAGATCCAAAGTATAGAAATCTGCCAAGAATATGAACTTATCGATTTTTACTAACACCCCTTTAACAGTTCCTCGAGGGTGCCAGATTGATTTATTATCTGAAGTGTCATTGTTGTGGCTTTCGGCTCCCCTATCCCCAGGTTTGGGAGTATCTTGTAGGGCATTAGGTTGATACTTGCTCCAATATCTGTCAAGGCCTTTACGTCAACCAGTCCTCCAATGGTGTAGGGAATTATGTAACTCCCTAGGTTCTTTTCCTTTTTCCGGAGACTGTTGGTAAGGACTACTGAGCATTGTTCCTTCAGTGTTGCCGTGGACACCTCCTCTAGCTTCCTTTTGTTAGTGAGCAATTTCTTTAAGAACTGAACATATCATGACATTTGAGCAAGTTATTCCAAAAACAAAACATTGATTTACAGTATCTTAAACACATCCAGGAATTTCTTGAATTGCTCATCTTGTTGGTCTTTTTTCAACTTAGCTGGGTAATCTGTCCTTCCTTGTTCTTATACATCCCCCTCTCCTTCATCTTCAGACTTGTGCTCCTCGGGTTATGTGATGGGTGTGTCCCTTGCTGCCTTGTCTTGTGATGGGGTCACCACCCTTCAACTTCTTAGGGTGATGGCCATGATAGATTCCCTCGGGTTGACTTCTGTGTTACTCGGAAAGGTGCGTTCTGGTCGTTCTGCCGGAGACTTAGCTATCTAGGCAAGCTAGTGTTCGAGGTTCTGAAGTGATGGTTGTTGATTCTTCATCATTTCATCATGCTTGGTGAGCCACATCTCATTTGCTTGAAAGTATTGTGCGATAGAGTTTTCCAAGATTGGGATTTTCTTCTCTTATTGACTTGGTTGACTACCTGGTTGTGGCAGTGGGTACTCTTGAGGTGGGGCTACTCTTGGTTGCACCAGATGCTGTATGGGAATGTTGTAGGAGAAGTTGGGGTGTTTCCGTTATCCGGGGTTGTATTTAGAGCTGTATGGGTTGTTTTGAGATCTTCCTATGTAATCAAACTTTTCCACTTGTTCGAGGTGTTCCTCTTCTGTCTTATTCCCACATGAATTGCACATAATTATTTGTACGGGTTGTTGATAACTAATATTCTCCAGTTTATGGCTTATCGCTTCAACCTTGGTAGCCAAGTTAGTGAACACGTCTAACTAATATATCCCGCCAACCCAATTGTGTTTGGTTCTCTCACAACTCCAATGATATCCATTAATGGCCATCTTATCAGTTAGTTCTCTAGGTGTGTCAGGATCCTTGCTGCAAAGTAAGTCATTAAACTCTTG
This sequence comes from Dioscorea zingiberensis, assembly GCA_026586065.1. Classification (NCBI taxonomy): domain Eukaryota; kingdom Viridiplantae; phylum Streptophyta; class Magnoliopsida; order Dioscoreales; family Dioscoreaceae; genus Dioscorea; species Dioscorea zingiberensis. The sequence continues at coordinate 22,917,854 of CM048823.1, forward strand.
CATCAAATATTTGCTTAGTGGATATGTTTAGTCCATTGTAGTATGTTTGAACTTGGATCTAATTGTATATACCATGTTTAGGGAACTTCTTGAGCATCTCCTTGTACCTCTCCCATGTTTCATACAGTGTTTCTATCTCCATCTATCTGAATGAAGAGATATCGCTCCGCAACTTCGTTATCTTGGCCGGTGGGAAATACCCCATCAAAAATTTCTCAATAAACTGGGCCCATGATGTGATTGATGCGTGAGGCAATGAGTTTAGCCCCTGCTTTGCCTATCCTTTGACTGAACAGGGGAACAACCTTAGTCGGATGGTGTCTATCGGTACCCGTTCACTGAAATCGTGTCGCTGATTTCCAAGAAGCTTTATAAGTGTACATATGGGTCCTTATCTTGGAAACCTTGAAACTAGCTTGATTGCTTAAACATATGGATAACATGAGGCTTTAGTTCAAAAGTGTGGCCTGTGATTGATGGTGGGATGATACTTGAACCAATACTATCAAGGTTTGGCTTTGTACAAACTTATATAGATCGAGCTGGTGCCACCATTGCTCCTGGTCGGTTAACCTCCGAGCTAGATTCTGCTATTGACGTCTTTCTGAGAAGAGCGCCTCTTATTTGACGATGAAGGTGACGCATGAAATTCGGATCAGGTACTTCCTTTGGATATGAAATTCTGTTTCTAGTCATGCACTAGCACCTGAAAAGAAGAAAGAATGAAATCATATCAAAGTGAGAGTATTTTTGTGATTTTTATTTTTTGTTTTTTTGGATTTTTTGTAAAGTATGATAAAATAGCTAGAATAACAAATCTAATGTACCTAGCGATGCTAGTCCCCGGCAATGGCGCTAAATACTTCAAATATGCACGAATACGCATAACACTTCTCCCGCAAGTATACGGGGTCGATTAAGTGGTAAAGTACCCAAAGGTAGGGTAGTCGAATACACATACACTGGCCACTAGTACTAATTGTCCTCTATTACCTAGCTTAAACTATATAATGATTTGTATGATCAAACTAATTGAATATCCTAATTAAATGCTAATGTGAATAATTGGTTGATTGAGAGTAATCAAAAATGAAATATGGCACCTCGGATCACAGTCCCCCAAGGATTCCCTTGCTAATGATCAACTCCCTATTACAGGCTAATTATTGATAACTCATGGTGGATGTAACATTGCACTTCTCAGCGCAACACCCAATCTCTCGTGATGCTCATGTACATCCTAACACCTGTGTCTGACTGGAATCTATCTAGATGAATCTTCTGGCTAATGGGATATTCTAACCGTTCCAAATCACTGTATAAATACTTGTGGTGTTGGATGCTTTAGCCTAATACGGTAGATGACTCTAGTCTCGCGCACGGAAAAACCACACAAGGATATCTTGAAAAATAACAACTCCGGGCTAATGCAATAACAACCACACAACCTTCCAACATGAAGACCAATGTGTTGATGCTGTCCCCTGCGGAGATGGATGATCGGGCTCATGTACGGGAAAAACGCGCAAAATTGCAAGCATAGATAATCAAGATGCTATATAGGAATTATCAATAAAGAAAAAAACCAAAGGTAATAGGAAATCAATAACAAGTTCATCCTAGAGTTCAGGTGTCCGAGGCACCATAGAAGGTTTAGCCTCTGGTTATAAAACTAGACATAAATCGTCCCTTGATTATGCCTCCTCCGCCTTCGATTCCTCTCGTGGAACCCTAGCCATCGCTACGAGAATCACCCGAGACTTCTCCACCAAAAGTTACTTCCTTGGTGTTAAGTGGACGACTTTTTATAATTTTCCAATTTGCGAAGTATGGCCTTGTTGATCTAAAGCACTCCCGTGTTGACCTCGAGCACGCCGGTGCTCTTTATCTAGCAACACGGTCAATGCATTTTCAATTATTAGAGAGTTACACGGGTTTGAACACGTCCGTACTTCATCAGCACAACCATGTTGAGTAAGAGTATGGTCGTGCACTTCTCTGCATGTGTAATATTTCACCCTTTTGGCTCTGAAATGTCCTGATTTCTATTCCTTTTCCTCCGAGGTACCTATTTACCTATCCAATCGCACAGAAATACCCAAATAACCAAAAAAAAAATAGAGAATTGATGCTCGAAAATGACATAAGTCCATGTAAATATGAAGGAAATCTATGTATGATCATGCACTATAATGACAAAAGTATTAGCATTCCACGGTGATAATGGAGTTTAGCCCTATAATGTTCCTCATCGCTACCATAGACAAATGGAGTTGAGAGCATGTCCCTTTGACATAAGGATTTTTAGGATGTACCTAGAGTGCACATAATTGCAAGCTCTATCATTGATAAAACCCATATCTATGACCATGATATTATAGCAAACATAGACGGAAACCTTTACAAGTCAAGTGGACTATACAACCCTAGAAGCTTTTAATTGAGAGTTTCACAAAAGAAACCTTCATACTTCAACCATCTTTTATTTCTAGGACTTAGGCAATCTTCCACTTAATTGATCGACTAACTTTACCAAGTAATTTATTAGGTTATTGTTCATCTAAACCTAGTAAGTCTTCCGTGTGGATTCAACCCTCTACTCAATGGAATTTATTGCTTGCGACCACGTATACTTGCATGCAAAGGCTTGAGTGCTTATACTCGTAGCTAACGGTCAACAAGTTTTTGGCGCTGTTGCCGGGGAAGGCATAGGTCATAGGTGACATTAGATGAATAGGAGCTAGTCTAGCTTAGTCATTTATTTTCATTTACATTCTTTTGTATTATATTCATGTTCTTTTTATTTTCCTTTTTCTTAATGCATGTTTGTTTTCTCTTTATCTAACCTCATCTTTTTTGTGTTGGGCTTTAAATGAAGCTCATACCTTTTTTAGAACAAGTGTGCCTATATCATTGAAGGCAACTATTACACATCTTGGTCGAGAGTGTAATATCTTTTATGGATGAACTTCGATCATGCATTCAATATGCACTCTCAAGGATCAACACCCCTACAATCACGTCTAGTGAATCAAAAGTTCAAAGGATTTCAATGGTTAGAAAGGATCCGAGCATTAGAGATGATAGTAAACTCGAACAAGTGGACAATGAGCTTTCCTTTGAAGAGAAATTGGAGGCATTTATTGCAGAAATGAAAGGCATTTTTCAACAGTTTACTAACAGATCGAGTAGCCAACTATCTCCAATGGGGAAAGTAAATGATAAGCCCCAAAATCAAAAGCATTACAAAAGACTAAAGGAGATGGAAGAAAAAAGGAGGAAGAATCTCCATTAGAAGAGCTAATGATCCATTACATGGAATACAATGAAGCATTAGGTCAGGACATTGATGATGAAATGCAAATTGAGAAGATTACTGAAGGAGAACATGACAATATCTATCCCCCTCCAGTTTTTTTCTCAAGGGTTGTTGCAACAAGAGGTTGATGCCAACCTCCAAGACCTTGATGAAAAATTGCACAATATAGCTTATCCAAAGGAGCCAATTATTGAAGAACACAAGGACAATCGAGAGGAGGCATGGATACGAGATTCTGAAAATATTCTTGTGCACCTGAAGAAAGTATAATGAAATTAAAACTCAAAGAAGCCTGTAGCAACAGGGGATAGCAAGCACGGATGTTGTTGAACCTTGCTGTAACGCCCTGAAACTTTTCTATATTAAATTTGAATTTTCTGGAAAATCCCACAAGGAATTACTAAGTTTTTAATGAAAATCGAATATTTGGTTGGCGCTGCGAGACAAATACGAGTTCCGACGAGGTAGATCAGACCGAACCAAAAAGCCTGAAATGATGGACCCGGTCGGCTTTGAATAACCGTCGTGATCCCATAATGATTAACTTTAATATCGTATGAGTTGTCATTAATCGAAGGAACTAAATAATACTGATGAAATCAAAGAAATATTAAGACCTAATCACTAATTAAATTAGGTGGTAAAGCTTCTAAGATTAAATCAAATTAAAAGATAATAGTTGCTATTATGCAAGTTTAAAATAATAATGACAATAATATTATTAGTAAAAATAATATATGAGAGAACTTAGGTGTTAATGAACTAGATTAAGGGAAAGAGAGAAGAGCAGCACTCATCTCCGGCGTCCACGCTTGAGAAGCGTCATGCTGCGTGAGAGAGGAGCGCAAAGTGTGGATCTGGTCTCCTTCTCTCGTGGATGAGCGATTACCCGTGGAGCCACGGGGAAGCCAAGCCGAGTGCCGCGACTCTTAAGAGGGAGCTCTGTCTTCCAATAGGCCTCACGGCCCCCTGCACCCCCTTCGGCCAGCTGGTTCTCGGGGCTGGACATCGATCACCATGGCCGCTCGGGCCGGCGTTCAGCCGGCGAGCTTCGCCGCTTCTCTCCTCGCGACGCGTAGCCTCCTCCGCGCGCCCGTGACGCGTGTCCTGCTGACACCACGAGCGCCACCGCCCCTCGTCCCGTTTAATGTGCTGCGGCCCTTCTCCGGCCAGCCAAGCTCAGCTCGGGCTTCTCTCCGACGACCACAAGCCGGCCTATTTCCTCGACGTCGCCGCCTCTTACGTTTGCGTGCACGGCCCGCCCGGCTCGTTCCGAACCCCGCACTTCCAATTGCCGCCAAGCTTGATGGAACACCACCGCACGTGGAATCGGTGGGTAAAAGTGATAAATTTCGAGTTTGAACTTGGTCTCTATGCTTTTGCTATTACCATCAAGTGTTCCCTAAATTGGTGACGGGTTTGAATTATGGTGTTGATATTAGAGTATAGATTATAGAGCTTTTAACTCATGAAGTTACACAGCTTTGTCGTTAAGGATTTTTATGAAAACTTCGTGAATATAACTTGGTGACTAAGTATTGATTCTTGAATTTCAAAGATGCTTAAGTGTGCGTAAAAGCTCATGAGAACTTCTATCTCGAACATTTCTGAAGGATATCGAACGCGTTAATTATCTTGTGAGCTACTCGGTGGATCGAAGACTAATTTGAATTGATAAACGGGATTACAATTACTATCTGTGTTAATTGTGTATAAGTTTAATAGAATGGAGAATGTTTGTATAATTTTTCGAAGCCCTCCAAATATAGAGGAGGTGCTGCCGAAATTTTGGGGAAATTTCAAGTATTTATAGTGAAATATACCTTCCGTAATCACACTTAACAAATTGACATCCCAAGAAGCATGTTGGAAACTCCTAGGTTGATAATAGAGGGAAGAAAAGCAAAGTTCTATAATTTCTAAATCTCGTACTTCCTTTTAAAGACACGCGAGATACACGCTAAGAGAAATTAAGTTTACTTAGCTTAACGAGCTTACCGTATTCTAACAAAGTTAATTAGAATGTAGAAGAAGGAATACGGTTTCCGTATTTTTAATTTATGTACTATGATTTCTAGAATATAGGAGGGAAGTCCTTTAGAATAAATACAAGTAGCTTAATTACAATTCTTATACTTGTATAGGACGAGACTAACAGAGGATCACACGGAGGATCCGGTCAAGTCTAATTAACGAAGGACCAGAGGTGAGTGGTTTCACTATACATTGGTATGGTTTTTATGATCGGATTTGATCGTCGGATTTGTTTATCCGAATCTTTCATGAGTTTTACATCGAAGTTTGTGCAATGTTACTGTTGATATTAAGATCATATTAGCATCTTCATTGTTTATTACGTGCATTGTAAATGAAAATATATGTGAATAAAAGAAATGAAGAATGAGAATATGATCAAGACAAAGAGAAATTTCAATTAATGAAAGACGTGCACATTAATTAAGAGAAACAGGTTTTTACCAGAGGGTTGCTGGGGACAGAGATACGTTCCGCCCGGGACTTGTCTGGTATCATACCTGGGCCTTGAGATTGGACAGATCTGACCTGCGTTCTGTGGGAGCACAGCTCGTGGAGATCGGTTTACTAGAGATCTGACCTACGTTCTGTGGGAGCACAGTTCGTGGAGACCGGTTTACTAAATTAGACCTACGTTCTGTGGGAGCACAGCTCGTGGAGACCGGTTCCTGAGATCATACCTACGTTCTGTGGGAGCACAGTTCGTGGAGACCGATTTTACAGATCAGACCTACGATTCTGTGGGAGCACAGTTCGTAGAGACCGGTTTACTAAGTTCAGACCTACGATTCTGTGGGAGCACAGTTCGTGGAGACCGGTTCCAGATTAGACTTACGGTTCTGTGGGAGCACAGTCCGTAGAGACCAGATTTCTTAATATTGGAATATGATTACATTGCTAAAATAATTGTAAGAACATGTACATGTCCATGTGATAACATTGAGATTTTTCATGTTTTGGATTTATCCGAGTTTCATGTGCTTTTAGCAATAATATTGATAGAGATAATGCATTTGAATTAATTAGCTTTATTTCAATACTAGTTTATTTGAAATTATAGATGTACCTTGTATAGTGATTCTCACTCAAGTGAAATGTGCAGGTAGCCCAGATTGAGTTCTCCGTTAGATGGCTCTGACTTAGCAGAAGAGAATAGAATGTTTTTATTTGATGTATATAATTTTAGGACGCTTCCGCAAGATTTGTAAAATGGTATAAGATTTCGAATATTTTGTTAATCAATTATGTTAAGTAGTTGAATTATTTTCATCACCAGGTCTACATTAAACAGCTTATGGGCTGGGTGCACTCCCGGCCCAGCTGGTGTGACATTCTGTCCCTGTGTTGGGATAGGGTGTTACACTTGCTACCATGCTAAAGAAGAATGCTCGAATAGTATGGGCCTCAACACAATTATGCATTATGAACCCTTGGAGCACCATGTTAGTCTTGAGGAAATTGAACAATGGCAAAACAATATAGCTTTAGCAAGAAGAACCAAACATGATATTATATGGTTTTGTTGGAGCAGTTTGTGGGGGGTTAAACGCAGTTAAAAGGTAAAGATCATCCATTCTCACTACTCTGTTGTCTGTTCAAGGTGCTGGGTAATTTGCCGAACCAATCAAGGCCTTCAAAAAGCGGCGAAGGCTATACAAAGGAGAATGTCTTGAGAAGGATGCGGAGGCTCTTTTTTTCAACGATCCCGAATATCATAAAGGGGGTAAAGCTGGAGACCTTAAATCTAACGCTTCTTGGGAGGCAACCCAAGATTTTTGAACTTGTCTTTATTTTCTTCGCTTAGTATAGTTTTTCATATTTACTTTGTTTTGTTGTGAATAAATTGTGATTCCCTATTGTGCAAAGTTTAACTCAAGTTTGGGGGAGCATTGGGAAGCACAACAACCACCAAATAGCTCAAGGTATGTTATGGGTTAAGGCAATAGTTCAATTTACTGAAATTTGGTAAGGTTTTCTATCTCCAAAGATCTATAGATGATTACCAGCAACACAAGAGATAAAGGTAAGTGTACTGCAGCCTTCTTCAGTAAGCATTGCAATTTTCTTTCTTAACATTGCGATGTAGGCTATAGGTCTGGAAACAGCAGGCTCTGCCTGTTGGACATTGTGATGTGCTTAATTCACAACGTGATGTTTCCCGGACTAGAAAGAAACCCCAAGCGCATATATTTCTATGTTCACGCCTTGGTGTTGACTCCACGCCAACATCGCTACCGCCACACGGTCGTGCATCTAATGTTGATTTAGAGGTATGTTAAAAGCTGGAAGCGCCTTTCATTTGCCCTATTGTCTCTATCACTTGTTAGGGAAATCCCTACGACAACTGGCGAGCTCTCCCTCCCTCCAGCCCTAGGCATCCAATCACTTTGGTAAGGTTCCCTACCACATTTTTTATGGTTTTAACCGTTTGATTTCGTTTGATTTTGATGGTTTGCGGTAGGTTTTCATGAATTGTTATCTTTTCTTTCTATGATGTGATTGTGCCCTCATGTTGAGGCTTTGAGTAATGTTTGTATACATTAGGAGTCCCAAATTTACAAGGGGAGACTCTGCCCAATTTTTGAGAAAATTCCGTAGAGGATTTTTAGTACTCGAATGAGCCTTAAAATTAAATTTTTGAATTTGCTCAGTAGACCTCCTCCTACATTACCATTGATTGCCTACTATTGCATGCTTATTTTGGTTGTTGTGTTTGCCTTCCTTCGTGCACTTATTGTACCCTCCATTTTGCTTGTAGGTGTACTATACCACGAGGCAAAAGGGTGGGCAATAAGGAAGCTAAGGCCTGCACCTCAGCATGTGTATCCCAACAAACAGCATCTACACCCTCCCCCGAGGGTGAGAACATACTGGCTGAGGACCTCGACATCTAGGTGTGTGTTGTGTTTTGCCGTACTTTTATGAGCCCTTATTATGAAACTCATGTTTTCAGAGTTTTATATATTTTGCTGGAAATTTCAATACATGTTTCGGGAATTTCTCGCATACGAGTAATAATTTTTCCATGTTTTCATGCTCACAAATCACACACCCAATGCACATAATTTTAAGGATTGGTCACGGAACATATAAGGTATATGACATGGGGGAACATTTACCTATTGGGTGTGGCGACTGAGGTCTCCAAGGAGGGGATCCGGAGGTGTTCAACATCGATTGAGGCTGGGTTTAACTCCAATCAAGAGGGGGAATATTTATCGACTAAACTATATTGTTTTAAACTTTCTTTTGTACATAGATTTGAATGTTTATTTGCATCATTATGGATTCAATGTTTGTAATGGTTACTTGAATATTACTTGTAGGGTTGTATCCATTTATTGACATGAAATATTAAGTATTCTATGTTTGGTTTGATGGAATGGTTATTATTATGCTTATGATTAAACATTACTCATAATCGTTAGCCGACGGGCAACGACTATGTTTAATACTCTATACATAGATTTGTGTGTATTAGGAAAGTGTGGAATCATAGGCTGGATGGAGTGACACCGCAAGTGCCATTAACCGAGGCATAAGTATTGGCATTCCACGGTGATGATGGAGTTTAGCCCTATAATGCTCCTCATCACTATCATAGACATATGGAGTTGAGAGCATGTCCCTTAGACATAAGGACTTTTAGGATGCACCCGGAGTGCACATAAGTGCAAGTTCTATCATTGATAAACCCCGAATCTATGACCATGATATCATAGCAAACATTGGAGAAAAGCTTCACAAGTCAATTGGACAATACAACCCTAGAAGCTTTGGATTGAGAGTTTCACTATAGAAACCTTCATAATTTAGCCACCTTTTATTTGTAGGACTTAGACAATCTTCCTTTTAATTGATCGACTAACTTTACCAAGTAAATTAATATGTTATTATTCATCTAAACCTAGTAAGCCTCCTTGTGGATTCAACCAAGTTTTCATCGAAATTTATTACTTGCGACCATGTACACTTCCGTGTGGAGGCTTGAGTGGTTTCTCTTGTAGCTGACGGTCAATAGGACCTTCTTATATAACCTGAATACCTTTAGTTGCTAGCTTGGAGATCGTTGCCCAGCTCAAAGACAGTTGGCTGCTGTTAGCACTCTTAGCTAACATATATTTTGATGGTATATGCTTAATGTTTAGGACTAATTATGTGAGTTGATAGTGATAATTGTTTATATTTAGTCCTAATTCTAATGAATGAATGAACTTGTCTTAGCTTACTCGAATTATTTGTATTTTGCATTATTTTGATCTGTTTGGGAATTAATTGGAGTGAATTGTGTTAATCTTAGGAAAGGCCAATTCTTGGCCTTCATGACAAGCTACATATGTGAGAGAAAGCCTAGGAGTAAGAGGTAATCAAGTCGTGACCATGCAAGCTTCAGTGGGATGTTACAGAATTGGTGATGCGACCTCTCGCAACGATGGTCGCAACCTGACAGTAAACAAGCAGAGGGTGAGACTTGGCGACGCTACTTCCCTAGCGGAAGGTCGCGTCCTCAATGCCATAGTGAATCTGTTGAGAATCAGCGACACGACCTTCCTTAGGAAGGATGCGTCGAAAAAGCGCACGTAGCCGGGTGATGAAGTTTGGCGACGTGACCTCCTGTAAAGAATGTTGTGTCATAGGTCGTGGCTATAAAAACGTAGCTAGGGTTTCTTGTATGTTTCAACTCAGTTTTTGTTAAGTAATTGCGACGGCCAGAAGGTGACACATCAAGGGCGTTCGGAAGGCATCAGTAGTGTAGGGAACCGATGATCCGAAGGGTGTGAGAATTTCGTGAAGAGGGAAGAGCCCAGTAAGGACAAAGATCCTCATTATTGTTTATTATCTCAGTGAACTATAGTGAACATGGTTATTTCATATTTTGAATTGTTTGACCTATTGTTTATGACTTCCATATTTCTAGGCTAGAACCGTTGTTCTAGGGTTGTATGGTGATGAAGACATAAAAATCTTTAATATCTATTCGTTTCATGGTTTATAAGTTGAGCTTGGTATGCTTGTAACATAGTTCTTTATCATCGTTAGTTAAAAGACAACATCATATTACAACAGCATTAATCTTTATTTGTATTAGGCCACTCACCTATCCGAAAGGAAGAGACGTATCTCATGCTTCATGACATGCATAGATAGTGTAGAGGACTATGCATCAGAAGATGGGGGTCAGGGTGACAACCCGTAGACCCAATTATCATAGATATATGCAGTGGTCCTCCATGGTTAGGATAGATTCTAGGTCAACCGATGATTCGTCTTTCCGCCATAGACATATGGGGAGGAACTAAACCTGATAAGTGTTTAATTGACCATATTTTATTACTTTATTTGTATACACTTAATTAGCATGTGTTTTTGAATGTAGCTCACCGGTACTTAAATTGTGTTAATTTTGTGTAACCGAACACACCGGGGGCTATTCAAGGCAAAGTTTAATTTTCGAAGCAATTCTAAGAAAGTTCAAGGAGAATAAGAGCTGAAATAAAAATCAGATGAGCTGGTCTTAAATAAGATGGTCCCTCCTGAACCATAAGACACTTAAAACATTATTTGTGATTTGCTAAGGAACCTATCGAACGAGGAGACGGTCGTTTACTTTCCCATCTGGATCGAAGAAGCTGAATTAATTTCCCAAACGGACCCTTCTCAACTCAGGTGGTCCCGTCTGGACCTGGAGAGATTCTTCTATGAGTTTACAAGAAGACCTGACGGACGAGCAGACGCCCGCCTGAGGTCCCATCTGGCTCCAACTTGGACTCCGTCATGGCCACCTGATTATGCCAAAACCTCTTGGAAAATGGATTCTGACCTCTAATCGCGTTTGTGACTAATAGTGAGGTTTTTAGGGTTTAAAAGCAGAGTTCTTTACCTCTAATATCATCCACCATCATTGGGAGCATACCATCATCCACCAGCATCCACACATCATCTAGGGTATACTGGTATTGGAAGAGTGATACCTAGCGGCAGAAGCTTGGAGCAATATTCATGAACAGTCCTCTCCAACAGCAGAGGGAACGACGTATCACTTTCTCATGCTTTTTTTTACTTTTATCTTTGTGTTGAATTTTTGTTCCCCTTTGATGGGAAACTAATCTTTTAGGTATTCGGGCATTGATGAACCTTTGGGTTGTAGTTTAACTTTGATTCTGGATGTTAATGATTATTTAGTTGCTTGTTTTTTTATTTGAGATCTATGAAAGTCATTCCTTGTATTTGGTAGTCTACATCGCAACAACCTGGACTATTCAATCCCACACATAAGGGGAAGAATGGAACACCTTGTCATGTGCGCGCATACTTTAATAGAGGGATCTATGAGTGCGCTGAGAGATTGGGAACTTAGGAGAGCGACTCTAAAATATGTATTGTCCCTATAGACCTTCCAAGAAGTAGATTACCTAGAACATTATTAGTTAGGGTACAAGGTTAGTAATCGCCTCAAGAGAGGGATGAAAGCATTTTAGGAATTATTGGTCATAAATCATCGCAACTATTAGTCTTAGCAGTCATTATCTATCTTTGTGAAACTCAAGGGGGGGTTCATTGCCCAGATACTACTCTTTCATGATTTGCCTAAGATTTCATCACACTCTCATTTAGGTTTAATTTCAACTTCTCTCTTATATTAATTCCTAGCTTAATTTAGAACCCAACAAAATTCCCGATTAGACTAGAAATAGGTAAATAGTTAATAATAGCATTTCTTGGTCCAGAGGATTTGATACCCAACTTCCATAGTCCACTTTATTCCTTGTCGACCAGTGCGCTTGTGGTAGTGAGCACATGCCTGCTATTAGAACCATTTTCCTTAGACATAAGGAATCTGTAGGATTTGCCCGTAGCGCACATAAGTGCATAGACTCATCACTAAACTTCCCTTGCCAAGCCAAGGTCGTAAACTAATATTAATTAATAGAAAACAACATAATCATGTTTGAACACCATGTAACACTAGATTATCATCACTGATTGTCTTCACAATCAATTACCCCTTCGTTAATCGCTTGATTGTGAGAACAATTGTGTCGCCATCTCTTGAGTCATTAGATGAAGAAGTATAGTTCCTCTGTAGGTTTTAGGTCACTTGCATCCCATGCCCTATGGATTCAACCTAGTACTTATAGGAATTTATTAGCTACGACCATATGCGCTTGCATGCGGAGGCATAGTGCTTTCATTTACCGACAGTCAACATAATATTTGGTGTTGTTGCCCGGGAGTGGTTAGGTCTAGGAACACTAGCCCACTAGGATTTTGTACTCCCTCCAACATGTTTTGTTGTTATTTTCTTGTGTGAATATTTAATTTGTTTTACCTTACTTCTGAATACATTGTTCTTATTTGGTTTTCTTCCTTTTAGTGACAGATTTTCTTGATTTGTTAATAGTTCGTTTTGTTTATTCTTTTTAGACTTAGTTGAGTCACTCTCGTGAACTTATATGCATGATAGTGAGCTTGAGCCATTTGATCTTGAGATCTAGCACACTTGTAGAAGGCTCAATAAAGAGAAGAGAAAGCAGGGAGAAATTCCTAGTTCATCCTTTAGCAACATGGAAGGCTTTGAGGACAATCGGGTCATGTACCAGTGCACAATTCGCTCCTCACAATGGTTGTAATCTTGTATCCAACAGCAAGAAGGCCCAGCTGCCACTTTAGAAATTAAACCTGGAGTCATACAAATGGTACAAAATACATGTTAATTTTGTGGTCTTCGTAACAAAGATCCTAATAGGCATGTTAGGACATTTCATGAGGTTAGTAACATAGTTAGGATAAACAATGTACAAAAAGATTTTGTGCATCTTAAGTTGTTCCCTTTCTTATTGTGGGACAAACCAAAAAGCTGATTTCATTCTCTACCTCGCAACTCCATTGCAACTTGGGAGAGTCTAATGCATAAATTTTTTACTAAGATTTTCCCGCCTTCGATGACCATATATTATAGAAGTCTCCTTATGGCATTTACCCAATAGAAGTCTGAGTCCCTTATTGATACATGGAACCATTTTAAAGAATTGCGACGTGTGGTCCGTCATTATGTTGTCCTCTATCATATTTTGACTCTTCATTTTATAATGGACTACACGGCTCGATCCAAGCAATGCTTGACACAGATGCGGGGGGAAAGCCTTTAACTCCCAATCTATTAATGAGGGGTATGATCTCATAGAACTCATGGCATATAACCATTATCAGTTTCTTGCTAATTAGTCTGCGCCATAGTAAGTGGCCTGAGTGCGTGAGTCTGAGTTGCACCGAGACCTTAAAACCAAAGTCCTAGACATAGGGAAGAAGTTTGTTGATGTAGGAAAATTTGTGAATAAACTGCCTATAAATTCTGGACTAATTGTTGAATTGTCACCACCAGCTCCTATTTCAAGCCAAGAGGAAGTTAATGCCATAGGGAATAGCTATCGAGGTTCCAACAAAAATCCTCCTATGGGGTGGAATCCCAACTAGTGGAACAACCCAAATTCCATGGTCAAGGTCCCCCACGAGGATATAAGCAGCAGGGACCATCTTCTAACAGGCCCCAAGAATATAAACCTAGCTCGGAAGACTTATTGAAAGTTTATAGTGGAAACGTGTGCCTCTATAAAAAATTTAGAAAACCAAGAAGGGCAATTAGGAAGGCAACGTAGGAATAGGCCTTCTGGGTTCCTCCCAAGTAAGACTGAAGTCAACCATCGTAAGGATGACCAAGAACAACTCAAAGGATTAACAGTATGACGTGGGAGGACCCTAGATGAACCTCATATTGATCAAGCTGATTCTATACCTACTGCTGAATCCCTTAGTACCGAGAAGTGTGAGGAAGTTGCACCACCTATAGTTCTAATATTCCTCCTTCATAAGCTTAGAGGCTTAGGGAAAATAAACTAGATCAGCAATATGAAAGGTTCATGGAAGTAGTGAGATAGTTGCATATCAATATCCTCTTTGCAGAAGTATAAGAAAACATGCTTAACTATGTTAAATTCTTGAAAGATTTCTTAGCTAAGAGATGCAAGCTGGGCACATATGAAACTGTAGCACTTACTACAGAGTGCAATGCTATCTTGCAAAGGCTACTTCCTCCCAAAATGAGGGATCTAGGGAGCTTACTCTACCTTGAACAATAGGGAACCAATTTCTAGGTAGAGCTATAATCGACTTGGGTTTGGCGAGATCAAGCTGACCACTGTCACACTCCAAGAAGCTGACAACACAATAGCTAAACCAAGAGGTATGGTGGAGGATGTCTTTGTTAGGGTGGATAACTTTATCTACCTGACTAATTTTATAGTCCTCGACTTTGGAGAGGACAAGAATGTGCCAAACATTTTTGGGTGACCCCTACTGCTACTGTAGGAGCTACCTTTGATTCCAAATCATGGGAGCTAGTGATCACACAGGAGGATAAGTAATGAATATATCTGGGCTAAAACCCGTATGATGAGGCACATACTCTACACTTGCTCAGATAAAAGCAGTCACAACAGTCGGGGCCCAGGGCCCTTGTAAAAAAACTGGTTTTGACTTATTTCCTTGTGAGGATTCTACTGATAGTAGAGTTGCTACAAAGGCTATCTTTGCCACACCGAGGATGCCCCGTACAGTAAGGCGACATCATAAACAAAGGTCACTTAAGGACCCACTAGATTTTGTTTAATCTAAGTGCAGTAGGACTAGTTCAACCACTTTTGACAAGTTTGAAGTGATGTAGTAGACAGCTTATCCTCCTTTGTTTCATGAAGGAGGGGGTCGCTAGAATCTAGCTAGGGACACTGATCTGGCCCTGAGGCAAACCAAGACAATAAAAATTGAATTTTATGAATATTGCTCTGTAGTGTAGGAGTCGTGCATGTAGCCTTAAGCAGCATTGCATCACGTTAGGAGTTCAGATTTTAGGATTAGTTTGTTTGGGTACTCTTTCCTTTTATAGAGTTAGCAATAAGGAGTACCATGATTGAGATGTATTGTGCGAATCATGTTTTGGGGTGCTCACACTCATATTGGAGACATTAAATTTTTGTAGAGTGAGATTGAGGTTTTCATTTACTTAATTGAGCAATGAGAATCTTGTCAAGGATAAAAAAAATATGTTTGTAAACGGTTTAGAAGGCATGTCATAGGCAATCAAAGCTCTCGAGCCGCAAAAATTTCATGTTCTACAGTAAAGGAAGCGACCTCCCTAGGGAGCAATGCATCTTGCATTAGCGTAATGAAAAGCTTGAGATTTGAGGACATGACCTTCGTGAGGAGCGACACGTCTAGACTATTTGGCAGCATAGGCTGCAATTCCATGACACGACCTTCATTAAGGAGGGCGCGTCCTGCCATTTCTTGTCCACAACCTGTAAATTCAAGACGCGACCTTCCATAGTAAGGACGCGTTGAAAATGCTCTTCGTAGTGTGTGCTGCCATTTCACGATGACGCATCACATATTGGGAGGTTAAAAAGGGATTGACTAAGCTGCTTTTCACTTACCATTCTAGCCGCCAGTGTTTGTCTTTCATTTTAGTGCGCTCTAACACTTTTTCTCACGCATCCTTTGCTTTCCAAAAATAGATTCCATCCGGATCCACTTGATTCTACATCTCTTAACCCTTATTTTATCTTCGATTTCATGTATAGATTTGTGCAAAATAGGGTTCATTGTAAGGTTAAGAGACCCTCATGCATCACCATGTTAGTACATGGTTCAGAATTGATTGTTTTAAATGGAATGCATATAGTTATCGCCCCATACCCTATGTACGGTGCATGAACAAAGACACTATGTTACACCCTTGCATGCAACAACTCATTATATTGCCTCTGCCATTGCTTGTACTATGCACATCACTCTACCTAATTGTATGTGCAGCTCTTCCTATTTTACTGTAATTGGATTTGCAACCCCTTCTCATTTGTTTGCAATTTTCTTATAGAGGTTATGGCCTCCACCATGCGAACAAAGAAGAATCCCCATACCAAGTCAGGATCGAGTACCCGATTCAAGTCCCCCATATCTTCAAAGTGGCATACTCAGGCGCTCTAGTCCCGCACTTTGATACCGGAGCGTGGGATCTATCGTGCTGACGTTCTTTGTAAATGACATCCTTGAAAGGAGAGAAAACGAGTATGAATAAAATAATAAAAAAAAGTAAGTGTTTTTCTGCACAAAGTTGGGCATCTCTACCTTGCATATGGGCGCATGCGCCTTTTTGGCTTGATTGTAGCCATATGGGGTTGTTCAAGTGCCGAACAATTGTACACTTGTTCTTATCCTTTAAATCAAGGACGGAAAATCCTATGCTACTCATAAACAAGCAAAACAAGCAAAAAATCCATCTTAAGATATTCAATGACCTCATTTAAACAATAAAACCCTAGGTATTCAAGAAAAACTTTGATTAGAGACGATTCTTAGGTTCAGACCTAGGAGTTTTTGTGCTTGGATGCTGAAATTGGAGTCCTAACTGGTTGGGATGCAAGAGATGACCTCGAGGGTCCGCCATATGATGGAGAAGATGAAGGGTTTTTAGGTTTGGAGGTAAAGGGTCGCCCGTTAATACCCCCATTTTTATAGGAAAAAAGGATCATATTGGCGCCTATGCCTCTATGTCCCACCTGTTTAGTTCTTAGGACGGGCTATACGTGCCTGCATGTTTCCAATTGGGACCATATGGCTTAGGTCTCGCCCAACTACCCCAAGGACTGGCGACTCTATGGGTGTTGGTTCCCTGTATGGTTTTTCGAGGGGACCTTACGGCTAGACATACTAGCATATGCCGCCCATGGCCTAGCACTCATTGTAAATTTAAATATTTCACTCTTCATATTTCCTTATGCCAACCATATACTACCTTGTATGGATATCTGTCAGCAAGAAAATATGTATGAATCTCTAAAGTAGCTATCATGCAATGCAAAAAATTCTAAATTGGACTCTAAATTTCACCATATTAAGATTAAACTGAGTTAAGAATTATGAGGGGTCAAGGGTGATATAAATTTATTGGATTCTAAATTTCAAAACTAAAACTAACTAATGATGGGAAACTAGAAAATTCTTTTAAAATCTTGAGTTGCCTCCTAAGAAGTGCTTGTTTATAATCACTTGTTTGACGTACCTGTTTTGCTCACCTCATGGTGATTCAAATAAATGAATGCCCTCTCAAGTCCTTCCTCTACTCTAAAATAATTACCAAACAACAAAAATCCCAAGCGAGGATATATGAGGGACTCGCTATGGTTGATACTTGCTCATTCTCCTACCTCATCTTCGACTGGTGTATCCTTGTTGCTCCTACCCTTATCTATCTTCTACCATGAATTTACTCAAGCAAGGGGCTTTTTCTTTTTCTTCACATTTTCCCCCAGCTCCTCATTTTTCTTTCGGTTTATCAGAATCATTTTGAGCTCCTTCAAGTCCATCATCAAGTTTTTCGAAATATTCCTATAAAGGATCTACTGCAAGTAGTTCCACATATCTGATCAAAAGTGATAAGGTCAATATCGGTAATATGATATGAAGTGTCATCGTCGACTAAGGTGTGCTTCATCGCTTAGGGCAAGTTAAACACTACTTCCTTATCTCCGAGGCACAATGCCATTCTTTCTTCGTGATGGTCTACCAGGGGTCGAGTAGTGGCCAAAAATTGTCGACCCAGTATGATAGGGACCACTACATCATCGTCCATAATAAAAATCACAAAATCTACCAAGAATATAAACTTACTACTTTCACCAGCACATCCTCCATAATTCCCTTAGGGTGTTTCATCGATCAGTTGTCCAAGCCTGAATTTCATAAATAAATTATATGGAATGACTTTGATACATGCTCCTCGATCAGCCAATGTCATCTCATAAATCTTTTCTACAATCATACAAGGTACGATAAAGTTGCCCGCATCCCTAAGCTTCTTGCGCATCTTGGGTTGGTTAATTGCAGAGCAATTCACATTTAATTTAATAGCCGCTATCTCCTCTAATTTACTCATGTTTGTGAGTAGTTCCTTCAATTACTTGGCATACTTATGCATCAGAGATAACGCTTAAACCAATGGTAGGTTGATATGTAGTTGTTTCAGTAGCTCCAAGAACTTCTTAAACTGAGAGTCCTCCTTATTATTCTTCAGTCTCCTTGGTTAAGATATACGAGGCTGGTACTCTTGTAACACCCATCTCTTTACTGAGATAGATATCACACCAGCCAGGTCAGGAGGGTATCATGTGCCTAAGGATATAAATTTTAAAATCTAATAATAATGAAGCACTCAAATCAAAGCAATATAACATAAGCATAACAGGTTACACACCGCAAGTCATATTCAAACCAAGGTCTTAATAGAGGACAATATAAGAAGTCTTCGGCAACAACAGCCCAAAATACATGGAAGCAAATAGAACATAGTGCTAGATACAATACGACAAGACTAAAAATAACCATATGGTATGCCAGAGCCAGCTAGACTTCGATCTTCACTCATGTCATGAGCTACTACTCAGATCCCTGTCTTGATCCTGCAATATAAAAACAATAACCGAAGGGACTGAGCTATACAAGCTCAATGAGTATGGACAAATATGCCAGGTATTATACATACTTGTCTTTCGACAGAAACTGTACTAACATAATACTACATGTACATAAGCAAATATAAATCATGAGGGTCTGCATAATTATCTTAAATCATGATAAGCATGCCAACAAAATCAGAAACCAGAAGAAAGCACATATGCGATCTCACATCATAACAAGCATATAATAAACATGTATATGCAATGGCCTCGTATCATACAAGCATACACCCCTAGTTCGAATGTCTCGGGAAGGACTCCAACTCCCATAAAGGTACATAGGTATACATCTACGTGATCCTAATCACCGGGAACAGCGGTATACATCTACATGAGCCCGGTACCTGATGACCAGCGGTATAAATCTACATGCGTACGTAAGGTATGCATCTCGTATCCGATACGGGCACTCACAAGAGTCAAAAAGGGGTTTTATAAAAAGAATGACTTTATGAAACAT
Organism: Dioscorea zingiberensis; assembly: GCA_026586065.1. Classification (NCBI taxonomy): domain Eukaryota; kingdom Viridiplantae; phylum Streptophyta; class Magnoliopsida; order Dioscoreales; family Dioscoreaceae; genus Dioscorea; species Dioscorea zingiberensis. Next base: position 22,937,235 of record CM048823.1, read on the forward strand.
CTTTTTTAAGAAAGACGATTGAAAACAAAGTCCCTTTCTTAACCCGGTATCGTCTACTTATTTTCTAGGATCTATCCTGAGCCCTGCTGGATCCCTCATACATATCTAACTAAGGTGCGGCCGATGATACATATAATAATTCATTTCTACCATTTAAGGTTTCACTTTACCATTTCTCATGTTCATTAAATTTTAAACAATTAAGCATGCATGAAATCACTATAATAAACTAGCGATGAAATCGATCGGCATCTACAAAATGATAAAACTCATTTAAAGCATGGATAAATAGGTTTACGATAAATAAATGCATAAACAAAATATATAGGGATGTCCACTTACATGAAGTCCTTCGAAAATTCATAGGTCTGGCTCGGTCCTACTAATGCTCCCGCGGGATCTTTACCCTTTCCAAAAATTTCCAATAACAACTAAATAAATATGAAAGTCGTATTTTCCATAACTTAGTTCTATTTCTTTAAAATACGGAGATGTATGAATACGGAAATCCGTATTCTTAACTTATTCCCAATCTTAGACTCGAAGGAGTATATTAAATGCACTTAGTTAACTAGAGCATGCTTTCACCTAACATGCATTTTCATATTTCTAGAGAGCATGAAAACAAATACGGAATTTACTCATAATAGGGGGTTTAACTACCTTCATCCTTAGCATAATTAGAAGGCTCTAACATGTTTTCTTGAAGCAATTAGATGCTATACATAATCATAAAGGTTAATCATGTATTTTAAGAAAAATTTGCAAGCGCCTCCTTTATTTTTAGGGCTCCATAAATTATACTCACATTCCACATTAATGTCAAAATAAAACACATGAATATGTGGCAATTCAGTCTACAACCATTAATCACTTATTTCTACACAATATCATTATGCTTCTAACCATTCCATGCCTCTTTGATACCTTAATTAAAATTCATGCAAGTCCAAGCCCTTAATCTATGGTTATCCCCCAATTCCAACTATTTTATCTAATAAAGACCAAGTTAGTCTAATTTCCATTTACCTTGTTTCCCAAAGAACACAGTAGTTTGCTGAAATTTGGTTTAGCTTGAGTGATAAAGGGCTGGTTGTCCACTTGTCGACGAAAGAGGAGACGAAGGGTGGCTCGGGCTGCTTCGTAGCCGCGACTTGGTTACAGGATTGTTACAGGATGGTCAGTGGCTTGCGGAGAAGGAGGTTCGCAGCTCTGCAGGGATGGCCTAAGACGGGGTTAGATCGGCTGGACTAAGTAGGCCGCAGGGGCGCGGGCGGGGTGGCTGACTAGGCGGGCTTGCCTTGATTCTTTGGCCAAGCGGCTCATGAAAGCAAGAGTAGGGGGAGATCAGGAAAGGAGAAGAAGAAAGTGAGGGCTAGGGCATCTGGCTAGTAGATCAGAAATGAGAGAGAGAGAGAGAGAGAGAGAAAGAGAGAGAGATGTTTTTCATTCTCTCTCTCATTCTTAATAATAACAAGGATAATATATTATTATTGCTATTATTTCTTTTATGAAAATCAAATCTAATAACTTAACTTATCTTATAAAAAGATTGTAATTAACTAACTTATCCCTAGCTTTATGTCACATCCCCCTTTAATCAATATTATCTACTCAGTAATTCATTGACCATGATCCGGGAAATATGGGACAATGATTCCAGTAATCATGGGTGCAGCGGCGAACTGTAATATCACAGGGTCTGTCTCTCGCTAGACCAGATCCGAGATTATCAGCTTTTGAACCGATCAGATCTACTTTACTGGGACTCTAACTTTTGTCCGATATATCCCACTTAATTAATCTTGATTAAAACTTTAATAAAATTTCTCAATAAATTAACCGAGATTATCTATTCCATCCACTTCCAACTATTCTAAGTATAAGTAGCCTGGCCCAATATGGCCTTCCCTAGGCCCAACAGTTGTGAGGCTGGATTATAAGTTCATTAATCCTCGATTTTCCTTTAATTGAGTTTTTACAATAATTGATTTATTTTCTGTGCTAATTAATATCATTAATTTTTGTGAATTTTTTAATTTTTTTATTTAGAAAATTCGCGGCGTTACAATCCTCCCACCCTTAAGAATTTCGTCCCCAAAATTCCATACATATAAATCTAAAACATATGAGGGTAATGCTCTTTCATCTGATCTTTCTTTTCCCAAGTGGCCTCCTCCACTTGGTGATTGCTCCATAATACCTTTACCAGAGGTATTATCTTGTTTCTCAAAGCTTGCTCTCTCTTGTCTAGGATACATATATACCAGTCCTTTTATATAAGTTAGATCCTGAGGCAACTCCACGATCGGTCCTATCAGAACTTGAGTTAGATCCAAGAGTCATTTTTGTATAACCGATATTTGGAATACATTATAGATCCTTGATAGCTCCTCTGGTAGTGAGAGTCTGTAGGCTACGGGACCCACTCTATCCATAATCTGAAAATGCCCAATATATCGTGGGCTCAGCTTCCAACGCTTGTGGAATATAAGTACGCCTTTCCAGGGGGATACTTTTCAGATATACTCTGTCTCCTACCTCGAACTCTAAGTCTCAAAGGCAGTTATTAACATAACCCCGTTACCTGTCTTGTGCCATCATCAGTCGCTCTCTAATCAGGTTCACCTTCTCTGTAGTTTGTTGCACCAGTTATGGGCCAAGTATCTTCCGCTCACTTTCTACATCCCAAAATAGTGGAGTCCTACATCTCTTGTCGTACAACGCCTCGTAGGGTAGTATCCCAATGCTACACTGGTAGCTGTTATTATATGCAAATTCCAACATCCCCAGATTCTTATCCCAACTCCCGGGAAGTTCCATGACACAAGCTTGAAGCAGATCTTCAAGTATCTATATTGTCCTCTCCGACTGCCCATCCGTATGCGGGTGGAATGTAAATCTTTGGAAATCTGACCTCGTCCCTAAGGCCTTGTACAAACTCTTCCAGAAATGGGAGATGAACCTCGGGTCTCGATCCAATACGATGGACATAGGTACTCCATGCAGTCTAACAATATGTTCCACGTACAACCGTGCCAACCGATCCTGAGAGTAGGTTGTCTTGATTAGGTTGTCTTGAGAGTAGGTTGACTTGTTCGAGGGAGACCAGTCACAAAATCCATGACTATCCTTTCCCACTTCCATTTTGGGATCTCTAGGGTACCAATAACCCCGGTGGCTTCTTGTATTCAGCTTTGATCTGTTGATAGATCGGACATTTAGCCACATCATGAGTGATCTCCTTCTTCATCTTTCGCCAAATATAATTCTCCTTTATGTTGCGGTATATCTTCGTACTACCCGAATGCATCGCAAAAGCCGAGCAGTGAGCCTCCTCCATAATCTGTACTTTAAGGTCATCATGGTTTGGTACATATAGTCGAGTACCTAGCATCACTGCTCTATCAGAAGCTAAGGAGAAGTCACCATGCCTCCCATCGTTCATTTTCGCTACCAATCGCATCAATCTATAGTCTTGATGTTGAGCTTCTTTGATTTGCGCAATCAGCGTAAGTCGAAGATGGAAGTTCGCCAGTAGCACCCCTAGCTTATCCACTAAAAGTTGCGCTCCAGTGGATCTCAAATCGTTGAGTTGGGCAAGGCTCGTGGTCCCCAATGCTGCCATATTCTTTCGACTCAAAGCATCGGCTACCATATTCGCCTTCCCAGGGTGATACTCGAAGGTGCAGTTGTAATCTTTCACTAATTCCATCCACCTCCACTAATGCATACTAAGCTCCTTCTGGGTCATTAAATACGTCAAGCTTCTATGGTTGGTGAAAATTTTATAGGCTTCACAATAGATATAGTGTTGCCATATCTTTAGAGTAAAGACCACAGCCGCTAACTCCAGATCGTGCACATGATAGTTTACTTTATGAGTTTTGAGTAGCCTAGATGCATAGGCAATAACTCTTCCCTGATGCATCAAGACACACCCTAAACCCCGATATGAAGTATTACTATAGTTTTCAAAACCTACTTCAGCTATAGATAAAGTAAGAATAGGAGCAGACACTAATCGGTCCTTCAACTCCTGGAAGCTCTGCTCGCAATCCTCAGTCCACTCAAACCTTGTATTCTTCCCTCAACAAATCCTTCACCATCGGTTGAGCGATCGAAGAAAAGCCTTCCACAAAACGTCTATAGTAACCGGCTAACCCCAGGAAACTTCTGATTTCCTTGACAGTGGTTGGGGCTTGCCAGTTCACTATCGCTTCTACCTTCTGGGGTTCTATATAAATTCCTGCCATTGAGACGACATGCCCCAAGAAGTTGACTTGCTCAAGCCAAAACTCGCATTTACTAAGCTTGGCGTATAGCTGCTGCTCCCGCAGAGTTTGTAGCAATATCCAAAGATGGTTGATGTGCTCCTCCATGTTCCAAGAATACACCAAGATGTCATCGATAAAGACTACCACAAACTGGTCTAAATAGGGTGCGAACACCCTTTTCATCATCTCCATAAACGTCGCTTGTCTAATTGTCAACCCGAACGGTGATAAGTGTTCATTTGAGCATAATTTTATATCGTATTCCTATATGCTTGGCATGTAATTTTGATGACTTTTTGCTCACCGATACTTAAAATGTATTTATTCTGATAAACAAGGCAGAATATCAAGACCCTTGAAGAAAGAAAGCATTTCGAGAGAAACCAGGACCTCAAACACCCGAAGGGCCAATATACGGCCCGTATGATAAGTTGTATGGAGATGGCTGGCCTGTATACGGGATTATATACAACCCATAGTATCGAGGTGGCTGGCCCATATATAGGATGATATACGCCCGTATACGGGCCCGTACGTTGTAAATCTCAGCGAATCTACAGATTTAAAAGGGGGCAAATTTGTAAATCTCACCCCTAAAACCCCAGAGGTATAAAAGCTGACTAATGAGGGTTTAGGAAGGGAGGAAGCATCTTGAGGAAAGAGTCTAATCTTGGGGAAAGCTTGGAGATTGTCATCTTGAAGGTATTGGAGAAAGAAGAAGGGGAATCATTGGAAGAGGATCAATGAAGCTATCAACGGTGCATTCATTAGTGTCATTCATTATGATTTCCTTATTTTCTTTAATCTTTGTTTTGTGTTGTTGCCCCCTTTTCATGGAAGGCTAATCTTGTAGATGCTTGGATGACTGAAGAACCCTTGGACATGTTTTAATTAATGTTATCTCTCTATCTTTGATTGTTTGGTTGAATTTTATTGAGTCTATTGGATTTTTTAATGTATGTTAATCCCTCTACGTTGCGAGAGCCCTGAGGGATTTTCATAGTCCATATGGGGGAAGAAGCGAATGCCTCCCCGTGTATAGACCATCTCCAATAGAGGGGATTGTGTGTATACCTGGAACCCCGGTACTAAGGAGAGCGTGTCCTTTAGATGTATTATTCCCATAATCCCTCCAAGAATTATGTTCCCTAGAATATCATCGGCAAGTGTACTAGGATTAGTAACTCACCTCAAGAGAGGGAGTGAAAGCACCATAGGAACCCTTGGCCAAGGATCAACCAACTGTCGAGATAGGGGGGATTCAATTGTCCGAGCATCCCCCTTTTTTATGACTGTTTAACCCCAATAGTAACTCGATTTCCTTGTGTTGTGTTTTCAATTGATTAGTTTAGAATTAGCAGAATGAAGCACCTTTAGATAGACTAGATAGTAGATGAATAGTGGGTACTAGTACTTCCATCTCCCTGAGGATCGATAACCTGACTTTCAAGTCCACTCTATTACTTGTTACGATCCTTATACTTGCGGTTGCATCACATCAAGTTTTTGGCGCCGTTGCCAGAGAGATTCATATTACTAGGAAAGTTAGGAATTTACTACTTTAGTCATTTTTATTTTTATTACTTTACTTTCTTTCTTTGTTTTGTTTTTCATTTCATTGAAATTTTGGATACTAATCTTCACTTTTTGGATATCTTGCGAGGTACTAAATTGCATGACCCGCAAGAACTCTAAAGGATTGCTTGAAGTTGATAGTGAGATTGAGAGAACCTTGCATCGGAGATTGAGAGAGATTGATGGAGTGTCATCCAGGAGCACTCCCTCACATCAATCTCATTTCAGCTCTTCAGGGAGAAGAAGACCATGAGCTACATCCGTTTCTCGATGCTCATGGGGTTTTACGATAGGGATGCCTTCCACACTCGTCTCCTCACTTCCTTCCCCGAGGACATCATCACACCCACACGCTACTGGCTCCAGCTTGGGGGACGCCATGGGAACTAGAGTGCTTCCTGCATGAGTGATCAGGTCCACCACTTCATCCATGCTGTAGTTAGCAGCTCCATCGCGGGGCGAGATGACAGCAAAGGGAAGGTCACCATCAGCGACCTTTTCATTCACTACAGTATTGTCAAGAGGGTACCTATCCATTTAGGGTATGTACTCGCCGACTACTTGGTACACCAGGGGACCTACACCCAGCTAAAGACCATCACTACGGGGCCCTATATTACCTGCCTCATCATTGGTATGGGCCTCGAGGGGAAGACGGAGGGTATGGAGAGACTCCAGCTTATGACCGGCTTAGAGATGAGCACTTTGTGCCAGATGGGGCTCATCAAGCACTCCGGGAGCCACTACACACTGGTCAGCCAAAGCGCCGACAGCTCTGAGGATTACGAGGAGTCTGACTCAGAGGACTTCGACATCCCGTCTCCCACAGGTGAGCTCCCATCTTCAGCGAGCGGGAGCCGATTCGAGCGGCTGGAGGAGCAGATCTCGGACATTCGAGCCGCCAAGGATACGATCCTCACGGAGCTGTCTCCCTTCATCAGTGGGCATCCAGCATTCGCTCCTCCTCCAACACAGGGACCCCCCAGAGCAGCACCCGAGGCACCAGCAGTTGACCCGGCCGCTGGAGGACTTAGACATTTCTTTTGATTGTATTGATGAGATTTTATTTTCTTGTGCACTTTTTCTTTCTTGATTGTTGAACTTATGACTTTATTTTCCGCAACATGTATGGCTATCAAGGGCATCGCCCTACTACACTTATCCTCATGTTTATTTTCTACAGGTTCCTTTACTTTCCCATTCTTTTTTTATGGAGACATGATGATCTTTCCCTTGATTTGCAGAGATGGAACTTGTATCAACATTCCCCGATAGGCGCCAAGCACTAACTTCATGGAAACCGATTGGCGCAACAAATTAACCGGGGAAGTTTTAGTTCACCTTTCTCCATGCATATTTAATTTTGGGATTATTGCGTACATTATGGACAATGTACAATTTTAAGTGTGGAGATGGGTAGCTACCTAACCTTTATCTTCGTACATCCATAGAAAACCTTTAAGTGTGGAGATAGGTAGCTATTAGTGAAATTCATTGCAAATTTTTAAATTTTTCATAACTAGCATGCCTCGACAAAGGCCTTAAGGAAGCATGTTGGCACACTCTATTTCTAGGGCACCACTTGGCACATAATTTTGTTAAACTCTCCTATGAAACACCATGAGCATTTAAAGAACATCTCTGTGACAATTATGATTTTTAGAGACAATTGATAACCCATTGCCATGTTCTTTGTACTTTAATAGCTAACACATTTTTCATTGGCTCCAAGAGATCTCGTGGCACTAACTCAATTCATTAACCCCTCATAATATGACCTAGTGGACAAGTAGGAAGAGAATATAATAGTTGTACATAATAGTCGCGAAGAAATAAAGACAGTGTCCCGCTACTTAGTTTTATGAAGTAGTTTGGGGTTCCGGCTCCCTATAAGAGTGTCCCTTAATTAGAAAAATTATTACTTAGCTTGAACACAACCATGCGGAGTTGTAACTACATTGGTAGCTAAGTGCCCCGGTGCCTGATCAGCATGAGCACTCTGCGAAGAGGAGGAACTACACTCTACATTGGTCTTTAATACAGGGAAAGTTGGATACATTAGGGATGACCAACCCAAAAAAAAAAGTTTGCATCTTCCTATTTGTCTGCCACTTATCTAATCTGAGGGGATTTCACTGATCATAGTGCCCAAAGAACCCTCTAGAGTCCATTGAGGATGTATTTGTCTTGAAAAGTTTTTTTTTGAACATGGCATATGGAGTGAATAAGCTTTGTCTAGAAATATAATGACATCTTACATAAGATCTATTAATGCCCTGGCATGGAAATGGGAGAACAAAGCACATGGGTGGTGAACTTGAAAAGAGTTGAGCCATACATTTCATAGCCAAGAGGATGAACACTTATATTTTCTTTCGTTGATTGTTTTTCTTTGCTTGGGGACAAGCAAAACTTTAAGTGCGGAGATGTTTGATAAGTGTTCATTTGAGCATAATTTTATATCATATTCCTATATGCTTGGCATGTAATTTTAAAAATTTTTTGCCCATCGATACTTAAAATGTATTCATTCTGATAAACAGGGCAGAATACCAGGACCCCGGAAGAAAGAAAGCGTTTCGAGAGAAACTGGGACCTCAGAACACCCCGAAGGGCCCATACGGGCATTTATACGAGCTAACATACGGCCGTATATTGGCTCCTGAAGGGAATATGGGCCAATATATGGCCCGTATGATAGGTTGTATGGAGATGGCGGGCCTGTATACGGGTTGATATACAACCCATATGATAGGTTGTATGGAGGTGGCTGGCCCATATACAGGCTGATATGCGCCCGTATATGGGCCCATACATCGTAAATCTCAGCGAATCTGCAGTTATAGAAGTGGGCAAATTGGTAAATCTCACCCCTAAAACCCTAGAGGTATAAAAGCCGTCTAATTAGGGTTTAGGAAGGGAGGAAGCAGCTTGGTGAAAGAGTCTAATCTTGGGGAAAGCTTGGAGATTGTCATCTTGAAGATATTGGAACAAGAAGAAGGGGAATCATTGGAAGAGGATCAAGGAAGCCATCAACGGTGTATTCATTAGTGTCATTCATTATGATTTCCTTGTTTGCTTTCATCTTTGTTTTGTGTTGTTGCCCCCTTTTCATGGAGGGCTAATCTTGCAGATGCTTGGATAATTGATAAACCCTTGGACATGTTTTAATTAATGTTATCTCTCTATCTTTGATTGTTTGGTTAAATTTCATTGAGTCTATTGGGTGTTTTAATTTATGTTAATCCCTCTACGTTGCGAGATCCCGGAGGGATTTTCGTAGTCCATATGGGGGAAGAATCGAACGCCTCCCCATGTGTAGACCAACTCCAATAGAGGGGATATCGACTGTGAGTATACAGGGAACCCGGGTAGTAAGGAGAGCGAGTCCTTTAGATGTATTATTCCCATAATCTCTCTAAGAATTAGGTTCCCTAGAACATCATCGGTAAGGGCACTAGGATTAGTAACTCGCCTCGAGAGAGGGAGTGAAAGCACCATAGGAACTCTTGTCCAATGATCAACCATATGTCAAGATAGAGAGTAGCATTCATCTTTTAGAAGTCCAAGGGGGATTCAATTGTCTGAGCCTCCCCATTTTTATGATTGTATAACCCCAGGAGTAACTCGATTTCCTTGTGTTGTACTTTTAATTGATTAGTTTAGAATTAGCATAATCAACCACCTTTGGATAAACTAGATAGTAGATGAATAGTGGGTACTAGTACTTCCATCTCCCTGAGGATCGATAACCTGACTTTCAAGTCCACTCTATTACTTGTTACGACCCGTACACTTGCAGTTGCATCGCATCAAACGGCATTACTAAAAATTCGAAATGCCATATCGGGTTCGGAATTCTGTCTTTGGAACATTCTCCTCTCTTACCCGTAATTTATGATAGCCCAACATCATATCAATCTTGGAGAACACATAGGCTCCTCGTAGCTGTTCAAACAAATCGTCAATACGTGGTAACGGATACTGGTTCCAGATAGTAATATCATTCAGCTATCTATAGTCCACGCACATCTGTATGGAGCCATCCTTCTGCTTCACGAATAGCACAGACGCATCCCAAGGGGAGATACTAGGTCTGATAAACCCTTCTCCAGTAGCTCATCCAATTAGGCCTTCAATTCTTTCAACTCTACTAGAGCCATACTGTGTGGTGCCCTGGAGATCAAAGTTGTTCCTAGAACCAACTCAATAGAAAACTCCACGCCTCTGTGCGGTGGTAAACCGGGTAAGTCTTGGAATACGTCAAGTTACTCGCACGCCACAGCTATATCCTAGACCTCTGCCATAGGGATTTTTGCTTCCACCACGTTTGCCAAACAGGCTTCATCTGTCTCGGCTCGTCTCTTATAGAAGAGAATCTTCGTCTCTCCCAGACGTTGGAAATATACCATCTTCTAATAACAATCAACCTTGGTATAGTGGAAAGATAACCAATCCATCCCTAGGATCTCATCAAAGACTAGGATTCTCATCGGGATTAGATTAGCTAAGAGCTCCTGGTCGCCTATTTTTACACCACATCCCTCATAGGCTACATAAACAATCATTGAACTACCTATGGGGGATACCACAATCATTGGTTCTACTAGTCTAGTAGCATACACATTCTAAGGCAATGTGAAAGAAGTAGCGATGTAGGAGTGGGTAGGACCTGGATCAATCAATATTCAGGCATTGATAATACAAATCTGTACCATACCTGCAATGACGTCTATTGTGTTCACAGCTCGCTGTTGCGTCATTAAAAAGGCCTAGGCCTGAAGCTGGGATGGGGCCCCACGGCCTCCTCCTCGAGACCTTCCACCAGAAGACCATCCTCGGTTGTCTCCAGCACCACCCATAACAAAAAAATCCCTGCGTCTGATGCGCAGGTGTCGTCTCCAGTACTAGCCTGTGGAGCGACTCCGCTCCCCTGGGTCAGTAGTGGGCACTCCTTCTTGTAATGCCCCGGCTACTTGCAGTAAAAGTACACATCGGCACTACAAGCCCCATAATGATACTTATTGCAAACTGGGCACTGTGGCTTCCCTCTCTTGTTGCCACTTGATGAGGACCCACCGCTATTGCTGTTGCTCTTTTTTGTGGGCCTTGTGTTTCCCCTTACTTTGGAGCTTGGGCTACTCCTCTTATTTCACTTCTCGAGCCTTTGTTTCTACTTGTTCACAACCCTCTCAACTCGGAGTGAAAACTCGACTACACCTCTAAAATCTTCAAGTCTAGAAGCCATGACACGAATCTTCATCTCATCTTGAAGTCCCTCCTTGAACTTCCTACAATGGTTCCAGGGATCCTTCACCCTCTTAGGTGCATAACGGCTCAGTGGAGTAAATTTGGCCGGATATTTGGCCACTGTTGAGTTTCCTTGGGTCAGATAGATAAATTATGCTCTTTTTGCATCCCGGTGAACTCGAGGTGAGTACTCCCTCTCGAAGGCCTTTTTAAATTCCGGCCAAGTCCAAACACTAGATCTGGGAAGGCACATACGAGCCGATTCCCAACATAGCAACGCTTCTTGTCCCAACCGCAGCTGCACTGTAATGACTATCTCAACTTCCGAGATCCTCATGGCCTCGAACACCATTTCTACTTATCTGATCCAAGCTTTAGCTTCAGTTGGATCTTGTGTCCCGAGGAACTGATTAAGCCCCATTTGTCGGGCTCGAGTCACATAAACCTGATTCTTGATATTGTTGTTGTTGTTGTTGTTGAAAATTGGGGAAAGCAGCAAATGACTACACTATCCACTCAAAGAATTGTTGCATCCGAGGGAATTGTTGCATTCCCGGCTTGTATCCCGTGAAAGATACGCATGAGAGGCATCACCATATTCTTCTAGTTTGGGGGCATCTACGTGCGGCTCCTCCACAGGTGTATCACGTGGTACCCTAGGAGGTTTCCCACGTCCTTCTTTCGACGGCATTCTGTAACATCCAACAAGTGTTAGTTAAACAACATAAATCTTCTTAGCAATTTATACAACTAATTCATTATGTTAAATGACTTTGACTCCCACACTAAGGCTCTGATTAATTACCTCTAGAACTCTAAGGTCTAGGAGCAACTCTCTCTGATACCACTAAATATAACACCCATCTCTTTACTGAGACATATGTCACACCAGTCAGGTCAAGAGGGTATCCTGTACCTAAGGTTGTAAATTTTAAAATCTAATAATAATGAAGTACTCAAATCAAAGCAAAATGACATAAGCATAACCGGTTACACACAGGGAGTGATATTCAAACCAAGGTCATAATAGAGTACAACATAAGAAGTCTTGGGCAACAACAGCCCCAAATATATGGAAGCAAATAGAACATAGTATCATATACAACACGATAAGACTAAAAATAAAGATATGGTATGCGAGTCACTAGACTTGATCTTCACTCCGGCCATGAGCTACTACTCGGATCTCTATCTAGATCACGCAATGTAAAAACAATAACCAAAGGGGTGAGCTATACAAGCTTAGTGAGTATGGACAAATCGGCGGGTATTATACATATCTGTCTTTCGATAGAAACTATACTAACATAATAGTACGTGTACATAAGCAAATATAAATAATGAGGGTCTGCATAATTATCTTAAATCATGATAAGGATGCCAACAAAATAAAAAACCAGAAGAAAACACATATGCGATCTCACGTTATAACAAGCATATAATAAACATGTATATGCAATGACCTCGTATAATACAAGCAAGTACCCCTAGTTTGAATATCTCAGGAAGGACTCCAACTCCCATCAAGGAACAGAGGTATATATCTACATGATCCTGATCACCGGGAATAGAGGTATACATCTACATGAGCCCGATACCTGACGATCAGCAGTATATATACGTCTACATGTGTATGTCAAGTATGCATCTCGTATCCGATACGGGCACTCACAAGAGTCAGGGTTTTTATAAAAATAACGATTTTCGCAAACATTTTTGTTTTATGAAAGACGATTGAAAACAAAGTCTCTTTCTTAACCCAGTATCGTCTACTTAATTTCTGGGCTCTATCCTGAGCTCTATTGGATCCCTTATACATATCTAACTAAGGTGGGGCCGATGATACATACAATAATCCATTTCTACGATTTATGGTTTCACTTTACCATTTATCATGCTCTTTAAATTTTAAACAAATAAGCAAGCATGAAATCACTATACTAAAATAGCGATGAAATCGATCGACATCCACAAAGCGATAAAACTCATATAAAGCATGAATAAATCGGTTTACAATAAATACATGCATAAACAAACTATATAGGGATGTCCACTCACATGAGTCCTTCGAAAATTCCTAGGTCTGGCTCGGTCCTGCTGAAGCTCCCGGGGGACCTTTACCCTTTTCTAGAATTTACAAGGACAACTAAATAAATATGAAAGTCATATTTTCCATAACTTAGTTCTATTTCTTTAAAATACGGAGATTTATGAATACGAAAAACTGTATTCTTAACTTATACCCTATCTTAGACTCGAAGCAGTATATTAAAGGCACTTAGTTAACTTGACCATGCTTTCACCTAACATGCATTTTCATATTTCTAGAGAGCATGAAAACAAATACGGAATTTAGTCATAATAGGAGGTTTAACTACCTTCATCCTTAGCATAATTAGAGGGCTCTACCATGCTTTATCAAAGCAATTAGATGCTATACATAATCATGGAGGTTAATCATGTATTTTTAGAAAAATTTGGCAGCACCTCTTTTATTTTTAGAGCTCCAAAAATTATACAAACATTCCTCATTAACATCAAAATTAAACACATGAATACATGGCAATTCAGTCTACAACCATTAATCACTTGTTTCAACACAATATCATCATTCTTCTAATGATTCCATGCCTCTTTCATCTCTTAATTAAAATTCATGCAAGTCCAAGCCCTTAATCTAGGGTTATCCCCCAATTCCAACCATTTCATTTAATTCACACCAAGTTAGCCTAATTTCCATCTACCTTGTTTCCAAAAGAAACAGTGGTTTGCTGAAATTTGGTTCAACTCGAGGGATAGAGGGCTGGTTGTCTACTCGTCGACGAAAGGCAGGCGAATATGGCTCGGCGGCGGTCGTAGAGGCTTGGCTCGGGCGGTGGCGGCCGTGAACAAAGGCAGCCAGAGCTCTGCAAGGACTTCATGAGGCGGGGTTCGTCTGGCTATGGTGGAGTAGGCCGTAGGAGGGAGCCGGCAGGGTGGCCGGTGACCCGGCCCAGTTGCGAAGCGGTTGCTGGCGGCCGGTGTAACACCCATCTCTTTTTCAGGGGACACGTGTCACACCAGCCATGACCAGAGACTGAACATTGTGCCTAAGGCTGTTTAACTTAATAAATTACAACTTAACGACTTACGAAAGCTAAATAAGCAAGAAAGCTAATATCATAACACACAAATCGAGATACTATTTATTACACACAGATAAAAATACTAACATAGATGGTCTTAAACATAAAAGGAGTTCCACACTCTCCTAATATCAAATACAACAAATCTAAATACATAAAGAACAGTAGGACTGGTTAGAGCCATCTAACGGTGGACAGGACTCTCTCCTCGACTCTAGGTATGATCGAGTACCTGTCTATCTCCTACAAAATGTCCACAATAAAAAGGGTGAGCTACTCGAGCTTAGTGAGGTTTGAACAATACTGCTAGGTAATACTATACATGTCGCTCAATAATAAATATAAAATTTTTTTAAAGAAATAACTATATGAAAGTAAGAAATCTGAACATAAATATACATCATCAGAAAACAAATTTAATCAATGCAATCTTCTATTTATCAGTACCGGATTATGATTCTAAGACTGTCCTGGTAGAACACATCACACCATAGCCTCCATAGTCAGAACCCATCACATACCTGGAGGAGGACCAGTATAGGATCATTATTAATCTTAATGATGATCGTTATTAATCTTAATGATATCAATGTAACCTACACCTCTACTTCTATACAGCTGAACCAGAGTGTAAGCAGGCAGAACTCATCACATCCTGAGCCTTCTAGTCTGAACTCATCACGCTCCATTGGGCTATCATGTATATATGTATACTATGCACCCTACGGATATAGAAAGGGGGTTTTCCTTTCTTGAAAATAGAGGAGTATAAAAGAGATAGTTTGGATAAGAAGAAGTACAAAGTTTAAAGGTACCCCTTTCTTAACCTAGTACCGTACTAACTGGCCCTAGCACGGGGCCACCTCTAGTGCAAGCAAGCATATTAGTATGGTGTCGCACAGTGATACCTTTTTCAAATACTCATCATATCATTTCATATACTCTTTTCTTTCTTTAGCACGTATTTTCAAAGTATACTTCTTTTCTAGAAGTTTTATCTATAAATACATGCTTTTACAAAATACATAGCATTTTCAAGAGTTTAAAATACTAAAGAAACATGCCGTTCAATTTCAAGTATATCTTTATGAAAACTCTTAAAAATACGAGTAATGTGCAGTTATATTCCCTCACTTGAGTCTAATAGTTTCTAAGTTTGGCTCGGTCCTTCAATAGTGGCTTTGTCCTTGCCTTTTGTCCTCATAAATAGAATACGAAATTTCATAATTACGAACACCGTATTCTAATTTCATACTCTACTTAGACTCGTTAGAATATGATAATTCCATAAAGTCAATTTAAAGCACGATTTCTCATAACATGAACTTCGTATTTCTAAAGAATTAAAATACGAAATTGACAAATTAAGGGAATTAGCTTTTCTTTATCTTAATCTCAATTTAAGAGTTTCTAACATGCTTTTTAAGGATGATTATGTGCTAAGCATGATCATGGAGATTTAATCAACTATAATTACTTAAGATTTTCTACGAAAATTCGGCAACACCTCCTCTATTTGGAGGGCCCAGAAATTATACAAACATACACCAAGTATAGCACTTAATTAATCTCATGATATACATGCTACTTTAACAACAACATTCCATCAAATTAACATCATCTTAATAACCTTTCCCAGCCTCTATCCTTCATTCTAACATTCATACCATTAGCCCCTAAGCTCATCCACTTAATCTCATCAAATACTTCCAAATCCCCATCATTTACTTAACCCTTTGTACCTTGGTTCTCCAAGTGCTAGCTACTTGCCGGAGAAGGGAAATTGGAAGGAAATACTCGACGGAGGGGCTGGCTTGACAGAGGGATGGCTTCGTGGCCAGATCTGGCCACATTTGAGCCCGTGTGCCTGTGGAGAAGGGACAGCGCCGGCGTCTTGGCGTAAGCGGCAGAGAGGTGGCATTGGCGCTTCTGAGGATGTCACCGGGGTTGATGGAAGGCGGGCGGAGCCCGCGCTGCTCCGACCTAGGCGTGCGTGTGGCGGCTTGTCTTTGGGGGGCCGGATAGATGGCGAGTATCCCGAGGTCAGTCGGGAGGAGAACCGTGGCGGCTACAGTGTTGGTACTTTCGTCGGAGAAATTTGGGCCGAGAGAAGAAGGAGAAGGGCACGAGTAGCTCTGCCAGTCGCGCAAAAGAGAGATAGAAGAGGGATCGTGAGGGAGAGAAGATGAGAACTTCTCTCTCTCACTTTCTCTTATAAAGAAAATAAATTAACTTTAAGATTAATATTTTAATTAAATTATTTATATAACTCCCTTATTGTATGAACACGAGAGAAGAAAATTTTTCGACCAGATATGTTTCTTACGGATCTACATAATTGTTGAAATATTTTATTCTTTTATAAATTAATTTATTCTTTACGTCTATTCAGTAGGTCATGGACCCTACTGTAACTTCACGGGTCGGATTTACATGCCCGACCAGGATCCATATTTTCCAGCTTTTGACTTGAGCATATCTACTTTATCGAGTCCCCAACTTTTTCCAATATTCCCCAACTAATAAATCAAAGTTAATTAACACTTAATAAATCTTCCAATTAGTTAACCGAGATTATTCTCTTCAATCCACCTCAATCTATTTCATGTCTAATTGGCCTTGCCCAATACTGTCTTCTCTGGCCCAAATCGTTACGAGACTGGATTTTAACTTCATAAATTCCCGATTTTCACTTAATTGAGTTTAAAAGTAATTAACTCATTTTCTGTATTAATTAATCTCATTAAATTTTTCAAAAATTTCTAATTATTTATTTAAAATATTTCGGGGTGTTACAATTCTCCCACCCTTACAAAATTTCGTCCCCGAAATTTCCTTACATGGTTTACTAAAACAACTGAGGATATTGTGCCAACATTTGATCCTCTTTCTCCCAACTGGCTTCCTCCACTTGGTAATGACTCCATAATACCTTGACCAGATGTACTACCATGTTTCTCAACACTTGTTCGCTCTTGTCGAGGATGTGTATCGGTCCCTCTACGTATGTCAGGTTGGGTACTAGTTCTATGGTCGGTCCCGCCAGAACTTGAATTGGATCCTTGATGCACTTCCGTAGTACCGATACATGAAATACATCATGCAGTCTCGACAGCTCCTCTGGTAAGGCAAGCCGGTAAGCTACAAGACCTACCCTATCTACTATCTCATATGGTCTGATGTACCGAGGGCTCAACTTTCCCCATTTTTGGAATCTCTATACCCCCTTCCACAAAGACACTTTCAGGAATACCTCATCTCTAACTTCAAATTCTAAATCCTGGCGATGGTTGTTGGCATAACCCCGCTGTCTATTTTGAGCTTTCCTTAGCCGTTTTCTAATAAGCTTGACCTTCTTCGAGGTTTGTTGAACCAATTCCAGGCCTAAAATCTTCCTCTCTCCTTCTTCATCCCAACATAGTGGGGTCCTGCACCTCCTGCAATATAGTGCTTCGTAAGGTGGCATGCCAATATTGTTCTGGTAGCTGTTATTGTACGCAAACTCCAATAGTCCAAGATTCTCGTTCCAGTTCCCGGGGAGTTCCATCACACATTCTCGGAGAAGATATTCAAGTATATGGATGGTCCTCTCTGACTGTCCATCTTTCTCTGGATGGTATGCCATACCAAAGTTCAGTTGCGTCCCCAAAGCCTTATGCAGACTCTTCAGAAGTGAGAGGTAAATCTAGGGTCTCTATCTAACACGATCGACACAGGTACGCCATGTAGGCTTATAATCTGATCCACGTACCTTCGTGCCAACCTATCTCAAGAGTATCTTGTCTTAATCAGGAGGAAGTGGACGGACTTGGTTAGTCTGCCAATGATTACCCATATGGCATCCTTGAGTTGACTAGTTCGGGGTAGACCAGTCATATAATCCATAGCTATCTTTTCCCACTTCCATTATGGGATCTCCAGTGTACCAACAACCCTGGTGGCTTCTTGTGCTCCTCTAAACATAGTTTTCTTTGATGTTGCAGTACATCTTTGTGCTCCTTGGGTGTATCGCATAGGCCAAGCAATATGCTTCCTCCATTATTTGTTGCTTGAGGGCCTTATAAATTCGGGCACCTACTATCACCTCTCCATCTGAAGATAGAGAGTAGTCACAAAGTCTTCCCCCTTGTAGCTTTTCAACAAGCTTAATTATCTTGTGGTCTTTTCGTTGAGCCTTCTTAGGCTTAGGTGGAAACTTGCTAATAATACCCCCAGCTCATCCACTGAGAACTGGACCCCAGTGGATCTCAACTCGTGAACTTGGGCATAGTTGGTGGTCCCCAACTGTGCCATTATCTTCCTGCTCAAGGCGTCATACAGGGGTGGTACTCGAAAGTATAATCATAGTCCTTCAGCAACTCCATCCACCGTCTTTGCCGTATGTTCAGCTCCCACTGTCTCATCAAGTACTTTAAACTCTTGTGGTCAGTGAAGATTTTACAGGTTTCACCATACCGATAGTATCGCCAAATCTTCAAAGTAAAGACCACTGCCGCTAGTTCCAAATCATAAAGAGGATAGTTTACTTCGTGAGTCTTGAGCTATCTAGATACATAGGCAATAACTCTACCTTGTTACATCAAGACACAACCCAAGCCCCTATACGAAGCGTTACTATAGATTTTGAAACATATTCCTTGGTAGGTGAGGTGAGGACAGGAGCAAATACCAGTCGGTTCTTCAGTTCCTGAAAACTCTGCTCACATTCCCCGGTCCACTCAAACTTTGCATTCTTCAGCAGTAGCTTGGTTATAGGCTTGGCGATAGAAGAATACCCTTCAACAAATCATCTGTAGTAACCGGCCAATCCCAGCTCCAAATCTCCTTTATTGTAGTTGGGGATTGCCAGTTAACTACCGCTTCGATATTCTTGGGATCCACATAAATCCCTAATGCTGAAATGACATGACCAGGAGTTTAACTTTATCAAGCCAGAACTCACATTTTCTTGGCTTGGCATACAATTGCTACTCCTTCAGGGTCTACAAAACAATTCTGAGGTGGTTGATGTGTTCCTCCATGCTCTGAGAATACACCAAGTTGTCGTCGATGAACAATACGACGTACTCATCTAAGTAGGGTGCGAACACCTTATTCAACATCCCCATAAATGCTGCTAGGCCATTCGTCAACCCAAAGGGCAATATTAGAAACTCGAAATGCCCGTATCGGGTACGAAATGCAGTCTTCGATATATCCTGCTCTCGTACATTGATGGTAGCCTGACCTCAGATCGATCTTGGAGAATACACATACTCCTTGTAATTGATCAAACATGTTATCTATACGGGGCAATGTGTACTGATATCGGATGGTAACTCCATTTAATAGTCGGTAATCCACGGACACTCTCATGGAGCCATCCTTCTTCTTCACGAAAAGTACGGGCATACCCTAAGGGGAGTACTAGGTCTGATGAACCCCTTCTCCTGTAGTACCTCCAATTGCTCCTTCAACTCCTGTTATTCAACAGGTGCCATCCTGTATGGTACCTTGGAAATTGGAGTTACTCCTAGAACTAAATCAATGGTGAACTCTACGCCTCTGTGTGGGGGCAACATTGGTAACTCGTCGGGAAATACATCTAGGAATTCGCGTACTCTTTGCAATCTCGATTACACCTCCCTTGGGAGCTTGGCTCCTACTATATTCGCCAAGCAAACTTCTTTCGTCTCTTCTGTCTGGGCTCACCTCCCGTGGAAGCGAATCTCTGGCTCGCCTGGTCATTGGAACCGCACCATCTTTAAGTGACAATCGACGGAGGCGTAATGAATGGACAACCAATCCATTCATAAGATAGCATCAAAGTCTATGATCCAAATTAGTATCAGATCATTCTTGTTAGATGACCTTCTACCCTCAGATCACATCCTTCAAATACTATTTTTATAATTATTGAGCTCCCAATAGGGGAGGATACTATCATTTATTCTGCTAACTATGTAGCATATGCATATGGGGGCAGTGTGAAAGAAGTGGCAATATAAGAGTATGTGGACCCAGGGTCAATCAATACGCATGCATCAGTACCAAAGATTTGCATCATATCTGAGATGACATCAGGTGTATTCACAACCTCCTGATGTGTCATGGCAAAGGCCTCGGTCATCAAGTGGGAATGAACTCTTCGGCCTCCTCGAGATCCTCCTCCAGCAAATTCTCCTCGGTGGCCCCCAGTACTGCCAACGACAGATGGTCCTTGGCCCTGTTGTAAGTATTGGCCAACTAGTGTAGTAGTCTGTGGGGATGTCCCACTCTCCTATACCAATAAATGGCACTCATTTCGGTACTGGCCAGGCTGCTTGCAATGGAAACAGCCTCCTGTTGTGGAGCTAAGCATGCCATACCCATAGTGGTACTTGAAACAAACCTGACACTGGGGCTTCTTTGGTCCCTATCCTCCTGAGGAAGAGCCGCCACTTCTGCTATTGCTCTTCTTTGAAGGTCTAGTATTGTCACCCACCTGAAAGCTGGGTGCGCTTCTCTTTTTTAATTTATCTTGACGTCGCTTCTGTCTTTCAAAGCTCATCTCAACTCGGAGAGCTCCCTTTACCAACTTAATGAAATCTGTGAACCCAGAAACAGTAACAATATTCCGGATTTCATCCCGGAGTCCTTGTTGGAACCTTTGACACTTCTTATACTAATTATCAAAATAGGAGGATGCATATCTCCCCATGTCTGTAAACCTGGCCTCATATTCGGCCACTAATTGGTTCCCCTGAACCAAACGCAAAAACTCCTGATACTTCGCGTCTCTGTTGATCCGGGACATGTACTTCCAATCAAATGCTGTGCGAAACTAAGTCCAATTGAATGTCGTCTGATCTGTACGGTGCCTCATGATGGTCAGCCACCATTGTAGGGCCCCCTATTCTAACAGATATGTCACGGTGGCCACTTTCTCCTCCTGGGGACACCTCAAGGACTAGAAGACCAGCTCCAGATTTCTGATCCAATTTTCTGCCTCTGCTGGATCAGTGGTGCACGTGAACTGAACTACACCCATTTGCTGAGCACTTCTAACATAGTCCTGCTCTCTGTGCCTCGGCTACTGGTAGTTAGGCAAGGCCACAAATGATTGTGTCATCTGGTTAAAGTACTACTGCATCCCAGGGTTATACCCCGGTCCAGGCTGCGCTCCGGGATTATACCCTGGTTCATATTGCATTCCCGGTCATATTCCGGTCCAGGTTGTGCTCCCAGATAGTATCCTGATCTATATTGCATCCCCAGGTTGTATCCCAGATAATATTGCATCCCCGATTGGAATCCGGGTCCATATTACATCCCCGGTTGGAATCCGGGTCCATGATGCGAATGTGATCCTTCAGCATTGACTTCTTCTTATGATTCTGGAGCCTCCAGTTCAGGTCCATATGTAGGTTCTTCCTACGGCACACGAGGTAGCCTTCTGCTTCTCTTTAGTGCCATTCTGAAAAATAAGGACGAGCTTCAGTGTAAGTTTTTAATACTGCTAACAATTATTAGCTTTACTCTACTAACACATACTCCCATCCTAAGGCTCTGACCATTTCTAGGTTTCCTAGGACTAAACCTGCTCTGATACCACTAAATGTAACACCCATCTCCTTTTCAGGTGACACATATCACAACAGCCATGCCTAGAGACTGAACCCTGTGCCTAAGGCTTTTAACTTAATAAATTACAGCTTAACGACTGGCGGAAACTAAATAAGCAAGAAAGCTAATATCATAACACACAAATCAAGATACTATTTATTACACACCAAAGAAAAATACCAACGGAAATGGTCTTAGACAAAAAAGGAGTTTCACACTCTCCTAATATCAAATACAACAAATCCAAACACATAAAGAACAGTGGGACTGGTCAGAGCCATCTAACGGTAGACAAGACTCTCTCCTCGACTCTAGGTATGATTAAGTACCGGTTTAAAGGCACCCCTTTCCTAACCTAGTACTGTACTAATTAGCCCAAGCACGGGGCCACCTCTGGTGCAAGCAAGCATATTAGTATGGTGTCGCTCATTGATACCTTTTTCAAATACTCATCATATCATTTTATAACTTTTTTCTTTCTTTAGCACATATTTTCTAAGTATACTTATTTTCTAGTAGTTTCTAAGTTTGGCTCAGTCCTTCAGCAGTGGCTTTGTCCTTACCTTTGCCTTGTCCTAATAAACAGAATATGAAATTTGAAATCGACCTCCGTATTCTAATTTCAAACTATATTGAGACTCGTTAGAATACGATAATTCCATCAAGTTAATTTAAAGCACGATTTCTCTTAACATGAACTTCGTATTTCTAAAAATCAAAATATGAAATTGCCAAATTAAGGGACTTAGCTTTTTTTTTATCTTAATCTCAATTTAAGAGTTTCTAACATGCTCTTTAAGGGTGATTATGTGCTAAGCATGATCATGGAGATTTAATCAACTATAATTTACTTAAAATTTTCTATGAAAATTCGGTAGCACCTCCTCTATTTGGAGGGCCCAGAAATTATACAAACATACACCAAGTATAGCACTTAATTAATAAACATGCTACTTTAACAACAACATTAATCAAATTAATATCATCTTAATAACCTTTCCCAACCTCTATCCTTCATTTTAACATCCATACCATTAGCCCCTAAGCTCATCTAATTAATCTCATGAAATCCTTCCAATTCCCCATCATTTAGTTAACCCTTTGTACCTTGGTTCTCCAAGTGCTAGCTACTCACAGGAGAAGGGAAATTTGAAGGAAATACTAGTCGGAAGGGCTGGTCAGACTGAGGGAAGGCTACTTGGCCAGATCTGGCTAGATATGGGCCCGCGCTCGCTTGGAGAAGGGACAGGCGCTCCTGCGCACGTGCTTGCGGCATGAGGTTTCATTGACGTGCTGCAGGGTGTCACTAAGGTTGACGGAAGGCGGGCAGAGCAGGCTCTGCTCCAGCTTAGGCATGTGGCGCGGCTGACGGTGGAAGCAGAGGCAGGGGTGAGGCTTTGTCTTTGAGGCGGGTGACTGATTGGACTAGATGCGGGCCTTGATCCCGAGGTCGGTAGGTAGGGGAGGCTGTATGGCCACGGGCTCACGGTACCCGTTGCCGGAGAAAAGGCAGACGGGAAGAAGGAGAAGGGCGCGAGTAGCTCTGCCGGTCGCGCGAGAGAGAAGATAGAAGATTGATCGTAAGGGAGAGAAGATAAGAACTTCTCTCTCACTTTCTCTTATAAAGACAGTAAAGTAACTTTAAGAATAATAATATTTTAATTAAATTATTATATAACTCCCATACTGTATGAACACAGGAGAAGAAAATTTTCCGACCAGATCCTTTTCTTACGGATCTACATAATTGGCGTAATATTTTATTCTTTTATTAATTAATTCATTCATTATGTCTTTTCAAAAGATCACAGACCCTACATTAACTTCAAAGGTCGCATTTACATGCCCGACGGAGATCCATATTTTTCAGATTTTGACTTGACCATATCTCCTTTATCGGGGCCCCAACTTTTTCCAATATTCCCCAACTAATTAATCAAAATTAATTAATACTTAATAAATCTTTCAATTAATTAACCGGGATTATTCTCTTCAATCCACCTCCAACTATTTCATATCTAATTGGCCTGTCCCAATACGGCCTTCTCTGGCCCAAATTTTTGTGAGACTTGATTTTAACTTCATACATTCTTGATTTTCTCTTAATTGAATTTAAACGTAATTAACTAATTTTCTATGTTAATTAATCTCTTGAAATTTTCCAAAAATTTTCTAACTATTTATTTAAAAAATTTCGGGGTGTTACAGAGGGCGAGCATGAGTAGGGGGAGAAGAAAAGGAGAAGAAGAAAGATGCTAGTAGATCTAAAATGAGAGAGAGAGAGAGATGTTTTTCATTATCTCTCTCTTTCTCATTCTTTATAATAACAAAGATAATATATTATTATTGTTATTATTTCTTTATGAAAATCAAATATAATAACTTAACTTATCTTATAAAAAGATAGCATTTAATTAACTTATCCCCTAGCTTTATGTCAGATCCCCCTTTAATCATTATTATCTTCTCAATAATTTATCGACCCTGATCTGGGAAATCCGGGTCAATGATTCCAATAATCACGGGTGCACAAGCGAACTGTAACATCACGGGGTCTATCTCTCGCCAAACCAGATCCGAGATTATTGGCTTTTGACCAGATCAGATCTACTTTACCGCGACTCTAACTTTTGTCCGGTATGTCCCACTTAATTGATCTGAATTAATTAACACTTTAATAAAATTTCTCAATTAATTAACTGAGATTATCCATTCTATCCACCTCCAACTATTCTATGTGTAAGTGGCCTGGCCCAATATGGCCTTCCCTACGCCTAACAATTGTGAGGGTGGATTTTAAGTTCATTAATCTTTGATTTTCCTTTTATTGAGTTTTTACAATAATTGATTTATTTTCTGTGCTAATTAATCTCATTAATTTTTTAGAATTTTTGATTTATTTATTTAGAAAATTCGGGGCGTTACAACTTTGGTATGGGTGGCTACACCACCTCCTTTTGATTTCTCTACCACTTTTTCTTCATATTGTTCTTTTTCTACTATTTTTTGTGCCTCTGCATGATCTTCAGCAGGAGATTTGTGCAATGGCATCTCTACTTCCTTTCCATTACTCAAATAATCACTTTAAGCTGCTCACGAGGATTCACTTCAACATTGCCCGGGTCTTTTTTCTATAGCCGTGGCAATATATCCCATCTCATTCTCAAGACTTTTAATTGATGGTTGCCTATTTCTCATTGCAGCGTAGTTTGTCTATATATACCTGACCAAAATCTCCTTTGTGGTTCGTTTCCTATATTGTTGTTTCAATTTGTGTATTGTCTATATACTGAACTTGCTCCATGGGGGCTACTGCTGAACTAGAGATGGGGCATTGTGAAACATTAATTATACCCTCCATCAAAAGTGTTGCATAACAAAATTGTAGCTTATTTTGAACTGTCGTCACTAAGAAGATCAATCTTTCTCGAAAGTGCATCCACCTTAGCAGCAAGGGCTGGATCTGCATTCATTTCAAGAGCTGCAACACTTTTAGATTATTTTCCCCGCGATGACCAATGTGATTAATTAATCTCTAGCCATGCCCAAGAATAATTGCTCACCTTCCTTAGGGTATTTATTACTCAATGATCAACCAAATGCGGCATCAATAAGTTGTCTTGTATAATTATTTAGTCCATTATACTGTGAGTGAATTTTCATTCATGGATTATAACCATGATGAGGACAACGTCGAAGCAAATCCTTAACCCTCTCGTAAGCGTCAAAAGTGTCTCCGACTCTACTTGTTTAAAGGTTAAAATTTCTTGAATGATTTTGGCCGCTTTACTTGGTGGAAAATATCGGCAAAGAAACTTGTTAAACATATCTGCCCAAGTTTTGATATAACCAATATGTCACGCCCCGACCCGGATCCAAGGACCTCGGGCACGTCAACAGATCGGCCGTACCCAAGTGGAGACGAGCCCCACTCGAATACAAGGCCTAAGTAATAGAAGCAGATAACATAATATAATCAAAATGTCATATATAACAATGTCAAAGTTATACAGCGGAATTTAAAATCACAAGGGTTCAAATCACCCTATAACAAACTATACAAAATCAGGCCCTACATGGGTCCTAAAACTCTCACACACAACCTGAGGTCCTCAAACCTCTCCAACCTGTCCCAGTCCCACGCACAACTCTAAATCCTGAGTCATTTGTCCCTCTTAACCTGGAAGGAAAAGAAAAGAAGTGGAATGAGCTTTCGAAAGGAAAGCTCAGTAAGTACCCGACAGAAAATCACAATGATGCTACAACAGATAACAACAGATAGTCAAACAGACATATCAAAAATAGTCAGCACAACAAGCCAATCAAACGGGGCCCCCTATACTCATCCAATCATACCTCCACGGTCAGCACAAGTGCCGTGCGCCTCAGTGGTCAAGTGTCGGACGACAGGTGGCTATGCTCCATGGGTACCCCCCACCCAATCCGGACGCATACCAACCCAACCTAAACACAAGCACCACGAGTCTCACAGTAATGTCCCGGTCCACGATGGCATGCTCAGCGAGCATCCAACATCAAACTTATACATGCAACCAATCCACAGATATGGAAGCAACAAACCATCCAACAGATATGGAATCAACAACAGAGGACCAAGGCATCATAACAACATATACAAGCACAAAACCAACAAAGAAACACCAATCCAGGTAACATCAAGGTCAAAGAAACCCATCACTTGGTGGGAGCTAGGCAAAGGCACTTACCTCCGGTCGCAATCCAATTAACCGACTCGTATCCGTCCCGACGAAGCTTAACGCTCCTCGTCAATACCTGATATCCACAAGACTACACTCAACACAACATCTCTTCTCTGCCTCCCATTCATGCTAACATTCAGATCACTAGGAAAAAACCTGATCTTAGTAACTTTCTAATGCCACAAACAGTTAACAAAAATCCAGAAAATATTGCTACTTGTATAAACATCTTCACACATATGAAGACTTCCACATCATCAATTCAACAGCCTCAACCATGAACATCACCCTATCTTCACAGAAGAATACCCAGGTTGCAATGTCCAAACAACTACCCAAGAAAGCATGCTAAGGCTCAAAGATGATCTAAGAAACTGGGTCCCATCTCATGATATTGAATTCACTGTGTACCCCTTGATTTAGACCAATACTAACCAACTATTCATGCTATAGTAACTTCATAAATAGGAAAACACCTCACAACACTATTACTCTCTCTCTTTCTCTTTAGTTTGTCAATTAAACTCTAGAAAGCTTTCCCTCATCTGACAGCCCACACCCTCTGTTAAATAATTTACTTGTATATTATCAGGAACCAGAAAGCCTCTACCACTTAACCTCTTCACATAAATCAGAGATCAAATATATCTATGTAGATTCATAACTATCCCACTGCCCGTGCATGAATATCCATCAGCATGCAGTACGAACACACATGAAAAATAAACCGAGGCCAAGAGAGACTCACTTGAGATCTTGGGTGACGACGGCGTGCTCTCGCGATAACTTCCTCAGCGACTCCTGCTCTCCGGCGAGGCGAAGTTGCCGACCAGTACCCCTCTCCCAGGCAACTCCGCACTCCTCCTCAATCTCCTCTCCCTCTTTTACAGTGGAGGCTTTAGGGTTTAGTTGAGCAGCGTTCCTCTCTTTATAGGTTCTAGACGAGACCCTCACGCGATCGGCACGAGATCCAAAACTAACTCTAACTGATCCCATGATTTGTGCATCGAGGAGCGGTTACTGGCGGTGCGTGCAACTACACGACTAGGGGCGGCCTGATTCCCCTTGCATACATCGAACGATGAAAGGTGTGCCTCGAGATTGGCTGATAAATTCTCAGCCGTCGTACCCTAAATGGCAGCTCTCGTGCATGGTCTTCGTGATGCTTTTACACAAGCGTCCAACAATCCAACAATGAATCTCATCCATATCCATTCATGCTCAATCCCAACCGTCCATACTTAAAAGCATATCCCACAATTCAAGAATTTAATGCATTGAACAATCTTTGTTTATGTTAATATCCATCCCATCTATCAACTCAAATCTAATATATATATATATATATATATATATATACATATATATTAAAGGTATCCCATCTAATCCCATTCTTTTATCTTCAACCATTAATGACCACTTTATAAATTGGTTCATACCTTTAACGGAGTAACATGTACTAAATTATCTATTCATAATTCAAATTACTTTTTAATATATATTATCTTTATCTAAATCTAATTCACACCAATATATCCTCTTATCAAATATACCTCCATGATATTTCAAATAAGTCTAAATGGTTATCTTTGACATCTTCTAAATATTTTATATTTATTTATCCAAATTATCTCCATATAATTTTATCACAATCTCATAAACATTTATTCTTATCCAACCTCTCCCTCTCTATATCTCTCTATGTCTGCTTTTATTACTAATAGATTTTAGAATATTAATTAAATTTTTTTTTTATACCCTAAAATCTTCAGATTTTACACAATAGGGAGTGATGTGAGCCATTGGTATGCTCTTTCTCTCAAACTAAATGGGAACAGTCTAAACATGATTGAATCATCGGATGCCTCATTAATCTTGAATGTACCACAGATTTATATAAACTATGCTAAGTGCTTTTGACCGCCATCAAAATGAGGCTGAATTTTTGTATCATGCCAATGGTGTTGGCCTTAATCTCAAAGTTGTTCATGTTTACGGTCGATGCGTAGATATTAAATTCTGTCCGTAAAGCTGTGATCTCTCATACTTAGAAAGAGTTCTTGAGGTTCTGCAATTGTTGTGAAATCTTTGATCTCAATGTTGATCTCTGCAAAGGTTGTGAGGAGTTGAGTTTCTTTGCTTCTAAAGATGAACCCATATTTGCTTCTAGAGATAGTTGGAGTTGCTTATACGGAGTTTGCCTCTTACGCTTCTCTTAGTCTCTAGCGTAAAGGTCCTTTCTTCAATCTCACTATCTTCTTCAATGAGACCGATAGGATTTGCTTAGGTTATGGACCAACTCTTTGCAAAACAGATTAAAAATATGATTAGAATTAAAAATAAAACTTTAAAACTAAAGAAGGAATTTGAAAAATAAAATGACTAGATGAATAGAATTTTAACACTCCAAATATCCTTTGTCGAACAGCGATACCAAAAACTTGATGCATGTTTTCAATCTACAAGTGTATGGGTCGTATCATGTAATAAAGTTGACTCAAAAGAGTCGAATGTCGACAGGGACCAAGAAGTACTAGTATTAACTATCGATCTATTATCTAGTCTAATCAAGATTACGGGTGTTTTAACTAAAACTTAACAAATCAGAACTCACTAATCATGGGATGAAATCTTGAGGGCAATCAATTAGGAAAAAGCCATATTCATGCAATGAATCCCCCTTGGGTTTTCATAAAAGTATATACAAAGATCTTTAGGTAAATAGCTGCAGGGTTGTGGACCAATGGTTCCTACGTTGTATCCGATCCCTCTCTCGAGATGGTTAATACCTACTACCCTCACCGCATTAACGATTTAGGGAAACTATATGTTGGAAGAGTTATGGTAATAAGACATATTAAGGACTCACTCTCCTTAGTACATGATCTCTCGGCGTCCTCATAACTCTATCTATTGAGGGAGATCTACATACGAGGAGGCGTTCTCTTCTTCCCTCATATGAATTAGATTGAACATCTGAGCTATCACTACTTAGAAATCCAATGTAATAAAAGTACACTCAATAGATCTAAAAACCAAAACAACTAATAAGCTATTAAGAACCAATGTTAGAAACAACCATTAACCCCAGGGTTTATCATGCTTAAATACCTAACATATTAGTTCCCCAGGAAAGAGGAACAACAATCTACGCAATAAACAAGTGAAGACATAAAAATAAAATATAAAAGCCCCCTTATTGTCTCCATGATGATCTAGTGGTAGATCTTCAATTGTTCTCCCCTTTTCCGGATGAGAGATGCTTGTCAAGATGAATTCCCTTCCTTTGATGTCAGAAGGTGGTTGAGATGATGGATGGAATGAGCGGTGATAGAATCCCATTTTTTCAAAAAGTAAACACCGGCCCTATTTATAGGGCCCCATTGCTTCTTGAAAATATCTTACATGTTTTTAATACACTTAGGCCCAACCAGTTATAAAATCGATTCTTGGTCTGGTTGCATACAGGGGCGATACTTGAGCATGGCACGCCTGTGTGGTCCTTTCGACAAGCCAGTCGTCCGTTTGATCTCAAACTGGGAAACTTATGGGGGAAGCCATACGGGCGCATGCTTGCCTGTATGGTCTCCTTAAAATTCAGGCAACTATTCTGCTTACAGCCTGGAAGGTGAATGGTTAGACTTACGAGCGCATGCTTGCCTATGTGCCCCTCTAGAAGATTAGGTCCTAGGCTTAAATAAGGTATGTGCCATATCACTACTAGAAATATACCCTATAAGTTATTTTTCCGCCGTTATATGTCTATAGCGGCGGATCTTATATCCGCCGTTATAGCGTCGCCTAAACAGCCTTTAATACCAATAGCGGTGGATATATTCGCAGGTAAAGGTCGCAGTTGTACCTATAGCGATGGATATATCCCCCACTATAAACCTAGTTGTAGCTATAGCGGCAGAGATATCAGCCGCTATAGACACAACTGTGACCTCTAGTGGCGGATATATTCGTTGCTATAAGTTTTAGAGGTTGTTAATGTTGTTAACAGTACCCTATAGCGGCAGATATATCTACTGTTATAGGTCTTAGCGGCTGCTAATGCGACCCTTTAGTGGTGGATATATCCGCCTCTTTAGGACTTAGTTGTTGTTAGCACAGGCCTATAGCGGGGGATATGTCTGCCGCTTTAGATAATAATAATAATAATAATAATAACAACAACAACAACAATACCAATAATAATAATAATAATAATAATCCCGATATGTCGAGAATTAGTAAGATACCCTTGATTATGTCTAAATAACCAAATTAATTAATAATAAAATTCACTATCCAATAATACAACATTCATAAATCCCAGAAAAAAGTATTAAAGTAATTATATAAATCTAAAGAGAGAATGAGATAGAGAGAGAGTATAAAACTAAATCTCTAATGGAACAACAACTTTAGAAGGCTCATTCAAAAGCTCAATCCATAAAAGTGTAGAATGCTTTGCATGCCTGCAATTAAGAAACAAAATGATCACCAGTGAGATCTTAGACAATGTTTATGCAAGAGCTACTAGAGAGAAGCTAATATGAGAATTGAACCGACCAAACATTAATTTAACATCAATTGCTTGGCAAATATTTTGTCAAACAACATAGAAAACTAAACACAAATACAAGGCATAATTAAATATGACCAAAAGTGAAAAGCAAAAATTCTTATATAGTAACCATGTTATTTTTATTCTTGATCATACCTTGTAATCAGAACAGTCTTCGAGTATATTTGGGTCACATATCCACATGGCATATTCAAAATAGAAAAGATATAATCTACCTTCCAGACAAGAAGCCTATGACATGTAAACTTTGGGAGATGTATTCGGGTGACAATGCCCAATCCACCGATCTATCTCTACTAGCACTATGTTCCATTCCATTTTGAGAACCTGGAGCTGCAAGAATTCATGAAACCAATAAAAGAAGAGACAAGAACACAAACCCATCACCATCAAACCTGCAAGGATTCCTCAAATAAAGATAATATCAAGCCAAAAATATTAACAAAACAAACAAATGGAAAGCCAAAGTATTGTCGACTAGTGATACCCAACCACCAAGACAAACTTTGGATTCAGCCCAACTTGAACAAAATTCCAATTCAAACATTCTTGCAACCAAAATTACAACAACTCACTCACAATTGAATATAATATATATGGAGTATCTATGGACATGAACTTGACTTATTTGCATGAAGTTGTGCACAATAAATTTTCTTCAATGGCCGCATTAATCACCATTCAAGATTAACAAACTTTGTATGTCCTGTACTTTCCAGATTAATTACCTTTCCAAATTATCAGACTTTGTATGAAGTTGTTTGGTAGTTTGAGTAATTGGTCATTCGGTTCAAAAAAATTTCTAGTTTATTTAAAATCAAAATGATAATACAAATAAGGGTAAATTATCTAAATAGTCACCCAACTATTGGATTGCTCCTATTTGAGTCACCCAATTATAAAAACTTTCAATTGGATACCCCAACTTTAGAATTGCATTCAATCAAGTCACCCACACTAACACTCAAGTAATCTAAGATTACAAGATGACTGCTACAATACCCTACCATGTATGAGAAAAATAAAAATTTTAAAAAAATTCTAAAAATTCTAAAAAAAAGATTCTAAAAATTCTAAAAAAAATAATAATAAATATTTAAAAAATATAAAAATTCTATAAAAAAACTAAAAAATCTTAAAATAAAAATGATTTTTTAAAAATTCAAAAAATTCCGGTAAGAATTCCAAAAATTCTAAAAATTCTAAAAAAATCTAAAAAAATATACATTTTTTATTTTTTTATAAATATAAAGAATCCTTTATATTTTGCCACATTAGCCTTGCCACGTGGCAAAATAACTTAAACTTTTCAAATAATTATTATTGACATGACATGCCACGTTAGTTGCCACGTGGAAGAAAAAGTAAAAAAATTCTAAAAAATATTAAAAATAAGCATGATTTTTAAAAAAAAATCAAAAAAATCTAGTATGAATTCTAAAAAATTCTAAAGATTATGTTTAGATTTTTTTATTTTTTTGGAAGGAGAATAATACATACGCACAAAAAAATAAAAAAAAAATTCTAAAAAATAAACAGGATTTTACAACGTAATTACAAAAATAAAACTGTAAAATACTGAAATGTGCTTGTATGTTCTGATTGTTGTGATTAAGGTTATTAAGGTTATGAAGAAGTTGGAATGGTTTTGAAGATGTTCATTTTATATTTTTTTCTTACGGTTTTTTTTTTTTTTTCAATTTGATTGTTGTGAGTACAAAGCCCATCTTAATTTTATAAATTACAAAATCACATTTTTTTTACTATTTTTCCAGGTTGATTGTTGTGATTACGTTAAAAAATCTGTTTATTTTTTAGAATTTTTTTAGATTATGTTTAGAATTTTTTTAGAATTTTTTAGAATTCTTACCGGAATTTTTTGAATTTTTTAAAAAAATCCTGTTTATTTTTAAGATTTTTTAGATTTTTTAAAGAATTTTTTTATATTTTTTTAACAATTTTTTAAGATTTTTTTTATTTTTTACTACCACTTCAACAATAATTATTTGAAAAGTTTAAGTTTTTTAGAATTTTAAGAATTTTAACAATTTTTTTAGATTTTTTTAGATTTTTTTAGAATCTTTAGAATTTTTTTAGATTTTTTTTAGAAATTTTAGGATTTTTTTAGAATTTTTTAGAATTTTTTATTTTTTATTTTTGCCACGTGGCAGGCTGACATGGCATCCTGGGTGCCACATGTCATGCCACGTCAGCCTACCGTTAACGGTGTTAATGTGGGTGACTTTATTGAATGCAATTATAAAGTTGGGGTACCCAATTGAAAGTTTTTATAATTGGGTGATTCAAATAGGAGCAATCCAATAATTGGGTGACGATTTAGATAATTTACCCTACAATTAATTGAAGCTGATGGTAATATACTGTGGGTGGTGTGTCATGCTTAGTCTAGAATACTTTGGCACACCCATATACCCTACTATATACTATGAATCACAAGATTGTTCCCAACAATTGGGAACTGGGCTTCACTTTTTTTTTAGAGTTTTTTACTTGCAACCCCTCAAAAATAGTTAAATCACTTGTCACTCCCTCACTTTTCAATAATACCCCATAGCCCCTTCTTTTAATTTTATTTTACTTGCCACCCCTTGAGTTAGTTATTCACACTAAAAGTTTTGAATAGTTTTTAAAAACATTCAAATAACAAAGTAAAAGACAAAAATACCCCTTCTTTCAAAACTATTATTTACCCATGATTAATAAATAATTAAAAAATTTCAAAAATGGTTATAAGTAAATTATGAGTTTATTAAGGGAAATATAAATAATATTAAATTTATAAAAAATATTATTAACATATATATTTTTTAAATATTAATAACATACATTAAAAAATTTATTTGTAACATGTTCAAAATAAAACAAAATAATTATATTTCTATTAAAAAATTATATTTTATAGAAGGATAATAATGATAATAATTATTATTATTATTATTATAAATACATTTTATCACCAACAAAATATATAATTATTAAAAATAGAAAATATGAGAAACTTATTAAAAATAATATTATATATAAAAAAGGGTAAACTTGTCAATTTACATATATTATAACCTTAGGTTTTATATTTAACCAAGGTTAAAGTTTTAACTTTAGTTAAGGGGGTGGCAAGTAAAATTAAAATAAAGGAGGGGGTTGTGTGATATTATTGAAAAGTGAGGGGGTAATAAGTTATTTAGCTATTTTTGAGGGGGTGACAAGTAAAAAACTCTTATTTTTTATTCATATGAGCAATAGATAAATGCTTCATGTAAATATCTCTTAACATGACGTCATGGATGAAATAAATAGACTGCACAAACAAGCAATACAATTATCAACCCACTACTTTCATTGCCATACTCCTCTGCTTTATAAGAGTGAATAGTTAAATAATGTAAATTTAAAAAATAATACAAGATTTATTTCCCTTTTTGTGATGAATAAAAAATGAAAGTTGAAATAGCAAAAGATAAAATTTAATTTCCTTACTGCAATCTCATGGTAATGGAGCCAGTCAATAAAAAGATCTTGTTTAAAAAATACTTGGCACCTAAAATTTTAGGTTAAATTCTATCTCATGATGTAGTTTACAAAAGCTCTATGAATTTCAATTAGAATAATAACTAAAAAGCAAACATGTGAACAATGTTAGGCACAAGCTTTTGAACGGGAAATATGTGCAAGAAATATGTGAATTCGACACATAAAAGATTCTGCACCCTAAGCATTTGAACAGGAAAAGTATTTGCATTCAGCATGAAAAGAATTTCCCAATACTTAGTAAGCCCTCAAAATGGCATCAAAGTTATTCTTTCTAGTCATATTAAATTATATAGAAGAAGTTGATAAAATCAAGGTTAGCTGTCTCTTCATCTTGATGCAAGTGAACTACGGTGAGGTCACTAATACATTGCAAGAAGTACCTGAATATTTGATTTGTTTGATTCAGATCAGGTTGCAATGCAAGAAAAAGATGAATAAAAATATTCAGAATCAAATAGTGATCAAAATATTACTATTTTTTTATTGCAGTTTTATGTAAATCATTTCATAAAATATTGTATTGATCTCATGTTACGTTTTTTTTTTTTACTGTCATCCAATTCAAGTCTGCACGAATATCAAATTGATGAAAAAGTTTGACAATTCATTTGCATTAGCATCTAAAATTCATAATATATTTGAAAACCATGAAATCATCTGAGAATGTAAGGTCTGAATCATGGATATATGAAGATTTATATTGTAGTTTATATTGCTGGTAATGCCTTGGAAAGTCGACAACCCTTTTAAACATTCAGAGGTTCAAACAAACAGCAAATTGATGCATGTAAAAAGCCTATGATATATGGCCAAGATTTCAGAAAGATGAGTCGCTTTTACTATAAATCACCAACAAAGTATGTATGTAGTTATGTATCTACCATACAAACCTGATTCAAAGAGGTAATCCTTTTTTCTATCTCTAAGACCTCAATGATCCCATGGATTGTCTACTCAAGATTAACAGAAACTGTCCATATATGATCAATGATAGCCACACTGGCTTGACATAAACAGCTCTTTGTATGCTCCATTACCCTTTGTTAAACAATCATAAAAGAAAGAAAATTACTTTCTCTCAAAGCTCAGTTGAAGAAAAAATTAAGCAATACAACATGGATTCAAAGAGCTCAGTACTTTTTCTTATGTTTGGATTTTATAAATGCAGTTTAACATTGAAAGTACTTAAATTGACTTGAAACTAATTCAATACTGACCATAGGATTCAAGTTCTTTCTTGGGAAGAGGATATGTTATTGAACATATTGTGCCAACCTCCCTAGCCCTTCAAAAGTGAATGTTTGTGCTTGAATGTTCCCATTTCTTGGCTCTGCATTATTAATTACTGATCCATCTGAGCTTTTATGCTTCTTATTGTCTGCAAAAAAACAAATGTTATATATATATAGTCCCGTTAGAATTAGTAGGATCATCATAGCGGTCAGCGTATCTCCATTTTGTCACTTGGAGTATATTTGAAAGATTTCCAGCAGTTTGGATGGAAAGATTATCAAATAATAAGTTAGCGATTTTAAGTACGATTTGGTGGCCCGTTTGAGTCCTTCGCGTAATGGTTGAAATTTTGAACAATTAAAATTTCTATAAAATAAGAACCATTAAGTGGGAGGACCAAACAGCTTACCAAGTGCGCATTTAAAATCGGCTTTCTAGCATATTTTATGATCTTTCCATCCGTATTTTTCAAATCCTTCAAACACTCTCCAAGTGGCCAAATGAAGAAGCGACTAACTTAGATCAGAAACCGCCGCACTGACCTTATCATCATTGAAATATATATATATATATATATATATATATATGATCTAAACTATAAAGGGAACAAAGAAAGACTCACTGGGCTTCTTGGAAGAATCAATGTCGGTCCCTTGAGCAGCCACAGAAGGCTCTTTCTTTGAAGCAATCTTCCAAAGTGAAAAACAATCAAAGCAACTCATCCTTCAATTAAATCTAATTAAATAGATTGAGAAGCAAGTGAAACACCTGCTTTAGGGCCAAATCCAGTGACAACATTGATCTGCCCATCAGAAATACCTGCATAAAAGTATAAGAACATGAACATTCACGCCTTCCATCAGTAAAATTACCAACTTAAATCATATTATATTGTTCGCTAATCTCAAAATCCATTTTCAAATTTCGTGTTAACTAACAGATACGCAACAAACTTTCATTATCAAGAAAATCATATACAAGATTTGTCCTCACAACATTTGCTAACAATGTATTGAATGAACACTTCCACAATAAACACAAACTAGAAAAGTTAAATGAACTTTTCATCAGTAGCAATATCAACGCTTCTGGAACGAGTGAGCACAAAATTCAACTGCACATGCACTTGGATAGCCTCACGCAGATCAACTCCACAAAAATCTCAGACAACTCCCCAACCGCTCACACATTCAACAATACAAACCAAAATCAATTAATCAGACTTTGTAAATATCATGTGTACAAAAAAAAAACATACCAAATAGAATGTAGAATGAACCATATTAATCATGTTGACTTTCATCTTCAAATGAACGAGAAGATCCGATATCAGTAGGAGGTGCAGGATAATTTCTGGGACCTTACAATTAACAATTATAGTTACTAAAATCTAAATAATCAACCTAGCAATAAAACAATTTTCAATTGAAAACATATACCTTTTTAGATAAGTTAGTCATAATATCATAAATATCGCCTTCTACACTAGTGAATTGACCAAGAACTGAAACTACCATACCTAATTACTTTCTCATATCTTGATTGTTTTCTAATAGCTCTCAGAGCGTAGGTTTTTTTCCATGTAGATCTTTGGGGTGAAACACCTAGGCCATATAATCTACAGCACCCACGACTATCTTCTCCCATGACTTGGGAGAAGATTTTATCCCTAGCTACAGGGGTACCTTGGGACTCCTGTGGCAACTTAGATACTAGAGCATCCATTTGATCGTGTTTAAAAAAGAAAAATGATACAATTTAATTTGATTATGTAAATATTATATAATTAGAGAAAATAAAATTCGATAGATACGTACAAACTTCTCTACAGCAGCTGCATTGACGAATGTGTCATCTTTTCTTTGATGCAGCTTACAGAACATGTCTATGCATGACGGTTCCACTCAATCATTGTTTATCATTGAGTGAAAAATAGATAATATCATATTTTCAATGAATTAAAAATTAAAGTTTATTATCAACCACAAATTATATTATTTACCTCGTCGTGGATTCGCTTTGCAAAGCTTTAGTTCTCAAAGTGTGAGGGGCATGGTTTGTTTTTCATGATTTACTTTGCCTTTTCCCTCACACATCTAAATTCAAAAGAGTATAAAAATTTGTATGAATAAGGATACAAATGAGGATATTAGATATACCTTCCCTATGTCGCTTTCCCAAAAATCAACTAGCCAATCTCATTTGGCCTGGTCAAGCTCCAAGGACTAATTCCTCTTGGCTCCTACTACATCACCCCTGAAAGGGGTGTAATTAGCCCGTTTAAGTGGGGCTTTGTAGTCTTTTTATTTTTTATTAAAATATTGGATCACCTAATCTTTATGAGAGTTGTTGATTTCAAATATATCCTAAGACATGATAAAATGCATTCCCAAGTATGCATACCTACGCCTCTTGCCCCTTATCGTAAGTCCCCTTTTGCCATTTGGGGAATTAGACATCCTCGATCCTTTCCGGATAGCGGTCAGGAAGCTGAAGTTCCTTATCGTAGCTGTTGACTACTTCACAAAGTGGGTGGAAGAAGAACCACCGGCCAAGATCACACAACAAGCGTTCCAGAATTTCTTGTGGAAGTCCATAGTCTGTCGTTTCGGCATTCCCGTGACCTTTATAATAGACAATGGGAGGCAGTTAGATTGCCAAGGGCATGGAGACTTTTGCGACAAGCTTGGCATTGAAGCGAGGCTCATGTCAGTGACCCACCCCCAGACCAATGAACAGGCAGATGCCACCAACCGCACCATCTTTTAGAGTCTCAAAACCAGGATGAAGAGAGCCAAGTCTAGCTGGGTGGACGAGCTCCCTAACTCCCTCTGGGCCTACCGGACTACTAGCAATACCCCTACAGGGGAAACCCCCTTCGTCCTAACCTACGGGACAAAGACGGTCATCCTAACCAAAGTTTTAGCACCTACCCTCCGGACGCAAAGTTTCAACCCGACGAACAATTAGGAAGGCTTGGGGGCTGAACTCAACCTCCTCCAAGAGAAGCGGGAGCAAGCAAGTATCAAGAGGCGAACTACCAACAAAGGGTCCGAGGGTTCTATAACTCCAAAGTGAGTGAGGTCACCTTCCAGGTGAGAGATCTAGTCTTGAGAAGTAACAAGTTCTGGGGGAATGAGTGTCGGGTTGGGAAGCTAACTCCAAACTGGTAAGGGCCATACATCAAAGAATCGTCCGCCTCGGCATGTATCGACTAGCCAACTCAGACGAGAGAAAACTCAGTAGGTCATTCAATTCGGAGCACCTAAGGAAATTTTAACCCTAGATGTAACTTCCTAACTCCCAAATAAAACTAAGGCCTTTGCCTCAGGAATAGTTCCCTTCATTAGTGATCCAACTCCAACTCCCAACGACGCCTTCTCAGGGTCGGACACCTCGAGTATCACCTATTGGCCATCCTTAGGCCGGACCCCCTAACAGCACCTTCGTAGGGCCGAACACCTCGAGTGTCACCTATCAACCCTCCTTACGGTCGGACCCTTCAACGATGCCTTCTCAGTTCAGAAACCAGGAGTGTCGCCTATTGGCCCTCCTAGAGGCTGGACCCTCCAACTGCGCCTTCTCAAGGCCAGACACCTCAAGTGTCGCCTATCGGCCCTCCTTAGGCCGGACACTCCAATGGCGGCTTCTCAAGGCCGGACACCTCGAATGTTACCTATCGGTCCTCCTCAGGGCAGGATCCTCCAAAGGGGCATTCTCAGGATCCGACACCTCGAGTTCACCTATTAGCCCACTGAAGGGCCGAAGCCTCCAACAATTCCTTCACCTATCTGCCTCATCAGGGCCGGAGCCTCCAACGATGCCTTCCCAGGGCCGGACACCTCGAATGTTACCAACTGTTCCTCTTCAAGACCAGGGCTCTCAGCGACTCCTCCAAGGCCCACACACCCCGCATGGTGATAAATGAGCGCAGGGATGTGCCCCAAGATGTCCCCCCGGCCATAGACACACCAACACTAGGGAAAAAGGGGGTACAAAGGAAAAGTAAGGGAGCTGGAAAAAGGAGGTAACAAAACTTTCATCTCATGAAAAAAATACAAAGTAGGCATAGAGGAAAAGACAACATGCAATAACTAGGAGGAAGGTGAATCGCGGGGAAGTTACTGGAACGCTATAGGCAGAGTGAGGGAGTCAAGGGGGGCGTCCGGGCAAAGGCGTGCAACTTCTTGGCAGATCTTGAAGCCTTCGTGGGCGCCGGCCTGCGCCAGTCTGCGCCACCTCCTCCAAGCTCTCTTGGTACGCTCTCGACCCGCAAAAGGCCTCCACAATTGCGGCACCGATAGCCACCTCCAATAGCTGATGTAACTCCGCTTTCTTCAACCTCAAGGCATCTAGATTGTAGGATTGCACCTCTGCCTTTGTTATCTACAACTCGGCACCAAACCGCTCCAACTCCAAGCGCTCCACGACCTCCATGGCGAAGTTGGGTGTAGCGAAAGCGAATGTCACTATGAGAAAATAGAGTGATGGAAAGGGATGCCCTGTAGGGAAACCGCAGGGGATTCTCCCTCATCCAAATGGCAGAGGAGGAGGAAACGACCACTAGCCGGCCTAGCCCAAGCCCCTCCTCCCCTAGCTCCTCAAGTGCCATAGTGGTACCCCTCAAGGGTCCTCAATACGCACTCACTGTCTATAATAAGAGGAAACCCTAGGGAGACAATAAGGAGAGGGACGCCGGCCCATGGGCTTTGAACGTAAAACAGAGGTGACAACCCCAAAAAACCTGAAGGGCGCGACGCATCAAACATTGACACGTGGCTCGCCCTCTCCCGAGGGAATGTAACATCTTGAAAAGGCGACAACTCCCAAGACACGAGCGCAGTAATGATGTTTCCTGAAAAAGTGTTATCCTGCACAGATATTCCACCCCGCGAGCGCCGGCCAGCCCTCCCCTGAAGAAAAGGGGGTGATACCGATGCGCGTTAAGTGACTAATGCTTAGACTGTAAATACACAGGTCGTATCAAGTAATAAAGTGGACTATAAAAATCGGATATCGAACCCACAGATCATATCTAATTGTCTACTACACATCCTATTCAAAGGTTGTTGGTTTTCTAATCTAACTACTAGAATGGAAATTGGCTTCAAAACACTAAATTAAAATAGTGATGGCAACCAATCGAAGAAGGGAGATACTCGGGCAATGAATCCCCTCCGGATATTTATAGATTGGGGTAAATATGGATTTCATGTTGATGAATGTGAGGTATGGACCAAGAATTCCTATAACCCTTTCACACACTCTTTCGAGGCAAGTTACTAATCTACACTCGTGAGTAGTTCTAGGGAACACATAATCTTGGAAGAGTTGTGGGAATAATTTATCTTAAAGAGTCTCTCTCCTAAACACTTGATCTCTTGGCATGTTCACAACTCCTACCTATTGAAGTAGATCTAGGGTTATATAGAGGAAGCGTTATTGTCTACACCTTCTATAGATCTAGATTGACACTTAGGTCTCTCGCAACATAAAGCATCAATACCATACAATACGTTCAATAGGTTATCAAATATTAAATCATTCATTCAATTATAGAAATCCATACAAGCAAAATTAAACAAAAAT
The DNA here is from genome assembly GCA_026586065.1 of Dioscorea zingiberensis. Classification (NCBI taxonomy): domain Eukaryota; kingdom Viridiplantae; phylum Streptophyta; class Magnoliopsida; order Dioscoreales; family Dioscoreaceae; genus Dioscorea; species Dioscorea zingiberensis. The sequence continues at coordinate 22,978,714 of CM048823.1, forward strand.
TCGGAGGTTTATCATGCCGAAGTATCTAACAACTTAGTTCCTACTTAAAGGGGAATATAAATCCAATACAATCTCAAGGGAAAAGCTAAGAAACATGATAAGAAACACTCTTCCCTCCACCGTTGGAGATGAGTGTTGGCGATGACCGTTAGCAATATCCCTTCGATGCTTGTCTTCCTCTCTTTTCTCCAAATTCTTCAATGGTACCCTAATCTCCTAGGTGGAGAACAGGTTGTGAGCCCCCGAGAGGATGATGATGTTCAAGGTTCCAAAAGCCTCCACTCTAAACCCTAAATCAACTATTTATAGGGTTCAGGTTAATACGCATCATTCGTCACCCAATCAGTCAAATCCGGACTCAAATTAGCATAATTGGGTTAACTCTTGTCTGAGCGTGAGCCATACGGGCAGTCTTAGAAGCATATGTAAGCATGTAAGCCTTTCACTAGGTTACACGGTGGACAATACGACCCTGTGGTTGCCAGTGTAGCTCTCTGTATGTCGGAGAGAGGCATGCTCATAGTCTTCATACGGCACAGTCATAAGCATGCCTGTAACTTTACTTCATACAAGTGCTTGCGGCCGTAAGCATAACTATATGGCTTCAGTTAAATTGAGATCAACTTTAATTTGATCTGTGTTGTTTCTGTTTAGCTCTCAAAGCTCTTTGGTGCCCTGAAAATAAGAATTAACACTAATTAAGTATCAATGGGCAATGATTATTCGAAATCACATGAATAGTATACAAGGAATTAATATAAAATATCATCAATTGAACGCTTATCAGATACCTTGGAGTGTATTCCTAGCACTAGGATCCATAGCCAAACATGGGAATGGGGAAAAGAGCGAGCTCAAAGGAGGGCTAAATTGTTCTTAAGAAATGGCACGGCCGACCAGATTCCTCGAAAGAGGCTTAGCAGGACAAAAAGGGATTCATATAAATACAAAGCAAAGAAATTTTTATTCATCCCATAAAGGGGGCGGAAGATGGGGAACATAGCAGCGAGGATGTCGCTGACAGAGACAACCACGATGAAGAAGCCCTTGTGGGGAAGCGGTGGTGAAGAATCCCGACAGCAGGAAGCCATTTGGGGTTTGAATTTCATTGGTTGCCTCAAAATGCCTACTTCACAGCTGCCTTGAGATTCACCACTTTATTATTTATATTAATTGTATCGAGATGAGTGTTTCATCGTCGCCTCGAGATATGTGCTGTCTTGAAATTTGTATTTTTGAGATGCTACAAGATGCGTGCTCATAGCTGCCTTAAGATTCATGCAACTTTATGATTTATATTTTTGTAAGCCGCCTCAAGATGTGTATTCCATCACCACATCGAAATGCATGTTGGTTTTAGATTTGTGTCACTGATATATGTGCATTATTTTATTTTATTTTATTTTATTTTAATTTCATATATATATATATATATATATATATATATATATATATATATATATGAAATAGAATACCAAGGTATAATGGGATACATATGTGCATCTATATTATTTTATATTATGGTTACTGCAACTGGCTTCAGGTCGCATAGAAGATTGCATATAATACTCCTTTTAAAAAATTATTATTTAATAATTGTCTTCGAAGAGGTTGGTTTTTTGTGGGATCGAAAATACCAGCTTGGCATCGTGTTTGTGAAAATACATTAGGCAATATATTGAATCACAAATGTCGTTTTATTTTTTTGTTATAGATATTTTAGGTTCTTCCATTTCTAATAGAGGCAAGCCTCTATTATTAATTACCCCAGACAGAGTTCGGGGAACCTCCGATTAAGGGCTCAAGTACTAGTAAAGACAATGAGAACTAATAAATAAATAATAATTAATTTATTTGAAAACCATAATTTTTAGTATATATATATATATATATATATATATATATATATATATATATATATTTACAGACATGATATGGTGAGACCGGCCAGATCACTATGCAGATCCAGTCGCCTCCCATTTTTGCACTTGGAGAGTGTTTCAAGGAATTCCAACCTTATGGATGGAAAGATCATTGAAATTTAAGCTAGCATGTACATTTTCATACAATTTGGTGACCGTTTGGTCCTACTACTTAACGGTTGAAATTCTGACCTTTAAGATTTCTATAAGATGGAGGACCAAACGGTCACTAAATTGTATGAAAATAGATATGCTAGTTTATTTTTCCATGATCTTTCTATCCATATGGTTGAAAATCCTTGAAATACTCTCCACCGGATCTGCACAGTGATCCGACCAACCTCACCATATCACGTTTGTATATATATATATATACATATCATTTATTTATATATTTATTTATATATTTGACCCGGCGCCATTTGGGGTTTGAATTTCATTGGCTGCCTCAAGATGTCTACTTCACCGCCGCCTTGAGATTTGCACCGCTTTAGGATTTATATTAACCATCTCGAGATGAGTGTTTCATCGCCGCCTCGAGATATGTGTCACTTTGAAATTTGTTTTTATTAGCCGCTTCAAGATGCGTGCTCATAGCCACCTTGAGATTCATGCAACTTTAGGATTTGCATTTTTGTTAGCTACGTTAAAATGCATATTCCATCACCACATCGAAATGCATGTTGGTTTGATATTTACACCACTATGAGATATGTGCATTATTTTATTTTATTTTATTTTATTTCATATATATATATATATATATATATATATATATATATATATATATATATGAAATAGAATACAAATGTATATTGGGATACATATGTACATATATATTATTTTATATTATGGTTATTACAATTGTCTTCAAGATGCATAGAAGATTGCCTATAATACTCCTTCAAAAAAAAATCATTATTTAATAACTGTCTTCAAAGAGGTTGGTCTTGGGTACCCATCTTAAGGAAATTCAAAGAGTTGGTTTAAAACAGTGACTACATTGGCTCTATTCCCAGGTTGCGCATTCTTTTGAGCATAGAGAATACCATGTTGGTATTGCTCGAGTATGAATAGTATCCAATGATCGTGGACCAAGGAACATAATCTCTCATAATCATTCGGTAGAACACCTTGCGAGCATTAAGGACATTTCTATACTTGGCGCACATGTACACGAGTGATGAAGCATTGTAGACATTGGAATAATATCAATGGACTATAGTATGCTTGTGTAGTAAGACGCTCACGGAGAGGAGACAGGAATTCAACTTCTTGCTTGCAAGATCCACTTCTTTATATTCGAGAGAGAGAGAGAGAGAGAGAGAGAGAGAGAGAGAGAGCTTTCTATATTATTTGACAAGACTTCTGAAACTTTTTTTATGGCAGCTGTAGCTTTTTTACTGCTTTTCTTATTTTTTTTCCTTTCTTTTCTTTTCTCTCTCTTTCTTTTTTTAATTTTTATTTTTCGTTCTCCCTTTTTGTTTCATCTGTTTTCATTTTATTTTTTATTTTATTGCTTTTCTCCTCTCTCCCTTTATCCTCTCTCTTTCTTTTTATATATTTTTTATTTTTTACTCTTCTTGTTTTGACGCTCCTCTCTCTGCTTTATCTTTTTTTATATATACGTTTTTATTTTTTTACTCTTCTTGTTTTGACGCTCCTCTCTCTTTTTTTTTTTTTTACTCCCAATCTTCTCCTACAAAGAGCACGAACGAGAGGTTTCTCTCCAGTGGTGGAGTTCCTCTTCCGACGGTAGCAGTAATGGCATTAGCTGCACCGCCACGCTTTGGGGTAATGCTCCAACTCCGGCAGTGACAGCTCCCCACCAACAGCACCGCCACGTCTTGGGGCGGTGCTCTTCCTCCGTTTGGTGCAATAACGGCTTCAACAACACCGCCATGCCTTGGGGCGGTGCTCCTCCTCCAGCGACTTCTTCTGTGGAATTATGGTCTACGACTAGACCCGAGCCTTTATCCTTCGGCAAAGCCATTAGAGACAGGGTTGTGTCCACTTTTTCAGCTGAGATTAACCACACAGCTTCATCTCCGGCGGTGATAGCACCATCAAAGATTAAGCATACCTGAGGCGATGCTCCTCCACCGGCGATGATGATGGTGAGGTATGGGATTTATTTGTTGGGGAAGTATAATATTATTTCAGGCGAAGAGGAAAACGGGAGAGGGAGCTTCATGATGGATCGCTTTTTGGATTCTCCCCTCTTCTATTTATATAATCTCTCAACTATCATGATAAGATTAAAATTTTAATTTTAATTTTAATCATCTTAGATTGTAATCTAGAGTAGTATATAATTTGAATCATGATCATGATGAGATATATGGTTGTCGTAACCCCACCTTATGATAAGATTAAAATTTTAATTTTAATTTTAATCATCGAGATACATAATCTTTATAGAATTTGAATCTTGATCATCACAAGATATATGGTTGTCATGACCCCACCCCATATGATAATAAGATTAAAATATGAATTTTAATTTTAATCATTTGAGATCGTAATCTGGAGTAGATATTGAATTTGAATTTGAATTTGGGATGTCATAACGGTAAGATCCATGAATTTTAGGGTTCATTTTATTTAGAGTTTATTTTGAGAATAAATGTGTTTATATTAGTCTTTAATTTGTCCTCTTCTTTGGTTGGTTGGCGAATAAAAGTCCTTGAGGATAGGATGTAACTGAAGTTTTTATTTGAATAAAAATTTATCTTTTAATTGATCTCTTTAATTAATTTGTAATTTGAGACGCTTATCGTGATTGGAGATTATATGGTTGCTTATGGAAAGAGGGATTTAAATGACTAATCGCTTAATTAAGGTTAATTGGTGCTGTCAAGGACTAACCTATAATTTTATAAAGATTGAGGACTGGAACGTAATTGTGTTCCTCTCACAGTCGAGGGACTTGCATGAAAACTAGAAAAAAAAAAAGGGAGGACTTATTTGCAAAACCTCATGAAAGCCAATGCAGAGAGGAGTATTAGGAGGAACGAACGGCTAAGATTAAATAATCTTGCGATCTAGGTTAAGTTCTAGGCGTAGGATTTAATCTTCTCCTTCCATCTATTTATTTGACAGAAATAATCTGAAACGTCTATCTCAAACTTCGTTTAAGTTCGAGGCAATCAATGGAGATCAAGCCGTCCATTGCGATCAACTAAGACAAACGTATGGGTGAACCTACCGTGCGGATTGATCCAAGCCGTCCATCATTGGATATGGATTAAGCTTAAGGCATTAGCGTTCCAATCCAATCGTTTAATATAAATCTAATAGTGGTTATTGTTCTAAGGTAGTGTAGGATACAAGACACTATGATCGAGCGAAGAACGTCGGATCGGTTGCGTCCGATCAGGATTGTCTACCGGAGAGATTTGATCACAAAGCGTGGGAAATAATCCCGTCCGTCCGTCTGATACGAACAGGCTTCATCGTCTCCACACCACGTCGCCGCTGCGTACGCCGCCACGTGACATTATCCATTCCTGCAATCATTTTAAAAAGGATTTAGATGAAAGGATAAACCTTATCCGATCGTAAGTAGGTCATCTAGAAGCTCTCCGTAAGGTTTTATAAATAGGAGCTTCCTAGGAGTGCTGGAGACGATTTGAGAGCGGCGGCAAAGCACCACCTCCTCTGCGAGACACTGAGAGACAGGGAGACAAAGGAGGAAGAAATAGGTAAAGAGCGCACTCAAGGGAACCGGAATCATCTCCAGAGAAGCACTAGTAGTGCAGCGAAGCTTTTCCGTGAAGAACACCATGGCGGACAGCGTTCTCTGATGATTACCATGCATGTATGGCACCGGGAAAGAGAAAGAGGAAGAGGGAGAGAGCGAAAGAGAGCTGTTGAGTTTCCCTTCCATCTACTATCGCAGAGCTGAGCACTGGTGAGGGTGGATCTCGGCTGAGGGCAGGCGTGCTCCGTTGATGAGAACTTGATGGCCTACTTCTCCGGAGACGCTCACACTGCGCAAGTCGCCTTCAGCTGACAAGTACTATTGGACGGAGGTGACTCCGGCAGTCCATGCACTGTCGAGAACCGCCGCTCCTCTCCTCCTCTCCGACGAGGCCGTTCAGAGGTTGAAGAGGAATAGTATTTATTAAAGGGTTCGGGTTCAAATTAAAGTTGTTAACGGGTTTGGGTTTAGATCACAGTTATTAACGGGTTTGACTCGGTTTATAAAAACGGGTTCGAGTTAAGTCGTTAACGGGTTGGGTTAAATCCAAAAAGATAGTGGGTTGAGTCCAATGTATTAACCAGTTGAGTCTAACAAGTTAAGTGGTTAAGGGTTGGGTCCGGGTTCATAAAACAAGTTCAAGTGATTAGGCCAAGTAAAGACTAAATAGGTCTAGGAGAGTTCAGATTAAACAAGTTGGGTTCGATCAAGTCAAGATTGAGTAGTTGGTTTAGTCAAGTTAGTAACCAAGTTAGGTCTGACCAAATTGGAACCAGGCTAGTAAAACAAGAAAAAAGGATAAATATATGTAGGAGATGGGATTGGAACCCAAGACCCCCACCACCACCATAGAGACTCTTAACCACTAGGCTATAGTGGCTTGCTTAGTAAAATCATGAGATTTTATCTAAATAAGGATGAACTTATGACTAAAGCTAGGTTTAACCATGACCGACAAGCTAGGTGGACCAATTTGGTTGGTCCATGGACCGTTAGTGAGACAGATACGTGCATCTAGACATGTAGGATTCATGCATAATCGTCATTACTGATATAGGTTCTGATATCAGATTTTGACGTAGAGACACGTCAAGATGAAGTCCCTTGGGATTCCAGACATCGTTAATTGAAGTAAGTACTTCCGCCTAGTACCCCTACCATTGAATGATCTTTGATACTTGTATAAGTGCACCTGCCTAGCTTCCACCCAACGATGGGTTTTCTTGAATTTGTTGTCTCTCTTTTCTGTAAGTTACTCTTGCCTAGTTCCCGCCCAGGTTTGGGTTTATTGGCTTTGTATTTTTGATTTTGCTTCACTGCTTGAGTACTTATTGGCTTTTGATGTTATCATGCTTTGGTATCCTATTTTCTTGGGTTTGCATGCACATGTTTGTTCTCCTACTTGTTGAAACTCCATGTGGTGTATGCATGTTGATATGTTTGGATATGCTTGTGCTCACTGGACATGCTTTCCTGTTGATCGGTACGTGGCCGTGGAAATACGTGAGCCTATACTCCGTCTGGGTGTGTGTGTGTCTATTGTTCTTGTTGCTGAATATGCCTTCCCGTTGATCGACACATTGCCGTGAAAACACATGAGCCGGTGCTCCGTCTGGGTTGGTATATCAGCTCTTCTTGTGTTGAAGATTCTCCCACTTGGTGCAGATAAGTTGCGGGCGTTCAAGGGGAGAACACTCTGAACGTCATGTAGTCCTACCAGGGGGAGAAAACTCTGGATGTCCACCCGTTAGTGGGATGATACGTTGACCGTGTACGTGCACGTAGGAGCGCTACCAGAATCAAGGGTCTGGATGTGATTAAGGTTGATGATCAGCTGAGGTCGATGAGCGCTGGAAGATGACATGAATGTTTCCTAGTTTTGTTATTTGTTGTACTCTTTGTTGTGTGGTTATCAGATGGTGATCCTTTTGTTTGATCTTGTTTCTTATATGTTTATGTTTCATTGGATCACTGGTTCTTGGTTAACCTCCTTAGTTTCATTGTATTCCCCTACGGGGGTAGTTATTGAGCTTTGCCTCTGAAAGCTTATTCCACTTGTTTCTCTTTCCTTTTTAGGTTCTAAGGAATAGTTATTTCGATTCAGGAGCTACGCATGGAATGGGGACATCTTAGTAGAGGTTCAAGGATCTCAGGTCTACTTGTGTGAGAGATTGTATTTTGTTTATGACCCTTGTAGGGCCATAACGTGTATAGTTAAGTTTTAAATTCCGCTGTTAAACTCTGAGATATTAATGACGTTATTTGAATTTTGTTATCTGTTGTTGTATTACCTAGGCCTTGTATCCGAGTGAGGTTAAGCCTCTGCCTTTAGAGTGCAACCGATCTATGCGATGCTTTCGAGGCCCTAGAGTTGAATTCGGGGGCTTGACAATAACCTCGCATGATGATATGGTTAAAAATTTTAATTTTAATTTTAAGATCATAATCTATATGTTATAATCTCATAATCGTGATGATAAGATGAAGGATTTGAATTTGAATTTTGATCATCACGAGATCATAATCTTATAACTTCATAATATTAAAATTTTGAATTTAAATTTAAATTTTGATTTAGTTTTAATTATAAAATTTTTATATATATTTTCTCTAGATTTATGTTCTAGGCTTAAAATTTGAGATTACCTTGATATCTGTATTCTTGGGCTATCTAGGGTCTTGCGGCTATGTCCTTAGTGTGCCTCAGGATCTGTGTCCTTAGCTCGCCTTGAGATCAGATCATCTATTTTTATTTCAAATCAAAATATTTTTATTTCAATATATATTAAAAAAAATTCATTAATGCCCATTTTAAACATTAGTGCCTGATATTTTCAATGCATATATATTTATATATATGCATTTTTTAGTCACAAACATGTGAAAATAGCCAAATCCTAGGATTGTTTAACATATAAAATGTTGATCTACTCTGTGTGAACAAGTCATGGAACCGGTCTGTGTCCTATTATGTGATCAACCTAGAATTGTAATTGACTCGGAATGAACCAGGTTGAACTGCCGGTTTTATTATTAAACCGTTGAACAACCTAATTTTATTGAACAAAACGGTTTTTTAATACCATTCAAAAAACCCTATTTATTTGCAGCTACCTAGATTAGAACCCCAAACCCTTTGGTTCCAACCTAACCCCCTAACAACCCAGTAACAAACCTTATTCCATACATAATATCCACCTACTTTCTTATAACCCGATCCCTACTCCCCATCCTATCCCTATATTATATATTAGAGACTCTAAACACTAAACCCAAAATGACATTACTACCTTTAATGTGTTATTTATATATGAAAAATACTATGATCTTTTTGTCATTTTAACTATAAAAAAAAAGGAAAAAAGGGAGGGCTTTTGTTTTGAGCACATTTCAAGCTCTAGTTTTTTCCGCTCTGGTCCAACTTTGTGGATTTTTAATATTAGTTCTTTATTTTTTTTTATTTTTTTTATTTTGTATGCTAAAAGCTTGATGTTTGTTGTTACATAAATGTCGATTAAAATGTATTTGTGGATTTTTTTTTGTATATTAATATTATTTTTCATTTTTGGTTTTGTATATTAAAATTTAAAGTTTGTTGTCATCTTAATTAAAATTTATGTGTTCATATTATGTGGATTTTTAATATTAGTTTTTTAATTTCAGTTTTTTATCTTACATATTATATTGTTAAATACTTTAGGGGTTGTTTGGTTGGGGATAATGTTTTCAGATTCCTGGGAATAAAACGATAATGTGAAAATATTACCGTGTTTGACAAAGGTGGTTGTAGGAATAAGTTGGTAATCCACATTATCAATTTACTCTACATTACGACCAATGTGGTAATATAGAATAACACCAAAAGAGGTGTCTATCCACATTACCAAGCTGATGGTAATGTGAATCCTCATTTTGCCATCCACCCTTTCGCCATCATTATATAATAATAATAATAATAATAATAATAATAATAATAATATATTATTATTATTATTATTATTATTATTATTATTATTATTATTATTATTATTATTTGATATTTGATTAAAATTTTATATGCAAGGGTATTTCGGGAAAATGTGCCATAATTAATTTTTGGTTTTCAAATATAATTAGTTTTAATTAAAACTTTATTTTAATTTTAATTTTAAATTTGTTCAAAATTTTATATACAAAGGTATTTTGGAAAATTTGGAACATTATTAAGTTGATTACTATAACCAACCAAAGATGAACCAAACATGGTTATCTCAATTCCGAGACAGTTGGTTAAAATTTATTATTTCATAGTTAATAGTTGTGGATTGAATAGATGTGTAGATGTTGTGGACTTTTTTAATGTTGTTTTTTTGTCAATTTTATTTTTTGTTATGTTAAAAACTTAAAGTTTGTTATTTATAACTTTTTTATATTTTATAGTATATTAGTATTTTTTTTTTTTAAATATTAAATTTTTTAGAATAGTATTTTTATTATTCATCTATAATATAATAATTTATTATTAATATTTATTTTGACCCGACATTAACTTAATTATCTCAGTGGTTAAACCAATAGACCGATGACCCGAGATTTGAAACCGTTCAATGTTCAATCAAGTTCTAATGACATTAGTTAAAAAACGCCACAGAAGGAATAAAAAATGAAATCACGTTAATGGAGTCAAAGATGGCATTGTTTGAAGGCAACTCTATTAGTAGAGTCTATAAGAATCATGTTGTCTAATATTATAAGTTATATAGTTTGCTCAACCCAATTCCTCTTACGCGTTTGGCAATTTGTTTCTAGTGGACGTTATCCATGTTAAAGTTATTTTGATCCCTATAAAAAAAAAAAGTATAATATTTATTTTCATCTTAAATTTTAAAAGTTGTTCAATATAGTCCCGATATTTTGAGTATTTTGTCATATTTAATCCCTAACGCTGATGTGGCACTGATGTGACATACAAATACGAATAAAATATATGATTTTTTTTTATTTTATATGTGGTTATATTTTGACGATGTGGCGTGCCACCTGGACTGCTAAGGTGCATGCCACGTACAAACTTTTTAATTATTTTTTTCATTTTTCATTTTTTATTTTTTATTTTTATTTTTTATTTATTATTTATTTTTTATTTCTTCAAAAAATGAAAAATAAAAAATAAAAATAAAAATAATTAAAAAAATTTGCCAAATGGCATGCCACCTCAGCAGTACAGCTGGCCCACCATGTCATCAAAATACGACCACCTGTAAAATAAAAAAATTAGATAGCATGTATTTCATTCGTATGCCACGTCAATGCCACATCAGCTTCAAGGACCAAATGTGACAAAATACTCAAAATACAGGGATTGTATTGAACAACTTTTGAAATTTAGGATGGAAATTGTCACTCCCCGACCCGATTTTCAGGCCTCCGGAACGTGCACAGATCGGCTATACCCAAGTAGAGACGAGCCCTACTCGGATATAAGGCCTAAGTAAATCAAAAGCATGCAATAAAATAAATCCATTAATATCAATAATCAGAGTTCTTACAGCGGAATTAATAATTATAAAGTCAAGGTTCAAGATACCCTACAATGGTCTATACAAAATCAGGTCCTATAGGGTCCTACAAAAATATACATCTCACTCATCAAGACAACTGGAGGTCCTTGAACCTCGAATACCTATATATCAATCCACAGGCTGACTCTGAAACCAATCTAGCTAATCCCTCAAACCTAAAAGAGAAAAATCAAGTGGAATGAGCTTGAGAAAGGAATGCTTAGTAAGCAACCGTAGGGGAATACAATGAAGCCAAGAGGGATAATTAAAACTAAAAGTGATTCAATCGAAAATATAAACACATCGAACACAAGGCGGCATACAAGGATCACTATCCGTCAATCTACGTAACAAAGAATACAACAAGCAATAGCCAAGAAAACTTTCACGTCATCTCCGGTGCTTATTGACATCGTGAGATCATCACTCTTAATCACATCCGGACCCTCGAATCTAGTAAATACCCTCACTGCATTTTGCGTGCGGTCGTGATACGTCATTCCACTAACGGATGGACATCCGGAGTTTCCTCCCTCTCGTAGGACTACTGGGACGTTGAGTGTCCTCCTACGAGCGCCCGCAATTTATCTATGCCAAGTGTGAGAATCTTCAACAAAGAAAAGCGACAAACAGCCTTCCGGACAATAAGAGGCTATGCTTTCGTGAGGCGCTTCGCTCCTTACTTATATACCTACTCAACCTAAACACAAGCACCACGAGTCTTCACAGTATTGTCCTGGTCACAAGTGGGTATGCTCAACGAGCATTCAACAACAACGGATATAAACATCCAATCACACAACGCACATACACAAATATGGAAGCAACAAACCATGTATGTATGCGAAATCAATAACAAAGATCCAAGGCATCAAAGAAACGTGCACAAGCACGAAATCAAGAAAGTAATGAATCAAGAACATACCAAACATAGGAACAACAAAGTCAATAAAACCCATAGCTGGGTGGGAAACTAGGCAGAGGTAACTTACCTTAATAACAATATCCTGAATCCCACGAGACTCCTTCCTGATGCGTCTCTACTCCAAATTTGGTAATAAATTCTATGTAAGCTTAGCGATAATTATTCATAAACCTTATATGCACATGAATAGTTCACTATTGGGCCATATTCTAGTCTAGTGGGCCCTTGTCAGCTCTTAATTAGATGTCTGAACCCCACCCTTTACCAAACGTTGTTGCATCCTAGTGGTTAAGGCCCAATAGTTTGATCATGGAGGTCTTGGGTTCTATTCCCCTTGCCCACTATTTCTTCTTTTAAATTCTTTGTCCAATCCTAACATGATTAGACTTGACTCAACCAGTTAAATAACAATGGACACAACTCAAATCAATTTGTTTTGGCGAGGTTAGACTGCTGAGCGGCGAAATCTAGATTTAATCTATTTGATCAAACCCTAACCAACTTGGTTTAAAATAGATTCAGGCCCAAATCAACTTGGCTAATGAAGCACACGAATTTAAAGCTGACCCAACCCAACTAACTTGACTTGACTCGAACTAGTCAACTAATCTTAAAATCAAATCCGACTTAACTCGTTTAGATTAAACTAACTTCACTTAATTTAATCTAACTTGACTAACCAAAATTTCAGCTCTTCAAATCAACCCAATCAATTCTTTCAAAATTAAACTAGACTCAACCCAACCTCACTACTTGGGTTGAGCCTATTTTAAAATCAAACTGGATTAAGATCAATTGGGTTAATTGAGTTAGAAGGTTGGGTTAGATCTATGTTAAAGCAAACCATGTTAAGTTAGTTAAGTGATTAAGTTGAATTGGGTTTGTTTAAATAATATAATTCTTAAATTACAAGTCATATTTGAATAAAGATAAATAATATAATTCTCTATTTTATCTCATGTCAATCCCTACAAGGTTAATCCAAGTCAGGTGGCATGATGAATTTGACCTTGTTGATTTAATCACATTAAGCTCAATCTTTTCCTGAAATTACCGATAGGTCCATGATAACCCCATTTTACCCTAATTAAGAGATTAGTCAATTTAATCCGTTTTTCTCCTAATCTCCAATAAATTCCAAGTACGGGGGACTTCTCTAATTATCTAATTACTTAAAAAAATTTAGAGAACGTTTATCCCAACAAAATTTTAACTAGATCCAACCTTGGGGACTTTCTTTTATTAACCAAGATTTTAGTAAAATAATTAAAAAAAATAATAACCTAAAATCTTCGGATTTTACATAAATGAACAATGGACCTCTTCCTAGGGACAAAAAATGGCTTTGACCCTATCCTAATTATTGAAACTTTTACTTAAGCTTGTAGTCAAGTTAATATAAGTCTTTTTGAGTTTGTAAAACTGAAAACAACTTTATCCAAAAAAAAAAAAACTAAAAAAATCTAAAAGTTTGAACTTTTTTATTTATAAGTTAGCCCAATTATTTACATTTCGTGTTCCAATTTCCACTACAATGGGATTTTGAAATGTCTACCGAGGACTGATGCCAACTCATCAGTTTTATTTAAGTGTACTTATTTATAACTTTAGATCCTTCTATTATAATGTGATTTTTTTTTTTTTATTTTTATACTTTCACGATTGAGAAATATTAATCCCTACAGACATGTGTATAAGACCAAAAAAATATGTTTAGTCGCTAAAATCAAGAGAGTAAAGAGGACCAATATTTCGATCATTGAAACTATAAGGACAAAAAAATACTCAAATTTTAATAATAAAATAAAAGTCACAAATCCAGAAAGTATAAAAGACTAAATTAGATATTACACTTTTAATTTAAAACTTGTATTTTACATAAATCTAAAATTAAAACACACCCAAAACTCTCAATTACGTTTTTCTTTGTCTAATTTAACAACACACCACACCAAGACCAATTCGTGTAGACCTCCAATCGACTAATATTATTAATAAGTTACTAAACCAATCTCTTATCACCAAGGCAAATTCTATTAGGCACTATTATGGTTTCTTTGAGAATATAAGTCAATTAATTTAAAAATCAATAAACCAAAAGAATTACCAACCTAGCAATTCATCCAAGAACATTTTGTTTTGTGGCAATCAATCCTTCATCCCTGAGGTTCAAAATTTCTCCAACAAATTCAAATGATGTCATTCATTAAAAATAGAAAAAGAAAAGAAAACAATGATCAGTCAGATTGAATGAACACCACCAATCAACAGGTTTTCAGAAACTGAGAACATATCCTAAAAAACGAATATACAAAGAAGAAGATAGAAAAGCAGCCCCCAAAATCGTGCGCGCCTGGCATCAAAAGACCTCGAGGCCATACAAAACCCCAGCATGGTCCTGCCCACCACCATTCTCCTCCGGAAAGAACCTCTCTTTCATCTTCACATAGACATGCCACGTCAGCAGACTATCGGACCCAGCCTGGTGGCTCAACCCCACAACCCTCTCGACCCCCAGCGCCCTCGCCACCCTCTCCAATCCCCGCGCAAACCCTCGCAATACCTCATCATATTCTTCACGTCGAACACCTTTCTTCCGAAGAAAACCCTCACCAAATCCAAGAACTCCTCCATCCTCCGCGGAAGCGGCCTGCCGGAGAGAACCTTGATCAGGTACCCGAAATCGTACGCGCTGTGGAACGTCACCCAGGAGAGCTCGGAGTCGTTGCAGAGCAGCCCGGAAGACATCATCAGCGAGGCGAAACTCGCGGAGTCGATGCCGCGCGCGCGTGTCTCGTCGAAGTCGATCCCGTTGGACTTGAGCAGATCGATGGACTTCGGAGCGTGCTGGTCGCGGCGGTGGTCGAAATCCTTGAAGTTGAACTCCCAGACGTAGTGGGCGGCGCCTGCGGCGTCCGAGAGGGTGAGGCCGATCTGTATGAGATGGAGAGCGTCGACGTTGGATTTGAGGAGGGAGTAGCGATCGCCGGGGGAGACCAAGGCGGGGTTGAGGTGGTGCTGGTAGATGACGCCGGGGAACTCCGTGTCCATGGCGGCGAAGGGGAACCGGTCCACGATGGAACGGATCAGAAAGAACTCGGTTTCCAGGTTCTCGGCCCACACGGAGCGGACCTGAACCAGCGCCGCCGGTGGGCGCTTCGTATCGGGCTCTAGAGACGTCATCGTCTACGGATCTGGTGAGCGAGCACAAAGAAGGCGGTTGCCGTTTTTTATTTTATAGAAGAAACGTGATAAAACACAGGGGTATCTTCGTGAATCGTGTCTTGACTCAGCGTTTTCAGCCGTTCGATTCACATAAGGATGTTATCAAGAATCTGCGACATCTTGGTTTCGAATGTATGCATTGTTTTGTTCTTGACCAGGGTTTATGGTTTTTCTTTGATTGGAGTTTGGCCATTTGCGGTGCTTATTTATAAATATGCATTTTTGGTGCTCCTCACTTGGTCAAGTTGACATCCCTTCGTCACTGTGAAACATTGCACTGGATTTCGTGAGTGATGCATGTATTTTTACTTTAGGGATGGAGACTTGCTTGTAAAGGTATGGATGTTATATTTGTTTGAATTTTGCATATTTAAAGGAGCCTCAAATTTATTATATATTTTTTTTTCAACACTATTTGTTCATAATATTTTTATAGAATTAACTTTTTAATTTACCATAGAAATCAAAATTTTCATAAGATGCAGTGTTGTTAATTGATAAAAAAAAAAATTAATGATTATTATTTATTTAGAGGGTTGATTATCAAATTACCCTATCAACCTTGTGGTCTTAGTTTAGTTTTGATCCTTTTTACCTTAGAAAATACACTTATAACTATAAACAATTCATAATTATTATTATTAAATTTTGCCATTAATATTTTTGTTTTTATTAAATATATTGCATTTAATATTGTTTATAGACCCTGTAATGGGGTGTAATGGGGTAAAATATTTATGGACACATGACATAATTAAAACCACTAAGATAAAGACTTGGATTTTCAGTTATCCGACGACAAAGAATAAATCTCCAAAGGCGCCAAGATCTACCAAATCAGATCAGAAAGTTATAAAGGTTAAACAAGAAAAACCGAAAAGGGAACGAAACCAAAGCCAAGAACCTCAAAATCTTTCCAAAAAGCCAAGATTTTAGCCCCAAGAAAGCAACCAAAAGGTGGTGGTTGCTCGTTTCCACAATTACGCATTGTTTAATACTAGCTGATGAGAGATCCATATGCAGATTCAAATGAGAGGATCGTCAAGTGGCCTGCAAAGATGAAATTCTTTGGAAACCCAAGAAATGTGAGAAAATACTATTGGTTTCATTGTGATCATGGTCATGACATTAAGCAGTGTATACAGGTGAAATATAAGATCGAAGAATTGATCTAGCGATGACACATCTAATATCTCTGAAGAGACCTACATGAAGAAGGACTATCTTGTCGAGAAAGAGGTTGATCCCCTGTTGGAGTCATCCATTACATTGCTAGAGCCTTGGCAAATAGAGGTAAAAGTAGCTCAACATGGAAGAGTTACGCTCAGATGTTTACTTGAGCATATCAGCAATAGGGATTGGATCCAGAGTCAGCATAATCTTCAAATCCCCTTATGGGTGGAAGACTTCAACTTCTCTGAAATTTCTTTTTAAGGCGACAAAGAATGAAGCCAAGTATGAGGAATTGATTGTCGGATTGATTTTAGCCCTCAACATTGGAGTCTAGAGCTTGCGTGCCTACACAGATTCCTTACTCGTTGTCGGGCAAACAAGCAAGGAATATGAAGCCTGAGACAGGAATATGGGCAGATACAAGGCTGTGGTAAAGAAACTTACTTCAAAGTTCTTGTAGTTTGAGATTACAAAAATTTCACGCTTAGACAATAACGAAGCTGTAATTAGTGCTCCAAAAATTATAGAATTCACTACAAGAAAACTGGAAAATAGCTAGAGAAAAATCCCCAGCGAAATCATGAATTTCCCTCGCTAAATTAATCAGCTAGAAATTAGCAAGGGAAACTTTTCCGTCGCTATTTTGATCCTAGCAAATATTTAGTAAGGGAAGTGTCTCTCGCTGAATTTTATGGTGGGATTAGCAATGGGAATTATCTCTAGCCATTTAGCAAGGGAAAGAATTCCCTCGCTATTCGTTACTAAACCCCATCTTTATTTGATAATTTGCTAGGATTTAGCGAGGGATTTTTATGTAGCTATTTAGCGAGCGAACATATTCACTCACTAATCCCTAGATATCTTCTCTTGCCGAATTTTTTCATCAGCGAGGACTTAGCTAGGGATTTTCTCTAGCTATTTAGCTAGACCTCATCTGCCGTAGCTAATTTTTTTAAATTGATTCCCTCCTTATTCTTTAGCTATTCCCTCACTAATAATTACATTTGCCACCAATATATATTTTTATTTATCTACACATATCTATAATAATTACATATTCGTTAAAAAAAACAAAAATATACATAAATACATAATATATATAAAATCCAATATATATATTCTCATATATATATATATATATATACATGCATAGAAGCTGTTAGGATCATCCGGTTGCACTTGTAGCCGGCCTTATCTGAACAGACCCCTATATATATATATATATATATATATATATATATATATATATATATATATATATATATATATATGTAATATTTAACACATTGATCTAAGAAGATGTTATAAGATGCACATCATAATACCTTATTATATAAAGAAATACAAAATAAGAATATCAACATGACAGTCTCTCCTCAAGTCATATCAGATGGTGAGTGGACGACTTGGTCAGAAGGCTGGCGGCTCTCTAACATCTTCTACATTTTCTCCTGAAACTGTTACTACATCTCCTGAAGTCGTCCCTCTAACTCAACTCTGACTGATGCTCGAATCTCCATCTCTCGCCGCTGCATACTCTAATCAACCATCTCATTAACCCTTTGCTCTATAGATGAGATAACATCTTCCACCTGCTGGCTGACATCTCTAGCATTATCTATGTTTGATGCATGTCATACTGATGAGGATGCATCATCACAGTATTAGATGGCCTGTGATCCCAAACCAAAGATCCGCTTTTTCTTTGTCCCACCTGTGGCCTCATAATATAGGCTATTTTTCGTCCATTCCCCCCCTCCCCGCGAACTATTTCTCTCCTCCACCAAAGCAACACATCGATCATAAGAAAGAATGTAATAATTCAATTAATATGGTGTTAATGTGTACTATAAACGTGAGAAAAACTAATTACAACATGTTATTTGGAATATTAATGTCACGCCCGGACCCATATCATAAGCCTCGGGCACGTGAGCAAACCGGCCGTACCCAAGTAGAGGCGCACCCCACTTGAATACAAGGCATCTATAAATCATAGTAGATAACAAATAATAAGAAAATATCTCAAATAATATAAGCAAATAACATCAGAGTTACAACTGAAAAGAAATTAGAGTCCAAATACCCTACAATAGTCTAGGCCCTATAAGGGGTCCTATATTCAATGTCTCACATACAAAGGAAATAAATGAAGTCCTCGGACATCTGTAAGCTAGCCTAGTCCCTCGCACGACTCCTAAGTCTGAGTCACCAACTCCTCAGGATCTGAAAACGAGAAGGGAAACAAGTGGGTGAGCTTTCAAAAGGAAAGCCAAGTAAGTACCCCATAGGAATCACAGATAAAGCAATTTCATCACAGATGATAAAAGATAAGTCATAATATGAACGAATTAACAATCATCAATCCAAAAAAATGGGACCACGCATCACACAATTAAACTCCTAGGAGTCTACCTCAACAATAACAACGATAGCGACTCCTATCCAACAGTAGCCCTTAAGCTCTAGAAAAGAGTTCCAAAAAGAAGCTCAGCAAACAATTCCCGGTCAGCAACAACAGCATCATTTGAAATTGACCCTCCCCCACCAACTTGCAGGACAACCAGAGTATAGTCCCTCTAGCATCGAAAGCCAGAATGCATGGTGTCCCATCCCTGAGCATTCCCTAACGAAGCCCCCATGCTCCACTGATCCGGGCGAAAGAATAACTCATAACAAGAGATTCCAACATCCCAGAAATCAACATACATGCTCAAACTGGAATCCAACCAATTAAGGAAACGAATATGCATGTATATCATCAATAGACAACTATCAAAGAGAATATGATAGCAAGTACTCAAAATAGGGTAAACGCAAGTCCAATAAACACTCCGTAGAGTAGATACTAGGTAGAAGTAACTTACACATGTATCAACAATTATTCAATGATAGGGGTACTAGACAGAAGTACTTAATTCTGTCAAAGATGTCTGGAATCATGCAAGACTCCCTTCGGGTGTAAATCTACACTCTACGCCGGTATCTGGTAATAGAGTTCATGTAAGCAACGAGAATTGTTCCACTACAAGAAAAATGATTTTTAGGGACCACATATTAAGGACTGGATGCGAAAATGGTCCTTAAAATTACACTAATAAGGACTGGATTTTTAACCGTCCCAAAATTCTAATTTTTTATATAATATTCAGGACCATATTTTATTTTGATCCCTAAAAATGTAAAAATTCCTGTCCTTAAATCTTTTATTTGACAGGGATTGAAAAACAAAAAATTAATAATTTAAAACAATGGTTGGGATTGAAAAAAAAAAATTAATAACTTAAAAACCAAAACCCTCTTCTCCGCTTCGCGCGGGATATAGCGATAGTCGAGCGGCACGTCCTTCTCCTCCTTCCCCCGACTCTGAACTAAATTCAACCCTAGATCGCACCCTCCTCTCCTCCTCAATATTGTTCCCTGCGATCATTCGTCACCAAATTCCATCTCCCCTTTCCGAAAACCCTAGTTCATCCTTGGCGAGCACTTCTCTATCCGGTGTCGTCTACTCTTCTTTCCTTGCCAGAAGGTGACGAAAGGTTTTTGGCATCCCATTGGCTTGCAATTCTAGGAATGCGAGGCAATTTTCTGATTTCCGGCAATTGAATTGGGTTCTTGGCTTCTGGTTTGGTGCGTTGCTTTCTCTGATCCTGTTCTTGGTGTTGCTTCTTTGTTATTGTTTGCATTAGATGTTAATCAATTTGACTGCTATGTTTTTGCACTTGACATGCTGAAAACTCAACCATGGCAGGCTTAGAAAACTTAGCTAGCGAGATTGGTTTCTCCTACTTCTTGATCTGGACTAGGCTCAAGGTTAGGGGCACTCTTTGTTTTGCTGCTTGGGGGAGAATCAATTTCATTACTGCCCAAGAATTTCATGAACTCAACCTAGTAAATAATTAGTTTATTATGCCATACTCTAGTCTTTGGTTAGATCCATTGCCCAAGGATTTCAAGAAATCAACTAGTACAGAAACTTACTACAATCTCCGTAATAACATGCTTTCTATTGCTTGGGAGGATTGAAGAATGAATGGGTTGCTTGTTTCTTGTGGATAGAGATGACTATCAGCCAAACATGAAATATAATTGGATTGGTACTAGATAGCAACAGCTACATTGGTGAGGCACCCACCAATTAGACATCTCATGAACTTTTCTAATGATTGGACATTGTTCAAAGACTTTTTGTCGATGCCTTTTGAATGATTCATAGTTTTTCATCTGAATCTTATAAATATTATCAGGAACAGACTATGCACAGTTCCTTACAATATAATATTAAATAATATGAAAAGTATATATTTGGGAAGATATATCAATGTGCTTTATATCTATACAATATGGAGGATTGGTATAAAAGTTAAAATAGAAGCATCTTAAAAAATCTTAACCGAAAATAATATTTAAGAATTGGAGTGAAGGGTAGATTTGGAATCTCATTAGCTTTTAGAGATGTGTTTGTATTTTTTTTTTTTATAATTTTTTCACATCATATTGAAGTAGGATTGTTTGGTATGAATAAAATTATTTCGAAGTATTCTTGGAGTTTTAAATGCATGGAATAGTAGTGTAAATGTTTGAATGCAAAATATTTACACTTAAGTCATGTTTGAATGCAAAATAAAGAATTTTTTCTGTCAATAGTGAAAATGACTAGTATGAAATTTTTTATGGATTTCTAAGATAGTAAAAAATTATTAATGAGAAAAGCTATGATTAGATGACAATAATAGTGATTACAATAATCTCTGTAATAGCATGCTTCCTAGTGTACGAATCAACAAACTAATTATTCAAGAGCACAATGTAGTAGGCTCTCAATATGTGTGTCATCAATATTTACAAATTTCATATCATGCTTTCATTGCAATCTCTGTAATAACATGTTTTCATGGCATGTCATCAATATTTTCAAATTTCTTACTCTTAAGCCTGTCAAGCCAGTTTTGAAATTAGTTTGGGGACAATTATTTTATTGCTGCCCAAGGATTTCAAAAACTCAACCTAGTGTTATAAGAGGGGCTCACAGCAAACTTCCTAAAGATATTTTTAAACTTGAACTTAATTTGGTGAATTAGCATTTAGGTAAAAATCCTTCATGCATGCTTTTGTGATTGTTTAATCCCTATTGTTGATTCAACACTTAGATGACAACCAAAGGTACTTGGTATTTGGATTGATTTAGGTTTGTGATTTAATTTTTGCAGCTCTCAAGTCTTCATTTTTCTTCAGCTCTCAGGTGTTTTTCTGTAGCCCTCAGGTATTTTATATTGTTAATGTATTATTCTCTTTTCAAGCTTGGTATTTTTGAACTATTTATTTAGGCATGAACAATTATTGTAGAAAACTAGAAAAGTTTTTGGGTAATGAAAAGAGTTCTGAAGACCTATCATTTGCATGAATGGTGACATGAGACCTTATTTCATCTTCTTGAAGTGAGGTGGTTCTTAATGTGATGTTTCTTTGGTTAATTTTCAGTATCTTCTTTGCTCTTGGAGTGCATTCATGTATTCTTCTTGAACGTATAGGACAATCATACCATTTTGTTCATCTATTTCCTTTAGCCATGTGTAAGAATCTAAGTATGTACATGCATGGTATTTAGTTTTTAACAAGTGTTTGATTGGATCCAAGCTATGAAACTATCTTTCTTAGTCCGTTTATATTTGAGATTAAACCTGGTCTCATTAACTTGAGTTTAAAAAAAAAATTTATTATTTGGAAAAGAGTATTGGATCTTTTGAATAGAGTGTTGGGTATGAATCTTGCTATTTGAATATTAATGAATATTGTATTACCCTTTATATGGATAATCACAAATACTAATATTTATGTACCTTTAAGAAGAATTTGCTTAACTTTAAGAATGATAATCCTATTTACGAGTTTTCAAAGTCAGGATGTGGTGAAGAGCTTAATGTTGAAAGAAATACAAAATCTCTACGTTTTCTTTTGCTCTTTTGCATCTCAAATATGAAGTTTTAAAGTATAATTTTGTTTAAACATATACAAAGTCATATCTTTGTTATATTATTTAGGGTTTAAATTGTTTGTAAGATGAAATTGGTTTATCTCTTACTCTTTTTAAAAAATCTATGATAGGTACTGCAGTGGTTTGTTTGTTTGTTTGTTTGTTTGTTTTTTTTTTTTTTTGTTGAAATCCATGAACAGTGAAATCCTTGTGTCGATGCATACACTACCTCCAGGTTACATTGATAGATATATATGCTTGATGAATAGATACATAGGGTTGAATGAAAGTAGACACTCTTTGTCTTACATCCATGGCATAATGCATCCATAAAGCTCAATTAGTGGAGGATAGAATGAATGCCATGAAGACACAAAAAACAATGTTAGTTCTTGACTTTCTTGAGTTTAGAATAGCTTCAAACATGCAAAGTACTTAATGCACATTTTTTTTTTTGAACTTAGTAACTTACCATCTAATGCAATTGCCAATTGACTTATTGTTCTTGATCCTTTTAAGATTACACAGCCCTTGTTCAAGGACCAAAGGAATTCTCTTGATGTTAAATTATTCAGCAAGTCTATAGGGAAGCCAAGTAAGCTACTTTATCTGAACCTATATTTACTGTTCTCCATTTCAATCATGATACTGTTTATTTGTCTATTAGGATCTCTGGATCTTAATCTTTGGTGAAACTCATTAATCTCCGAAGTGTTCTAAATAATGTTTTTATTCTTAATTCTTATATATATCACTAAATTGAGTTCCATAAAGTATATTGGTCCTTACTCTGCAAAGTCTAGATAGATTTGTGAAGTTTGTCAATTGTCACACTTATCTCTGTTTTCTTTTTACCTTTTTATTTTATTTTATTTTATTTTGTATGATATTGTATCGGGTTCTATTTTATACCACATCTCTTTCCTGCATTAAGTTTCCAAAATCAGAAAGGCCAAAACTTCAAAGGCTCTGGTTCTTCAAAGGTTGAACTAATATCTGAGCTACGTTCAACTCGAGAGGAAAACAAGTCTTTGAAGGATCGCTTGGCTGCAATAGAAAGTGAAGTGAATGAAATAAAAAAAACTTAGAAATGTTTTTATCTCATCAATCTTATGTTAAACCTCCATCGTCACCTAGTTCAAGACAATCATCATGAACTTGAAGCACATACAAGGTTATTGATATATATTAGTTGATTATTTATAGTTCTTGTTTTTTGCTTTTTGTTTTTTTATTTTTTTATTTATTTTTTGGAGAAGGGAACTAATCACCTTATTTTTATACATTTTGCAGGCTGTGACATTGTTTTGGATTTCAGCAATGTCATTTTCAAGGCTTGATAGAGAATTGGCTACTATTTTTTTGCTAGGATGATTAGAAGTTGGAATCAAATTATTTTCTAGAAAATGTTAGTACTTGGCATGAAATTGCTTGCTAAGGATATGTTTTGTACATATAAGCGCTATGTGAACAATATAGTGCTATTCATGGGATGTTAATGAGAGTTTTTTTTAATGGCAATGACAATGAAAAATGCCATGTTATTGTTTTGCTAATGATATGTGTATATGCTTTTATTTTGGTTTTTATAATTTTTGAAGTTTATTGAAAAAATGGTAGGTTATAAGGATCGGTTCTAATTGAGAGGTTCACCATTTTGTTTTGGAATTTAGGGACGAGAAAGCTAGTCCACAAAAACTTTTAGGGACCGGGTGTAAAGTAATCCCTAAAGGTTCTTATGGACCAACAAACCTCGTCCTTAAAGAGTTTTAGAGACAAAAAGAATCCGGTCCCTAAAGCTTTTTAAGGACCAGAATTTTGGTCTTTTGAGATGAGATTGGCTCTTATTTAGGGACCAGAAATCTGGTCCTTAAAGAGGGTTTAGAGAGGAGTAACAACCCCGTCGTTGAAACTTTTTAGGGACCGGTCATACTTCTTGTCCTTAAAGACCTTCATGGACGGAGCCTATAAGGACGAGTGAGGACCGGATTTGACTCGTCCTTATTGCTGTTTTAAGGACCGGATTCAGACTTTTAGGGATGAGATTTCCTATCCTTATAGGCCTTTTTTCTTGTAGTGTTCATAAACCATAGATGCACATGAATGGTCCACTATTGGGCCGTATTCTAGTCTAATGGGCCTTGTATTTCATGTCAGTTCTTTATTAGATGCCTAAATCCCAACCATTACAAAAAGTTGTTGTGTCCTAGTGATTAAGGTCTACTAGTTTTATAGTGGGGGTGTTGGGTTCTAGTCCCCTCTCCTACCATTTCTTTCTTTTTTTTTTTACTAACCTAGTTCAGAGATTTGGTTAGGGCCAAAATCCATTAATTAATTAATCCAACCCACCCTAACCTTATTTAACCATAATTAGTTAATCATATCCATTTAATTTATTCAGACTCAACCCCCCAACCAATTAACATATAGGTTCCTATTAAACCCCTTTAATTTACATTGAGTTCGTTTATAACTTACTAAGCCCAGCCAGTTTTCTTTACATTGAGTCTATTATAATTGACTAACATAACTAGTTAACTTTTAATAACTCATACTCAGCAATTAATCCAGTTAACTTGATCAACTAAGCTCAACTTAATCTATCATTTGGAGCCTCTGTTGATACAAGTATGGGGATCACAAGATCAATTTATGCCATTACCAGTCTCTCCTTCTGGATGTAAATGCACCTATATAACTATACTGTAGAGAATACCTGCAACAGAACCCAAGTAGAGCATCTATAGACTATCTCTCTATGACTAACCATGAACTCTTAACTTATTTTCAGTTGCTAAGGAGAAACCCAGCCTATCATTCATGCTTTTAAGCAACAAAGATCAAAAGATTTGACCCATAATAACCTTGTGAACTCCCTCACTATTACAGTCTATTCCTAAACAATTGAAGGCATCTTGTATCATCCTTGGATTTACATCCTAACTTAACAATGCAATACCTCTTCATTGTTTATCATCATCTTTAACCTTTCATTATTAGCCTTATGCATGCATATCATCAACGCCGGTCACCATGAACCCATTAAACTATTATTATACTCATAATCAACAACAAACTATGCAAGTTAAGCCTTAGCCATGGACTGAAACCAATTTTCATGAATCTCAACTTAGGCACACATAATCCCTAACTTTATCTCATGTATGCAGGGTTGCACTTAGGCAACAAAGAGTATAGGTTTACCGGATGGTGGTTGTTCCTGGTACGCTTAAGATGGACTCTGATGGTGGTCATTGTTCTCCCCATCCGGTTTCCGTCCCCTATCAACCGATCTCCAAGTTTAAGCATGCCTCAATACAATCAGTATTCCTCAAGAGGGAGACGTTGGTTCTAAGAGAGGCAAGAAGTGCTTACCAAGTTTGCAGCAACGCCTTGCAACTCTGTCGATGTTAGGGGGGACACCACTCCTGTCTTCTTTTGCCTCTCACAAAGATGAAGAACTCGGCCGACGCTTGGAAGGATTCTGTTAGGGTTTCGGAGACGTAATACTCTTATAGGAGTTTGAAGTCAAGGTGAGGCAGGATCACGATCCCCTTGATCGCATGAGCGTTTGAAAACTTGTCATCCTTGACTGTCTTGTGATCAAGGGGAGGATCTCAGCTGCCTACCAGTGTGCCTTGCTACAATTCTTGCGGGAGGAGATGCTATTGTGTCTCGCGATCGTTCTCTAATCTAATGGGTGGCTAAGATCGTTACATGGGATCAAACGATTGTCGTTACATCTATATATTTGCCTTAGATCTATATTGCACTTGGATGGGCGGCTATATTTGCTTGATGATTAACTAATGGATGAGAAATCTTTGCCAAGAACTTAATCGACAGGCTAAGATGGACGGTTTACCACTGATCGTATGGTCGGGTCACGTATATACTCATCTCAGCAATTTAAGAATGGACGGTTGGATCTCTATTTGATTGCCTCGAACTTACTCTCTATTTTAGATCATTTAATCATAGTTGTCGGTTTCTTTTAAATGACTCTTGTATGAGTTTCATCATGGATTTTGTGAATAAGTCCCCACTTTTCCAATTAGCTATATGCAGGTCCTTCCATTAGATAGAGAGACAAATTCCTCTTAAGTCCTCGTCCTTCTAGAAATTCTTAAAAGGTCCCTGGCAGCCCAATTAATCCTAATTAGGGCATTAACTAGTTTAATCCCTCCTTGCAAATCAAACCCTAGTTTGGGGATCTCCTTTAATTAATAAGTCAATTTAAATAGAAACTAGAAATCATTTATTTCAAATAAAATGTCGGATTTTACAATTCTCCCCCTTACAAGAATTTCGTCCCCCAAAACCTTATCTAGTAATGAAAAATTTTGGTTAATGCTTCTTCATGTCTTCTTCGCGTTCCCATGTTGCTTCTCGATCAAAGTGGTTGTTCCATCGCATCTTGACAATAGGGATAGCCCGGTTTCTCAACTGCAACTCCTTGTTGTCTAAGATCCCCACCGGGCGTTTCTCATAAGACATGTCCTCTTGGACCTCCATCGGAATCTGGGAAACATGTGAGATGGATCGCGGATGCATTTCTTCAACATAGAAATGTGAAACACATCATGGACCTGTGCTAGGTCCGGGGGTAGAGCAATTCTATAAGCCACAGCTCCTACCCGCTCCAGAATCTCGAAGGGTCCAATGTAGCTTGGAGCAAGCTTCCCACACTTCCCAAATCTCACAACTCCCTTATAGGTGACACCTTCAAGAACACTGAGTCACCAACTTGAAACTCTAGCTCAGAACAACAGCGGTCGGCCTGATAACTCTTACGGTGGCTGCGGCGATCTTCAACCTCTCTCTGATCATCCGGACCTGCTCCTCAATTTTATGGATGAAATCTGGCTCCTCAAGATTCCTCTCACCCACATTTCCCCAACATATCAGGGTTCGACACTTTCTCCCATAAAGTGCCTCATACAGTGCCATTTGTATGCTCGCCTGATAACTGTTGTTGTAGGCGAACTCTACTAGACTCAGGTATTTGTCCTACGAGCCTGTGAAGTCTAAGGCACATGCCCTCAACATATCCTCCAGAATCTGAACGGTCCACTCTGACTATCCATCTGTCTGAGGATGAAAGACCGTACTAAATGCCAGATAAGTGCCCAAAGCAGTGTACAAGCTCTCCTAGAATCTCGAGATAAACCTGGTGTCACGATCAGAGGTGATCGATACCGGTACTCCATGAAGTTTGACAATCTCAATAATATATAACTATGCGAACTGCTCCAATGTGATACCCGTCCTCAAAGGTATAAAATGTGCCAAATTAGTCAGATGATCTACTATAACCCAAACTGACTCATGTCCCTTCTGGGTCCGAGGTAGCCCCGTCACAAAATCCATGTTAATATGTTCTTATTTCCACTCTGGAATTGGTAAGGGTTGAAACTTCCCAGTTTGCCTCTAATGCTCTGCCTTTACCAATTGACAAGTAAGGCATTGTACCACAAACTCAGTGACCTCCCGTTTCATGTCTTTCCACAAGAAGTGGTATTTCAATCCTCTGTACATCTTGGTGCCTCCTGGATGGATCGCATAGCTCGAGTAGTGGGCTTCTTCTAGAATCTACTTCTTCAACTCTAGGATGTTGGCACACAAACTTGTTCATTATATTTGAGTGTGCCATCCTCATAAATCCAAAACCGTGTCGATATACCCGAGACAATCTTACCCCTGATATCCTCCAGATATGGGTCCTGCACTTGCAAGTCTTAGATCCTCCCCAACATCAAGGGTTGTGTGTACAAACTGGCCAAGCTCACAATCATATCATGTAATATGACCTCTAGTTCCAATCTCCTCATATCCTCCAATAAGGACCTCTGAGAAGTCAACAATGTGGTGACTCCGTAGTTGGATTTCCTGCTCATTGCATCTGCCACTACGTTAGCCTTGCCCTGCTGGTAATGGATGCTCAACTCATAGTCCTTGATCAATTCCAACCATCAGTGTTGCCTCATGTTCAGCTCCTTCTGAGTGAAGATATACTTGAGGTTCTTATGGTCGGTGTATATCTCACATGGTACACCATAGAGGAAATATTAATGTCGCTAGATCTTCAGCCCTTGTTTGGTTCAAAGGGAGAATTTGGAGGGGAGGGGTGAGGGAGAGTTTGGAGGGTTTTGAAAAATTTTATGTTTGATTCAATGGGGGAGTGAGGAGGAGGAATTTTTTTATTTTTTTTCGTTTAGTTGTGAGTAGGAATGAGAATGAGTGTAATGTGTATTTCACCAATTTGCCTTTTAGTATGAAATAGATAATGGTAATGTGTGGTTGTGAGAAGGAGTGAGGAAAAGTGTAATGTGTATTATTACTATTAATTTAATACTACTTAATATAATTATATTAAATCTATAAATTATATTAATTTAAATATAATTAATATTAAATATTAAACAAATATAAATCTTATTACTATTAATTATATTAGTATAAAGCTAATATTAAAATAATTAATATCAATTATATTAAAATTATTAATTTATTAACTTAAGTAAAATTAATAGTAATTATTAAACCGAACAAATCATATGGAAAGCATTATACATATCAATTAAAGAATCAAATCCCAAATCCAAGTTCGAATTGACAAGAAAAACCTTCTCTAAAACTGGCGACGTCTCAAAGAGGAACGACCTCGCTTTCACTCGAAGACGTATGGTTCCATCTGTGCATGATGATGATCGTGGATGAGAGAGGATGCACTAAGGATGCTTGAAGAAAAGCCACAAAAGTAGGGAGTTGGGGATCCGAACCTTCAACTGGAGAACCAGCTTCTGAATGAGAGAGATGGGAGAAGGAGACGCGAAAAGCTATTTCGTTGGAGCGACCTTCGCAGCCATGGCCGTCTGGGTTTGAACTTCCGAGGGTTAGATCAGACTTTTAATATGAGCCGAAGGATAACTGGAGACCAAGAATGAGGGTCGCGTGCGGGTCTTTCGGTGCCCTCTAACATACCTTGCTCCTTGGGTTTACCTTAGCCCCCAAATAAAGCCAAAAACCCTCAAAGAATAGGCTCCAATCCTACACCAACACCCAAGGTGTAGAACAAGGCAAAAGACCTTAGGCTAGACCCCAAGGTCTCTTAGAATTTACTGGATCTTACGGGTAAATTCTGAGAGACTTTGGATTTGTAGCCCAAGGCAACTTGCCTTGGGGGTGCAAACCCATGCAAATGGGGGGCAAGGGTGGGGTTTTGGGTTTTATAATGTAGGTGTAGGGTAGGGCAAGGCTAGTGCATCATAAGGCATCATAGAGGGCTCCGGTCTTACGGATCATCATATTGTGATGAAATTTTGATATCTACCCCTTGGAAATATTTATTATTTTTATATATATACTTTAAAAAATTTTAATTTTTATGATAAAAAAACGAACTGATTTTTTGTTTTGAAAATATAATTTGCATAATTGGAGCGGAAATATATTTTGGAATAAATTAGGGTTGAGTTTTTTGAAATTTAAATTTATTTTGAAGTGAAAGTTCTAAAAATATAATCTATAGTCAGTGGCGAAGCCACATTATATATATATATATATATATATATATATATATATATATATATATATAACGCCCCGACCCGGATCCCGGGATCTCGAGCACGTCAACAGACCGGCCGTATTGAAGAAGAGATAAACTCAACTCTAATACAAGGCCTAATAATGTGATAAGCCGACAACAATCCATAAATAAACACAAACTCAAGTTCATAAGAACATAGAGTCATTAGGGTCCATAGGCCCTATAGAGGTCTGGTCACTATACGGGACCCACAAATAACAAAGTTCATAAAAATAAAGACAACTGAGACTCCTATAAACCTTGGTCTCCCGGAGTCCCTCTCCTCAAGCTTCTTCCCCCTCTAAACCTCGGAATCTGTAAAAGGAGGAAAAGAGAAAACACGTGAGCTTTCGAAGGGAAAGCTTCGGTAAATTACTACTAAGTCCCGCAGTGTAAATCAAAAGGAAAAAATGGCGGTCAGCGGGATGCGTAGAATCAACAACAAAGTCCTAGGAGTCCACCACAAACAAGTCAAAGATGCGACCCACCTACAAAAGCCCTCGGGCTGCTGTGGTGAGTTCTAAGAGAACTTCGAGTTTACTCCGGCGGTATGTCGGCTTTGGATATAATTACGACCTAGATGGTCATTTGACTCTCGGTCAAAGATCGGTAGAACTACCTCTTCTTACGTGTTAACTGCGATTGATTAATACCATGCCCAGCGGCAGGTGAGACCTCGAGAGATTTGTTTCTCCGGTAGAAATTTGTCGAGGAAAGTCGAGGGTCCTATCACGAGCGTTCCCAAAATTGGAGCTTCCCTAGCTCCTTGAGTCGGCGATGAGAACATAGCAAATAGGGACACCAACGTCCCGTAGACAAGCATACATGCTTAACAGGATTCAAGAACAGATAAGAACAGCATGTATGGCAACAACAGTGCATGTATTAAGAATACATAGCAAGTCCAAGAAATCCCGTTATCGGGTGAAAACTAGGCAAGTGAACTTAACTCTGGTTGGTACTAGATGTCCTTCTAGCTTCCTCTAGGGTGCCAACAACTCCCCGAGAGTATCTGGCATGCAGAGGTCCTATTAGAAACAGTATTCCCATAATATTTCTATGCATGCCTTACATTCTTATTGGGCTTAGGCCCACTAACGGGTCCTAAGGACCATCTCTCGGGTTACCGGCCCTTATCCCCGTTTCAGTGTCCCTTAGTTGACTTTTAGACCTACTTTGGTCAAATCTAGCCAACTCTAGCCTATTTGTCAAGTCTGACTTTTATTAGGTCACTTTAGTTGAGTTGAGTCTCGTTAAGACTGATCTTAGCCCCCTCTTACCCTAGAAGGGCATTTTGGTCATTTGAAAATCCCCTTTGAACTTATTTAGCTCCCTTGCCAAATAATTCTTATCACTTAACCAATTATCCAAATTAATTAATTAATTAATTAATTTTACTTCAATACTCCATAATAATTATTAATTATTACCCATAGTTCCATATAGTTACCGATCTATACGACTATTTGATTACTTGATTATCATTACTATTAATAGTGACACCTCTTATTTAATTGTCACACTAAGGTTTTAATCTTTATTTAAAACCTTAAGTTTCCTAATTATTAAATTATGAGTAAAAATTTTCATAGCCTAATAATCGTCACAAAACCTAAGTTTCATTGTCAAGGAAAATATACTCTTTATCCGATTAATTGAATATGGGTCACCTCTTCCCATCTCTAGAATAAATTAATCAAATAATTACTATTTACCAATTTATTTGTCACTATTACTAGGTTAATATTTTAATTAAACATTAACCCCCATAGCAGACTATTCCATAGTTTCTATTAAACGAATGTCACCCTATATATTTTCCAAATTCATTATCCCTACTAGCTATTTGTCACAACCATTTAACTAGCATCTTAGTCCATGAGAGGAAAAATAAAAGGATTTTATTTTTGTCACAAGTCCTAAGTTCCTCATTTTAATATCATTTATCCATTTATTATTTACAATAATAGTCACCTAATGTTTTTAATTTAAGAGAGAAGAAAATAAATGGCTATAGATTAGTTTTAATTAGTGTCACACCCCTAAGTTTTAAATGATTATTATTATCATTTATTTTTTAAAAGCGTCATCTTCTTCTCTCTCTTTACAGCGACGAAGGCCACCAACATCCACCTTCTTCACGGGCGAGCTCAGAGCACCTACCCATACTTTCGGTCCCGGCGCCGAGAGTTCCGCGGCCAGCGGCCGACCCTCTGAGGCGCCGGCCTTCGCCGTCCAGCGAGAAAAATTAACAAACTCTCGGCCAGGACTGTCCCTTCTCCGGCGAGCTCTCGCCGTCGACCGTATACTCGCGAGAATGACTCTAAAATACTCTACAGAGTTTTTAGATGCTTACCGAGGGGTTTGTCGACGACGGGGGTGTCGGTGTCGCCGATAGCGCCTCTGTCTCCCGCCGGCCCGAGCTCGCGGTAATGGTTTCTTCTCCTCCTCAGCGTTGTCCCGGCCTTTGCGCCTTCCCTTTCCCGTGAGCAGCGTCCTTGGTCCCCACGACTTTGCTTTGGATTCCTCGGTAGCGAGAGCTTTCCAGCGAGCTCCTTCGCGCTTCAGCGTCGGTCGCTCGCAGGAGAATAGAGCGAGCTTCGGCGTGGTGAGTCGAACGATGGAGTGTCCGCCCCTTTTATAGGGCTCGGGGAGACCGTACCCCAAGCGTAAAGCGCCGCTTTACCTTTATTGCGCCCGTAGCGTCCTAGAACTTCATATGCGCTAACGGCTTGGCATGAGGGCGGTGTTCGCGTCCGTCCAGCATTTGAAGGAGAAGGGTGAGTTCTGCCTCGGGATCCGGTTTCAAGGATTAAGGGCTGTGATCGTTCAATTATGATCAAAGGCTATGATTTAATCTGGTTTCCTCGTATCCAGCGTTTCTTTCAGATTAACCGTCGAGATATCTTTGAGATCGATGGTCAGATGTCAGTCCTTTGTCTCGCGATATAGTCAACCACAAGATGAATGGTTCACACTCGCCCGCACCATGGGTTTACTCCCATAAAAGCCCTCTCCTCCGCCTCGTATCCGTTCCACGACCAGATGGATTTCATCTGGGCTCGCCACGTGGCTCTCGGTAAACCCTTATAATGCCTCGCGATTTGCTACAGTCTGAGATCATTTAATCTCAGCCGTTCGTTCTCTCTGTGGGATCGAAAATACGCGCCTGGCATCATGTGACACCAGACGATATATCGAAGCACAAATATCATATTTTGATTATGTGGGTTCTTTTATTCCTAATAGAGGCAAGCCCCTATTATTAATTACCCCAGACAATGTCGTGGGAACCTCCGATTAAGGGCAAAAGAACAAGTAAAGGCAATGAATTAATTTATTGCAGAATATGACAATTTATTACATATGAATATCATCATAGGTTATTCTTATTTATTTATTTATTTATTTATTTTATTTTATTTTATTTTATTATTTTTTACGATGCCGCCTTGCATACCTACGCCCATACGCCTTTGAATACATTAGCCCATGCATTTTATCTTTGCTCTTAATCGCTCCAAGATGCCAACTTCGCCACCGCCTTGAAGTGAGTGTCCTGTTGCCGCTTTGAGATGTAGATTTATATCAACCGTTTCAAGATACGAGGTTTTTTGTATCAGGCACCCTGAGTGTTCCACAATAGCCTCGAGATTTGTGCTGCTTCAAGACTTGTGTTGCCTTGAGATAAGTGCGCATATACACATATGTGTGTATGAATCCAAACCTCTATTCTTGGTTGTAATTTTAGCCATAAATATTTTTAGGTATTTTTAAATCAGCCCCAACTCTCTCCATCTTTTTTATTACTAGCCTTCCTCTTTTCCAACGAACCCAGCTAGCTTTTCCTTTGACTTCCAACATGCCACCAATTTTGACTCATTTTTCTTTTTAAGAATAAACTAACACCATTGAATCCAGATTTGGTACATAGGAATCTTGGATAATAATAGATGAAGCAAAATCAATTCCTAACTCTATTACCGGAACAATTTAGTGTTCTGGCATCTGTTTGACATTATCTCTCAATAATATCTGAAACCCTTCATACTCCATGAAGATAACAACGACGGTACATTCCTAAATCACCATAATCATGATTTGCCGTGTATGATAGAACAAAGTGACATTGATTTTTTTATGACCAAAGCATTAGAATTCACGTTAGCTTCTTCATGGAATTCACAGCCTCACAAGTCTCAACTTTGTTAGTACATTATCACTTTGGTATTGTGAGTGTTATTAATTTTCATTTGCCTGGCTAAGCAGCTTGCTTCTGCAGCCACAAAATAAAACAAACGCCAATCTCCACTATACATTTCACATACTCTTGGAATGCCTTTTCATCATAGTTTGCAATCATAAAATTGAAACATTAAGCCCATGAATGCCCCTCTGGCGAATATATTCACAATGTTTCATCCTTTTAATTGCAATTAAAATGTATATTTGCATGAAAGTAACATTAATACCAAAGCTTGCAACATCTGATCTTCATCAATTCATATATAGTCATATTCAAGAAAAGTGGCAGCCATCTCCATCTTATTTTCTGAAACTTTTCTGCAGAACATTGTCACTCACTTGAATTTGCTTTGAGTGGTGATGGGCATCTTGATGAGGCCTGGGCGTCCCTCTGATTGTCTTCCTCTCTTACAATATTCTCCTTTTCTTTTTTTTTTTATTTATTTATTTTTCTTTATTTATTTATTATTGTTATTATTATTTTTTTTTTTACACAAGGAAACTCGAGAGCTATGAATTTCTCTTGCTTTACCAGAAGACCTTGACATGTTTCATATTTTTGCATAAGTTGATCTGCCTTGCTGGTTTCTTTTTTAAGCAACAGCTCCATAAGATGAAACACCTCTTAGAGTCTCCAAATTTCAACTAGTTGCACATCATCTTCTTCACCAAAAAGAATTGTCCTAATTGTGAGCCATATCAATAGAATTCGTCCCCGATCGCTTCTTATGGATCTCCAATGCTTTCAGACCTAGAGCCAAGGCAGCCTTGAGGTGCAGCACAAGGACACGAGCCATCACTAAGAGCTGCCAGCTTACACTTTAATAGGTTCTTTCACACATTTGATCAAACAATAGAGGGGCGGTTCATATAACTCGAGTACTTGGCCCAACTCTAGAATACTCTTGACAAAATTTACAACATTAACTTAACAAACTGAATTTCTTTAACCTTCTTCTCTCTGTTCTTATTCTAACAGCAACTGAATTGGGATAGCAGAGCTTCTCTCTATGGATCTACAAGGGAATTGCACTCTAGAGGATGAGAACAATCCTATCTTTTCCTCTCGTATTGAAGCTGTTTCCATCCTCCACATAGCTTGATTGGGATTTTGATGATTTGCTTGATTAAAGTCTTGATGATCGACTCAATAACGGTGCCAGTGAAAAGGTTTGTCTATCCATGGTGCCTCACTGGCGGTGA
Source organism: Dioscorea zingiberensis (assembly GCA_026586065.1). NCBI lineage: Eukaryota > Viridiplantae > Streptophyta > Magnoliopsida > Dioscoreales > Dioscoreaceae > Dioscorea > Dioscorea zingiberensis. The sequence continues at coordinate 23,014,212 of CM048823.1, forward strand.
ACATGATGCCTCTAACCTGCGGGTAATCATTCCGATCGTGCAGACCAGCTCATTTCATCTTCTTCTTAACTTCTTTTCTTTTGTTGCATCAGAGAGATGGGATGGTATTCATTAGTGATCATCTCGTTCATTATACTTGAATTTGTGCAGAGTCTTCACCCGGTATTTTGCAACCTATAAACAAACACTACACTTTGCCCGGTCTCTGTTGATTGGCTTCTCAGAATCAGATAACAGAGGAATGAGGCATGTCTTTCCCCGATTGTCCTCTCAGAATCAGATAATATCAGCTTGCCTTCTGTCCATCTCCGACTGGCTCCAATATGGTATGAAACTCAACGCTATTAATGGAGTTGGAATCCGGAAGCTTGCTGGTTTTTTCAACACACCATCTCTCCAGGATAGGACGTCAGAATGGTAACCTCAGAATGACCTTGATGCAGTAGTGATAAGGAGCTAGGGGGGGGCCAAACGACAACGATTTGCTCGCAGTGGAGGTCCTTAAGGAGATTACGCAGACTTGGGTCAAGCACTGGGCACCTCCGGCACACGCCACGATCCGAAGTGATCTTGGACCTCTTGTTGGAAACACAGAGAGGAAACAAAGCCTCAGCAGCTCGACGGTGTAGCGAATTTCGCTTGGCGTCAAAGGATATCAATGGCGTCAGCCTCCAAGGGGGCAACAATGATGATCGGCCAGGAGTCAGGCTTCCATGAGGCAGCGGCGGCTAACTCTCGGCACGAGATTCAGCGGTCTTCTATTTCTCCTTTCTTCTCCGGGAACATGGCAGCTAGGCGGTGCAGGAATTATCTGGCAGCAAGATTGCAGATTTCGTCGACAATGGTGATGATCTTTGGGCTTCTCACCGGCAACGGCATCTCATCGGCAATGGGGTTGATTTTGGGGTTTCTCACCAGGGACGGGCTGATCTTGGACGCTCCATCTGCGACCAGTCGGGGCTCGGCGGCAGAGGGGGCTTCAGATCCGGGCCAACAAGGCGCGGGCGGCTCAAATCAAGTCGGCGGAGGTGGCTGAATCGAGGCGGAGACGCACGCGGGCGGTTGGGCACGGGCGAAGGCGTGCGTAAGCGCAGCTGCGGGAAGGCTTTGGTCTCCAGGCGGCGTACAGAAGGAGATGGGGTTTTATTTATTTTATTTATTATTTACTATATATAATATATATCACTCTGTCTTTTTTTTTTTTTAACTACTTATAACTCCCAACCTCGCTCTCCCTCAGATCTAGATTTACTTATGAAGCGGAAGGCTTCACGGCCAGGCCCAGGAAACAGATTGGTGGGGGATCTAAGGCTTTATTATATTATCATATAATAATGAGAAAAGAATATCAGCATACATTCGCTCCTCCTTCAGAGTTTCTTAAAAAAGGACAAAAGGAATTCTCTCCACCAAAAAAGTCTTTCTACGTAAATTTCTCTCCTCCTTTTTTTTAAAAACTTTCTCATCCTTATCCCCACCACGAGAAATCCCCCGAAGAATCATAACCCCATAGCGAGTAGATAAGACCAAATCAAATTTTAATTAAATTCTAAAATTTAAAATTTAATTAATTCTCTTTTTTTTTTATTAAAAGGCAAATTTTGCCTCAGGATTCGTGCTTGGGTGCCTCGGGATTTGTATTCGGCATCTCGGGATTTGTATTGTTTTATTTTATTTTATTTTATTTTTATTATATATATTTTCTTTGAAATACCTCGAGATATGTTCTCGGGCTATTATTATTTTTTTTATTTTCTTTTATTTTTTTTTATTTTTATTTATTTATTTATTTATTTTTTTTGAAATTTAGGATCGCCTCGGGATTTGTGTTTGGGCTATCCTGAAATTCGGGATTGCCTCGAGATATGTTCTCGGGGGCAATTTTGTAATTTACATTTGCCTCGAGATATGTGTTCTCAGGCCATCTTGGGATTTGTGCCTTGGGTCTGCCTCGAGATTTGCACTCTTGGCCCAAGATACAATCAATTTATCTCACAGGAGATTTTATATTAAATCTTATTTATTTATCATGAATATCCTAAATATAAGATTAGGATATATTAAAATTTAAAATTTTATCAGACATTTATCATATATTTTTGATATAAACAAATGCCCCCTTCCTACTTTTCTCACGAAATCTATTGAGTGAGAGAAGTAGGAATCCCCAAATCCTTCTTTTGTCATGGCTAATATCTCTCAACCTTTTTGGGATATGGCCCAAAATTCTGATGAGGTCCCTCAAGGTCAAGTCTTCATCGCCTACACTCCTATCTTTGACTCGCCGAGCCCGCAATTAGATATGAAGGAAGGAGAAGAGCAATCGAGTGGGTGAAGCGCTATCCAAATCGTATGGCTATTGCTAAATTGCACACAAATCGTTGGTTTGAAGGCGGCTTGCCGATGCAATTTGTCTGAAGCACAGAAGGAGAAGTAAAGGATTTGAGGGGCGTTCCAAATCCTTTCGGATCTAAAATCATTAACCACCATCCGGATGGAGGGTAAGGAGCACATCCAAAATAGTTTAATTGATCTTCCGTATTATGCAGAGTGGGCCAAGCACATGGTCAATAACTATTCCAAAGAGTTATCTGAAGCAGAGTTGGTGGGCGGGATTGTGGCTTCAGTCGGCCGCTATGACTTTGACTTGAACTTTTATAAAGCATTAGTAGAACTATGGTGTCCCGAAACTAATACTTTTCACTTCTTGCATGGAGAAGTTGGGATTTCATTATGGGATATCAAAGAATTGGGAGGACTTCCAATTACTGGAGATATCTATGATGAAGTCATTACCTCCTAACGACACAATCTGCCAGAAGGTATGATCCACGAATTTTCTGTTTTGAGAAATCTTTTCGACATCTTCGGTGGCTCTCAAGTGAAGTCTTGGCCAAGATGTATTTTTTGAGGATTGGGTGGAGTTTTTAGGAAGTCAAGACTTAGTTCCGGCATGGGTGACTTCTAATCCCTCCAAAGCCCGTTTCCAAAGCGATTTAGTTGCTTTTATAGCTCTTTGGATCTGCTTTTTATTATGCCGTAATCGCAAGGTGATTAGGCCCGGGGTTTTATGATGGCATGCAACATGGCGCATGGAAGGAAGGTAGCTTTTGCCTCATGCTAGCGCTTTGGCGCTTTGTACTTGGGCTTAAATGCCATGGTCAATCCACGGGGAGAGGGCCGGATCTTCTACCACGGTATTCCACTGTTCACTTTTTTATATACTTGGGAACGGTTATTATTTCAGAGCATATATCTTACGAGGAAGATAGATGATAATACTTTGAGTATCCACAGGTTCTTTGAGAATACCAAAGATGTTGCAATTTATGAATGCATTTGCAACTCCATTTATCCATCCCGTGAGTGTGAGGAAATTCATCCGAGCATAAAGACAATTTCATATCCCGCCCTTTCTCGTTCATGCATCATAATGACGAGGTAGTGCGAGATTCGGATATCAATTTGGGCGAAGTATTGGATTCATATACCATGGAATATGTGATGAATCTTAGTTGTGGAGTCCTTAAACCCGATTGTGCGGGGAGATTTCTTTGCGGAGCCTTACAATCGCGCATCGATTTGGGCGCCGATTTGGATCACGATCAACATACCTGCCATTATATTGATGTTCCCGGAGGGCTCCTTCCCTCGGTATTCTTGCTTTGGTTATTGGCTTCATCTTTCTCGCCGTAAGGCGTCTAGCTCATTCTACATCCTGAGCATGTGAGAGAGGGAGGCTTATACTTGTCTATGCCGCGAGAAATGGTTGAGAATTTGGTGAAGCCTTTTTCCATCAGGACTATTCGTCTTTGATTCAGGACGACTTCAGAGACAGGAGAATTATTAATAGGGGGCGAGGGCAATCTTCAAAGGGCTACAGATTCATCAACGAGAGCATATTCATTAATCATACTGACCCTATTGTTGACCCAGTTGTTCCAGCAAAACGGCAAAGAACTGAAGGTATGTCAACTTTATTTATTTATTTATTTATATATTTATTATATATATATATTTTTTGAAAACTGAAAGTTTTGCTTTTTCTTTATAGGCTTTTTCCAGTTTTTTTTTTTTTTTTTTTTTTTTTTTAAATTTTGACAATTCCTTTTTCTCCAAGATTTTGTTTTCCGTTTTTTTTTTTGACAATTCCTTTTTTTTTTCAGTGATATTCATGAGGCTTTCACGAAAAATTTTTTTTTTTTTGAGAATTCAGGATATTCATGAGGGCTTTCCTGAAAAATTCATTTTTTTTTTTTTTTTTTTTAAATTTGAAGTTGACTCGAAATTTTGAGTTTGACTCAAAATTTGAATCTTTATTTGACTTGAAGGCTGAATTTTAATTGTAAAATTCAGAAATTTTTATTTGATTCAAAGTCTTAATTTTTATTTAACTCAAAATGTTTGGTCACCAGGCATACAGATTCGTGACATCCCATTGGACAATGTCAGGGTTACTCACAATCCTCCAAGGATCAATGATATTCCTCCATCAGGTCTAGTGATGCTTCTGGACTCTCACGTTGGTAAGAAATATTATCTTTTTTTTTTCTTTTTTTTTTTTTTTAATCCATACATTTTTGATGAACTTGATGACATCTTATTTCCAGATCAAGTAAGCCCACAAGGTTTAAATGTTGGCGCCGAGGAGAACGTTGGAGTCGGCGAAAATGTTGGGGTGGGAGAAAACATTGGAGTAGGGGAAAATGTTGGGGTTGAGGAAGCTCTTCCCAATCCGCCACAAGGTATTATTATCATTATTATTATTATTATTATTTTATTATTTTATTTTTGCCCCTTATTCATTTTCAAATTTTTGTTAGGGGATATACCGGTTGCCTTGGACAATGAGCCACCGCAGAACCCGCCAATTATCCAAGAAGGTTTTTTTTTTTTTTTTTTTTTTAAACCACAAATAATGAATTTTTTTTTTTTTTCCAGCTTTTGAAGAGGATGAAAGTACTTCGTCTTTTAATCAAATTCCTTCTGCAAATTTTATAAGAGATGCCCCCTCTTCAATGGAAGAATTGGAGAGTGATGGCGGCAATGCTGATGTTGAGAGTGCACCTCGGGATGGTGGAAATGCTAACGTTGAAAGCCCACCTCATGATGGCGGTAACGTTGATGTTGACAATACATCTTCAGCAATGCAGAACAAAGGTGGTTTTTTTTTTTTTTTTTTTTTTGCACGAATTAACGTGAATATATATGTATATTTTTTTAGTTGTTCGAGAAGTTGCCAAGGACGTTCATACTCCCACGGAGGAATTGGAGAGTGGTGGCTCTAACGCCGACATTGGGATTGCAAATTTGCCAAGACAAGAACAAGGTTTTTTTTTTTTTTTTTTTAAGGGAGAAAAAGAGATATATATTGACAACCTTTTTTTGAAATGTAGTTGCCGGAAGAAACAGTGACTCTCCGTCTTCGCGACAGACTCCTTCAAAGGGAATTGTTGGGGATGCTCCTTCTCTTATGGAGAAATTGGGAGATGATGCCGTTAACACCGACACTGGGTTTGCAACTTCACCAAAGCAAGACCAAGGTGTTTTTTTTTTTTTTTTTTTTTTTTTTTGGAGATATAAATATTGATAGGTCCCTTTTTTTTTAGTTGTCCAAAAAGGTGACGACCCTTTGTCTCCGAGAGAAAGTCCTTCAAAGAATATTGGTGAAGATACTCCTATCCCTGTGGAAAAGTTGGGAGATGATGGTGTTGATGCCGATGCCGGACCAAGGCAAGACCAAGGTGGCTCTCTCTTTTTTTTTTTTTTTTTATTTTTTTTTTATTTATTTATTTTTTATTTACGTATTCTCTTTGTAGGTTCAAAGAATATACCAAATGTGGTGTTACGCTTGCGAGACGAGATGATCAACAATATCAAGTTCCTCAACTATCAGAACTACCAAAGCATTATCAATAAAGTAAAGGATTCAAAATCACTATTTGAACTCTTTGACATTGATTTGACCAGTCTAGAGCCTTTCATAGAGAGGGTAGCTCGATGTGCAACCTACGCCAAAGAAGCTTCAGAGGACCCCAGCGTACAAGCTCATATCCGTACTCAACGAGCCAAGGAGTGTGTGCATGAAAGAACTTTGGCACTTGAGCGTCTTAGCAAACGCAGGATGGATTGGGCTAATGACATAAATACAGATAAAGAGGAGTATCAAAAACTTGCTGAGAGGGAGCATCAACTTCAGGCCGAGCTCTGTGAGATTCAAGGTACAAAGAAGGCTTTGGGTGAAAAGATAGCGGCTTCAACTGACTTCTTTGAAGCTTCCGAAGACACACAAGCGAATCTTCAAGTCGCGTTGGATGAGGCAAAGGCACAGCTTACCAAGGATCAAGGGGATCATTCAGATGCTCATCTCATAGCTATTTTCACCAAGTGGCTTGATGAGTTGGAGGAAGCAAAAGAATCCTTGTTGAAATTTGCTGGGCATTAAAGAGCCTTTCTCCTTTCCTTCTTAGTTTGCTTTCCTAGTTTGTTTACGCTTTAGTAGTTGATTGTGAGATATTTGTTATGAACATTAGACTTTAATAAATTTTAGTTCTTTTCTTCTCTTTCTCTTTTTTTTTTTTTTTTTTTTTATTTTTATTTTGATTTTTTTTTTGAAATTTTTTTTTTTTGATTTTTGATCCCTTTTTTTTTTGTTGAAAAATTAAGGGGTCGATGTGTTTGCCTCAAGAAGCACATTTAATTGTGCATGACCGATCTGCCCCCAACTAGGAGCCGGACGTTCCATCGTAGACAAACACATGCCTCTTTATTTCATTGAATGATTGATACAAAAGTACATAAAATTAATGTTTTGCCTCGGGAAGTACATTTAGTTGTACATGACTAGTCTACCCCTATGAGGGACCAGACGTTCCGTCATAGGCAAACATTTTTTACATTAAGCATAATATTTTTTTAGAAAACGACCGTTGATAGGTGGCATTGGTCTTTCTCCATTAGCATCAATGAGCTGGTATGCGCCTCCTTCGTAGACGATCTCCACGACGTACGGACCTTCCCAGTTTGCTTTGAACTTGCCCCCGGCCCGCCTATTGGTGATGATAGGTCTTCTCAGGACAAGAACCATTTCTCCTTTGGTAAAAGTCCGAAGTCGAGCCATCTTGTTGTAGGCTTGTGACATTTTGGCTTTGTAGACTTCAAGATTCTGCTGCACTCCCAACCTTTTCTCATCGAGAGAGTCCAACTCATCCAAGCGAAGCCGAATATTATCTTCATTTGAAATTTCATTTTGCAATCGCCATTCTCGGTGAGGGTTATACGGATCTCGAGGGGTAAGACCGCGGTTCCAAACACCAAAGAGTACGGTGTGCATTGTGTTGGAGTCCTATAGGTGGTGCGATAGGCCCACAGCATCTCCGGGAGCCTTTCATGCCAGTCCTTTTTATTCTTGGACACAGCTTTCTTCAATAGCTTTGAGAGAGTCTTGTTGAATGCTTAGCCAACCCATTTGCTCTAGCATTATAGATGGAGGTATATCTCCAATCTATTTTATAGTCTCGCTGCAAATCTCCCAACTTTGAAGCTTAGAAGCGGGGCCGTTATACGAAATGATTCTCCTTGGAGTTCCAAATCTGTATAAGATATTCTCCCTGAAGAACTTGATGACATTTTCAGTCTTGACTTCTCTCAGTGGAATTGCTTCTGCCCACCTGGAGAAGTAGTCTGTTGCAGCCAATATGAACCGATGTCCCAAAGATGATGGTGGTTCGATAGGACCGACTACATCCGTTTCCCATATCTCAAAGGGCCATGAAGAGATTGTGGGGTATAGAGGGTTTGGGTGTTGGTGAATGAAGTCACCATGTATTTGGCATAGATGGCATCTTTTGGCATAATTGATGCAATCTCCAACCATAGTTGGCCAGTAATATCCCAAGCGCTTGATCTTGAGTCGCATCTTGGGTCTGGATTGGTGTGCACCGCATATCCGGAGTGTACATCATGCATCACTTCTTGGATTTCTTCATATGAGAGAGGCGCAGGAGTAGTTGATCATATGACTGCGGTATATATATATGTCATTTATGAGGGTGAATCTTAAGGCTCTTCGCTTTATCTCAAGACCTTTTGATTTATCCTCACGGGAGTTTATCATATTTCAAATATTCTATAAGCGGTTGTCTCCAATCTTCCTCTCGGCATTTCGAGGGGTGAAGACTTCCGCTTTGCCCCCAAAGACTTTCCTCTTGACATCATCAAGGATGCGTACTTATGGGTCTTCTATTTCTTATGGTTATGTGGATTTCTTCATAACTGCGGATTTGCTGACTCCTTTGCAACTTTCGCCAAAGAATCGGCTTCTCCATTTGATCTTGAAACCCTCCTCAACTGTACTTGGGGATTTTCTTCATTGATCTTTGACCTTCTTGTAATATTTAAGAAGTTCGGGTTTGTATATCTTGTAGTCTCCTTGACTTGCTTAATTATGAGTTGTGAGTCTCCAAATATGTGTATGTGTTGGATTCCCATTTGTATTGCCAATTCCAAACCGGCTATGAGAGCTTCATATTCTGCCTCATTGTTTGTGCATGGCTCCGTAAGGGAGAGTGCATATCTGAGAATTCCCCCTTCTGGTGTGACGAACACAAGCCCTATCCCAGCTTTGATTTGCAGAATCGTGGACCTGAGTGCTGGCTTTATAGATGACGCTCCATCAAAGTATAGTCGCCACCTTGCTTCTTCCACTGTTAATGTCTCTTCGTCGGGGAGATCATAGTTGAGTGGTGAATCATCAGGGAGAGGATGTGCCGCTAGGAAGTGCACTTAGCGCTTGCCCCTTAATAGCTTTACGTGGAGTGTATGTTATGTCAAACTCCATCGTAATCAATGCCCACTTTTGCGAGTCTTCAGTAAGCAATGGCCTGCGTCATGAGATATTTGAGGGGATCAATTTTTGATATGAGTATGACTTTATGTGCTAGCAAGTAGTGCCTCAACTTCTTATTTGCAAACACTAGAGCTAGACAATGTTTTTCAATTGGGGTATATTTACTCGGCCCTATCAACATTACTCACGAGATAATAAAGTGCATTTTCCTTGCCTTCTTCATTGTTACGGGCTAGCATAGCTCCCAATGACCCTTCAATGCGGCATTATATAGAATCAATGGCTTTCAGGGGAATCGGGCCGCCAACACCAGGTGGACTCAGCAAGTACTGTTTGATGTCTTCGAAAGCCTTCTGACATTCATCATCCCATTTGAATGGTGTGTTCTTCTTGACCAGCTTGGAGAAGGGCTTACACCTTCCAGAGAGGTTGGAGATGAACCTTCTGATATACGCCAAACGCCCCTGAAAGGACCGCAGCTGCTTCAATGTTTGAGGAGGTGGCATTTCCAAAATTGCTTTTATCTTGGAAGGGTCTATCTCTATTCCCCGGTGCCTTACTATGAAGCCCAGAAATTTCCCTGAAAGGACTCCAAAAGCGCATTTCATGGGGTTCATTTTCAACTTGTATTCTCTGAGGCGTGTGAAAACTGTCCTCAGATCATCAAGATGCTTGTTTTTGGAATTTGTTTTGACCACGAGATCGTCCACATAGCATTCGACAACTTTGTGAATCAGATCATCGAATATTCTGGTCATGGCCCTTTGATATGTTGCCCCTGCATTCTTCAGACCAAATGGCATTACTCTGTAGCAGTATATGCCCATTGGCGTCCGGAAGGCTGTATGCTTTTCATCATCTGGATGCATCTTAATTTGGTTGTATCCAGAGTACCCATCCATAAAGGAGAACATCTCGTACCCTGAGGTGTTGTCGATCATGATCTCCATAACTGGTAGGAGAAAAATCATCTTTGGGACATGCTTGTTCAGTTCCTTGAAGTCTACGCATATCCGTATCTGCCCATTCTTCTTCTTCTTCACGGGCACTATCGGCCACCCATCGAGGGGTATTTCTCTTCTCGATGAAATTTGCTTCAATCGGCTTTTTGTTTCTTCTATCACCCTTTCTTCAAGGTGAATTTCATTTTTCTTGGTGCTTGCTTGGTGAGTTGTGACACTAGGGTCGATAGCTAACTTTGTGAATGGCTACCTCATTGTCCAACCCTGGCATTTCATTATAATTCCAGGCAAAACAGTCGATATGCTCTTTTAAAAGGGCCGTGAAGGATGCCTTTTCTTCTTCTGACAATTGTGTGCTTAGAAAGGTTGGCCTCGGGTCTTCATCGCTTCCCAAGTTGATTTCAACTAGCTCGTCAATCGTCGCTTGCCCCCCGTCTTCTAGTTCGAGCGGCGCAGTTTTCATTTTAATTTCTTCTTCTTCATCCTGGGATGTTGTCATATAACATGAGTGCCTGAAAGGTTCGGAGTAGCCTATCCCTCTCTTCTCCACATGTGCGGGATTCCACAACCGATGAAAATTCTGATATGACTTCCTCGACCATTTGATCTTGCCCCCATACCTCTCAATTACTGTCTTGAGCTTGTCGGGATAATGGTTGGGAAAGTTTATGGGTTGAGTTTCATCATCTTCTAAGTCTTCAATATTTATCATATCATCTTCTGAAATCTTATTGCTTTTGGCTTCATAGAAGAAGATGCCTCTTTCCTTCCTACGCCGAGCTGGGACATAAAATGTCTTCAACTGCTCAACAGTGTTAACATTCAGATCATCCAAGGATTTATAGAGCCCATCAGGAATCCTTGTAATATGGAATGCGCTTTCTTGGGCAGACCCTTTAGCTTGTCCTCTGCTTTGGTATGTGTCTTCATCACTTTCATCTTCTGAGGACTCGGTGTCACTACCAAAGTGAGGCAGTATTGAGGCTTTCCCTTTGGAGACAGGAGTAGACTTGGGTATCTTCACCATAGACTCCACCTTTGGGCCTGGGAATTTGCCCCCTTTGGATGGCTTGATGTAGTATCACGCATCTTCATAATGGATTTCATGGATACCGAAGGGCTGAATTTCTCCATCAATCCTGAATTCTTCCCCATCCACCATGTATTTCACACACTGATGAAGTGTTGAAGGAACCATTTGGTTTTCATGGATCCATGGCCTTCCTAAGAGGGCTTTGTATGAGGCATCTGCGTCAATCACATGAAACTTCACATCAGATGTCATTTTTCCAAATTTAATTGGGAGAGTGATGGACCCCAATGCTTTTTGGCTATGCTGGTTGAAGCCCTGAATGATGATCTTCTCCTGAGATAAGTGGCATATTTCGAGAGCCAATGCTCGGAGAGTGTTGAGGGTCATTAGGTTCACCGAGGACCCTGGGTCAATTAAGACTCGGTTGATTCTCATCCCATCACAATAACCTGTCACATATAATGGTCTGTTGTGTTCTGTAGTCCCAAGCAACAGATCTTCATCCGTGAAGGATACTGAGGGTGCATGAAATGCGTACAAAGCTTCTTTCATGTTAACTTCAGCAAAGTAAGCCTGATACTCCTCGGGGTTTTGTAGAGCATGTATTAGAGACTCCCTGACTTCAGCTGACATCATCAGTGCGTCGTACATACTGAGAAGTGCCGGGACTTTCTTCAAGTGTGCCAAAATATTGTAATTCGGCTTCTTTGAAGGTTTCTTTGGTGAGATGGCTCTTTCTTCAATCATCTTTCCTTTGTTTTTATCATTAGAGCTGGATGCCTGTCTTGGCTGAAGTACTTTCCCAGCTCTGAGTTGCATCTGATGCACATGGTATGGCATTTCATCTTCTTCATCTGGAAAATTTAAGTCCTCCTCAGAATCTTCTTGAGATGCTATGGCCCGGCATTCCCCTTTTTCCTCAAAATAGTCATCAGTAAGTGTCAAATTTCCCATGAGAATTTGTTTTTGTACCCATTTTTGAAAATTCTGACACTCCTCTATAGTATGTCCCACGAGTCGGTGGAAATGGGCCGATGGATTTGGGTATTTGTCAAGATGCATCAAGCGCGGCCTTTTAGGGTTAGGTAATTCCAATCCCATCTCCACGGCTTGATCAAAAAGCTCCTTCCTCTTACTCTCCTTAATCTTGATGTTTTGGAGAACTGACTTCCCCTTATCATTGGCTGCTTTTGTTGGGGGCGGGGAATCCACGACCTCTGAAACAAAATTTTGTCCTGATGCTTCTGGAGGGTATGTCCCCGACTCGTCCCACTCAGCATCTTCAATATGTAATTGCAGTAGCCTATTTGCTGACTCTTCTGTCACTCTTTGGATGAATGCAGGGATTTCCTCAGCAGGCATTGCCTTCCTTAAGACCTTATATTTTGGGGCCTTGGGGGTGTAATAAGGTTTCTTTGGCTCTTATGGTTGGAGTGGCTCCAAAAGTCTGGCATTCGCCTTCTTCACTCTTTCCCTGAAAGCCATCTTCTTCTTCTGCTTCTTGCTAATATAAGGTCGGCCGTGACAATCATCTGATTCTTACGGCTCGGAGAAGCTATCATCATCATAATCATGGGGATATATAGGGGGTATTCTCCTCCAGAAATAACCCTGCAAGTTTCCACCTGTATATCTTCATCATCTTCCTCGGCTAATTCCCCAAGTAATTCTTCAACCTCTTCGGGAAAATAGTCTCTAAGAGTGATCAAGACCCTTTCTTTCTGTTCATATTCATCGAGGGAGTCGATATACTCTTCTATAATAGACTTCTTGCGCTTTGATTGTTCGCGCTTCCTGTTCTTCTTTTTGTTCTTCTTCTTTGTTTGTTTTGTCAGGGGTCTTTTGGGGGGTTCTTGAGAACGTTTCCAAGCGATCCCTGGAAGCTCAGCCAACCTCTTCAACATTTTCATTGACTTTTTGGTTATAAATACATCCCACAACTCTTACGGAACAGGGCCAGGAGGTCGTCACATTCTTGATGGAAGTATTACTTTATTACCCACTACCATGACTTCCCCTTGGGATGACTCCTCTTGGTCTTGGGTGGTCACATAGCGGATATGCTCGGCTGGTTGCTCCAATAAAACATTCTTCGAGAGTGTAATCTTGCCCTCTCGATATTGTCGTTCAACCCAATCCTTGAAAACATAACAATCTTCAATTGTGTGTCCCAACACTCTGTGGTATGGGCAGTAACTGGGATGATCCTTCTTGTTCTGCTCTTCTGGCCTTTTGCATTCAGGCAATTGCAGACCTTCTTTCACAGCATCTTTGAAGATCTTCAATACCTTATCTCTCCTGAAAGAATACTTCTTATTCATCCTTTCTTTCAAAGAAGGAATAGGCTTCGATTCATTACAGTGGCGGCACCTAAAAGTGGGTGGCTTGGCACACTTTCGGCTTATGAGATTCCATAACACCTTTGCCTTTGTCGATGTTGAAGGTTGTAGCATTATACTTGACACCTTACATCCTTTTGGCTTTTCTCTGTCATTCCTTGGAGCTTGAAAATTGGAGAATATCTTGGGCTTGTCGGATTTCAATTTCTTAGCTTGTGAAATCAACTCCTGGAATGTAGTAATGCCGGACGTACTCAGAAAAGGTGCCATCCAACTATCAATATTCCCGAGTAGTAAACCCACTGCCTGTGGCTGATCAAGGGGTTGTTCGCATTTGATGCTCAGGTTTCTCCATCTCATAATATAATCTACCACTTTTTCATCTTTATTTTGACGAGTGGCCGCGAGGTCCGCGATTGTGATTTTGTCACTTAAGCCCAAACCCGTACCGAAAATGCATCTTTCAAGCCGCGCCATGTTTGGATTGATTCGGGTTGTAAGGTGGCATACCACTCGAATGCTACCCACAGCCAGAGACTTATGTAAAATGCGAGGAGAAGCGAGGGCTTAGCACTTGTATCTCCACATCTGCCACACAAAATGAGCCAAGTCTTGTCGGGGTTGCCAATCCCGATGAAGCTGCTTGAACTTGGGTACATTGTATCCTTTAGGGTAGGGTACCGAGTCGTGATAGCTAGGATAAGGTTTATCTCCATCAACCTTTATCTCCTTCCCTTTAGCTTGCCTCCAATTCAGTGACCTACTATCACATTTGTATCTCCTCCCAGTCATTGCAAGCTGGCGCCTGGAATAGGGGCATATGGAATTCCCTCTTGGTCTCGGCCTAGGGGTTCTTCTTATAGGAGCATATGAAGTTCCCTCCTGTTCTATCGGTCTAGGAACTTCTCTTGGTGGTGAAGGGATTGTCCCTTGCTCTACCCGACCTAGGGGTTTCTCTTGGTACGTGGATTTGGACTTGTCGGCCTTTGTGCTTTTTGGCTCTCCATTAGAGGCTGACCATTTGTCTCTGCATTTTCACCATTGATTCCATCATAATTGTCATGTTTTCATTGAGCCATTGATATTGACTTCTCTATTCTCCATTTGCGAAGCCTCTCCATTTCTTTGGACTCTCCTTGTGATATCATCTCCATTGTAAACAAAGGCGGGTTCATCCTCCGCTTCTTCGTTTGGGGAGTGCACATTTCCTTGTAATTAAATTCGTTGGCTGCGAAATCTTTGGAAGGCTCCACATTCTCTGTCCCTCATGCGGCATTTGGCTTGAGCCCTCATCTCCAACCCCAGCTGTGAGAGCGTGGCCCTTCTCACGAGACCTTGTGAACACCCTGGTTTGTTACGGTTCAGATCTTTGGATCCCTCGGGCCCGGTAACCATTGATTTGTATGTACTTCTACATCCATATCAGACGTCTCTTCATCTTTCATCTCTCTCCTCCATTGAAACTTTGATCGGGAGGCCTTAGCTTGATGCTGTGCAGAAGCTATCCGATCAAATACCGTCTTCCGTGTATTCGATATTAGCTGCTTCTTCTTTTGGTAGAACTCCCTCGGCGTCATCTTCTCCATCTACTGCTGACTTCTTTGGCCAGTGTAAGTCTTGTAGAGGTTCTTGTTAAAGGAATCCTTTTGGTGAGACTTTGGGGGCCTACCGCCTTTATTTTCATTCGGCTGAGGCCGCAACTCTGCAGTAGTTGAGTTTTTCTTCACCAGCTTGAGTGGTTCAAATGAGTTATTGAAAGAACCCATTTGGTTATACTTGTGCTCTTGGAAAGACACAAAATCCAACTTCTGCTTTGGAATTTTGACTTTCCTTGGTGTAAGTCTTGAGAACACACTCTTCTTCCTGGGTGTATCCTCATCAGACTGGAATATCCCACTCTCTCTTCCCTTGGTGGTGACAGTAAAGGTGGGTTCCTCATCATCATCATTCAAAGAGACTACCCTCTTGGGATGGGACAATCTCTTAAAAGCAGATACTCTTGATGGTTCTTAAGTATTGGCGTCTTCGTTGGTCTTTGGGACAATCACATTCGGGCGACGACCCCTGGATGGTAGGCGAGGAACAGTTAGGGTCTCCTCCGTTGGTGAAGCCTTCCTCACGAACTCCACAGATTCAGAAATTGTGCCAAATCTTAGTTCGGCTCCGGCGACTCCAGTGCTGAAGGTGCGATTGGGCAATCGGACTTCAGCTCCCTCTCCGAGGAAAATGGTGAGCTTTGGGCTTCCGGGTGCAGTTGAGCTGTTGAATGTCATTCCGTTCTGCAACAAGAAAATAACCACGTTAGTTTTCTTTCACAGGATGTAGGAACAATGCCTCTACTTGTACTTTTGCCTCAAAGATGGGAGGAGGAATATGGTCCCACCGGGCGTGCCAGAATTTGTGGGATCGAAAATCTGGCGCTGGCGTCATGTGGCGCTGAGCTGATATATCGAAGCACAAATATCATATTTTGATTATGTGGGTTCTTTTATTCCTAATAGAGGCAAGCCCCTATTATTAATTACAGAACAATGTAGGTAGGAACCTCCGATTAAGGGCAAAAGAACAAGTAAAGGCAATGAATTAATTTATTGCAGAATATGACAATTTATTACATATGAATATCATCATAGGTTATTCTTATTTATTTATTTATTTATTTTATTTTATTTTATTTTATTATTTTTTACGATGCCGCCTTGCATGCCTCGCCGCCACCTTTGAATCTGTGCTTCGCCATTTTATGCTGCTCTTAATCGCTCCAAGATGCCAACTTCGCCACCGCCTTGAAGTGAGTGTCCTGTTGCCGCTTTGAGATGTAGATTTATATCAACCGTTTCAAGATACGAGGTTTTTTGTATCAGGCACCCTGAGTGTTCCACTATAGCCTCGAGATTTATGCTGCTTCAGGACTTGTGTTGCCTTGAGATAAGTGCACATATACACATATGTGTGTATGAATTCAAACCTCTCTTCTTGGTTGTAATTTTAGCCATAAATATTTTTAGGTATTTTTAAATCAGCCCCAACTCTCTCCATCTTGGAATTTTTTATTACTAGCCTTCCTCTTTTCCAACGAACCCAGCTAGCTTTTCCTTTGACTTCCAACATGCCACCAATTTTGACTCATTTTTCTTTTTAAGAATAAACTAACACCATTGAATCCAGATTTGGTACATAGGAATCTTGGATAATAATAGATGAAGCAAAATCAATTCCTAATTCTATTACTGGAACAATTTAGTGTTCTGGCATATGTTTGACATTATCTCTCAATAATATCTGAAACCCTTCATACTCCATGAAGATAACAACGACTGTACATTCCTAAATCACCATAATCATGATTTGCCATGTATGATAGAACAAAGTGACATTGATTTTTTTTATGACCAAAGCATTAGAATTCACGTTAGCTTCTTCATGGAATTCACAGCCTCACAAGTCTCAACTTTGTTAGTACATTATCACTTTGGTATTGTGAGTGTTATTAATTTTCATTTGCCTGGCTAAGCAGCTTGCTTCTGCAGCCACAAAATAAAACAAACGCCAGTCTCCACTATACATTTCACATACTCTTGGAATGCCTTTTCATCATAGTTTGCAATCATAAAATTGAAACATTAAGCCCATGAATGCCCCTCTGGCAAATATATTCACAATGTTTCATCCTTTTAATTGCAATTAAAATGTATATTTGCATGAAAGTAACATTAATGCCAAAGCTTGCAACATCTGATTTTCATCAATTCATATATAGTCACATTCAAGAAAAGTGGCAGCCATCTCCATCTTATTTTCTGAAACTTTTCTGCAGAACATTGTCACTCACTTGAATTTGCTTTGAGTGGTGATGGGCATCTTGATGAGGCCTGGGCATCCCTCTGATTGTCTTCCTCTCTTACAATATTCTCCTTTTCTTTTTTTTTTATTTATTTATTTTTTCTTTATTTATTTATTATTGTTATTATTATTATTATTATTTTTTTTTTTTACACAAGGAAACTCGAGAGCTATGAATTTCTCTTGCTTTACCAGAAGACCTTGACATGTTTCATATTTTTGCATAAGTTGATCTGCCTTGCTGGTTTCTTTTTTAAGCAACAGCTCCATAAGATGAAACACCTCTTAGAGTCTGCAAATTTCAACTAGTTGCACATCATCTTCTTCACCAAAAAGAATTGTCCTAATTGTGAGCCATATCAATAGAATTCGTCCCCGATCGCTTCTTATGGATCTCCAATGCTTTCAGACCTAGAGCCAAGGCAGCCTTGAGGTGCAGCACAAGGACACGAGCCATCACTAAGAGCTGCCAGCTTACACTTTAATAGGTTCTTTCACACATTTGATCAAACAATAGAGGGGCGGTTCATATAACTCGAGTACTTGGCCCAACTCTAGAATACTCTTGACAAAATTTACAACATTAACTTAACAAACTGAATTTCTTTAACCTTCTTCTCTCTGTTCTTATTCTAACAGCAACTGAATTGGGATAGCAGAGCTTCTCTCTATGGATCTACAGGGGAGTTGCACTCTAGAGGATGAGAACAATCCTATCTTTTTCTCTCGTATTGAAGCTGTTTCCATCCTCAACATAGCTTGATTGGGATTTTGATGATTTGCTTGATTAAAGTCTTGATGATCGACTCAATAACGGTGCCAGTGAAAAGGTTTGTCCATCCATGGTGCCTCACTGGCGGTGAACATGATGCCTCTAACTTGCGGGTAATCATTCCGATCGTGCAGACCAGCTCATTTCATCTTCTCCTTAACTTCTTTTCTTTTGCTGCATCAGAGAGATGGGATGGTATTCATTAGTGATCATCTCGTTCATTATACTTGAATTTGTGCAGAGTCTTCACCCGGTATTTTGCAATCTATAAACAAACACTACACTTTGCCCAGTCTCTGTTGATTGGCTTCTCAGAATCAGATAACAGAGGAATGAGGCATGTCTTTCCCCGATTGTTCTCTCAGAATCAGATAATATCAGCTTGCCTTCTGTCCATCTCCGACTGGCTCCAATATGGTATGAAACTCAACGCTATTAATGGAGTCGGAATCCGGAAGCTTGCTGGTTTTTCAACACATCATCTCTCCAGGATAGGACGTCAGAATGGTAACCTCAGAATGACCTTGATGCAGTAGTGATAAGGAGCTAGGGGGGGCCAAACGACAACGATTTGCTCGCAGTGGAGGTCCTTAAGGAGATTACGCAGACTTGGGTCAAGCACTGGGCACCTCCGGCACACGCCACGATCCGAAGTGATCTCGGACCTCTTGTTGGAAACGCAGAGAGGGAACAAAGCCTCTGCAGCTCGACGGTGTAGCGAATTTCGCTTGGCATCAAAGGATATCAATGGCGTCAGCCTCCAAGGGGGGAACAATGATGATCGGCCAGGAGTCAGGCTTCCATGAGGCAGCGGCGGCTAGCTCTCGGCACGAGATTCAGCGGTTTTCTATTTCTTCTTTCTTCTCCGGGAACATGGCAGCTAGGCGGTGCAGGAATTATCTGGCAGCAAGATGGCAGATTTCGTCGACAATGGTGATGATCTTTGGGCTTCTCACCGGCAACGGCATCTCATCGGCAATGGGGTTGATTTTGGGGTTTCTCACCAGGGACGGGCTGATCTTGGACGCTCCATCTGCGACCAGTCGGGGCTCGGCGGCAGAGGGGCTTCAGATCCGGGCCAACAAGGCGCGGGCGGCTCAAATCAAGTCGGCGGAGGTGGCTGAATCGAGGCGGAGACGCACGCAGGCGATCGGGCACGGGCGAAGGCGTGCGTAGGCGCAGCTGCGGGAAGGCTTTGGTCTCCAGGCGGCGTAAAGAAGGAGATGGGGTTTTATTTATTTTATTTATTATTTATTATATATAATATATATCACTCTTTTTTTTTTATAACTACTTATAACTCCCAACCTCGCATTTCTCCCATAGGATCTAGATTTCTTATAATAGCGAGGCTTCACGACGTGAGCCAGGAGCAGATTGGGGGATCACAGAACTTTATTATATTATCATATAATAATGAGAAAAGAATATCACCTTCTGTTCCTCCTTTGCGAGTTTCTTCCAAAAAGACAAAAAGGAATTCTCTCTGGACCAAAAGTCTTTCTCTGACCAAATTTCTCTCCTCTCTTTTTTTTTAAAAAACTTTCTCATCCTTATCCCCACCACGAGAAATCCCCCGAAGAATCATAACCCCATAGCGAGTAGATAAGACCAAATCAAATTTTAATTAAATTCTAAAATTTAAAATTTAATTAATTCTCTTTTTTTTTTTTATTAAAAGGCAAATTTTGCCTCAGGATTCGTGCTTGGGTGCTTCGGGATTTGTATTCGGCATCTCGGGATTTGTATTATTTTATTTTATTTTATTTTATTTTTATTATATATATTTTCTTTGAAATACCTCGAGATATGTTCTCGGGCTATATTTTTTATTTTTTTTTATTTTTTTTATTTTTTTGAAATTTAGGATCGCCTCGGGATTTGTGTTTGGGCTATCCTGAAATTCGGGATTGCCTCGAGATATGTTCTCGGGGGCAATTTTGTAATTTACATTTGCCTCGAGATATGTGTTCTCAGGCCGCCTTGGGTCTGCCTCGAGATTTGCACTCTTGGCCCAAGATACAATCAATTTATCTCACAGGAGATTTTATATTAAATCTTATTTATTTATCATGAATATCCTAAATATAAGATTAGGATATATTAAAATTTAAAATTTTATCAGACATTTATCATATATTTTTGATATAAACACTCTCTGATGGGGTTTTCTCTCACGAAATTTTATGAGAGGTCCCTGATTCTTTTTATAATTATACTTAGGTCCAAATCTGTGAGAGAGGAAAACTTCTGTAAGGTCCTCATGTCTTTCAAAATTACTATTAGGTCCCTGCAGACCCCATAATAATTTTAAATTTCCATTTAAATTAAATAAATCATTTAATCCCACATCTACACTAATCGCGTTAAGAAAATATTTTAAATACTTTTCCCCAAGAAAATAAATAAAATTCGTGGATTTTACAATATATATATTGGAGGCTATCTTATATAAAAATATAATATATTTATATGAATAATTAAATCAAATATACTCTCATTCTCACTTTCTCTTTCTCTTTAGTCCCAAACTCCCAATTCTCTCTCTCTTATTTATGGTTTTAACTATTTTTATTTTTTTTTAATCTTTTCTCTTATCCTTATAACCATAATCACTCAATCTTCGAAAAGAGAGTTTCTCAATGACCAAGGGAAATAAAAAGTAAGTTATTCATCTTTATATATGTTTAATTTTTATTTTATCTAGTTAAAATTATTATTTCAAATACAATAAATTTAAATAAATATTTGAGTTTAAGTTTCATATTTTGATAATTGTTGATGAAAATAATTATATTTTGTTATGATACGTGGAGTTTAGAAGTTTTAATTGAATTTATTTATAATTAGTAATATAAGTTTTGATTGTAAATACATACGTACTAAGTGTTTGATAAAATGAGAAAATTAATTTATTAAACCAAATATAAGTTGTATGAAAGAATTAACTTGCTATGACCACTATAAAAAGAGTATTTTCTGTAATGCATTTTGTGAAGACCAAGTTGTGTAATCGTATTAGGGAGTAATGGTTGAATGACAATTTAGTTATTTATATTGAGAAATTTTTTTTATAATATTCATAATAAAGTTATTTTGTGACGTTTTCCGATCATGAAAACTCGTCGTGGAACCTATAATTTTTTTTATTAAGTTTAATATTTTAATAATATGTTTTGTGTTGTTAATTTTATTGAAAATTTATATGGTGCCCCCTGTAAAATCCAAGAAATTTTAAGAGATAAATGTGTTGAAATTATCTTTAAAAATTATTTATTAATTAAATAAATTCCCCAAAATAATAAAAAGAGGATTTAATAAAAAAAAATTTAAGTTAAAGAGGTTTAAACCCTAATTAGGGTATATGGGGGACTAGAGGGGCTGATTTGTAATTTAGAAGGTCTTAAGGACTAAAAGGTAATTCTCCCCTCTCTCATTGATGGATTTAAATGTGCCCTAAAAACATTCCGAGGACCTCTTGCAAATTTTACGTAAGAAAACTCTATTAGTAGAGGATGAACGGCTGAGATTAGATCATCTCAGACTGTGCCTGATCGCGAGGCATTGTAATGGTTGTCTTGGAGCCACGTGGCGAGCACAGGTCGAATCCATCTGATCACAGCCCAGATACGAGGCAAGAGAGATAGATAATTTGGAGATGGCCTCATGGTGCGGGTGACCGTGAGCCGTCCATCTCGTAGTCACCTATAGCTCGAGGCAAAGGTTTGGGATCTGACCGTCGATTTTCAGACTATCTCGACGGTCGATCTCAGTGGGTGTTGGATACAAGGATTTAAGATAAAATCTAAGCCGTTGATTGTGATCGAATGATCACAGCCTTTCATCGACTGGGTGATGATCTCGAGGCATCACCTGTCTCTTCCCGATTCTTAAAACGCCTTAGCGAGAACCAACGGCTACCTCACCTTTACAGCGAGGCCAGGTGGTACCGTTTATGGCCGAGGCTTTTAAGCCTCTGTCTTTTCGATGCAGTTCCAGGTAGTCTATAAAAGGAGAGGGGAGTGACTCGGGTTGATGCACCGAGCGAAGAGAACTAAGAAGCACTGAGAGCTTCTTCTCCGGCACTGGTGAATTGTTAGTAGGGAGCTCGATCACTTCCAGCGTGCTTCCGAGCTCACAGTTCTTCGGTGGTGAGCGCAGGAAGAAGAGGAGGCTGAGTGAGGGAGAGAGACTACTACTCGTCCACAGCCGATCAAGTTCGCCGGAAAGACAGAGAGCTCCGCCCGACGCTGGAAAGCTCCTTGTGGGTGTTGTTTATCGTCTGCGACCTTCTCGGTAAGACTCCTTTCCCCTCTTTAGGCTTTATAGAAATCATGCATGCTTGGTGACGTCGGTTCGAGGCTTCATGGGAAAATAGTTCGAGCTTGGCGAGGCAGTGGGGACTCAACGGGGGAATCGAGGAAGAAGGTTCCCAGTTGGCACCCGACGAGACAGTGAGCTCCAATGCGGGACTTACCAGAGGGAGAGCGGCCGTCGAAAGGTGTGCGTGCTTTCCGGCGAGGTCTCGGTCGCGAGATAGAGGACAAAGACAGAGAGAGAGGGTGAGAGTTTAAAAAAAACATAAATTAATTAAAAGTTTTAATTAAAACAGAAACTTAGGGAGTGTGACAGTTAATTAATTAATTGTTTTGTATAGCTCGAATAACTATAAGAGAATTTAGTAGTGTAACAATCAATTAATTAATTTGGTATAGTTACAAAAAAAAAACTATATGGAACTATAGCAGAGTGACATAATCAGTTTTATTAATTAACTAGATTAATTAAAATGATTGCGTGGGAACATTTAAAGTGTGACAAATTATTAGAATAATTGATTATTGAATTATTCTGCGTGTGAGAAGTTAATTAGTCTAGGGTATCTAAGATAAAGCATGGACCGATTAAAATGGAAATTTAGTCCATTGTTTGAAAAGCCCAATGGACTAGGCTCAAATAACAAATAAACTAAGGATTTGTTATTATATGATAATAATGGCATAATAGGGTCATAGATGCCAAGTGACTAAAATACCCTTCCTTACTCCTTAGTTACAAAAGACTAAGGTAAAGCAAAGTTGTTCTATTGGGCTTAGAAAGTGGGCCAACCAGAATAAAATGACAACAAATGACCAAGTAGGGTTCAGACCTGACAAGTAAACGTAGAGTTGACTAGGCTTGACCAAGTTGAGTCTAGGGTCAACTAAGGGACATGGAAACATAGGATAAGGATTCATGACCGGAGAGATGGTCTTTAGGACCCGTTAGTGGGCCTAAGCCTAACAAGAAAGTTAAGCATGCATGTACAACTAGAGAAATAGAGGATTATTGGAATCTTGATTTTTATAGGACCTCTGTATGCCAGATACTCTCGCGGAGTTGTAGGCGCTCAAGAGGAAGCTAGAAGGACATCTAGTTTCAACAAACAAGAGGTAAGTACACTTGCCTTGTTCCTACCCGGTTTCGGGCTTTATTTGGACTTGATATTACTCTTACTTCAATGATGACATACATGCATCCCTGTCTATTTCTAGATTCCTGTTGAGCATGTATGATTTGTTTACGGGATGTTGGTATCCCTGTTTGTTGTGGTCTACTGCCCGTACTCAGTAAAGCGTGGGGGCTCCGATAGGGGAATGTTTAGGGACAGGACCCCCTGGCCTTTCTGAGTGCCTTGCCAGAGAGGCGATTCTCTGGTGGTCTTACCTGTCAGTGGGCATGGTACACCGACAGTGTAACATCGTCTGAGAGGAGGCGTTCTCTGGAGCTTACGTAGGAGGGTTGAGCGGCGGAAGGTGCGTGCTTACTGACAAATGAAGCTGGACATCTTGGTAGGGGAGTGATCCTTGAGTTTTCTTGAAACCCATCCACGGGGGCTCGAGGGCTTACATTTGTCGTGTGGGTTATACCTTTGGATTGTTTCTGGTAGATCCCTAGGGTTGTAATTTTATTGGGTTTGTGACCTCATTATTTGACATATTGTTTTCTTATGTCTTTGTGACCCCTCAAGGGTACTTACTGGGCTTTCCATTCGAAAGCTCATGTGTTTTGCTCTTTCTCTGTTTTCAGATTCCGAGGTTTAGGGGGTGGAGTTTGAGGAGAGGTCACTAGGAGATCCGAGGTCTGGGAGTCTCCTTCATCTTTTATTTTGTGAGCTTTGCTTTGTGTAGGACCCGTATAGGGACCAGACTATTTATAGGGCCTATGGACCTTGATGACTTTATGTTCCTTTGAACTTGAGTATATTTTTATTGTGGATTGTTATCTGCTTATCACATTTAGGCCTTGTATTTGAGTTGAGCTTGTCTGCTTGAGTCTGGCGGTCTGATTGGCGTGCAGGTCCACGGATCCGGTCGGGGCATGACAGATTAAAGTGGTATCAGAGAGAGTTCTCTAGATGGGGCAGATAGCAGAACCCTAGATGCCTTTAGCCAGTTGCATAGACTGAGTGTGGGTCTGGGGTAGAATAGTTAGAGGTAAGTTAGATTGACGCCTGGTCTTATCTGCAGGATGTAGGGACCTTCGTACCGTCCGGATTCATTCGATGATGAGGTGGAGTCCGTTCGTGAGAACACTCCACCACCCCGTGCTGACTCGTCTGAGCCTGCAGAGGTCCTTGCGGAGATGAGGAGGATGGTTGAAGCGACCAACCGAAAGATTGACAGGCTTCAGACCACGGTTATTATGCTGGTTCGTGGACTTAGAGATCAGGTAGCTATGCAGAGGCCAGTGAATGTGGGCCCAAGGGTTCCACTGGTACAGGAGATAGTGAGCTCGAGTATTCCCCCTCGACGTGTGTGTCGAGCTTCGTGATCGCACGGAGATTGGGGTCGGCTTAGGGATAGAGTGTAGGTCCGTCTCCTACCGTTCTCGAGGATTACTGCTTAGGCGGTGTGGAGGATATGGACACCGCATGGCGGAGTGTAGGCGTCCTGTTCTCTGGTGCCGTAGTTGTGGCAGTACGGAGCACCTTGCTTTCTACTACCCAGTTGGTGCACCGGGTCCTAGCAGGGGACCACAGGGGTCCGGAGGACATCGGCCCTGTGCTGACTACACTCCACTGTCTCCTCACAAGCATCACCTTGATTGAGTTTTAGTTTTTGTTGTTAGAATAAATGTAGTCTTACAAACATTTATGTTGTACGAACTACTTACATTATGTCTTTCACTATGTTTTCTTTTCAGCATGATGTTTCTAGTTGTTGCTTTTAAATTCAATAAAAAGTATGTTTTATCATCACTTGTCTAGCTGGAAACAAAAGTAACCTTGAAATTTTTAACAGCTGAACCATGAACCATACACGTGGAGGTCGAGGTGGTAGAGGTAGGGGTAGAGGTAGGCGAGGGCGACCTCGTCGAGCTGATGTGCCACAGCCGCCTGTGGAAGAAATACCCCAACCACAAGATGGGGAGGTACCCCCACCTTTAGATGAAATGGAAGTAGAGCAGGAGGTGCCTGCTCAGTCTAATGCACAAGTGCCTTAGGCAGAGGGCCAGGACCCAAGGGGGGAGGTACCCCCCATGAGCATGTTAAATCTCATGCGTGAGATGCTGGGGCTAATCCAGGAGACTGGACAACAGCGATTACCACCTCCACCAGCCACCCCCACGTCCAGTAGAGGTTTAGTAGGGGAGATCAAGAGACCTTCTCCCCGACCCTATGAGGGAGCCGCAGATCCCCACGCTGTGGAACAATAGATTAGAGAAATGGAGAAGACCTTTGAGGTCTTCCAGACTACTGAGGCGGAGAAGATCAGGACCGCCGTCTATATGCTCCAAGGACCCGCGGAGGACTGGTACTTTGGAGAGATCAGATTGAGGAAGAGAAAAGCCTTTCAAACTTGGGAAGAGTTCAGAACGGCGTTCTTCGCAAAGTACTTTTCTCGGGGACACCTAGTTCAGCTTGGACAACAGTTTTTTAACTTGTTCAGGGAGGCTCTACTGTAGAGCAATACGAAACGGAATTTGATAGATTGGCCCATTTTCTACCTGACATGGTTCCGACAGAGGAAAGTCGGGTAATGAAATTCGAGGCCGGACTGCGGCCATCACTTAAGAAGATCGTGACTAGCCACATGTGTAAGACCTACATCGAGGTCGTGGCTAGGGCAAAATAAACTGAAGCCTCTTGTCAGGGGGACGCCCAAGGGTCGTCCCAGAAGGAGAAAAAGGACAAGAGGGCAAATAGCCAAGGCCAATCATCGGGAAAGAGTTCTGGGAAACGTAGGCCCGACAACAAGTACCGGCCTTATGGTAAGCCGACCAGGTCTACAGCCTCGTCTGGAGGCAAAGGGTCATCAGCTAGTGTGACTCAAACCCTAAGATGCTACGAGTGCAAGGGACAACATAAGAAGTCAAAGTGCCCGAGGATAATTGGAGGATGTTATCTCTGTTTGGGTCTGGATCACTAGAAGGCCTAGTGTCCACAGCGTCAACAGGGACAGAGTGTGGTTGGAGGAACCTAGGGATCACAACAGGCTTCCAAGAAATTGGTAGGACCACCACCAAGACCACAAGGTGGCGATAAGAAGGGGAAGGCGACATCAGGACAGCCTTCCACCTCGAATCAACCCCAGCAGCAGAGGCCCATGACCCATGGACGGGTCTATCATCTGACAACTAAGGAAGCTCAGGCATCAGCTGATGTCGTGGCACGTACCATTGCTGATGTCGTGGCACGTACCATTTCTGTTAGTTCATTCTATGCCTGCACTTTATTCGATCCTCGAGCCACATACTCTTTCGTATCTGCACGATTTGTGTGTAGACACCCCAGTAGGAGCTGCCAAGTTGGTAAGGAAGATTGTACCGGCATCCCAGTAGTGATTGAGGGGCGGGAATTACCTGCGAACCTGCATGTAATGGACCTGAAGGATTACGATGTGATCCTCGGGATGGACTGGCTCTCTTCGGTCTACGCGGTGGTAGACTGTCGTCGAAAGAGAGTTGTGTTCAAGATGCCGGGAGATGAAGTGTTCACCTTTAAAGGCAGCCAAACATGTTCCCTAGTACAGGAGATTTCAGCTCTCCAGGCTCGGAAGTTACTTAGGGGTAGATGTATAGGTTATTTGGCCTCTATTTATGAGGCAAAGCAGGATGTGGAAATCGTAGTCTTAGATGTACCCGTGGTGAGGGAGTATCCTGATGTGTTCCCGGAAGAGTTACCAGGACTACCCCCAGAAAGAGAATTGGAGTTCTCCATTGATTTGGTTCTGGGAACGGCTCCTGTGTCTAAGACTCCTTATCGGATGGCGCCTGCGGAGCTTAAGGAGTTGAAGACACAACTAGAGGAGTTATTGGATAAAGGCTTTATAAGACCTAGTATGTCACCTTAGGGAGCACCTGTTCTTTTTGTCAAGAAGAAAGAAGGGTCGTTAAGGTTGTGTATTGATTATAGTGAGTTGAACAAGATGACTGTGAATAACAAGTATCCCTTACCAAGAATTGATGATCTATTGGATCAGTTGCAGGGAGCTCAAGTATTCTCCAAGATTGACTTGAGATCTGGGTATCATCAAGTAAGGATTAAAGAGACTGATATTCCGAAGAGTGCTTTCCGTACTAGATACGGGCACTATGAGTTTTTGGTAATGCCGTTTGGCCTTACCAATGCTCCGGCAGTTTTATGGACATGATGAACCGGGTATTCCGTCAATACTTGGACCAGTTTGTGGTGGTTTTCATCGATGATATACTGGTTTACTCAAGTAGCCACCAGGCACACGAGGAACACTTAAGAATTGTGCTAGAGACCTTGAGGGAACATCAGCTCTATGCCAAGTTCTCTAAGTGTGAATTCTGGTTTGATTTGCTTTCTTGGGTCACGTGGTAAGTGGAGCTGGAGTTTCAGTAGATCCCAAGAAAATTGAGGCCGTTGTGATTGGAAAAGAATAACTACGGTACGAGAAATACGGAGTTTCTTGGGATTAGCTAACTATTACCGGAGATTCGTCGAGGGTTTCTCTGTTATAGCAACACCATTAACTAAATTGACCAGGAAAGGTACCAACTTCGTTTGGATCGAGTCCTGTGAAAAGAGTTTCCTGGAGTTGAAACAGAGGTTGATTTCTGCACCAGTGTTGGCGTTACCGCAAAGTAATCGTGGGTATATGGTCTACAGTGACACATGCAAGGCTGGTCTTGGATGTGTATTGATGCAAGATGGGCGCATGATTGCTTACGCATTACGTCAGTTAGAGCCTTTCGAAGAAAATTACCGTACACACGATCTTGAGTTGGTAGCGATCTTGTTTGCCCTAAAGATTTGGCGACACTTCCTCTACGGTGTACCTTGTGAGATCTACACCGATCATAAGAGCCTCAAGTACATATTCACACAGAAGGAGTTGAATATGAGGCAGCGGTGATGGTTGGAACTGATTAAGGACTATGATCTCAGTGTCCATTACCACCCAGGCAAGGCGAACGTGGTAGCCGATGCACTGAGTAGGAAGTCTGGATATGGAATTGCAGCTATGCTTACAACTCAGAGACCTCTATTGGAGGATATGAAGAGGCTCAAGTTAGAGGTCGTTTTAACCATGATGGATGTTTCATTAGCCAGCTTGCATGTCCGACCCTCGTTGTTGGAAATGATTCGGGTTGCTCAAGGACAAGACCCTGATCTGGAGGAGAACAAGGAGCACATAGACCAGGGAGAGCCAACATGGTTCAGAGTCCATGAGGATGGTACTCTAAGATTTGATGAACGAATTTGTGTGCCTAATGTCCTGGAGATAAGAAGGGAGTTCTGGAGGAAGCTTACTATTCGAGCTACGCTATTCACCCTGGAGGTACCAAGATGTACAGAGGGTTGAAGGATCATTTCTGGTGGAAAGGAATGAAGCGAGAAGTTGTGGAGTTCGTGGCTAAGTGCATCACCTACCAGTTGGTAAAAGCGGAGCACCAGAAGCAGGCAGGAATGTTACAACCCTTGCCCATTCCGAAGTGGAAGTGGGAGCATATCAGCATGGACTTTGTAACAAGGTTGCCACGTACTCAAAGAGGTCATGAGTCAATCTGGGTCATTGTGGACCGACTGACTAAGTCGGCCCATTTTATACCTTTGAGGACAGGAGCATCCTTGGAGAAGTTGGCACAGCTGTATATAGATCAGATCGTCAGACTACATGGAGTACCGGTGTCGATCACTTCTGATCGAGACACTCGGTTTGTTTCTAGGTTTTGGGAAAGCCTCGCATGTACCTTTGGAGCAATGTGTTTCATGCTCAGCATGTTGATCGACCCATGTGACTGATGGACAATCCGAAAGGACCATTCAGGTGTTAGAGGACATATTGAGAGCATGTGCGTTAGACTTCACGGGGTCTTGGGATGAGCGCTTGAGCCTGGTAGAGTTTGCCTACAACAACAACTATCAGGCAAGCATCAAGATAGCTCCGTATGAGGCACTCTACGGGCGAAAGTGTCGAACACCTATTTGTTGGGATGATGTGGGTGAAAGGAAGCTGGTGGCTGAGATGACGCTTGAGCAACCAGATTTTGTCAAACAGATTGAGGATCATGTTAGAATGATCAGGGAGAGACTCAAGGCTGCTCAAAGAAGACAGAAGAGTTATGCTGATCGTAAAAGGTCTGACCAGGAGTTTAAAGTAGGAGATCTGGTATTCCTGAAGGTATCTCCTATGAAAGGTGTTGTAAGGTTTGGACGACGTGGAAAACTTGCTCTACGTTACATCGGACCTTTTGAAATTTTGGAACGCATAGGAGTGGTGGCTTATAAGTTAGCCTTACCTCAGGACCTTGCTCAGGTTCACGATGTCTTCCGTATTTCCATGTTGAAGAAGTGTATTCGTGATCCAACACGAGTAATTCCCCAGGTTCCTGTGGAAATTCAGGATGATATGTCCTATGAAGAGCGCCCAGTGCCTATCTTGGGCCGGGAGGACAAGCAACTGAGAAACATGATTATTCCCTTTGTCAAAGTGAGGTGGAACAATCACTCCGAGCGGGAAGCTACTTGGAAACGCGAAGAGGATATGAGGAAGCGTTACCCAGAGCGTTTTACTTCATTGTAAGCGTTGTTGAAAATTTCGAGGATGAAATTATTGTAAGGGGGGAGGATTGTAAAATCCAGGAAATTTTAAGAGATAAATGTGTTGAAATTCTCTTTAAAAATTATTTATTAATTAAATAAATTCCCCCAAAATAATAAACAGAGGATTTAATAGAAAAAAAATTAAGTTAAAGAGGTTTAAACCCTAATTAGGGTTTATGAGGGACCAGAGGGGCTGATTTGTAATTTAGAAGGTCTTAAGGACTAAAAGGTAATTCTCCCCTCTCTCATGGACAGACTTAAATGTGACCTAAAAACATTCCGGGGACCTCTTGCAAATTTTACGTAAGAAAACTCTATTAGTAGAGGATGAACAGCTGAGATTAGATTATCTCAGACTGTGCGTGATCGCGAGGCATTGTAATGGTTATCTTGGAGCCACGTGGCGAGCACAAGTCGAATCCATCTGATTATAGCCCAGATACGAGGCAAGAGAGATAGATAATTTGGAGATGACTTCACGGTGCGGGTGACCGTGAGCCGTCCATCTCGTGGTCACCTATAGCTCGAGGCAAAGGTTTGGGATCTGACCGTCGATTTTTAGACCATCTCGACGGTTGATCTCAGTGGGTGCTGGATACAAGGATTTAAGATAAAATCTAAGCCGTTGATTGTGATCGAATGATCACAACCTTTCATCGACTGGGTGATGATCTCGAGGCATCACTGCTCTTCCCTACCGAAAACGCTGAGAACCCACGGCTACCTTACCCTGCTACGAAGCAGACCGGCCATCTACCGCTCAATCCAGGCTTTTCGCCTACTGTCTTTTCGTCTTGTTCCAGGTAGCCTATAAAAGGAGAGGGGAGCGACTCGGGTTGATGCACCGAGCGAAGAGAACTAAGAAGCACTGAGAGCTTCTTCTCCGGCGCCAATGAACTCTCAGTAACGAGCTCGATAACTTCTAGCGTGCTTCCGAGCTAGCAGTTCTTCGGTGGTGAGCGCAGGAAGAAGAGGAGGCTGAGTGAGGGAGAGAGAGTGCTACTCGTCCACAGCCGATCAAGTTCGCCGGAAAGACAGAGAGCTCCGCCCGACGCCGGAAAGCTCCCTGTGGGTGCTGTTTATCGTCTACGACCTTCTCGGTAAGACTCCTTCCCCTCTTTAGGCTTTATAGAAATCATGCATGCTTGGTCACGTCGGTTCGAGCTCGCCGAAAAATAGTTCGAGATCGGCCGAGACAGCGGGACTCCAGCAGGGGGGAATGCGAGAAGAAGGTTCCTGCTTGGCACGAGACGTTGAGCTCCAATGCTGGACTTTCCAAGGGAGAGCCAGCCAAAGGTGTGCTTGCTTTTCCCATGAGGTCTCGTCATGTAGATAGAGGACGAAGACAGAGAGAGAGGGTGAGAGTTTAAAAAAAAACATAAATTAATTAAAAGTTTTAATTAAAACAGAAACTTAGGGAGTGTGACAGTTAATTAATTAATTGTTTTGTATAGCTAGAATAACTATAAGAGACTTTAGTAGTGTAACAATCAATTAATTAATTTGGTATAGTTACAAAAAAAAAAACCATATGGAACTATAGTAGAGTGACATAATCAGTTTTATTAATTAACTAGATTAATTAAAATGATTATGTGGGAACATTAAAAGTGTGACAAATTATAAGAATAATTGATTATTGAATTATTCTGCGTGTGACAAGTTAATTAGTCTAGGGTATCTAAGATAAAGCATGGACCGATTAAAATGGAAATTTAGTCCATTGTTTGAAAAGCCCAATTGACTGGGCTCAAATAACAAATAAACTAAGGATTTGTTATTATATGATAATAATGGCATAATAGGGTCATAGATGCCTATTGACTAAAATGTCCTTCCTTAGTTACCAAAGACTAAGGTAAAGCTAAGTTGTTCTATTGGGCTTAGCAAGTAGGCCAACCATAATAAAATGACAACAAATGACCAAGTAGGGTTCAGACCCGACAAGTAAACGTAGAGTTGAGACTAGGCTTGACCAAGTTGAGTCTAGGGTCAACTAAGGGACATGGAAACATAGGATAAGGATTCATGACCGGAGAGATGGTCTTTAGGACCCGTTAGTGGGCCTAAGCCCAACAAGAACGTTAAGCATGCATGTACAACTAGAGAAATAGAGGATTATTGGAATCTTGATTTTAATAGGACCTCTGTATGCCAGATACTCTCGGGGACTTGTAGGCACTCAAGAGGAAGCTAGAAGGACATCTAGTTTCAACAAACAAGAGGTAAGTACACTTGCCTTGTTCCTGCCCAGTTTCGGGCTTTATTTGGACTTGATCTTACTCTTACTTCAATGATGACATACATGCATCCCTGTCTATTTCTAGATTCCTGTTGAGCATGTATGATTTGTTTACGGGATGTTGGTATCCCTGTTTGTTGTGGTCTACTGCCCGGACTCAGTGGAGCGTGGGGGCTTCGATAGGGGAATATTCAGGGACAGGACCCCCTGGCCTTTCTGCCTGCCTTGCCAGAGAGGCGATTCTCTGGTGGTCTTACCTGTCAGTGGGCATGGTACACTGACCGTGTTAACACATACGAGAGGTAGTTCTACCGACTTGCGACCGGAGGGTCGAACGACCAGAAGGTTGTGCTTACAGCAAGTAGCTGGACATACTGGCCGGAAGTGATCCTTGAGTTTTCTTGAAACCCATCACAGGGGCTCGAGGGCTTCTGTTGTCAGGGGTCATACCTTTGGATTGTTTCTGGTAGATCCCTAGGGTTGTGATTTTATTGGGTTTGTGACCTCATTATTTGACATATTGTTTTCTTATTTCTGTGTGACCCCGCAGGGGTACTTACTGGGCTTTCCATTCGAAAGCTCATGTGTTTTGCTCTTTCTCTCTTTTCAGATTCCGAGGTTTAGGGGGTGGAGCTTGAGGAGAGGTCACTAGGAGATCCGAGGTCTGGGAGTCTCCTTCATTTGTTATTTTTGTGAGCTTTACTTTGTGTAGGACCCGTATAGGGACCAGACTATTTATAGGGCCTATGGACCCTGATGACTCTATGTTCCTTTGAACTCGAGTATATTTTTATTGTGGATTCTTATCTGCTTATCACATTTAGGCCTTGTATTTGAGTTGAGCTTGTCTCTGCTTGAGTACGGCCGGTCTGTTGACGTGCGCGAGGTCCCTAGATCCGGGTCGGGGCGTGACACCTTGAAGTTTAATCCTGGCTTCGCCACTGTCTATAGTCAAGCTAAAAAAATTTGTAACAAATCTCTTTAGTCACATATAAAATAATCTTGACTATAAATTACTTAAATACTCACATATTAATCTAAGCGTGTTTATAATACATAATATATAATAACGGTAAAAAAAGATCGGTAACAACAAAAACCTCTATAGTGACATCTAAAATAATCGTTAATATAGATTATTTTAATACTCACACATAAATTTAAGTGGGACTATATAGTAGGTTTTAGTCACGCTTGAATTTTTGTGAGTTAAATTTTCGTGAGTAAATGTAGCATTTTTTGTAGTGTATATATATATATATATATATATATATATATATATATAGGGTCATGATATGGTGCGGTCGACCTTATCACTATGCAAGTACGGTGGCCTCTTTTTGGCCCACTTGCACAATGTTTGAGGAAATCCAACCTTATGGATGGAAAGAACATCGAAAAATAAGCTAGCATGTCAATTTTCATATAATTTGGGAACTTGTAGAGTCTTTATCTTAACGGATGAATTTTGAACCGGTAAGACTTCTATAAATTTTCACCTGTTAAGATGAAGACCCTACAAGTTCCCAAATTGTATGAAAATTGACATGCTAGCTTATTTTTCGATGTTCTTTCCATCCATATAGTTGGAAATCTTTCAAACATGCTCTAGGTGGCCAAATAGGAAGCGACTGCAAATGAACAGTATTTCCGGCCGACCTTACCTTATCATATATATATAAATATATAATAGGTGTGTTACTGTGCGATCGGATGGGACACTGTTCTAGTCCGGCCGCCTCTCATTTTAGTACTTGGATCATGTTTTAAGGATTTCCAACCTTGTGGATGTGGAGATCATTGAAAAATAAGCTAGCTTGTTAATTTTCATAGAATTTGGTGACCGTTTGGTCCTCCAACGTAATGGTTGAAATTCTGAACAGTTAAAATTTTCCTAAAATAAGAACCGTTAAGTGAGAAGACCAAACTGCCATCAAATATATGAAAATTGACAAGGTAGCTTATTTTCAATGATCTCCTATCCGTACTATTGAAAATCCTTCAAACATGCTCCAGGGGACAAAATGGGTGTGGGTCGGATCAGCACACTGATCCAGTTTGCCAGATAGTATCACCATATATATATATATATATATATATATATATATATACTAGAGTGATAATATAAGGCGAGACAGATTATTGTGCCAGTAAATGGTCGCCTCCTATTTGGCCACTTACATAGTATTTTATGGATTTTCAACCGTATGGATGGAAAGAACATCGAAAAATAAGCTAGCATGTTAATTTTCATACAATTTGGGAACTTGTAGGATCTTCATCTTAACAGGTGAAAATTTATAAAAATCTTACCAGTTCAAAATTTCACCTTTTAAGATGAAACCTTACAAGTTCCCAAATTGTATGAAAATTGACATGCTATCTTATTTTTCGATGTTCTTTCCATCCATATGGTTGGATTTTCTCAAAACATTGTGCAAGTGGGCCAAAACGAAGTCGATCCAGACTTACAGTAAAATGAGCAAGGCCGCACAGATAAGATTATCCCCATATATATATATATATATATATATATATATATATATATATATATTTATAATACGGTGATGTTAGGATCAGGCCGGCCGCCTGATCCTAACACCCTTTTAATATATTAGATATATTTAAAATATATATATTATATTTTTTATAATGTATTTATAAATATATAGATTTATCTATATATTTTATATAATATATATAGATAAACATATATAATTTTTAAATTATCCTATCATTAGAATATACATATAGATATATACATATATTTTTAAAAATTATATACCCATATTTATATATTTTTTAAAATTTATAGATAAATCAAAATATATCTGAAAACAATATAAAAAAATATAATATATATATTTTAAATATATTTAATGTATTAAAACGGTGATAGAATCAGGCAGCTGTATCACCATTATATATATATATATATATATATATATATATAAATATATATATATATATATATATATATATATATATATATATGTTGATGCCAAATCTAGCCGGAGCAGTGGTTTCGACAAACACTTGAATTTGTTTGAGATTAGGGGACTGGGAACCGTGGAAATCCAAATGTAAATTTAGAGAAGATGAGGGAAGAGGAAGGAGGAAAGCTTTACGTGGAAAACCCTCCAAACAGGAAAAACCACGGTGGCTTTGAGCCAAATTCACTACTTCTTCCACGACATAATGCAAGGAGGGGGACGAATCCTCCTCCAAGATACAATTGGGAAAGAGAGGGCTTTCGAGAGTGGGTATTTTCCTCCAAATGTCTTTTTTTCTCCCCCGCCAAATGAGGAGGGTGACTTCTATTTATAGGCTCGTGGGTGGAGCGGTTTTGGCATGGAAAATCGTTATGGACGAGCCAGCAGCTTCGTGCCTTTTTGATACTTCAATCCTTTCTCGACCTTCTAGAAGGAATGGTGACGCCATCGCTGGAAAGGCTCGGGTGCTTCAAGGTGGAGCCGCCTCACGCTTCTCAACCTATTCGGGTCGAGAGGGGGATCATCCTTCTGTTGGCGTGAAACTTTGGTGAGAACTCGAAGGGGCTCTCGGTTCTTGCTATGGTAGCATTGAGACTCGAGGGAGTGAACCGTGAGCTTGAGGGGTGGGGCGGACCACCTCTCTACGTGTGGGGCCATCGGTGGGCCTCGTGTGGGGCCATCGAGTGGGCGGTGTCATCTCTCTTTTCCCCTATCATGGGCCCCCCTTTAGTGTGTTTGCGCTTAGCTAAGCACACGACCGCTGTGCCTGGATGAGAGTATGGTACGGGTCTTTTGAGAAAATGAAGAAGCTGTGGTTGAAGTAGCCCCGTAGGGAGTGCCTCTGTTGTTAAAGGCGTTCGGGCATGTGCCTCGTGAGTTCTTCTCTAAGGTGGCTTCGAGTAGGCGCATCGTAGGGGTGTAGTCGCTTTCGATGGCTATGCGATGATTCCCGGGCGTACGCAAGCCATCGCTGCTTTTCCCTAGGTGCCGCTTGAGGCCATCATGGGGCCCTGTGAGCCGCAACCACTGACGCTGCGTGTCGTAGGATCCAATGGCTTCTTTCCTTGGCTTGTGTAGGAAGCTTTAATCGATCCGTCGGAGAAGATTTGGGGAGATGGGAGGCCGCGCCGATTTGGGCGATAATGATTAGGCTTCCTGGCTGCTGATTGGGAACGCCGCTTTGGGTTCCCCATTTCTCTAGTTTAGAACGCTTTTTTCCGGTTTTATCCTCGGCTGCCTTCTTGCCGAGAACTTCCGGCTTCGAAGCTTCTTGCAAGGGCGATTTATGATTGCATGCACAACCCCCTCAACTTCTTTGTCAAGACCGCATTAATGGCCTCAGGTATGGGATCTCCTTCTCCCGCTGTTTCTCCCTCTGGTTCCTCCTCCAGCTCTCAGTCTAGGTCAGCCCCTGGTTCACCTCCAATTCCTCTCCCTGAACCTTCTCCTGAAACTGCTGTCCACTCTAGCGAAGTTCCTAGGTTCTGTGCTTCGGAATATCCCAATAGGCTGTCTTCAAAGAAGATTAACAAACTAGCTTTGGACTATAGGATCACCTGGCCCCTTCGCCCCTCGGAATACAGGATCCCCGCTCCTTCGGAGCGTGCTCCGCTTCTCCTTCCAAAGAGGGAGATCGCGGTTTATCGCTGATGCTAGTCGCCGGGCTCGCACTTCCTTTCCCCAATTGTTTGTCGACATACTAAATGAGTTTGAAGTGTGTCCATCCTCAGCTTGGCTCCGAATCTCGTGGAGATGTCTCTGCGGGTTCGTGATTTCTTGCCTTAGTAGTGGTCTAGAGCCCACGCTAGAGCGTGTTTAAACTTCTTCTGCCCGCGAAGGAGCGGGATTCGGATTGGTACTACTTCGGGGCTCGATCCAATAGAAGGTACTTAGGAAAAGTCCCTTCGTCCATCAAGGATTGGAGGTCTAAGTTCTTCTTTGTAAAGAGTCGCGAAGGGTTAGGGGTTCGAACCAAGTGGGGTCGTCCCAAGATTATTCCTCTAGCCCAGAAAGAATTCACCACCGATGAGGAAGGTGACTTCAGGAAGCTTCAGAAGTACTCTAAGATTCCGGTGGATGATTACTTAACTCCGGAAGTGCTTGGGGACTGCGGTCTCTACTCAGCCTTTGGTAGAGCTCGTTCCAATAGTCCTTGGATTTTTTCTTTCTTTTTTTTTATTTACCTTAGTCCCGATTTAACTGTTTTCCTTCTTCTTTTTTATTTGACAGGAAAACCAATCGACCCGAAGGCGGCTGACCTTTGAACATCCCATCTTTGGAGCTGTGGCGAGTGGGAGTAAGGTGAAGACTTCAGCTGCTGAGAAGAAGAAGAGAAAGGTCAGCCGAGATTGTCACTGTGGCTCAAGTCCGCCGATCAGGCCCAACTTCGTTGCCCCGCTCCAGACGTCCGACCCAAAGAGATCGAGGGGGCGGAAGGCGCTACTACCGAGGGACCTCCTCAACTTTCGTCGAAGAAGTCGAGGAAGAAAGTCGTGATGAAGAAGCGACCCTTTCCCAATGGAGGTTGTGGCGACCTGACCTCGAGGAGGCTCCCACCCAATTCCCCACCGGAGATGAGGGTCACTTTGAGGAGGAGGTCCCCTTGTCCCAGCCGGCAAGGACTAAATCTCGCTCGGAGGAGACGGCCCTGCTTGTTCGGTTCTTCCTTCGGGTCCACTACTTGATGAGGTATGGTTTGAGGTTGAACTCCCTCCCAAATTGAGGGGGTGGAGGTAGTTGGCGGGCACGATTCATATTTGGCCCAAGGGCCTGTTGGGGAAGGATCCTCCGGAGCCCTACCGCCGTCAGCCGTTATCTGCCGGGAAAGGGCTACGGGCGGAAAACTTGGATTCTACCCAAGTCCTGGAGGGAATCGGGGCTTCTGGGTTCGACCCTGCGGCGGGTCTCCTTTATCGCAATCCCATGCAAATGGGATTTTCTCTTGGCTCAAGCACTCATTCCATCGAGGACAAACTATCCAACTTTGATGAGTGTGAGCTTGCGGCCCATATGAGGCTCTCGGCGGTTTCGTGAGTATTCTCCTGCACTGCCTCTTTCATTTGAATACCTCGGTCGATCTCCTCACTTGACTTCTCTTTGCGGTGGTCTTTACATGAGCGAGCAGCTTGCTTGGTCGAGAGGCTAGCGGATCTCCGGCGGCACGTCCGAGGGCTCAAGCGGAAAGAAAGACCTTACAATCCGAAATGGGGTCCCTTTGAGAAGCTAAGGCAAAAGCTTCAAAATTCTTTGAACTCCTCGGCGGACTTCGGGCCAAAGCCACGGCTTCGGCCGGATAATGATTCTCTGGGGACCGGAATAAGGCTTTGACCGCTGTAGAGTAAAAAGAGAGCTTGAGGAGGGGGGAGGCAATCAAAGCCTCAAACAATCCTACGAAGACATGTGGAAGAAGAACGTAAGAGGTCATTTCTTCCTTGAGGGCGAATGGACGCCGCCTCATCGAAAGGGATGACCGGAGAGCGTGGTCTAGGGCGTTGGAGCCAGAGGTGGGTCGCCTTTTCTAGAGAGTTGAAACAGAAAGAAAGACTTCTCGCCCAATCCAACTCTCGCTAAGAAGGTCAAGAAGAGAAGAGGAAAGCCTCGGAGTTCTTGTCCTCTCGCTGAGCTATCCTTGAAGGCTTGAGCATCGCCGAGAATTGAAGGCTTCCTCTCGTTCCTTCGGGGAGGAGTTCGATTTGGGTTCAGAGGCGGGGGTGAGGCGGCCTTCGGTCTGCTTTGGCCAACTTGTCCCGAAGGTGGTCCTCGAGGAAGTAATCGAAAACTCTCTCAAGTGGATTTTCATTCTCTTTCTTACTGAGACGCCTTGGAATTTCGAAGGGGAAGATCCCGGTGATGAGCACGGGTAAGTCAATCTCTCGAGGAAGGGAAGAGGGGTCTCCATTGGTGGAAGCGGGAGAAGGTGTGGGCCCTTCCGTTGTCGCAAAGCGTGTTCTCCCGCTTTGGACTGAATTCCGCTTCCTTCTTTTTTGCTTTAGGGGAATTTTGTTTTTGTGGAGTTGTATCTGGATTTTTTGATCTTCTTCACTTGTATTCCACTCTCTTCACGAAATATAAATTTCATCATCCTTAATTTAATCTAATTTAATTTACTATTATTATTATTATTATTATTATTATTATTATTATTATTATTATTATTATTATTATTATTATTTTTTTTTTTTTTTTAC
This sequence comes from Dioscorea zingiberensis, assembly GCA_026586065.1. Classification (NCBI taxonomy): domain Eukaryota; kingdom Viridiplantae; phylum Streptophyta; class Magnoliopsida; order Dioscoreales; family Dioscoreaceae; genus Dioscorea; species Dioscorea zingiberensis. The sequence continues at coordinate 23,053,489 of CM048823.1, forward strand.
CTCTATCTGAGTGCCTTGGCTTCCTTGGTGTGCTCTTGAATCGATTCGGGAGCTGAGTCCTCGGGTAGGCCTCGAACCCCTCATTAGTAGCGCTAGGCTCATACGTTGGAGTCGTTTTCTCTAATTTTGATTAATCTCATGATTGGGAAAGCGAAGACTTTTGCTTTAAGGAGAGAAGGGTTAGCGGGGCCCGCGATCGATGCGCTTGGGTCTTTTCTCCCCGTGGGGAGTTTGTCTCGCGATCAAGGCGCGGAGTCATTGGTTTTTGGGAGAAGAGGCTTAGAAGTCCCGCGGTCGAGGCGCTTGGGATTCTCCTCCGAAGAGATTTTTTACCTCGCGATCAAAGCGCAAAGACTCTTCTTTTCGCAAAGAAAGGTTTGGAGGGACCCGCGATCAAGGCGCCTGGGTCTCACCCTCGAAGGGATTTTAGCCTTGCGATTGAAGCGCGAAGACTTTTCTCCTTAGAAGTTGAGGTTTGGAGGGACCCGCGATCGAAGCGCTTGGGTCTCACCCTCGAAGTTCTCTTTTTTTTTTTTCTTTTTTTTTTTTTTCTTTTTTTTTTTTGAAAAAAGGGTTCCTTCCGAGAGAAGGAAGTGAAATTAAGAGAGAATAGAATTTCATTGATAATACCGCCTGAGTGCTTCGGCGTGAAACGGACGCTTCAACCTCTTCCGGCCCATCTTGAGAGCCAAGACGTCCGGGCTTTACAATGGCTTGGACAATGTAAGGACCTCCTCCCGGTTCAGGGCAAGCTTCCTGCTACGCTTTTGTTGCCTTGGAACTTATTCTCGCTAAGGACCAAATCTCCAATCACGAAATGTAGCCTTCTTTGACCTTGGTGTCATAAAAGCTGCTTTTTACCTTCTCAAGCGTAAGAAGTCAGCCTTCAAGTTGGCCTCGTCCCTTTTTCCTCCAAGAGATCGAAGTTCCGCCAAGCCTCCCTTCGCTGCTCACTTGTTCAAAATCGAAGCTGCTCGAGGAGTATGGATCCTTACTTCAGGTGGAAGAACCGCCACCCCAAACGCTAGAGCAAAGGGTGTTTCTCCCGCTGGGGTTCGAAGTTGTGGTTCGGTATGCCCATAATGCCCCCTCGAACCTCTTCGCCCACGTAGTCTCATTGTTTGAGGACTCGGTTTTCAAGCTATGCGGTGAGGGTCCGATTGGTTACCTCAACCTCACTCATTGGCTCGCTGGGTGTGTGATCAAGTTAGCCTCGTGCTCAATGCCAAGCTCTTCACGTAAGGCCTTGAATGCGTAATTCGCGAATCGGGCTACCATTATCTCGTGATGAAGGCTACCGGAATTCCAAATGCGGCAAACTACGGACTTCCGTGAGGAAAGATCGACATGCCTTCTCCGTGATCGAGGATAACGGGTTCCCTGGCTTCGACCCATTTAGTGAAATAGTCAATGGCCACTATCAAGAACTTCATTTGCCTTGCCGCCACCGGAATGGTCCCAAGATATCCACGCCCATAAGGCGAAGGGTCGAAAGGCCAATAACAGTGAGGGCGCCACGCCGCTTCTCGATATTCGAGTGTCTCCGGTAGCGCCGCGACTTCCGGACAAATTCGATTGCATCCTTTGCCATTGTGGGCCAATAATACCCTTGCACGAGAACTTTGTGACTAAGGGCTCTCCCTCCTGTGTGTGGTCCCATGATTCCCTCATGAACCTCTCGGAGAACATATAACGCCTCGGAGGGCCTTGAGACATTTAAGGAGAGGCAAAGTGTAAGACTTCTTGTAGAGATGCCCTCCTACGATGCTGTAGCGGGCTGATCGAACCGTGATCTTTCGGGCCGATTTTGGGTCCGAAGGGAGGATACCATCGCAGAGATACTGCAGAAGTGGGTCGATCCAGCTTGGCCCTTCGTCAATCTCCATAAGCTCTTCCGGGGGTCTGCACTCGATAGTTCTTGCTGCCAAGTATTGAACATTCACCTGATGCTTGATGTCTGTTCCCGAGGTGGCTAGCTTAGAGAGCAGATCCGCTTCGGAGTTTTCGGCTCTCGGGACTTTATTGATTCGCAAGTTCTGAAAACTCTCCGAAAGTTGCTTCACTACTGCTTTATATTTCATCATGTTATCTTCTCTGGCCTCAAATTCTTCGGACATGTGGCCCACCACCAGCTGTGAATCCGTGTTCGCCTGCAGATTTTGGACTCCAAGGCCTCGAGCAAAGTACGTAGTCCCGCGATCATGTACCTCATATTCAAATTTCGTTGTTGGTAGCTTTGAAGTTGAATTTCAAGATTGTGGAGGTGCGCCATCCCGACGGGATCAAGAACTATCCCTCCTCCTAACTTTCTGCAGTGGGCCGATCCATCCGTGTGAAGGACCCAAGGAGTGTGCTGGGCCCTTTCCTCCGCGGGTGGATCCTTTGCTTCGGTGTTTCCTCCCCCTGTAACAGTTAGCTCAGCAATAAAATCAGCAAGTACCTGGGCTTTTATAGCACTTCGGGGTTCGTAACGGATATCATGTTCTCCGAGCTCGATGACCCACTTCGCCAGGCGACCCGAAGTCTCTGGACAATGTAGCACTTGCTTCAGGGGTTGATCCACAAGACGGACGGTGATCCTATGTGACTGAAAATATGGGCGAAGCTTCCGGGCCGATATTACAAGGGCAAGCGCTAGTTTTTCGAGGGGAAGATACCTCGATTCTGTGTCAGAGAGAACTTTGCTAACATAGTAGACTGGCTTTTGAACCCCCCCTTCCTCTTTGGTAAGGACTGAACTGATCACCCAGTTTGTAATGGCCAGATAAAGATAGAGCTCTTCTCCTGGTCTTGGTTTGGCAAGAAGCGTTGGCATTGTAGATACCGCTTCAACCGATTAAGAGCCAATTCACATTCTTCGACCATTCCACCTTCTGAGCTATCCAAGATGCTCTAAAGAATGGAAGGTTCTTTTCTCCCACCTTCGAGATGAATCTTCCGAGGGGCGTACCGACTTCCCATTGAGACTTTGAATCTCTTTAATACTCTTCGTGACCTAGTTTCCATGATGGCTCGGATCCGCTCGGGTTAGCTTCATGCCGCTACGGAGTGATCATGAACCCGAGGAACTTTCCGGATCGAACCCCAAAGGCACATTTACTTGGATTCAAACTCATACCATGGGCCCGAAGAGCATCAAAAGTTTCTTTCAGATCCGAAGCGTGATTTTCAGCTTTCACACTTTTCACTAGGATATCATCAACGTACGCTTCGACATTTCTGCCGATCTGTTTCTTAAAGACTTTATTCACTAGCCTTTGAAATGTTGCCCCTGCATTCTTCAACCCGAAGGGCATTACTTTGTAGCAATATGTTCCTCGGGAGGTGATGAAGGAAGTTTTCTCTTCGTCCTCTTTTGCCATGGGGACCTGATTGTATCCAGAAAACGCATCGAGAAAACTAAGCATTTCAAAACCGAGGTGGAATCCACAAGACTATCTATATGAGGCAGGGGATAGCAATCTTTGGGGCAAGCTTTTATTGAGGTTGGTGAAATCCACGCACATTATTCTCCACTTCCTCGTGGATTTTTAACCAAGACTACATTAGAGAGCCATTGGGGTACCGCACCTCCGAATGAACTCGCTTTAAGCAACTTTTCTACTTCTTCTTCAAATGCCTTCGCCCTTTCTCGGGCGTGGTTTCTCTTCCTCTGGATGACTGGCTTCGAGGTTGGGTCAACATTGAGGTGATGTTCCATGACTTCTCGAGGCACCCCTGGCATCTCTTCGACAGTCCAAGCGAACACATCCATATTGCGCTTCAGGAAACCAAGGAGCTCCTCATGGTGATTGTGGGGAAGCTCGCCTCCAAGTTGCACCATTTTCACAGGGTCACCTTCAAGAAGTGGGAGCACTTTCAGTTTCTCCACAGGGGTGGGCCTTCTCGCCTCCCTCTCTTGATCCTCGGGGTCCAACCCCTCAAGTGCAAGGGCTTCGGACGCTCTGCTTGATTCTCCTCCTTTGTCCTTGAGCGCGGTAAGATAGCACCGTCTCGAAGCTGGCTGATCCCCTCTCACCTCTCCCATTCCTCGTTCCGGTGTAGAATTTCACCATGTGATAGGGATGAGGGGATACCGCAAAGCATGTGAAGGAGTGGCCTTCCCATTATGGCATTATAGCTCGAAGAACACCTCACCACCAGGAAATTGGCCGAAGCGCTAACTGTCCGAGGGGCCTCGCCTAGGACAACAGGCAAAGTAATGACCCCTCTGTGGCAAAGCGGATCTCCATTAAACCCCTTGGGAGGGATCGTGTGGGCCTCGATTTTCGCTCCGATCCCCATCCTCTCAAGGCATCCTTAAGATTATGTCAACGGAACTCCCGCCGCAGTTTTACTCAAGATCCCCGTACATCACGAAGGCGTCACTTGGAAAGCAACTACCAAGGCATCATCATGTGGCGGCGACACGCCTCGGAGATCCTCATTCAAAATGATATGGGGATCTAAGATCGCTCCTCTTCAATGAGCTAATTCACTCGCATGACCCCTACCATCCGTGCATAATTCTTCCGGACGATGAGCTTTCTCCCCACACCTGGTCCTCCCGAGATGAACTCCGGTGAAGCACCTTTGGGGGCAACTCCTTTCGTGGCTGCGGGCCCTCTGGTTCGGGTTGTTGTTGAAGCAGGAATTGATCGAGTTTTTTGGCCCGAACCAGTTCCTCGATTGCGTCCCTGAGGTGGATGCAATCCTCCGTTGTGTGGCCCCAAACCTGGTGATAGGAGCAGTATTTCTTGCTCCGTTTCATAGCACCGGACTCCTTCAGAGGGTCTGGTTGCTTTAGGATTTTCTTGCTTTGTATCTGCATGAAGACATTTTCCCTGGTGGTATTTAGTGGAGTGTAGTTATTATACCTTCCGGGGAATCTGAGTCTCCTTGGTTCTAGAGGTCCTTGATCATCCCGCCGAGGAGGTCGATCTTGGCCTCGATCCACTTCTCTTCGGGGCCTCTGCTCTCCTCTCCTCGGGTCCCTGCTTCCATCGGTTCGGGACTCTTCATGCTGGAACTCCCGAATCCGCTGAAGAGCCTCTTCCCTTCGGCCCGCTTTGAATTCTTCAGTGGCAATGAACTCCTGGGCTCTACTCATTAGTTCAGTGAAATCCCTCGGGATTGCCCCTGTGATCGAGTCCAGGAAGGGACAGTCTCGAAGACCCTCCATCACTCCAGTAACCTCCATCAATGAGTCTTGATGCGTTGTCTCGCCGTTTCTTTCTTTGAAACGATCTAAGTAATCCAGAAGACTCTCCCCTTCTCTCGCTTTGCATCTCGTGAGCATGGTGGATTCTTCTTAAAGCGTCTCCGATTGGCGAAGCTTAAAGAATGATCTGTTAACTGGTCGAAACTACGGATCGATTCCAAAGGGAGATTCCTGAACCAGCTGTAGGCCACTCCAGTTAAGGTCTTTGGGAATGATCGACACATAACCACCTCATTGAGACCATTAGTCATGATTTCAGAGCAGAAGTGCTCAACATGTTCGAAGGGGTCCGCCGTCCCATCATAACTCCTAATGTTTGGATCCTTGAATTTTTCAGGGAATGGTGCCTCCCAAATTGCCCTGATGAAGGGACTGAACATCCGGGGAACGTGGTTGAGGACCCTCTCCCGTTCATCCCTGAAATCTCGCCGGTGACCCTCCGGGGAGCGATGACGCTTCGGAGAAAAGCGCCTCGGGGAATACCGCTTCGGGGAGTAGTGATTCGGAGCATAATTCCTTGGAGGATGATTCCTTGGATGTCTCGGGGACCGGCGCCTCGGGGATCGACTCTCGAGGTCATGATACTCTTGACGGTGCTGCGGAGGTGTATATCGCTGGGGTGAATCATAATGCTGTGGGCCTCCTCGGGGAAGAGGGGCGTGGGGATTGGTACCTCCTACGCTGATTTGGCGATCTTGAGCTCCTCTTGCGTGGGTATGTCTACGCCCCGCCCCTTGCCTAGGGCTCGGCTCGCGGCCTCGCCTCGATCGAGGCGGAGCTTTGGAAGAAGAATCCACACTCTTCTTCCGGGAGGCGGCGCCACACTGCTGGGGAACGTGATTCCCGATCGCTCCCGGACCTCCGGCGTGGGGCGGCACTTGGGATGGTCGCTTTGAGTAAAATGTCTCTCTCGCCGCCATCGTTTGGGTAAGCGTTGCAAAGCCGCCGTTCCATTGCCAGAATCGACCGCTGGAACTTCCATCACCGGGCGTGAGGGGTGGGATTTGATCATGCCGCTGTCCTCGCTGGATCTCAGATGGTCTCGCCGGCCGTCACCGAGCTTCACCGCGCCTCTACGCTTCCGGGATCCGGCTCGCCCGATCTTCCTGGTAGTAGTCGGCATGGCCTTTGCTCAAAAGATCCCCTACCTGACGGCGCCAAAATGTTGATGCCTAATCTAGCCTGGGCAGCGGTTTCATAAACACTTGAATTTGTTTGAGATTAGGGGATTGGGAAACTGTGGAAATCCAAGCGTAAATTTAGAGAAGATGAGGGGAAGAGGAAGGAGGAAAGCTTTACGCGGAAAACCCTCCAAGCGAGTGGAAAAACCACGGTGGCTTTGAGCCAAATTCACTACTTCTTCCACGCATTACAATGCAAGGAGGGGACGAATCCTCCCTCCAAGATATGATTGGGAAAGAGAGGGCTTTCGAGAGTGGGTATTTTCCTCCAAATGTCTTTTTTTCTCCCCGCGCGGTGAGGAGGGTGACTTCTATTTATAGGCTCGTGGGTGGAAGCGGTTTGGCGGGAAAATCGCTATGGACGAGCCGGGCGCCGCGCCTTTTGATGCTTCAATCCTTCGGGACCTTCTAGAAGGAATGGTGACGCCATCGTTGGAAAGGCTCGGGTGCTTCAAGTGGAGCGCCTCGCTTCTCAACCTATTCGGGTCGAGAGGGGATCATCCTTCTGCTGTTGGCGGAAACTTTGGTGAGAACTCGAAGGGCTCTGGTTCTTGCTATGGTAGCATTGAGACTCGAGGGAGTGAACCGTGAGCTTCGAGGGGGTGGGACGGACCACTCTCCACGTGTCAGGCCATCAGTGGGCCTCGTGTGGGGCCATCAGTGGGCCAGGTGTCATCTCTCTTTTTCCCCTATCAATATATATATATATATATATATATATATATATATATATATATATATATATATATAACCTATCTTATGTTACAAACTTCATCCTCTAGATAATTTTGAAATGCCAACTCATCCATCATTCATGAAAGTTCATGAATATTTCAAGGCATATTCAAGATCTTCAAAACTTTTACTATAATGAAGAAATTTCTAGTTGATGCTGGACTACCTCGAGGATTCTAGAAAATGGTTCACTTTTAACATAAATACTTCATTAACATCAGAAGCGAGGTTGTGGAACAAGATGGAGTTTTTCCTTCATTCTCATAGTTGCTCTCTAGCTTACTTGTTTTTCATCTTTCACGTAATCAGGCAATTTCCAATCAAATATGTTAACAAGGTTTGTAAAGCAAGTTGTAAAGTAGAGATAGCAAACTGCACTCCTAGACATACTCTTCAGCCTTCACCAAAGGGAATTAATTCATAGTCTAACCCTTTGAAATCTATGGGACTATTCACAAACCTCTATGGTTGAAACTCTTCTGCATCCCTCCAGACCTTAGTGTCCCTTCCCATTGACCAAAAGTTGATGATGACCTTTGTTTTTCCAGGTATGTGATAGCCTTCTATTTCACAACTTTGTATGGTTTTTCTAGGGAGCAGCAATGAAGCGGGAGGATGTAGACGTAGTGTTTCTTTAATCACAGCTTTGACGTAGTGCATTTCACTCAGGTCGTCTTCTTTAAGCATAGATTTTCTTGTTGCTTTGACGTAGATTTTCTTTAAGCGGATTCCAGGCCCCTAGCACGTGCATAGACCGGCCGTATCTGAGTAGAGTCAAGCTCAGCTCGAATACAAGGCCTAAGTGTAAATCAGCAGATAACAAGTAATAATAAAATCACACTCAAGTCCAAAAGAACATAGAGTCATAAGGGTCCATAGGCCCTATACAAAACTAGGTCCTTATACGGGTCCTAAATAAAATCAACTCTCAAAAGAAAAGTCAAGGGAGACTCTCAGACCTCAGATCTCCTAAAACAACCTCCCAGACAATCTCCTCAGCATTGACCCCTAAACCTTGGGATCTGTAAAAGAGAGAAAGAACAAATGCATTAGCTTTCGAATGGAAAGCTCAATAAGTACCCCTGCGGGCTAACAAAGACATAATAACAGCATGTCAAGTAAAGGACCACGTCCTAAGAAAAACATAACTCTAGGAGTCTACCACAAATGAATCCAAAGGCACGACCCCTAAGAACAGAAGACCTTAAGCTCTGTGTTGAGTTTCAAAGAAAACTCAAGGATCACTCCCGGTTAGTATATCCAACTACGCGCTGTAAACACGACCCTCCGGTCGTAAGTCGGTAGTACCACCCCTCATACGTGTCGACACGACCAGCGTATCATTCCCACTGACGGGTAGGACTACCAGAGTATCGCCTCTTTAGCGCCAAGAAGGTAAATACCGTGGTGTCCTATCCCCGGCATTTCTATCTGGAGCTCTCCCCACGCCCACGGCAGTCCTGCAAGAGACCACAAACAAACTGTGGATACCAACATCCCGAAACAAACATACATGCTCAATAGGAATTAAAATCATAAAGATAGCATGTATGAAATCAATAAAGCAACTATCAACATAATAACAGCAAAGCTAAGAAAATTCCGAAGAGTGGGTACAAGGCAAGTGTACTTACCTCTTACTGGTACTAGAAACCCTCCTAGTCACCTCCTGAAATGCCTCTAGGACTCCCCGAGAGTATTTGACACATAGAGTTTCTATTAGTGCCAAAATTCTAATAAAACCCTAAGTTTCTTGATGCGCATGCATAACTCTCATTTTTGGTTGGGCCTAGGCCCACCAACAGGTCCTTAAGACCATTTACTTGGTTACCGACCCATTTCACTCATTACCAAGCCTTTAGTTGACTTTCAACCCACACTAGGTCAACTTTAGTCAACTCTGGTCATCTGGTCGACCTTTCTCTTGTTTGCCGTGGTATGAACCCTAATAGGTCACTTCTAGTCTTTTTAGTCAAATTGGGCCCATCTATTAATCCCACAAAGTAGTCTTGTTATACCTTGCCATGTTCTATTTAATTTAGATAGAGCAACGTTTATCACATGGCGAGCCATGTTCCCTTGGGTTAAGGGTGGTCCAGGGTTCAACCCCTACTACCCACACCCCTTTCTTTTATTTATTATTATTATTTTTTTATATCTTGTCTGAGCCCACTTATTTTTCTAACCCAATCTAATTTAGGTCACACCATGAACCCCACGATTTTCTTTTCTTCAATTGATTTAATTAAATCAATTATCTCACCACTTAGGTCCAAGCCTTTGTTCTTTTCACTTATTTAATTCATCTACTAGTTTGAGTCCAACCATTTAAAATCAGCCCATTACAATTTTCAATTTAATCACCTAGATACTAGGTATTAAATCAATGAATTAACCTTGGCAATGATTTTCTTAATCGACTTAGGTATTAATTATTTAAATACCTATACTCAAATATTAATTATTTTTTCTTGATCAATTTGATCATCCACTGATCTAATTAGATAATTAACCCGATTAATTTACCCAAGCTTCCCTTTGATTTATCAAGTTTGTAACGCCCCGACCCGATCCTGGGTCCTCGGGTACGTGTGCAGACCGGCCGTAGCTGAGTAGAGACGGGCCCCATTCGGATACAAGGCCTAAGTGAGTAAAGCAGATAATGCAATAAAATAACTTATTTATTAAAAAAAATAACAGAGTTCTGCGAAAAATCATAAAAGGGTTCATATACCCTACAAATACCAGGCCCTATAAGGGTCCTACGAAATAAAATGCCTCACACAAAATGAAAAGATAGATAAGGTCCTCGGACCTCTACAAATCCTCCCGACCCACGATCAGCTCCTGCGTGCTAGAGTCCTACGCCTCACGATCAGCTCCAAGTGCATGAGCTTTCGAATAGAAAGCCCAATAAGTACCCCTGCGGGGTTCAAGAAAATATGATATCAACAAATAAGAATATCAAAAGTCAAACTCGGGGCACGCCCCTCAAAACAATCCCTAGGAGTCCACCACAAAGAAACAAGCAAGGTAACAACTCCTAGCTATAGAAGCCCTGGAGCTCTGATATGAGTTCCAATGGAAGCTCCACAAATGTCTCCCCCGGTCAGTACCATTAGCGAACCTGCTGAGAACACGACCATTCGGTACGACCCTCGGGTCGTATGTCGGTAGCACCACCTCTCTACGTGTCGACACGGCCAGCGAATCATCCCCACTGACGGGCAGGACAACTAGAGTATCGATCCCTCTGGCATGACAATGCCGGAACATCAGGGTGTCCCGTCCCACATTGTCCGCAAAGGAGCTCACCTGCTTCATTGAATTCGGGCCGAAGAACAAACAAGTAGGGATCCCAACATCCCAGAACAAACAATCATGCTAAATAAAGGATTTCAATAAATCAAGAAATATGAATGAATACAAGCAGTATGTCACAATAAAGACATGTCAAGAAAACTCAGAAGTGTGGAACAAGGCAAGTGTACTTACCTAAAGTCACAGAGTCTCGTATTCCACGAGACTTCCCGACGCATCAACGTCAATATCTGATAAAGACAATACTATCCTCAATAAGTGTACTTGTCTATGATCAATACATCTACAATGCATGCTCTAACGGTCCAAGTCCTATTTGCGAGCTCTCCCTTGCACTCCGGTGTCATTTTACCTTAAATGACTACGTCGATTATTTCCACTCCAAAAATTTGATTAGTCTTGCTTATATAAATATTACAGATCTCTTTACCACAAAAGAAGTTGTGTTTTAGTGGCTAGAGCTTACAAAGCCCATGAGGGGGGTCTCTAGTTCAAATCCCCTCTCCTACCCCCTTTCTTTTCCCCTTTTATTTATTTATTTATTTGTTTCTTTTGGCTAGCCCATTCTTTCTTCTAAGTTAAATTCAACCCATAATAATCCATTAGGCCCAAGCCCATTTCAAATCACTAGTTGAATTAAAACCTACAAGTTAATCACCCAATTAATCATCAATTAGTAAATTAACTAATTGTCACTACCTAATCAACTGATTAGTTGTCCAAATTAATGAAATTAACTAATTACCAATTAGTCATCCATTAATCAATCCAATTCACTTAAGTTGATTAACCCAAATCAACTAACCTTTTGATTAGCCCAAGCCCGATTTGATAGTTGACTAGCTAACCAAAATAATAGATTTTAACTAATTTTCCAATTAGTTGTCATTCTATTAATTAACTAATTATTCGGTTAACTAACTAATTAGTTAATTAATTATCCCACTTGATAAATTCCTAGTTAACTAGCTTACTAATCAATTAGTTATCTTTAAACTAATTAACTAGTGAGATGAATTAACTTGGTTAACAAATAGATTACTAGTTAACAATTAACTAAATAATTTAGTTATTTAAAAAAAAAAATTTAAAAATAGTTCTCTCCCTCTCTCTTATCTTTCTCTGTCTACTCAGGCCGCGACCCCGCCTGGAGAGGTGATCGCACCCATCGTCGCCGTGGAGCTCCAACACCTGTCCGGCGGTCGTCAGTGAGCTCCCTGGTGGCCCGTACCTAGAGAACCATCTCCGTGGTTCCCCCTCCAGGCCGGCAACTACCTCCCCTCCTCCTCCTGTTTTCTAGGTCTGCGATAGCGCCATCTTCTCCGGCTTCCAGTCCCACGACAGAGACCGGCGGAGGGTCCTGCGGCCCCTCCTGCTGCTCACCACCCTATCATCTACTTCTACCATTCTCAGATTCATGCACAAAGGTTTTTGTGATCAAAAGCGTAGGGCTTACTGCAGTAATCAGCTTTGCCGTCGCCTGAGTCTCCTGAAGGTGTTCGTTGAGCTCCGGCCAGGCAGGGAACTCTTTAGCACTCGTCTCCTTCGGTCTTCAGCGCCACAACTCCGGAATATCCCTCTCTGTCTCTCTGTTCCTCACAGCGTTATGGAGGAGATCGCCGGTGCTTGGTGGCTCCTCAACGCTCCTCCTCGACTCCCCTCTTATAGGCCTCAAGGGAATCCCTACGCGATCGGTTCGCGCTGGCGAGAAGATTATGCTCCAATCATCCCCTTCCCACTTTCCTTTTCCGACATCAATCCATGCCTCCCGGTTTGGCAACACGCGGCCGCTGGCGGGGAAGATGACAGTGTTCGCCTCGGGATCGATTCTCTCCTCGGATGGACGGCGATCTCCCCATCTTGCATCGGATCTTTTCTGATCCTATATGGACGTCTGAGATTAGCAGGCGATGAAGGGCTGAGATCTAATCGCCTGCCTCGAGCTTAAAGTCCATCTCAAGATAATCTAATCGTAGCCGTCCAATCTTAACTGTGTGGTTTTTTCTAAAATTTTGCCGTTTAGTCCCCTCAACTTTTCTAAATTCTCTTGAAGGTCCCTGACCTAAGAGAGGGATGCTATTTCCATTAAGTACCTTGTCTTTTCATTATTATACTTAGGTCCCTCGCCAGAGACAATCACTTTTACCTTGCAGTCCTCGATCTTTATAAATTCAATTTTAGGTCCTTAGCAGGCAAATAATTTAGATTTGCAATTTAAATTAATTTTCCCTCTCCCTCCTTAATCCATCCTAATCATACCAACTTAGGACTTTCCCCCATTAATCAAATCAACCTTGATTTGAATTTATTTTCCCCATTTCCATTTTAGTCCAATCATGATCAATTTAGAGGGTTTCCTTATTTAATTAAATTGGTCACTTCCAAGTTTAACTAAATCAATCACTAATTAATTCAAATAAATCATGGAATAATTTATTTATTCTTTTTAAACTCTCTCATGACTATTTTACCAAAATGCCCTTGGGGCTTATACTAATCCCCAAATTGCCTATTAGCAAATTGATTAGAAAATAGAGGAAATTTTAAATCCTTTTATTTATTAAAAATCTTGGATTTTACAAAGTTAATAATTGTCACACTTGAACTATTAAAACAATTACATTTCCTAATTAACTAATTAAACATCAATCTATTAATTAATTTAATTAATTAATTATCCTTTTAACTAATTATTTTCCTTATTCTCCCTCACACCGTCACCACCTGAGCCTTGCCTGAGATCGTGGAAGTCTGCGGTGAGCATCCAGGCCTTTAGGAGGACCTGCACCGGAACCGGCGTCCCTCGCTGTGCACCGCCTTCGGATCAGCCGGGTTCTGTCGCCCTCAGTCAACCTCGCTAGAGCTTCACTCTCTCGGCCGAGCAACATACCTTCTCTGCTGAGCTCAAAAATGACACTCAAATGCATTCGCTTCAATTCTAAAAGCTACAGAAGAAGGAAGGAGCTTACCGGACGGCCGTGGACGCGAAGTAGCTTCTCCAGAGAGCTCACTGGCGTCGGGTGGGGTTTTCTCTGAGTTTTCGGAGAGCCCAGGCCGCGGCTTCCTCCTTCTTCCAGTCCCGATCTCCTCCTCGCCTGAGGACCACCGCAACCGAACCTGAACCCAACGGTGGGCGCAATACCGTCGAGTACTAACAGGAAAAACCTCTCCCTCTCTCTTATCACAACTCGCTGAAGCTCCACACGATATGTAACGCCCCGACCCGGATCCCTGGACCTCGAGCACGTCAACAGACCGGCCGTATTAAAGAAGAGATAAACTCAACTCGAATACAAGGCCTAATAATGTGATAAGCAGATAACAATCCATAAATAAAGCATAAACTCGAGTTCATAAGAACATAGAGTCATTAGGGTCCGTAGGCCCTATAGAAGTATGGTCCCTACAAGGGTCCTACAACAATAATAATGCCCACAAAGATAAAGATAAAGAAGACTCCTATAACCTCTGGTCCTCCGGAGTCCTCTCCCCAGGCTCTCTCCCCTCCTATACCTCGGAATCTGTAAAGAGGAAAAGAGAAAACACATGAGCTTTCGAAGGGAAAGCTCAGTAAGTACCCCTGCAAGTCACATGTCACAAATAGAAAATATGACAGTCAATGAGATCACAAAAATCAACAATATGACCCTAGGAGTCTACCACAAACAAGTCTAAGGTACGACCCAGATACAGATGCCCTCGGGCTCTGTAGAGAGTTCAAAGAGAACTCAGAGTTTACTCCCTACCAAGAAGTCCAAATTTTGGATATAAGTTCGACCTAAATGGTCGCTTTGACCCTCCAGCCAAAAGGCTCGGTAGAACTACCTCTTCTACGTGTGCTAACACCTGGTGTACCATGCCCACCGACAGTAAGACCTCCGCAGAGATTTGCTTCTCTGGTGAGGCCGCCAGAAGGTCAGTCCCAACCCCTCAACATTCCTAAATTGGAGCTTCACTAGCTCCACTGATTGGCAAGAGAACATAGCAAATAGGGACACCAACGCGTCCGTAAACAAGCATACATGCTTAAATGTGATTTAAGAACAGATATGAACAACATGTATGGCATCAACAATGCATGTAATAAGAATACATAGCAAGTCCAAGAAATCCCGTCACCGGGTGGAAACTAGGCAAGCGAACTTACCTCTAGAGACTAAATGTCTTCCTGGTCTCCTTTGAAATGCCTTACGTCTCCCCTGAGAGTACCTGGCATATAACGGTTTATTAGAATTATTGTTCCAATAGTTTCTATCTCTCTAAGTGTCCATGCATGCCTAGCGTCCTTGTTGGGCTTAGGCCCACTAACGGGTCTTAGGGACCATCTCTCGGGTTACCGGCCCTTATTCCGTTTCAGTGTCCCTTAGTTGACTTTGAACCCAACTTGGTCAAAATTAGTCAACTTTAGTCCACTTGTCGTGTCCAAATTTTATTTAGTCTTTTATGGTCACTTTAGTTGAGTTGGGCCCGTTTCAAAACCATTGCACCATTTAATTTGACCTTAGTCCCTTGAAGGGCATTTTGGTCATTTGAGTCGCTTTGACCCAATTATTGGTTCCTTAAAAATAATTCTCATTATAATATTTGGTAACCTTACCACATAAATCATAATCACACTAAACAATCAACTTAATCTTATTTCTTTAATCATGATGATTAATCCAACTTAACAAATAGGTTAGACCCAAGCCCAAGGTGGTCTAGTCTATCCAGGGACCTTTTACTATTATCAAAGTTCAACTAATCTAATTAGTTAGATTAGCTTAATTAGATCAATTTCATGTTGCCGTCAAGATTAAATATCTACCGTTACTATAACTGAATTTCTTCTCATAATCATCTTGATTATTTTAGATAATCAATTGGGTTTTGTTATCCTAACAATGCTTCTATAACCATTCCACTATAGTGATCGATAAAATAAAAAAAATAATTGTCTTACTAGCATAGTTTCCGAATAATTAGTTCATCTAACTAATTACCACTTGTCACTTTTCTATAGTTTCAAATTTTATTATCTCATCTAGCTAAGTATTATTTGCAACAATAATTAGCTATAACTATAGCCAAAGAGAGAGAAAAAAATATAATTTAAATAATGTGTCACATCCCTAGTGTCATTTATTTTAATTGAAACCTTACCCCTCTTAATATTTTGTCACACCTCTAAGTTATGTGTTTAATTAAAACATTATCCTTATATATATAATATCATATTTTCATCTTCTTCAACCTCGCGTTCTCTCGCTCCGCCGACTGCGCGCCCATGGGAAGAACATCTCCGGAGAGCTCATCACGTCCGTGTCCGACAAGAAATGTACCTGCTGCTCTCTCGGGCCGGGCCCATGCTCCCGTGTGGAGATGGTTGTCGCCACCCTCCTTCTCGTGAGTCCTCCCCAAATGAAGCTTGTGTCAACTCCGGGCGAAAGCACCATGATGCATGCATATAACTTTAAATGCCTACGTAAGGGAGCGTAAGCTTACCGGAAGTGAATGAGCGTTAAATGTAGCTTCCAAGGAGCTCCCGATTCCCCGGGCGGAGGGGTTCGCTCTTTCCAAATGAGGCGGGCTTCTCCGCGGACGGCAGCAGCACCCTTTTGCCTCTCAAGTATCTTGGCCTCCACCTCTAACCTAAAAACACCACTAGTCTTTCTTTCCCTCCCCGATCACGGCCCGAGAACTTCTTCTCCTCGGTGGCTCACTACCCTCTGTCTCTACACGCAACAGAGGTCGCCTCTTATATAGAGGAAGGAGACGAAGCTGCCGTAAACGTCATAGCGTCAGCTCCATCGTTAATGGCCGACCTTCCCCGCCAGAACGGCCGAGAAGACGCCAGGGTTGCCGGCCGTTGAGGGAGAGGTCACCGAGCCTCGTGATGAGAACTCTTTGATCCTACGGTCAAAACTCGATCGAGATCAACGGCCAAGATATTTAGTTAACGGACGGCCAGATATACTCGTGGTGCCTCGAACCTAAGTTGATCTACAGATAAGCGGTTCTCACGCACCCGCACGGCGGGGTTACTCTCACTGCCTTTACTTTCTCTGTGCCTCGGATCCAACATGCGATCAGATGGAGCAATTACCTGACCGACACGTGGCTTCAAGACAGCCCTTATAATGTCTCGCGATAGCGCGATCTCCACGATCTTCTAATCTTGTGAGAGGAATAATTCCCTTTTAGTCCCCCAGACTTCTCGAAATTACCAGATAACCCCCCTGGTCACCATAAACCCTATCTAGGGTTTTAAACCCCTTTATAACTTTTTTTTTTTTATAACTCCCCATTTAAACTCTTGAGAATTTATTTAACTTAATGAATAATTTTAAGAAAATTTTTAACACCTTCAATTCTTAAAATTTCTGGGATTTTACACGATAGATCTCGAGTTCTTCGAGTTCTGTCCACTAGTCCTAGCTGCGTCTGCTTTTATAGATACAGGGAGCCGAGAAGACGATTCTCTTCAGCTCCTGCAACCGTTGGCGACGGCCGGCCTCAGCGCGAGTAACGGTCGGGGAAGAAGGCGGAAGTTGCGGTGGCGTTCGCAGCTGGGGTAACGGAGGCCGTGCCTCGTGATCCGACTTCTCAGATGGGCGGTGAGGATCATTTAGATCCCATCCAACGACCTGGAGCACATCCCAAGCCTCGTATCTATCAACACTAAGATCAACGGTCGTGATCGACATAGAGTCAACGGCCAGATCTTCTCCATATGCCTCACATCCAACACACTCCCAGATGAATGCCTCTCAGCCAGCCACGTGGCCTCACAGATGGCCTAGTAATGCTCTGCAATCTGCACAGATCTGAGATCGTTTGATCTTGGTTGTTGAATCCTTTCTATAAGGGTTTTCGTCTGGACTTTAACCAGAAGTCCCTGATCCTTATTAAATTACATAAAGGTCCTTCTTTGTGAGAGAGGAAAATCCCTCTCTGATCCTCAATACTTTTTGAAATTAATACAAGGTCCCTAACGACCTCCACTAACCTAATTACGGTTTTATTCTTTTAAATTTCCCCTTTCCCCCATTTGATCAAACTATTTAGTCACTTAGGGAATTCCTTTAATTTATATTCTTTTTAAGGAAATTAAACACCTTTTTATTTAAAAAAAAATCCTTAAATTTTACACTATTCCTCTTACATCATTTTGTAACTTCCTCATCACTTTTGGATTCCTAAAGAGCTCTACCATACCCCATTCTAGAGCTATATATGTTGTATCAGTCCCAGCAGCAAACATGTTCTATTTCATGAATTTATGCAACAAAGAAAAAGTTTGATTATTAGTGGTCCATCTCAATAAAAACAATTGAAATTTAAAGTCAAGAAAAGAAGATTACCACTAGGAGAGCTTTGATGTACGTGGTCATTAGTAAGAGTGATATTAGTGTTAGGATCCCTTTGGATCAGTGAGAGCAGGACGTCTACAAAATTATCATCCTTGATATTCTCATCCTTTCATCTCATGTGTTCCTGAATCATCTGACTTAAAACAGCATCCCACTTTCTAAAATTCCTTTTAGCTCTCCCATCCAAGCCAAGAAGTGAGGTTAACCATCCCAGTGAAGGAAAATAATCCTCCAAACTGAAGCCACTAAGTAAAATAATGTTCTCCTCTATCATTTCGCGAAATGTCTCGTTGCTAGCTACCTTCTTCTTTCGAAAACTTACTCATTACTGTTCTGCAAAGCATATCATTGGTGAAGCAGTAGAACAAGTGGCTCATGTTCAGTGCCTCTGATGGAGAAGAAGATGCTTGAGAAATAATCTTATCCATCAAGTGTGCAACCTCATCCTCTCTTGAAGCATGAAAGGATTGCACCCTTCTTACACTGAGGAGATTTGTAACACTTATCTTTCTCATTTGCCTACAGTAGATCACCATATGGTGCCATAGCCATGTCATGGTTTCCATAGAGCAAAATATCAGCAGCATTGAGATGAGGCCTGCTTGCAAATTTGAGATCATGAGTCTTCATGACCTCCCTCGCCATCTCAGAAGATGAAACCACAAGATTGGGAACTTAACCCAGTTTTAGAATGAGAGCCAATTTGGTGGGGTAGAGAGCCAATTTGGTGAAGGTTTCCAAGGAGTGGTAGGTTCCATGGAGAAGGTGGCAACCTTACTCTCTTAGAAAAGAGTAGTTTTATGCTTATCACTAGTAAAATGGGAAGTAGCAACGAGAGAAAAGCAAGAGAACTTAGAAACTCATAAGCCATTGTGTTCTGGTTTGAGCTATTGCTCCTCTGTATTTATAAGCCACTCTTTTATAGTGGCAAAACTCAATTAGAAATTCATAAAAAAAAAACTCAATTAGAACAACACCTTGATCAGATTAGCAACTTATTATTAAAACGTTTCAAATTAGTGTTCCAATAATTTCCTTTTACGCTAAATATCTTTCCATTAATTATTTTGCCTCTTGGATTTTCTACATCTATGTACCTGCCTATGTTTGGTTATTGCATATAGTTCGAATGGAAAATAAAAGCGTTCTTATCTTGCTCATATTTTTCTACATCTAAAGCGTTGTAGGGTTGTTTGAATTTGAGGAAAACTGTATACATAGATCTCTTGAAAGTTTGGCATCACCTCGAGGTATCTATCTATAATACTAAGCAGAAGAAACGGTTGCAATGTTTTTTTTTATTTTAAAAAATAATCTAAAAAAACAAGAAAATTGGATTGGAGAATTCCGAATTTCTCAGATTTTTGACTTTTATAATTTAAAAATCATAATACACGATCACGCACGATCGCGTGGTTTCCGATGGTTGTTATATTACGATCATGTTTCCTAGTGGGTGTTACTGAGTGATATCCCTTTCCATATCTCACATAATTTCAAATCAAACAATACGTAAACTTCTTTCTCCATTTGGTCACGAGCAGATTTTCTCCCTTTCGGTATCAATTTTTTTTAAATTTTTAGATTATTTTGATATATTTTTGGAATCGTCAATTGAATTGATTCGTGTTAGAAAATACATTAAATTGTACTATTTATTTTGATTATAGTTTTCTGATCTTTCTTATGCGGTAGCTCAAATTCTTTTGGTGCAAAACTAGGGTTTTTGTTTGGAAATAGAAATGATTGCTAGAATTATTGTTCTTTATCTAATTGTTTCACATAATTCGGGTTTATAGCCCAGTTGTGATTATTTCCTAGAAATTTGTTTTTTTAAAAAAAAGGATGCTTTCCATCCCTTTTCTGCTTATATTTTTGCTCGAGTTCATTTTTAGCAACTGTCCCTTTTTTCCCCTAAAGTCCTAAATTTTCATATTAATTTAAAATTCTGTATGGGGGTGTTTGATATAAGTTCAAGGATGGAAACTGTCAATATGAGATTTTTTTTATTAATAGAAGGCTCATGAACAGAACCGGTTTGTGTTTGGAAATAGGAATGATTGTTTCGCAACATTCAGGTTTATATCCCAAGCATGGGTTATTTCTTAGAATTTTTTTTTTTTAAAATGATGTTTTCCATCCCGTTCCTAAAACCGCAAAAAAAAATGAAAAATTTAGATTAGACTTATCGAAATTTGTGAGATTTTTAATTTTTGAAATTTAAAAATCTAATACATCGTGTTGTTTCCTCAAGTTGTTATACCACGTGATATTGAGAGCAAACTTCTCTCTCCATCAGAGAAAGAATGGGATTGGTAAGGAGAAAGTTTTTTTTTTTTTTATGTTTGATTTTGATTTTCTTTCAAAAGGATAAAAGAGTGATTTTTTTGTATTAATGTATTATTTGTGTTTTTTTTATGATTTCGACTCCTGCCAGATTCTAAGCACTTTTTGGATTCAAAGAAGTTAGTTACTCCATCGTTATTTCAAAAGTTGGAAACAGGTATGTGTTGATATTGTCTTTTCGTATTATTTGTATTAAATTATTTCTTTAGTTTTTTAAATATACTATCTCTTATTGTTTTTTAAGAAAATTCAAACTACTGTGTTACAGTTGTTTTTTTAATTAAATTTAGTTTAATCAACAACATGTATATTTTTTAATCTAAATTTTAATTTATTATTTGTGATTGCTTTTTTTCAACTTTATTACACATAATTTTTTTTCAAAAATGATGCTTTCCATCCCGTTTCAAAAAACCGTAAAAGAAAAAGAAAAAAATTAGATTGGACTTATCGAAATTTGTGAGATTTTTGGTTTTTTAAAATTTACAAATCTAATACATGGTGTTGTTTCCTCATGTTGTTACACCACGTCATATTGAGCACAAACTTCTTTCTCCATCTGAGAAAGAATGCGAATTTGTAAGGAGGAATTTTTTTTTATGTTTTGATTTTGATTTTGTTTCTAAAGGTAAAAGAGTGATTTTTTTATTAATGTATTATTTTGTGTGTTTTTTTTATGATTTAGACTCCTGCTAGATTCTGGGGACTTTTTGGATGCAAACAAGTTAATTACTCCTTCATTCTCTCGAAACGTGTTGATATTGTCTTTTCTAGTTAATGTATTATTTGTATTAAATTTTTTTTTATTTTTTTTAAATATACTATCTCTAATTGTTTTTTTCTTTTAAGTTAAGACTACTGTGTTACAGTTGTTTTCTTAATTAAATTTAGTTTAATCCACAACATATATATCTTTTTAATCTAAATTTTAATTTATTATTTCTGATTGCTTTTTTTCAACTTTATTATACCTAAATTTTTTTACTTATTTACTCCATTTTTAACATTCTCTCTCTTATGGTGGTTTTATTAAGAGATGATATTCAATATTTTATTAACGTTAACACTTCTTAAACTAAAATTATTTAATTTAAACTTTAATTATGATTAAAAAAAAAGATACGCTTAGTATGACTTCTTTAACTAAAATGATTTAGTGTCTTTTGTGATTTACTCCATTTTAAATATTCTCTTTGGTTGGTGGTTTTATTATGAGATAAAATTCAATATTTTATAAACACTTCTTAAACTAAAATTATTTAATTTAAACTTTAATTAATAACATATCATGTGGTTTTATTGAAAGGATACGATTTAATATTTAATACTTAATGACTTCTTTAATCTATATTTCTTGATATAGATTTTTCCTAATCAAATTTAAATAGCAGGTTTCAAATAATATAGATTGTCATGTTGTCTAAAAAGTAATACAGTTTGCTCTGCATAGTTTTTTTCTAGAGAAATGATTTGATTAAATAGTACTATTCAGCAAATTTGATTAATTTTTAGATGATTTTCTAAAGATTATGTTTCAATCATTTAAAAGACTCACGGTTTTGGTGAAATAAAAAACATAGGTAATTATTAACTTTTCCTTTACTATATATTTTTTCTCTAAAATTTATTATTAAATTTGAAATAGATTGTTTGGTGTTTAAATATTTTCTATTTTTAAATGGCATCTAAATGTTATTTTTATCCAATTTTTTCATCTTTTTTGGTCATTTATCTTTTACTGTTCATGATATCTTAATATTTACCTTATCACATTTTATTCTTGAACTTTTAAGTAACATCTGGATATGTATTAATCCCAAATGCTTCTTCAATTTGAATTCCAATTTAAATGTTACTTCAATTTGAATTGGTTTCAAATTTCAAAGATATTAAAAATTATTAATGTTATCCATTTATTATTATTATTATTACTTTGTATTTATCCTATATTGTTCATGATATCCAATTCTAATTTAAGCAGTGTTTTGGATAACTTCAAAGTCCTTTTTAAAACAATACAAAGATTCTTTAAAAACAATACAAGAATTCTCAAAACCATGTCAAAATCCATTTAAAAAAAATACACATATTATTTAATATATAAATTTCATACCTCCAAAAAATATCATCCAAATATTGAAACCTTCATCCTATATTATTTGTTTTGTTCATTTCTTTTTTTTGATAATTTACAAATTGAAAAATTTATTTATTTAGTTCATTTAAACTAATTCTTAAAATCATTAATTAGTTTATAAAATTTATTTAAAAATCAAAACTAATTAATAACTAACTCGCCCATTAAATCAAATCTCTTGAAATCTATAATCCTTTTCCGATAATGCTTAACAACAATACAAGAATTCTCACACCATATCAAAATCTTTTTAAAAACAATACACATATTATTTAATATATAAACTACATAACATCAAAAAATATCATCCAAATAATGGAACCTTCATGCTAAATTATTTGTTTTGTTCATTTATTTTTTGATAATTTACAAATTGAAATATTTATTTATTTTCTTCATCTAAACTAATTCTTAAAATCATTAATCAGTTTAGAAAATTTATTTAAAAACCAAAACTAATTAATAACTAACTCGCCCATTAAATGAAATCTCTTGAAATCTATAATTCTTGTCCCATAATGCTTAAAAACAATACAAAAATTCTCAAACCATATAAAAATATTTTTAAAAACAATACACCTTATTTAATATATAAATTTCATAACTTCAAAAAATATCATCCAAATAATGGAACCTTCATGCAAAATTATTCGTTTTGTTCATTTATTTTTTGATACTTGAAAAATTAAAATATTTATTTATTTAGTTCAACTAAACTAATTCTTAAAATCATTAATCAGTTTAGTAAAATTTATTTTAAAATTATGTACGATTTAGGGTTTAATACATATAAAAAATTATGTTCCTTATAAAAAATTTTGAACGTCGACGAATAATTAGCTTCACTCATAATATTAATATGCTAACGCAAATTCAAGAAAGATTATCAAATTCGGCTAGCATTTGAATTTATAAGGGGTTTTTGGGGAAAACTCAAGAGAATCAAGAAAGAACAAACCAAAGAGAGGAAAACCAAAACTTTAACGTGGAAACCATCGGGGGAAAAACCACGGGTTTCCCATTTGGGAGAAATCCACTATCGATGCTCTTTCAGTGTACATGAGAGGGAAAGGAGGGTTAAGGGAGGGAGAGAGACAATGGGTGTCCAAAGATCAAGTCCTTTGACAGGTGTAAGGTACCTGCTACTTATAGGTTTTGGGTGTGCCTTCTTTAGACTTCAGCTCGCTTGTCAATTCTTCTAGAAGGACTCAGGGCTCCTCGGCAATCTCCTCGTATCTTCTCGCTGTAGAATGCTTCGATATGCTAGTGAAGACATGGGCTCTAAACGGGGAGTCTTCCCCTCGGAATCGAGGAGCAGTTGTGCAACACCATTATCCTTTTCAGTACCCAGGTGTCACACCAGCCAGATCTAGGGAATGAACCCTAAACCTAAGGCTGTAATCTGCTAATTAACTAAAGAATTAACAACATGCGGAAGGTAATAAAGCAAACTTATTATAACAAAATCCTCAAACGAGAGATATTGTTTAATACATCACCAATTAAATATTGTCTGAAACATAAATTCTCACAACACTCATAAATAGATAACAGGATTTCTAGACATTGAGTCAGAGCCAACTACAGTACATCTCCTCTACTCGTGGTCAAACGACCCACTAGAAGTTCTCCTATCTAACGTCCTGCGAAAACAGTGTCAAGAAGAGGGGCTGAGCTATTGGAGCTCAGTGAGCGGGAACAAACTGTCGGGTGTAACTATACCCGTAGATTAAGTAAAACTGTAAAGGAAATCCGGCGTGTAAAACAGAATAGAAAATGCTGAATTAAAATACTGAAATCTGTGCTGAATACTGAGCAAGTAAACATTAATCAAGGTATTCTCTTAAAAATGCATATCTGAGTTTCTGTTTCTCTGTCTTGTGAATTAAATATGAAACCGACATTCCCCCTGGGTAATCTGTACCTGTGCCCTCTCTCTCTCTGAGATGAGCTCTATCTCTAGAAGGCGAGGAACGCGACATCATCTAATACACAAGACTATTCTCTGACTACACATCTACTTCAATACTGTATGGCCAGCGACCAACAAGTATATCTGATACAAGTGGTCGACAATATATACGTACACTAAGCATCCGAAGGGATGGAAAGGGGGTTTTGATTTTTATAAAATGGAAGTTTTTTTTAAATAGATAGCTCGGACTTAAAACAGAATTTAAATCACCCCTCTCCTAACTCAGTGTCGTACTCTCTGGCTTTACATGAACCACCGCTAGTCTATACATGTACATCAATAGAATGTAATCTAACTGTATCTGTAACTGTTTCTCTTTTCTGTTACTGAATACTAAGCATGAAAATGGGTTAATAAAACTCTAGAAACTTCCATAAAAACTCATAGTTCATGCTTTCAAAACTGAAATCTGAATCGTATAAAAATACGGTAAAACATACGAACTATACAGGTAGATTCCCCTCACCTGAGTCTGGGTCGAGTTAAATCTGACTCGGTCCTTCGGCGATGGACTTGCCTTTGCCCTTTCCTGATAGTTGAAATATGAAATTCATAAATGTGGGGGTCTTATTCTTGACTCGTATTCTAGTCTAAACTAATAGAATACAGTAAATTAAATACGAGATTTACACTTCTCACTAACCTACTTATTCCATCATTATCATGTCTTAGAATTTCTATCATGCTTTGATAAAGTATCTACTTGCTAATCTCGACATAATTAATCTAGGTATATTGGCAAAAATTTTGGCAGCACCTTCTCTAATTGTAGGGCTCCGAAATTCTACAAACATTCGCACATAATACACTAAATTGACAAATCATCATACAAGTCAATTTTAACATCTCACAGCCCTAGTAATTTATAATTTCAAATCTTCAATTCCTCAATGGTTTCAAATCTATGCAATCCATTCACTAAACCCTTTTCATTCAAGGTTTGAAATGCTCACGAAGGGTTCGAGCTTGAAGATGCCGGGCTGGTGGTTGCGTGACTGTGCAGGTAAGTGTCGGAGAGAGGTGCGACGTAGTTGAGCTAAAGGGGCTGCTGTGAGCTCGTGGCGGAGTTGCTGGAATCTCCGGCTCGGGGGAAGACACCGGCGGGCAACGACGTGGAAGCCTCGAGGGACGCTCGTGCGGTGAAGGGCGGTACCGCCATTGCCAGGCTTCGATTAACGTCGGAAGGAGCTCCGGCGTGGGTGAGCTGGCTCACGCGAGGGGGTTTGGCGGGTGGCTGGGGAAGGTCGATCTCGCGAGCAAGAGGGAGAGGCGGACGTCTCTCTGACTTAGAAACGAAAGAGGGGAGGGAGAGAGAGAGAAATACCTTTCTATCTCTCTTCCACTCTTCTGAACTTTGTAAAAGTAGTTTTCTTTTTAATTAAATTTACTATTTTCTTTTCATTTTTTTTGGTTAAAACATTATATTAAGTTATCTTATAAAAATTATTTAATAATCTATAATATCTTCTAAATATCTCCACTATATGCCGAACGACTTTTCGTCGACCCTATCTTCTTACTGTGCCGTCACGAGGGCGACTAATGATATTCTCTGGCTTGTTTCTATTTCAGACTAGATCCAGGAATCCCCAAGGGTTAGAGCGCACCCCAAATGACACGAACTCAATGTAGCATCATCATGGGTCGCCCTTTTCTTCCTCACCTGCATCCGCGAATCTCGGCTTTTGACTCGGCTAGATCTACTTTATTGGGACTCTAATTTTTTTCCGATATTCCTACTTAATAAATCTGGATTAATTAATATTAAATTAATTTCTGGTTTAATTAATCTACTCGGCCGACTATCCATCTCCAACTTTTCTATAAAACTCTGGCCTGTCCCAATAAGGCCTCTCTCGGCCCTATAGTTGCGAGAATGGATTTCGGTCCTTTTTTATTCTAATTTTATTTTAACTTGAGATTAATATTAATTAATTTGTTTTAAGTTAATTAACCTCATTTAAAATTTTGGAAATTCACTGAATTTTACTTGTCAAATTTTGGGATGTTACAAGTTGTTTTATAAATCCGAGGAGTGATAGATTTGTTGTTGCCGGAGAGGGCGTTCACGAAGTTGTGCAGACAAGAGCGTCCAGCGATCCGAGGAGGTGCATAACCGAGGCGATGACGAACTAGCTGGATGAAACTGATTGCTCAGATTTTTCCATTTGTCAATCTGGGTTGACTCCATGTGTCTCTCCAAACTTATCCCTATCATCAGTCCCTCCCCAAGTATGCTTGTGCGAGCTAAGCATATAAGAAGTGGCTCGTGGTTATTCCCAGGACTCCCGAAGAGGGTCTCTGTCAGTGAAGCAGCGAGGCGCAGGTGCTTCGGTCCTGGACTCGATAGCGGTTCGGTAGAGAGGAATCTTGCGTTACAAGATTCATAGATCCTGATTGTACTTCGTATGGGTAGGTGAAAGGTCCAATCGTTGAGCGAGGCAGAGGGACGCATTAAATGCCTTGTGCCCTTTTGCCTCCACAAGGCCTCTTTTCGCAGGCGCCGCTAGGCTGGAATGATTGCGTCGATCCCATCAATACTCTACGTGGCTCGCATCCACTTAAGTTGCTTGTTGCGTTCCGATCCAAGTCGTTCCTTTCATGTCCACGTGTTCGGTTTGGATTATGCGCATATTGGAGAGGGGGGAGGGGGGGATCTGGACAGTTGGGGAGTTTCATCGATTAGACTTGTATTTCAAAGAGGATTTCCCTCTCAAGAGAGCCAAGTCCATCTTCTCTGTCGCTGTCTGGCGTTGTATGCATAGAGACCTCCTCGTACTCATCCGGACATCGCTCATGGCTTCAAATACTGCGTCTTCTTCCTCTTCAGCTTTCTCTAACATTTCTTTGCCTCCTGCTCCTCCCGTTTTTGCACTTGAACCCTTCCTCGATCCCTCTAAGAGGGCAAAAGCTTGTTCCTCTACTTATCCCAATCTTTACCTTCCTAAGTTAATCCATCAGGTAGCTCTAGAATATAAAATTACTGGCGTTGTTTCCCCATTAGAGTATAGAGTCCCGGCTCCTTCTGAGCGCTCGAGTGCTTCTTCGAGGGAAGGGGAGATTGCCATCTATTACGATGTGTTACTTGCTGGTCTTAGACTCCCTTGTCCCCAGCTTTTCTTAGATATCTTTAGGGAATTTAAAATTTGCCCATCTCAACTATCTCCGAACTCTTGGAGGTGCCTCTCTGGTTTTGTGATCATCTGTACCCGATGACAAATAAAGCCTACTGTTTCTCAGTTTAAACTTTTCTTTAGTTTAAGTAAGGAGAGGAATACCGATTGGTATTATTTCGGGGCTCGGCTGAATAGGAGGTTCCTCGGTCCCGTTCCCTCCTCCATAAAGGGATGGAAGACAATGTTCTTCTTTGTCTTAAGTAAGGAGGGTCTAGGGGTTCGGACTCTGTGGGGTACCCCGAAAATCCTTCCGTTGGACAACAAAGAGCTTTTGCCTGAGGAGGAACGAGATCTAAAGAAGCTTAAAGAATATTTTGATGTTCCATTTGACAAATATCTGACTCCCGAAATCTTAAGCGTGACCCTAGGTAGGGCTTCGCTCATTTTTTATATCTCCCTACTTTTTTTACTTCTGTTTGGAAGATTTTGGGATGTGACTTGGTTTTTTGTTTGTTTTGGCAAGAAAACCAATAAGCCCTATGACCGCATTGACTGTCTTTTTGGCTGGTGTACGAGCAAATGAAGCGAAACTGAAGGCAGCAAGAGAGGAGAAAAAGAAGAGGAAGGCTGCTAAACTCGGCATTCATCTCGAGGAGCCCCCGAAAGAAAAGGAAAAGGAACAGGTCAAAGGGGGGGAACCGCAGGGGCTGCCTGTGGAGGACCACGATGAGGTTCCTTGACCCGTATCTGAGTCAGGTCGAGGACAAATAGAAATGGCTGTGGAAAGCGCTTCTTCTAGCAAGGCACCGAAGCGGAGAAAGAAGGTTGTCGTTCAGAAAATATCTCCTTCTGACGACGACGTTCCCATCTTTGAAAGGAGAAAAAGGATTCGAACTTGAGGCGATGCTTCCCCCACTACTGTCTCTTCTAAGGAGCATGACTCGGGCGATTCTCTAGTCTGAGAAGTAGAGATGGTGCTGGATGTCTGCGAAGAAGAAGAAATAAACACCACCTCGGTTACTACCGAACCTCTAGGCCGAACCGTTGGGGGTGAGGACACGACAGGTTTCATGGTGGATTCTTTTGCCAAAATGAAGGGGTCCATTTCTGAACTGGAGGGGCCTGGCAAGACATCGGGGAGCCGTTCGAAAATTGGGTTCAACTCCTTCGATGGTCTCCTTTGCCATGACCCCGTAGTGGTTGCGGTCTCTCTAGAACTTCTTTGAACAAAAGAGTTTGACGCAAGACTCCACTGTTTTGAGGAGACCGAGCTGGTAGCTCATTTATGTATTTCTGTGATATCGGTAAGTATTTCTATAGCATTAATTTCGAGGCCCCTCGTGAGCCATACTGATATTGATTTTGCTTCCCATTACAGAGTAGCGCCTTAATGGACCGTACGGCTAATCTCCTCGAGAGGGAGAGTCATCTCCGTGCCACCGTCTCGTCTTTGCAAGTCGAGAAGCAAGAGTTGGAGACTGAGTTCTCCCTTTTGAAGGGAGAGAAGGAAATGGTAGAAGGCTCGCTTAAGTCCTCGGGATCTCAATGCCAAAAACTGTTGAAGGAGAAGATCCAGTTGGAGGGGCGAGTGTAATCCCTGAAGGAGGAGGTCAAGGACCTAAAACGGGGGTGGATGCGATCAAAATTTTGAAGTAGTCGTTTGAATATAGATATCTTCAAATGGAAAACGATCTCTCCACTGCCAAGGCTGGTATTGAAAAGCTCTCCTTGAATCTAAAGCCGATGGAGGAACGGGCGAGCCTTCTTCAGCAGGAGAAAGACAAGCTTTCTATGGCCTTGGTGGAGAAAGACAACCTCCTTATTCGGATCAATGCTCAGAAACAAACTGCCGAAGAGGAGAAGGAGAGGGCCCTAGGTTAGAGGACCTCTCTGCAGGAAGCACTAGACTGAAGCAGTAATCCGATCCGGGAGACTAGAGAGCCTTCCTTCCCTCTACGAAGATACTGAAGGAGGGTATGGGGCCGGTTTCCATACGGGTGGCGAGGAGGCTTTCAAGATTTCAAAGAACTGGTCATGAGGGTTGTCCCCGAGGAGGTATTGAGGACGCTTTCCGCGGACTTCCACTTCTTGACCTACAAGAAGGCCCTTAAGACCCTTGCTGGAGAGGATCCTAATGCCGAAACGGATAATGAACACCTTGATGAGGAATCCTCTTCGGGTGAAACCGGGGCAGATAGAGGAAATCAATTTGATTCTGTCCTTTTCCTTTGTTTTTACTATAAAAATTGTGTTTGAATCTATCCAATCAACTTTTGCAGATCCGACTACCGAGGAGACTCATGATAATGTTTCAGGCGAAGTAGGTCCGAGAGCGGGAGATGAAGAAGAGAGTCGCTCAGCATTCCCGCCTGCTCCCGAAGATTTCCCCTCGCCTTCTTGAACACATTTTATCTCTCTTATCTTTTTGTAGAAATTGTTGTTTAAGAGGTTGCTTGTGCAACTCTTGTTTTGAATGTCTTCGTAAACACTACTTGACCTATTTTCTTTTGAGATGATAACATTTTGTCTTGATAAATGAATCGTTCTTGGAGTATTGACAAACATTTTTCTTTATAAAAATCCCCCGGCTATATTCGTAGAAGTAGATGAGTGGCTCCTCAGAAGAGATACAAGTTAGAGAGGCTCGCGGTCAAGGCGTAGAGACATAATTCCGAGGAGGAATTTTAGTGTCTCGTGATCAAAGAGCAGAGACATAATTCCGAGGAAGAATTTTGGTGTCTCGCAGTCAAGGCGTAGAGACATAATTCTGAGGAGGAGTTTTGGTGTCTCGCGATCAAAGCGTAGAGACATAATTCAGAGGAAGAATTTTGGTGTCTCGTGATCAAAGCACAGAGACATAATTCCAAGGAGGAATTGTAATGTCTCGCGATCAAGGCGCAGAGACATAATTCTGAGGAAAGTAGTGTAGGACTTGCAGTCGAGGCGCTTAGTCCACTTTCCGAAGTGCGGAGTTACAGCTTTGGGTCGATACGCAAGGATATTTTCTTCGAGGAGTGCGCATGATTTATTAAAATAGATTGCTTGAGTAAAAAAGTAAAATTTTATTGATAATATTTCCTTAGTGCTTCGGAGTGATAGGGACACTTTAGTTTCTTTCCATCCAATCTAGTGAGCCAGTAGGTGAATGGCCTTACAACGTCTTTTAGGATATAAGGCCCTTCCTAGTTTCGAGTTAGCTTTCATGTCCTTATTTTTTTCCTTGGAATTTGTTCTTCCGCAGAACCAGATCGCCAATCTCAAAAGTGACCTCCCTCACCATTGTATCATAAAACCTCTTTATATTCTGGCGGTAAGCCGCTGCTCGGAAGTTGGCTGGATCCCTTTTTTCTTCCAAGAGATCCAGTTCGGCTCTAAGCTGCTCTTCATTAGTTACGGGATCGAATGCTTGTGCCCGAGGGGTGGGCACGCCAATCTCAGGCAAAATCACTGCTGATAAGTGTTCAAATGAGCATATTTACTTATCACTTATACACATTTTTTCATATCAAATGCATTGATTTATAGCCTACTAGTACTTAAAATGCTTCATATTTTGTAAACAGGGCATATATAAGCAATCCCGACGTAGAGGAAGCATTTATCAACAAAACGAAGGACAAACGAAGACATTTTGAAGAAAATAGGGGTTAAACGACCTGGTGAACGACCATTCACACCTGGGCATAGGAGCAGACACCCAAGGAGATGAACGGCGTTGTGAACGGCCGTCCAACTGCCCGTTCAGAGCAACCTGTGAGCTGAAAGGCCTGATGAGCCACCAGTTGAACTGCCGGTTCAGAGTAACCTGTGAGCTGAACGGACTGATGAACAGGCCGTTCACGAGGCCGTTCATCGTAACCTTTGCAATTCCACGAGCCCAGTCAAGGGCAATGTTGTAATTTCTTAAGTGAAACCCTAATACATGGGTATAAATAGTTAAGTAGGAGAGTTTAGAGAGGAGGTTGGCTTGGGAGAGAAGCAAAAAGAGAGAGATTAGGGTTTGGGGGTCATCTCCCCCAAATCTTGAGAATAGATAACCATTGGAGTTGCAATCTTGGAGGTAATGGTGTCCTCTATTACCTTTTCATTAGTTTGTAAACTTGTCCATTTTGGTTTGAGTTCCCCATTGATGGGGAACTAATCTATTGGTACTTGGGTATGATTAACTTTTGGATTATGCATTAATTGGCAATGAATGTTTATGAGGATTTGTTGGTTTGTTCATGAATGTCTAATGAATGTTTCGTATTGATTGTGATTTCATTATTAGAAATTACTTGAGTGCATACAAGGGTTAGAGCGGACGCCTCCTTGTATTAGGAACATATTTCATTAGAAAGTATTATGAGTACACCGAGGAATTGGGTACTAGAAGGGCGAACGACTCTTTCAAACTACTTCACCCTCATAATCCTTCCAAGATTTGAATTCCCTTGATCTTAAGACAATCCTAGGAGATTAGTTATCCAATCACCTTGGAAGAGGGATTGGATATAATTTAGGAATTCTTGGCACAAGAACTACCAACTTTGATTCATAAATATCCTTGTTAATCTAAAGAATTGAAATCCAAAAGGGATTCATGCCCAAGTATCCTCTCTTGCTATTAATTTACCCCAATCAACTCTCGATTTTCAGTTCTTACTTTCAACCGTTTTAGTTCTTTAGTTTTGAAAACCAAAACCTCCCAATTTACTATTTAGACTAGGTTATTAAAGCTTGGTTTACACTTAGCAATCTCTTTTCCCTGTGGTTCGACATTCGACTTCCCATAGTCCACTTTATTACTTGACTACGACCCGTATACTTGCGGAATCCACCCCATCAACTGCTTCAACCCCGAAGGCCAAGGCAAATGGAGTCTCTCTCATAGGCGTTCGAGTAGTGGTTTGGTATGCCTATAGCCCCCCCCCCCCCGAAATCTCCTCCACCCATGAAGAGCTATTACTAAGAACCTTTATCTTCAAACTGTGGAGGAGAGTTCGGTTGGTCACTTCTACTTGCCCGTTGCCTGGTGGTGAGTGACCAAGGTGAGTCTATGCTCGATTATGAGCTTGTCGCAAAAAGCCTTAAATCCGGTGTTGGCGAACTGGCGGCTATTATCAGTTATGAACGCTAAGGAAATTCCGAACCAGCAGACAACCGATTTCCAAAGAAAGGATCGGTAAGCCTTCTCCGTGATTAAGGATAATGGTTTTGCTTCCACCCACTTAGTGAAATAGTCAATTGTGACTATTAGAAACTTCATTTGCCGAGTCGCCACGGGGAATTGGTGAAGGATATCGACCCCCGAGAGGGCGAAAGGCCTTGTGCTTACAATAGGTGTAAGGTGGGTGCAGGTCATCTCTGGATATTTGAGTGCCTCTGACATGCGTCCCATTTCGGGGCGAACTCAATGGCATCTTTGGACACGGTTGGTCGGTAATAGCCTTGCCGAAGAACCTTGTGACTAAGCGCCTTGCCACCCAGATGATCCCCTGCTACACCTCCGTGGATTTCCCGAAGGACTTAATCCATTTCGAAGGGCCGTAAGCACCTCAGAAGAGGTAGGGAATAGGATTTCTTATAAAGCTATCTATTTATTACGCTGAAGCGGGTGGACCGAACAGTGATTCGGTGAGCTTACTTAGGGTCTGGTGGGAGGGTTCCATCTTGGAGATAGTTTAGGATGAGATCCATCCAGCAGGGCCCTTCCTCGATATCAAGCAGCTCCTTGGTGGGCCGACACTCAATTGTCCTTGCTGCCAAATATTGGACATTAATGGGTTGCTTAGGGTCCCCGTCATATGTAGCTAGCTTAGACAAGAGATCCGCTTCTTAGTTCTCAGTTCTGGGCACTTTGTTGATGTGAATGCTTTGAAAACTCTTCATGAGCTGTTGTACAATAGCTTTGTACTTCACAATATTCTCGTCTCGTGCTTCAAACTCTTCGGACATGTAGCTTACTACTAGTTGTGAGTTGATATTGGCCTGCAGGTTCTGGACTCCGAGGCCTCGGGCAAACTGCAGGCCTACTATTATTGACTCATATTCCGCTTCATTGTTCGTAGCCTTAAAGTTAAACTTTAGAACCGTGCAGGTACTCCAACCGGATAGTGATCGGAGGACTATTCCGCCTCCAAAAATTTGGCAATAAAGTCCGCTAATACTTGAGCCTTAATGGCTATGCGGGGCGCATAGCTGATATCATATTCCCCGAGTTCAATGACCCACTTCGTTAGGCGTCCCAAAGTATCTGGGCAGTGAAGTACTTGCTTCAACGCTTTGTCAGTGAGTACCTTGATTTTATGGGATTGAAAATATAGGCGAAGCTTCGGGGCTGAAACAACTAAAGCAAAAGCATTTTTCTCGAGTGGGAGGTATCTTGATTCGGTGTCTGAAAGCACTTTGCTGATGTAGTAGATTAGCTTCTGCACCCCACCCTCTTCTTTCGTGAAAACCGAACTGATTACCAAATCTGTAACGACAACATAGATATAAAGCTCATCCTCTAGCATCAATTTAAAAAGAAGGGTGGGCGATTGAAGATAATCCTTCAGCGGGGCAAGGGCCTTGTCACACTCCTCCGTCCATTGCAACCTTGGTGCTGCCCGAAGAGCCCGGAAGAAGGGGAGGTTCTTCTCCCCAGATTGTAAGATGAATCTCCCGAGAGCGGCCAGCCTTCCATTAAGGCATGGAATCTCCTTAATACTCCTTGGCAATCTAGTCTCCATGATGGCTCGGATTTGTTTTAGATTGGCCTCGATCCCCTCTGTGTGATCATGAAACGAGGAACTTGTCGGATTGGACACCAAAAGCGCATTTGCTTTAGTTAAGACTCATGTCGTAGGCCTGCAATGCCTCAAAAATTTCTTGGAGGTCGGAAGCGTGGTGTTGGGCTTTGGCACTCTTAACTAGAATGTCGTCCACATAGGCCTCGACATTCCTCCCAATTTGTTTTTTAAAGACTTTGTTCACTAGTCTTTGAAATGTTGCTCCGGCGTTCTTCAGTCCTAAGCGCATTAATTTGTAACAATATGTTCCCTTGGAAGTAATAAAGAGGTCTTCTCTTCATCTTCCTTTGCCATTCGGACCCGGTTATACCCTAAGAACGCGTCTAAGAAGCTAA
Source organism: Dioscorea zingiberensis (assembly GCA_026586065.1). Classification (NCBI taxonomy): domain Eukaryota; kingdom Viridiplantae; phylum Streptophyta; class Magnoliopsida; order Dioscoreales; family Dioscoreaceae; genus Dioscorea; species Dioscorea zingiberensis. The sequence goes on from CM048823.1 coordinate 23,087,960, forward strand.
GCATTTCGTACCCTGAAGTATGGTCTACGTGATTATCTATTAGAGGCAGGGAGTAAAAATCTTTAGGGCATGCTTTATTAAGGTTGGTAAAATCTACACACATCCTTCATTTTCCCGAAGACATTTTAACCAACACAACATTAGAGAGCCATTCGGGATTGGACTTCTCGAATAAACTCAGCTTTCAACGGTTTATTGACCTCCTCCTCGATAGCTTCTAGACGGTCCAGAGCAAAGTTCCTTCTTTTATGAATGACCGACTTGAAAGTAGGGTCTACTTGAAGGTGATGCTCGATGACATTGCGTGGCACTTCAGGCATCTCTTCGGCAGTCCAGGTGAAGAAGTCAGCGTTGCGCCTTAGTATTCCAAGGAACTCTTCTTGCTGTCCTGGACCAAGTTCGCTACTTAGCTTTACTATTCACTCGGGGATCTCTTCGTCGAACTGGCACACCTTCAGGTCTTCTATCGCCGTTGGCCTGCAAGCTTCTCGCCCCTTATCTTCTCTCTTGTAGTGCTTCAGATGCCTTACTGGCTTCTCCCCCCCCCCCCCCGTGTTCTTCAGATGGTTCATATAGTATTACGAAAGGCTGCTTGATCACCCTTTACTTCTCTACAGCCATTCTAGGTTTCAAATTTCAGCATCATGTGGTATGTTGAAGGAACATCCCTGAACATATTCAACGATCGATAGCCTCCCCATGATAGCGTTGTTGCTGGAGGGGCACCGAACAACATGTTAATTAACCATGTAAGAAACTGCTCCGGGTGGTTTTCTAATGGTGACTAGAAGGGTTATGACCCTTCTGGCTGAAGGGGGCTTCCATTGAATTCAATTAACGGGGACTTAGTTGGCTTTGGATTCTCCATGTCAATTTTCATTCACTCGAAAGTGTCCCAGAAGATGATGTCAACCGAACTCCCGATTTCAACGAGCACCTTGTGCATCATGAAGATCCCCACTTTAATAGCTATCACTAAAGCATCATCATGCGGCTGGGAGATTCCTCGGAGGTCCTTGTCTGAAAAAGGTATAAGTTCCTTAGGGCGGGCTCTCTTCCGAGGAGGGTCTTCCTGTATTGCTCCCACCATACGGGCGTAACTTTTCCTAGATGAGGAGCTTTCCCCTTCGTAGCCTGGGCGTCCAGCAATAAAGAGCATGGGAATATCCTCCTCGAGTGTGGCCTACTGTGGTGGAGGGTCCTCCTTGGGTGTTCGCTCTTGTGGAAGGAACTGATCCAGCTTCCTGGCCCTAATGAGACCTTCAATTGCATCCTTGAGTTGGACTCAATCTTCAGTTGAGTTAACCCTTAGCTTGGTTTTAAGCGCAAAACTTTTTGTTATGCTTCATAGTTGTGGATTCCTTCATGGGATTTGGCTGCTTTAAGATTTTCTTATGATGTATTTGCATCAAGATATTATCTCTAGATGTGTTGAGGGTGGTGTAGGTGTTGTACCTCCACAAAAATCGTGGCCTCCTAGGTTCCTGGGGGCGTTGATCAATCCGCCATGGAGGTTGATCCCGTCCTCAGTCTGGCTCTTTCGAGGCCTTTGCTCTCCCACCACGGATCTTTATACCTACCGGGTTGGGACCCTTCCCTCAGGAATTCTCTGATCCTTTGCAAGGTTTATTCCCTCCGGCCCTCTTTGAACTCTTCAGCGGCAATATAAGACTGCGCCCTGCTCATTAGTTCTGGCAAATCTCTAGGTACTGCTCCAAAAATTGCATCAAAGAAAGCGCACTCTCGAAGTCCATCTAACACCGCGCCAACAACCATGATGGAGTCAAGGTTGGACATTTCGGAACTCTCTTTGTTGAATCGATCCAAGTAGTCCTGGAGGCTTTCCCGTTCCATCTGTTTGCATATGAGGAGCATTACAGGAGTCCACATCTGCCTTCGGCAATTTGTAAACCGTCGGAAAAAGAGTTCTGTCAATTGTCCGAAACTGGCTATGGATTCGAGTGGCAGGCTCCCGAACCAATCATAGGCAACCCCCGTGAGGGTCTTCGGGAATGCGCGGCATAGCACAACCTCATTGAAGTCATTTGTCATTATCTCCGAGTAGAAGCGTTCTACCTGATGTTGGGAGCCTTAAAGTTCTCTGGGAATGGAGCATCTCAAATCGCCTTGATGAATGGCGAAAGCATGTAAGGGACATGGGACAGAACTCTCTCGCGGTCGCTAATCCTGCCACCGTGGCGTGGTTTTGGAGAATGACAGCGTATGGGCTAAGGGCCTCTTGGCAAATAACCGCGGGGAGAGTAGTGCTATGGTGAAGGTCACCTCTAGGGGTGGTACCGAGGCGAGTATTATTAGGGAGAGTATCGCCTTGGAGAGTGGCGCTGAGCTAATCGGTGCCTCCGGTATGGCTCTGGGGACTCGAATCCTCCTCGCGGGGTAATTTGCCTCCTTTTTCTTGTTCCTGAACTAGAGCGGTTCATTCTGTGCGAGCGAGGCGAAGCAGAACTTCAAGATTAAGAGTGGCGACTTGCGCCTCGCCGCGGTATCGGAACCCGATGGCGGGGAGAACGAATTGCAGAATGCTCGCGGCTTCCCAGATGGGGTAGTGGGCCGCGTGGCGCTGTCGCCTGGGAGACATGACGCTCTACTGTCATCATGGTGTGCTCGAGATTAGCGATTTGCCGCTCCATGGCTTTGAAGCGCTCCTCGGGAACCTCTACGCTGTTGACACAAACTGGAGGAACATCGGCGACAGCTGGAGGTGCTTCGTCTGGGGCCGAGGGTGTCACTCCGATAGTGGCGGTGTCACTTCAACTGCGACATGGGGAGGGAGGATGGTCTTGGCCTGCTCCTGGTTCTGGCTCTGTCTTGATCTTCTTGTGGTTAGCATGACTTCTTGATCAGTCCCCACGGACGACGCTAAAATGTTAACCCAAATTCAAGAAAGATTCTCAAATCCGGCTAATATTTAAATTTATAAGGGTTTTTGGGGAGAACTCAAGAGAATCAAGAAAGAACAAACCAAAGAAAGAAACACCAAAACTTTAACGTGGAAAGGGTGGTTAAGGGAGGAAGAGTGACTGTGGGTGTCCAAAAATCAAGTTCTTTGATAGGTGTGAGGTACCTATTATTTATAGGTTTTGGGTATGACTTCTTCGGACTTCAGCTCGCTTGTCGATTCTTCTAGAAGGACTCAGGGCTCCTCGGCAATCTCCTCGGATCTTCTCGTTGTAGAGTGCTTCGATATGCTAGTGAGGTTATGGGCTCTAGACGGGGAGTCTTCCCCTCGAAACCGGGGAGCAGTCGTGTAACGCCCCGGAATTTTTAATTGAATCAAAGATTGATTAAATATTAATTAATCCGGATTAATTAAGTAGGAATGTCGGACAAAAGTTAGAGTACCGATAAAGTAGATCTGACTTAGTCAAAAGCCGAGATTCGCGGATCTGGGTTGGGAGAGAAAGACGAACCGTGTCACTGGGGACGTCTGACCCAGGATTCCCGGATCTGGGTCGGGAGAATTATTGATAATTATTAATAAGATAATATTTTTAAATAGTGATGTGACGTAAAGAAAAAAATAAAGTATTATAAAGTATTTAAAAGATAATACTTTTAAAAGATAAAGTATTTAAAGGATAATCTATTGAATTAAAGAAAAGATGATTTTAAAATAAAATAAAAAAAATAAAAAACAAAAAAAGAGACAGAGACGTCTCTGTCTTTAAAAAGACAGCGATGAGAGAAAGAGAGAGAGATGAACGAATCTCTCTCTCCCTCTTTCTCTCTCTCGTTCGCTGAGACCGCCCTCGCCTTCTTCCCTTCGACCCGACGCCGGCGAGCCCCTGGTCACCGCTACCTCTCGCCGCGACAGCCGCCGGCCGGAGCCGCCGGCCTGCAGCACTTCTCCCCTTGCGCGCGACCAGTCCGCCCTCCAGCGACAGCCTCTCAACCGGCCAAGTTCGACCACCTTGGGCGACCCCAACTTCGGTAACTCGAACACCGACAAGATTCCCTCTTTATCTTGTGAAATCGGAGTGTTAACATCAGTTTCATTAAGAACCCAAGAATCATGAAATGAGGGCTGAATTGGAGTTGAGGGATGGATGGCATAAATGAATTAATGGTAGCTATGATTGTATGGAATTGTGTGAATGTTTGTATGTTATTCGGAACGCTAGAAATAGGGGAAACCTTGCCGGAATTTTTAGTGGAACTAAATAAGGGATGCCCCGTTTGGGGATGATAGCGGGACCCGATACCTCCCCGATCGGGGAGTGTAGTGATTCAATAGAAAGGTCGTCAAAAGACCTACGTAACAAGTGTAAGATCGATACAATAGGGCACCCAGATCTATGGTTATGAGCGGGCCTAGTCGGTTGCGCTTAACTTCAGAACCGGGGATTGTTGTTAAGTAAGTGTTGTGGATTTTAAATACGAAGTCTAATTCGTACTTCGTATTCTCCATCATAGGACGAGGAAAGGAGATACAGGAGGACGCGGCGGAACCGAGCCAATCCTTAACCGCGAAGGACTACATGTGAGTGGACCTTTCTGTACATCTGTTTTATGTATGTATTGCTCTTGTGATTCGATTTACTCATATGGGTATGATTTTCGTATCGGTTTTGTGGTTGCAGAAATATTTCTATCGCTATGTAGTATAGTGATTTTAAGTTGAACAAATGTTATATGATTGAAATGACATGGAAGAAGTAAAAAGGAAATGGAAATTGATATTGTAGAAGATTGCATATATCGTATATTGTTCCGTAGTTTGAGATGCATGGGGAATCCGGCAGATCGTGAGCTTGATGGTTATATCAGATAACGCCGACCATCGTCGCCTCGACGGTTATGTAATCAGATATCACCGACTGCCGTCAGCTTTGACGACTATGTACCGTATGGCGCTGGTCGTCAAGAGAGGTGCATGCTTGGTGGTTATGTACTGTATACCGCTGATCATCAGGCTGCTTGGCGGTTATGTACTGTATACCGCTGGTCGTCAGGTCCCGGGTTCATGTACTGTATACCGCTGTCCCGGGTATCAGGATTATGTACTGTATACCGCTGATCCTTGATGTGATGCTAGAGCACTCCCGGATGCATTCGGACTAGGGGTACATGTTCCTACGATATGAGGCCTCAGTATGAATATGATGTGTTGAAAAATGCATGTAATGTTTGAAATGGTATTGGTTTTACTAGTTTTTCGTATTGCTGGCATGCTTAACCCGATTGAAGATAATGATGTTGACTCCCATGTTTATTTTGTACATGTACTTGTATCATTATACCAGTATAGTTCTCTGTTGAGGGACAGGTATGTAAGTACCTGACAGATTGATCTATACTCACTGAGCTCGTGTAGCTCATCCCTCTCACATTTTTTTTACAGGAAATGATTAGGGATTGGGGTAGAGTTTCGTGTCTACGAGCGAGACTCGAGTACCGTAGTGGCTCTGGCGGCCCCCTAAAAGTACCAGTTACCTTGTTATTTTAGCTTGTATGTATTGGGAGACTCAAACCCTATCTAAACCCAGTTGCTAATATGGGGTATGATGTGTTATGTTACTCTTCTCTATGGTTGAGCCTGTTGTTATGTTATATGTGATTTAACTCCCTATCTCCAGATTTAGCATAACATGTATAACTGTATGATTTTCCAACAGCCTCGAGCTCAGGTCATACTCCTGAGCTGGCTGGTGTAGCATCCATCTCAGTAAAGAGATGAGTGTAACATTTAGTGGTATCAGAACAGGTCAAATTCTAGACTTAGAGTCCTAGAGGGGTCAGATCCTTAGGGTGGGAGTCGGGAATGGTCGATACATTGAATAGCTGTTAAGATTGCTATGTAAAATTACGATGTCTAACTTATTTGCTATATTGTAGTATGCCACCGAAGAGGGGACGTGGGAGACCCCCGAGGGTGTCGCGGGAGATACCCGCAGAGGAGCGTTACCTGGAGGTCCCGGAGCCGGAGTAGCATGGAGACAACTCACACGCACAACAAAACTCGGGATATAACCCGGGTATGCCACAGTATCCCGGAATGCTGCAATATCCGGGTATGCCGTAGTATCCGGGGATGCCACCGTTCGCGGGGATGCCACCATATCCGGGGATGCCACCATTCCCGGGTGCGCCACCATTTCCGGGCTTGCAACAATTTTATGAACATATGGCGCAAGCGTATGCGGCTTACCACAACCCCCAACAACCGCGACAACCCAGGAGTAGGGATGTGGATTATGTAACGAGGGCCCGACAGATGGGAGTGTCCCATTTCGTCGGCACACAGGATCCGGCTGAGGCCGAGACGTGGATCAGGCATGTGGAGTACGTGTTTGAGGCCATGCATGTACCAGAAGAAGAGAAGATCATTACGGTGACCTTGTTGCTGGGACCAGAGGCCCTGGGATGGTGGGAGACGGTTCGTGATAACCTTCCGCAAGGAGGTATATGGACATGGGCCGAGTTCAAGAAGGCTTTCGAACGGAATTTTTCACCCCGAGTTCATCGTGATGCAAAGCGGGTGGAGTTTACTCACCTTACTCAGAGGAGCATGACAGTGGCCGAGTACACGGCTAAGTTTGTTGCTCTTAGTCGCTACGCCCCAGAAATGGTAGCGGATGAGTACGACAAGTGTCGGAAATATGAAGAAGGATTACGGGATGATATCAAAATTCCCGTATTGGCGCATGGATTTGTGGAGTTTGGAGGTTTAGTGGATTCTGCAGTGCGAGTGGAGAGGGGCTTGGGCAAGCAGAAGCAGAGACAAGAAAAATTGAATAAGAGGAATAATCCGAGTGCTCAGGTTGATGGATATACCAGACCAACTAAGAAGAGCAACAGTAGTAGCAGTGGCGGGTCCTCTTCTGGGGGCAACTACCGAGGGAAGCCACAATGCTCCGTCTGCAACAAATTCCACTTTGGAGTCTGTGGGTCACAGATCTGCTTTCACTGCCAACAGCCGGGGCACTACAAGAAGGAGTGCCCATTACTGACACAAGGAAGTGGGATAGCTCCACCGGCCAGCTCTGGAGGTTTCAGTGCACAGCAGGCGCCCGGATTTCCGATTGGAGCCAGTTCTGGAGGTAGCCGAGGAGGGTCGTCTGGGGGAAAGTCTCGTGGAGGGTGTCGAGGGGCCCCATCTCAACTACAGGATCAGGCATTCGCCATGACACAACAGCAGGTGGTACAAAAATCAGGCGTAATTGCAGGTATGGTGCAGATCTTTGAGAATGATGCTTGCGTATTGATTGATCCCGGCTCTACCCATTCTTATGTTGCTACCGCCTTTACCATGCCTAAGGATATGTATTCTAGTAGGTTAGCAGAACCCATGCTTGTTGCATCCCCTATTGGTAGTTCTATGATTGTAAAGGTAGTTTACGAGGGGTGTAGTATTAAGATAGATGGCCAGGAACTCACAGCCGACCTGATTCCGATGAAGATCTTGGATTTCGATGCAATTCTCAGAATGGATTGGTTGGCCCTTCACCACGCCAAAGTCGACTGTTATTCCAAGATAGTCTGCTTTCAACGGCCGAGACCGGAAATCTCGTTCTATGGCGAGCGTTAATGCAGGAGGAAGCATGTCTGGCGAGTGTGGTGGAAGCTGAAGCCTCTGGGGCGGAGGTTCATGAAATACATGTAGCTTGTGAGTATGTTAACGTATTCCAAGCGTTACCAGGTCTACCCCCGCATAGAGGTGTAGAGTTCTCCATAGAGTTGTACCCGGGGACGGCGCCAATTTCTAGAGCACCATATAGAATGGCCCCAATAGAGTTGAAAGAACTGAAGAGTCAAATGAATGAGCTGCTAGAGAAGGGGTTCAGCAGACCGAGCGTCTCCCCCTGGGGTTCACCAGTAGTATTTGTGAAGAAGAAGGACGGCTCATTAAGGATGTGCATTGATTATCGACAACTCAATGCAGTCACGATTAAGAACCAGTACCCTCTACCCCGCATCCACGATCTCTTCGATCAGCTGCGAGGAGCATGCGTCTTCTCAAAGATCGACTTGAAGTCGGGATATCACCAGATGCGAGTGAAGGCGGAGGACGTGGCCGAGACAGCCTTTCGGAGCCGATATGGGCATTTTGAATTTCTAGTATTGCCCTTTGGATTGACTAACGGTCCCGCAGCGTTTATGGGCATGATGAATAGAGTATTCGCGCCCTATCTGGACCAGTTCGTGGTAGTATTCATTGATGATATCTTAGTGTATTCCCGTAGTGTGGAGGAACATATCAACCACCTCCGTATAGTGTTGCAGACGTTAAGGGAGCAACAACTATTTGCCAAATTTAAGAAGTGTGACTTCTGGCTCGAGGAAGTGAAGTTCCTGGGACACGTAGTCTCTGTATCAGGGATCTTTGTTGACCCTGAGAAGATTGAAGCTGTGGTCAATTGGCGGGCCCCAACTACAGTCAAGGAGATCAGGGAGCTTTAAAGGGGTTAGGATTACTACAGGGAGATTCGTTGGAGGGATTCTCTTGATCGCACAACCTATTACCAATTTCTTTGCTTGGAAGAATGTTAGCTTCGAGTGGACCGAGGAATGCGAGCAAAGTTTCCGTGAACTCAAGAATCGGTGGTGTCCGCTCCCATCCCTCACCCCTACCTACAGAGGGCATAGGGTACTCTAGATCTATAGTGATGCCTCATTCCGAGGTCCGGGTTGTGTAATCGATGCAAAGAGGTGGTCATCGCCTATGCATCTAGACAACTCAAGACTCACGAGGTAAACTATCCTGTTCATGACCTAGAATTGGCAGCGGTGGTCTTCGCACTGAAGATATGGCGACACTGTCTTTATGGTGAAGCCTGTAGAATCTTCACAGATCACAAGAGCCTGAAATATCTAATGAGCCAAAGGGAGCTAAACATGCGGCAGCGAAGGTGCATGGAGCTTCTAAAAGACTATAACTACACTCTAGAATACCACCCGGGAAAGGCAAATGTGGTGGCAGATGCTCTAAGCCGAAAAACAATGGCATGTTTGGGGACCACAAATTTTATTCAGCTACACGAGTTGAGGTCCACAGGGTCCCAATTATCAGTAGAAGAACTGGGAGTGTTACTGGCTAGCTTTCATCTCCGCCCAACGTTGATAGATCAGATTAAGGAGGCTCAGCTACGAGACCTTAAGTTGATGAAGCTGGCAGAAAAGCTTCGGGAGGGAGAACTTGAAGGAAGTGATTACTCTCTCCCTCCAGATGGAGCAATCATGGTGGGAGCTCGGATTTACGTGCCACAGAATGAGATGGCTCTCAAATTGCAGATTATAGAGGAAGCCCACAACTCCGCTTACGCCATGCACCCCGGGAGTACGAAGATGTACAAGAACATCAAGTGCAACTACGTCTGGAGAAGTATGAAGAAGGAGATCGCAGATTATGTGGATAAGTGTCCAATATGCCAACAAATCAAGGCGGAACACAAGAAGCCACCAAGGTTGTTGGTACCTTTGGAGGTTCCAGGTTGGAAGTGGGAGAGGATAGCTATGGATTTCGTGACTGGCTTACCTCGAACCAGTCAAGGTAAGGATGCCATCTGGGTCATCATTGACAGACTCACTAAATCCGCCCACTTTTTACCTATCAAGACTACCTACTCTCGAGATCGGTTGGCACGACTATATGTGGACCAAGTTGTGAGATTCCACGGAGTGCCAATGTCTATCGTATCAGACAGGGATCCAAAATTCACGTCGCACTTCTGACAGAGTCTGCACAAGGCCTTGGGAACGAAGTTGAATTTTAGCACGGCCTTCCATCCCCCTAGAGATGGTCAGTCCGAAAGGACAATACAAACCCTCGAGGATCTTCTTCGGGCTTGTGTTATGGAGTTACCGGGAAGCTGGGACGAGAATTTGGGGCTAATAGAGTTCGCATACAACAACAGTTATCAGGCAAGTATAGGTATGCCACCATACGAAGCACTATACGGTTGAAGATGCAGAACTCCATTATGTTGGGACGAAGAAGGTGAACGAAAAATACTGGGACCAGAACTGGTGCAACAAACCGCGGAGAAGGTGAAACTCGTCAGGGAACGGATGAGAAAAGCTCAGGATAGGCAACGGGGTTATGCTAATAACCGCCGCCGAGACTTGGAGTTCGAAATAGGAGATTGGGTGTATCTGAAGGTATCTCCTTGGAAGGGCGTATTTAGATTCCAGAAGCGGGGGAAACTTAGCCCACGTTATATTGGGCCGTACAAGATCGTGGAGAGAATTGGTCCCGTGGCCTATAGGCTAGCACTACCAGATGAGCTGTCAAGGATACACAACGTTTTCCACATATCGGTCCTACGAAAATGCCTTGGAGACCAATATCAGACTCTAGCAGGACCGACAGTAGAGTTGGCTCCAGACTTGACATACGTAGAAGGGCTGGTACGTATTTTGGACCGGAGGGAGCAGTTACTGCGGAACAAAATAATACCTTTGGTAAAAGTACTGTGGAGTCACCACCAGGTGGAGGAGGCCACTTGGGAGAGAGAAGACCAGATGAGAGAACAGTACCCTCATCTATTTTAGATGTATATGTACGAAATTTCGGGGATGAAATATTTTTAAGGGTGGGAGAACTGTAACGCCCTTGAATTTTTAATTGAATCAAAGATTAATTAAATATTAATTAATCCAGATTAATTAAGTAGGAACGTCGGACACAAGTTAGAGTCCCGATAAAGTAGATATGACTGCGTCAAAAGCCGAGATTCGCGGATCTGGGTTGGGAGAGAAAGACAAACCGTGTCACTGGGACGTCTAACCCAGGATTCCCGGATCTGGGTCGGGAGAATTATTGATAATTATTGATAAGATAATATTTTTGAATACTGATGTGACATAAAGAAAAAAATAAAGTATTATAAAGTATTTAAAAGATAATACTTTTAAAAGATAAAATATTTAAAGGATAATCCATTGAATTAAAGAAAAGATGATTTTAAAATAAAATAAAATAAAAATAAAAAACAAAAAAAGAGACAGAGACGTCTCTGTCTTTAAAAAGACAGAGATGAGAGAAAGAGAGAGAGATGAACGAATCTCTCTCTCCCTCTTTCTCTCTCTCGTTCGCTGAGACCGCCCTCGCCTTCTTCCCTTCGACCCGACGCCGGCGAGCCCCTGGTCACCGCTACCTCTCGCGACATGGCCGCGGAGCCGCCCGACTGGACACTTCTCCCCTTGCGCGACGGTCCGCCCTCGGCAAATGACCTCTCAACCGGCCAAGTTCGACCACCTTGGGCGACCCCAACTTCGGTAACTCGAACACCGATAAGATTCCCTCTTTATCTTGTGAAATCGGAGTGTTAACATGAGTTTCATTAAGAACCCAAGAATCATGAAATGAGGGCTGAATTGGAGTTGACGGATGGATGGCATAAATGAATTAATGGTAGATATGATTGTATGGAATTGTGTGAATGTTTGTATGTTATTCGAAACGCTAGAAATAGGGGAAACCTTGCCGGAATTTTTAGTAGAACTAAATAAGGGTTGCCTCGTTTGGGGATGATAGCAGGACCCGATACCTCCCCGATCGGGGAGTGTAGTGATTCAATAGAAAGGTCGTCAAAAGACCTACGTAACAAGTGCAAGATCGATACAATCGGGCACCCAGATCTATGGTTATGAGCGGGCCTAGTTGGTTGCGCTTAACTTCCGAACCGGGGATTGTTGTTAAGTAAGTGTTGTGGATTTTAAATACGGAGTCTAATTCGTACTTCGTATTCTCCATCATAGGATGAGGAAAGGAGATACAGGAGGACGCGGCGGAACCGAGCCAATCCTTAACCGTGAAGGACTACATGTGAGTGGACCTTTCTGTACATCTGTTTTATGTATGTATTGCTCTTGTGATTTGATTTACTCATATGGGTATGATTTTCGTATCGGTTTTGTGGTTGCAGAAATATTTCTATCACTATGTAGTATAGTGATTTTAAGTTGAACAAATGTTATATGATTGAAATGACATGGAAGAAGTAAAAAGGAAATGGAAATTGATATTGTAGAAGATTGCATATATCGTATATTGTTCCGTAGTTTGAGATGCATGGGGAATCCGGCAGATGCAGGCTTGATGGTTATGTACTGTATACCGCTGACCATCAGGTCGCCTGACGGTTATGTACTATATACCGCTAACCGTCAGGCCGCTTGACGACTATGTACCGTATACCGCTGGTCGTCAAGAGAGGTGCATGCTTGGTGGTTATGTAATCAGATATACCGATCACCGTGCTACTTGACGGCCATATGTAATCTTGTATACCGTGGGTCGCCGTGTCCCGGGTTCATGTACTCTATACCGCTGTCCCGGGTATCAGGATTATGTACTGTATACCGCTGATCCTTGATGTGATGCTAGGGCACTCTCGGATGCATTCGGACTAGGGGTACATGTTCCTACGATATGAGGCCTCAGTATGAATATGATGGGTTGAAAAATGCATGTAATGTTTGAAATGGTATTGGTTTTACTGGTTTTTCGTATTGCTGGCATGCTTAACCCGATTGAAGATAATGATGTTGACTCCCATGTTTATTTTGTACATGTACTTGTATCATTATACCAGTATAGTTCTCTTTTGAGGGACAGGTATGTAACTACTTGACAGATTGATCTATACTCACTGAGCTCGTGTATCTCATCCCTCTCACATTTTTTTTTACAGGAAATGAATAGGGATTGGGGTAGAGTTTCGTGTCTACGAGCGAGACTCGAGTACCGTAGTAGCTCTGGCGGCCCCCTAAAAGTACCAGTTACCTTGTTATTTTAGCTTGTATGTATTGGGAGACTCAAACCCTATCTAAACTCAGTTGCTAATCTGGGGTATGATGTATTATGTGACTCTTCTCTATGGTGGGGTCTATCGTTATTTTATATGTGATTTGATTTCCTATCTCCAGAATTAGCTTAACAGGTATAACTGTATGAATTTTCAACAACCTCGGGCTCAGGTCGTACTCCTGAGCTGGCTGGTGTAGCATTCATCTCAGTAAAAAGATAGGTGCTACAAGTCGTTTTATAAATCCGAGGAGTGATAGATTTGTGGCTGCCCAAAGGGGGGTTCACGAAGTTGCGTAGACGAGACTAGCTTGATGAAACTGAGTGCTCAGATTTTTCTACGTGTCACGCTGGGTTGACTCCACGTATCTCTCCAAGCTTATCCCTATCATAATATATATAAGGGACATAATTTTTATATGTACTAAACCTTATACCCTAAACACAAAACCATAAATCCTACATATATTAATACCATATTTGAGATAAACCTGGGCAGCGCCGGGGCTATTTTCTTGTTATCTATCTATATTACTAAGGAATTAGTTAAATAATTGTTTTATTTTTTACAAATTTCCAAAAACATGAGAAAATTAGATGAGGGAATTCCGAAGTTCTCAGATTTTTGGATTTTTTAAATTTAAAAACTCCAATACACGATCACGTTGTTTCCTGGTGGTTGCTATTGCGTCATATCACTCCTCACATCATTTCAAATCAAACACTACTCACATCATTTCAAATTATACAGTAGGCAATCTTTTGTCTCGGTTTGAGAATAAAAAAAATTGGTAAAGACATAAATGTTCTTTTTCACTCCTATAATATTTTTTATTTTCTTTTCCACTCTGAGTTTTTCTAAAATTATTCTGCCTCCTTGATTTTTTCAAGTATTAATGTACTATTGTTTAAAATATTAATGTTCATGCTTTAATATGCTAATTGGATGTTTTCTTCTACTAATGGACAATCAGGTTTATCTTCTACTTGATGTTGGTGGTGTTGAGTGCATAAAAGGAGAAAAAAAGAATTGGTAAGGAGAAATGTGCTCTTTCTCAGTCCTATACTATTTCAATTTTTCTTTTTCACTCTGATTTTTTCTAAATTTATTCGGACTCCTTGATTTTTTCAAGTATTAATGTACTATTTTTTAAGTATTAATTTCATGGTTTAATATGCTGGATGTTTTCTTCTACCGCAGCTTGTCCATTGTGGATGCATAGTTTCCAACATTAGGGCTTATCTTCTACTTGATGCTGGTAGTGTTGAGTGCATAAAAGAAGGGGAAAAAATTGGTAAGGAGAAACATGTATTTTCTCACTATTTCATATTTTCTTTTTCACTCTAATTTTTCCTAAAATTATTCATACTCCTTGATTCTTTAACCTCTCTTGCTCCTGATTTCTTTGAATATATGCAGATAACTGCTCCACTTAGTGATATGTATTAAGTCTTATTCAGGATGTTTATTTATGATAGATCAAAGTAGTTTGTTAGATATACTCTCTCTGAACTTCATGACATTCAAGAAAATTTAATTTGTAGTTTTGCCTGCTCCTGTTATTGCTACTTTAACCGGTGGAAAGTTTTATCTTGAAAAAACAAAAGTAAAGATCTGCATTTTGAAAGATATTTTTGCAGAGTTTTGGCATCATGGGTGGGTATAACAGTGTAGGAATAGGTTTGTAATCCACAATGTATGTTAATTAAATGTTTTCTACTTTTTAAATAATCTCTTTGGTGGTTTAATTAAGAGATAAGATTCATTTTTTTAACAAACAGTAGCCATCCTTAAACTATAATTATTTAATTTAAACTTTAATTAATAAAATTTATTTTTATATTAAAATCATTGGATCAAATAGGACATGGAATAAAATTTATAACATTCACAATATTTTATTTTTTGAAACATAGAAATAATAATATTTATTTATTTTGTTCATCCAAACTAAATCTTAAAAAGATTGAGACGTTTAGAAAATTAGTTTAAAAGTCAAATCTAAATAAAAAAACTAACTTGCCTACATCTGTTTTGTTTTCTGAAACGAGGACGTAAAAACAATAGAAAGATTATTTAATTAATATATTTTATAAATTAAAAAAAAAAACCATCCAAATAATCGATCCTATTTATTTGTTTATTTAATTTTATTAATCACTTTGAAAAACTATTAAAAGATACAAATAAGAAAAATAAAATTTCATATCAGACAAAATATAAATTTATATTATTTTAACCAATCAAAACATATCAATATCCTTTTAAAAGTAATGCATAGATTCTTTAATTTATTTTTACATCTTTAAAAAATATCATCAAGTAAAAAAAACCGAAACCATCATTCTAAATTTTTCATTTGAAATTTTGTTATCCTTTAAAACTTTAAATATTTAATTTTATAGTTTATTGAAACTAATATTTTCAAAAGTTCTGTGCCGATCTCGGTATAGAGTCGAGGCTAACTTCCGTTAGCCATCCTCAAGCAAATGGATAGGTTGAGGTACCTAACAGAACTTTACTCCACAGCCTAAAAACCCGAGTTCTTCGAAACAAATCTAGCTAGGTCAAAAAAATACCGGGGACTTTATGGGCTTATCGAACTACTGCTCAAACTCCCACCGGAGAGACACCCTTCGCACTAGCTTTTGGAGTCGAAGTTGTCCTACCTACAGAGATATCAGTTCCTACTCCATGGATACAGGTCTTTGATCTGGTGAGTAATGAGGAATGACTCAGAGCTGAACTCGACCTCTTAGAAGAAAGAAGGGATTGCACCAACATCCGAGCTGTGACATACCGCCAAAAGGTCAAGAAATTCTACAATGCTAAGGTGAAAGAAGTAACTTTTCAAATTGGCGATTTAGTTCTCCAGGAGAACAAATTCCAAGGTAATAAAAGCCGAACAGGGAAGTTGAACACTAATTGGGAGGGGCTATACATCATCAAGGAAGTTGTAGGACAAGGAACTTATTGGCTTGCCATAATAGATGGACGGAGTCTCAAACATCCATACTACACTGAACACCAACAGAAATATTATCAATAATGTTGATTACTTCTTTCCGATCTATTATCTCCCTTATCATCTTTTATGATTCTAAGGTATAAATGAAGAAATCCCACAAAAAAGACAACCTTCAAAGAAACCATTCTCCTACGGAAAAAAGTAGACGCCACCTGCTTCATCAAAAGGCAAATACAAATAAGCCACTCACCCATACCGGAGTAGAGTGCTATCAATCTATGAGTACCACTACAACACTCCAAACACTCATCAGATAGATACAAAAACCATATCGGTTCAAATATTCCGAAGAACCATATCGGTTCAAATATTCCAATAATAATACTGGTTCTTCACATCTAAGGATCATACAGGTCCTCTACACCGAAGAATCATACCAGTTCTCTACATCAGAGGACCATACCGGTTCTCTATATCTGAGTATTATATATACTGGTCCGCTCCATCAAAGAACTATATAAATTCTACTTCTCAAAAGAATTAAACCAATCTCAAAACAAAGTAATGAAAAGAACGATTTAGTTATGAGAATACTGAAACAATCAAATCAGAAGAAACCAGGGGGAAACAAGTGCTAAAATGCCAGAATTTCATTAGTAAATTATGCAAAATTACAAAGAAATGCTCAAATTAAGAATAGTCAGAAGAATCGATATCACTTGTAGAGCCTCGAGCCTAGCCAGGAACAACATCAAGGGAAGTCACCTACTAACATCCATTACATCCAAGAATATGGACTTCAAAGCATTCATCCTCTCGGAGTACAAACACAAGAAGGTCTCCCTCAACCAATTGGTGGTCTGTTACGAAGTCCCACCACCCGTCTGATGAGATTAATCCTCAAGTGCACGGGTCGTGATCAAGTAGTAGAGTAAACTATAAGAGTTGGGTGTCGAACTCACAGGGAATAGATTGCTAGTGTGGACTAAGCTTCTATTATGTAGTCTTGTCAAAGATTTGGTGGTTTTTGAATCTAAATCTAAGAAATTGAAAGATTGGAAACAAACTTTGGAAATCGAGAATTAACTTGAGAGAAAACTATAGGATAAGAAGGAGATACTTGGGCATGAGTCCCCTTTGGATTTAGATCTAAAGATACATAAAGAAACCCATGAAGATGATTGGAGATGCTTGTGCCAAGGGTTCCAAAGTTATATCCAATCCCTCTCCCGAGGCGATTGGATAACTAATCTCCTAGGATTGTCTTAAGCTTAAGGGAACCTATGTCTTGCCAGAGTTGTGGGATTTAATCGTATTAAAGAGTCGCTCCCCTTCTATTACCTGAATCCCTCAGCATACTCACAACCCTCTCTAATGAAGTATGTTCCTAATACAAAGAGGCGCTAGCTCTAGCCCTCGTATCGCACCCAAGTAGTCTCTCGGGGCATCCAGCAACGTAGAGAGATTACAATCAATACAAAACATCCAATAGACATTCAAGCATACATCCAATCAATAAAAACATAGAAATCAATGTGACATTAATGCAATATCCAAAGGTTTCTCATACCCAAGTATCTATAAGATTAGTTCCCCATAAATGGGGAACTCCAATCCAAGACAACAAGAATACAATCAAAACTTGACATAATACATAATACCGTTGACAACTTTTCAAGTTTGATCTCCTTCTCTATCTCCTTCCTTCTCTCTCTATCCAAGATTAGGGAAGAGCAACCCCAACCTCTAATCTCCAAGATAATCTCCTCCAAAGCCAACCCCCCTCCTAAACCCTAAAGTCTGCTATTTATACCTCAGCTTAGGGTTTTAGGAGTAAAAATTACGCTCATACCCCTGCATGGGTCCGCAATAAAAAGGGAAGGGTTACGACATACGGGCCCGTATATGGCAGTATACTAGCCCGTATGCAAATTAGGGCCCTGTATATGGCTGTATGACAGCCAGTATACGGCGCTGGTGCGAGTATACGGCCGTATAACACCCAATATGAACTCATACAGGGTGTATGCCATCCAGGACGGATGATGTGTCGGCCGTTCACTCTTGCCAGTAGCATTGTCTTCCGGTTTACTTCAAAATTGCGTTGGATCAACCTCTTTTTCACCTTAAAATGCTTCCCTTCTCCCAGAGTGGCTTCTACATGCCATATTTAACAAATATGAAGCTTTTTTCAGTACTGGAGGCCTATAATTCATCAAAATGGCATGCAGGATATATAGGAAAATGATATGAAAATATGCTCATTTGAACGCTCATCAAATATCTCCACACTTAAACATGTGCTTGTCCTCATGCAAATAAAACAATTAAAACAAAAGAATTGATGAGTGTTCAACCTTCGGCTATAAAATAATTGGTTCTACCCTATTCCAAGCTCATCATATAAAGATGCATTCTCCTATTTCTATACCGGGACCTAGATTACATCTTGTGTTTCGGTTCCCCATGGCCCTAAATGAATATTTTCACTCCACATACCATGTTTAAATGTCCTCGCAAGATAAGCATTCCCTCAATGGACTCTAAAAGATTCTTGAGGCCCTAAGTTCAAGGCAACCAACCCTCTATTATGAAAATAGTGGATAAGCTCGAGAAACTTCAAATTATGTACACACAAAGCATTTTTTTTTGGGTAGGGCATCCCTAATGGATTCGACTTTCCCGTGCTAAAGATCATTGTAGAGTGTAGGCCCTCTTTTCTTCGGGATACACGTGCTGTTTAGGCCCTAGAACACCCGGGTACTAAGGGGGTTACAACTCTACCTAGATGTGTTCATACTTAGAAGTGATTTTCGAAATGAAGAGCACCCTGATTAAGCATTGAGAGTAATGCTTATCAATTAAGGTCAATAAAACATGGCAATGGGTTATCTATTGTCACTAGAGAGTTTGAATTCCACAAGGATTGTCTCTAGATGTCCATGGCATGTCATAAGAGAATTTGAAATAATTAGGGTGATAGGATGGTACACTAAGAACATAGTGAATCAATACATTCTCTAACAATGCCATCATCTGTGTAAGCCAAAAATGCTCTTGTATATATAAAAATTTTGCAATAAATTCCACAAGTCTATTAGCTACCTATCTCCACACTTAGAAATTTGCAATAACTCTGTAAGTGGATAGGTAGCTACCCATCTCCACACTTAGAATAGTGCATTATCCTCAATGCATACAATCAAGCTCAAGTAAAATACGTAAAAGAAATAAAGAAAAAGCAGGGAGAAAGGTAAACTGAGACTTCCCCGATGAGATGATGACAACCGTGGTCGTTAAGAATTTGATCGTGTGTGATTTTACCTGGATGTCTCCTGTTTGTGCATAAATCTACAAAGGAAGAGAGATCATCATAGCTCCAAGACAAATGAAGAGAGTAACCACTACAGAAATGAGCAATAAAGGATGAGCTTAGCAGGGAGAACCCTTGATACAAGTACACAAAATATAACAAAATAGGCATAAGTGTAGATGAAATATCTCAATCATCTGCGTATGGATGCTCATCAAATGCTGGTGCTGCTGGTGAAGTGGGTAATGAAGAGGGGTCCATGGGTGCCATAACTGCTCTACTAATTGCCATGACGGTGAATGCGCCACTGAGTATAATAATTTCATCCTCCCCTTCGTCGTCTTTAATGAGTAGGCGTGGGCCTTCCATTCGAGGTGGTGTTGATGATAAGGTAACCCAAAAATGTTGATAGGGAAGTAGCAATGGTATCCTCACACGCAGGTTGTTCTGGGCCATGGAGTGTCTATTCTTTTGAAAGTTAGCCTTCACCTGCAAAATGAATACTCAAGAGTATATTAGTGCATTGAACAAAATGAGGGAGATATAGGTGCACAATTAACAGCATAGGGGTCTTTATATGGCCGTATAGTCGGCCGTATACCTATAGATTTTGCTTACTATGAATGTGGGGGAGCATATGGCCCAGTATATGGCCGTATAAACCCCCGTATGGTGGCACCTGGGCTGTATACGAGCCAGTATATGGCCGTATACATACCCGTATGAACCTAGAAATTTTAGCTTATAAAAAAGACCCTCTATACGGGCCAGTATACGGCCGTATAAACCCCTGTATGGTCTTCAGGGAATCTATACGGCCGTATACATGCCCGTATGAACCTGGGTCGGCCTGTGAAGCCAACATTGGGCCATTTTTTGGTTTTTACGGCATGACCTAATAGAAATTATCAATATGGAGCTCATGAAGGTGCAGCTAGCATGATGAGTCTAATGATGCAAATGTGGAGATCGAGATATATCATCAAGTTATTCCAAACAACGCTAACTAACACAAAGCAAAATCCGAAGCAAAACAAGATTTTTTCAAGACTTGGGTTGCCTCCCAAGAAGCGCTTATTTAATGTCACGAGCTTGACATACCTCGAGTTACCTTATGGGAGCTCATATACATGAAAGCATCAATCAGCTCTTCCAGTAAAGCACTTACCAAACAAAATCCTGCCGAGGTCATCGTCATGTGGTGATTGAGCTGAAAGATTGGCGATTACCCCATTTTTCTTTACCTTTCTCCAAGTGCACCCACCAGAGATGAGTGCTAATTCCTTCCACTTTGTTCTTCGCTTCGCCTTAAGGGAGAACCTCGATGTTGTAGAGATGTTTAGAAGCTCCTTTGGATCATCATTCACTTCTTCCATAAATTAGCACATTGGGTCAGCTTGTAGTAGGTCTTCTATGCACTCGGCGGTTATTCTATCAACATCATCGACACTATAGGATGTGTCATCATGATCCATGGTGTGTGGCATGGCTTCAGGGAGCTTAAACACTACTTCTTGATCCCCTACTCGAAGTGCCAATCTTCCGTGAACATGGTCCTCCAAAGCTTGAGCCGTGGCTAAGAAAGGATGGCCGAGTATAATTGGTACATCAACATTTTCATCTACATCGAGAAGTACAAAGTCAACCGGAAAGACAAACTGATTAATCTGGATGAGCACATCTTCGGCCAGCCCCTTAGGGTGTCCCACGGATCTATTGGCGAGCTGAAGTGTCATCCGAGTGGGCTTTGGGTTAGCAAGGCCTAACTTCATATATAGCTTGTACGGCATTACATTAATGCTGGCCCTTGAATCGGCCAATGCCTTCTTTGTAATTCCTTTGCCCAGTATACAAGGGACTACAAAACTCCCCGGATCCTTTAGTTTTCTTGGCATCTTTTGTTGTAACACCGCAGAACATTGGGCATTCAAGGTGACGGCAGCTACATCCTCCAATTTCCTCTTGTTGGTCACGAGTTCCTTCATGAATTTGGCATATTTAGGCATTTGGGACAGAACTTCTACCAATGGTAGGTTAATGTGTAGTTGCTTCACCATGCTTATAAATTTTGCAAATTGAGCATCTTGTTTGTCCTTCCTTAGCATTTCCGGATATGGAATTTGAGGTTGATATGCGGGCACGGGTGGCTGCTCTACCACTTTTTCCTTCTCCTTTTGTTGCCCACTAGAATTTCTCGTCAGTTCTACTTCTTCAACCTTCACGGTGTTCTCGACAAGGGGTGTTGCAATCGGTAACTCCACTTGTTTGCCACTTCTTAAACTAATGGCTTTGCATTGCTCCCGGGGGTTTTCTTCGATATTCCCCGGGAGGCTACCTTGTGGTCTTTCCGCTATGTTCATAGCCATTTGTTCCATTTGATTTTCCAAACCTTGGAATGAAGCTTACAAATTCCTGATTGCCATGCTAGTGTCCTGCATGAACTTTGCTAGCTGATCTTCAAGGTTGGGCTTCTTCTCTTGCGGTGGGCTTGGAGTTGGTTGAAATCCCGAGGGACATTGCCCCGCTTGAAGGTTTCCATATGAGAGAAGTGGGTTGTTCCATTTTGGGAGATATGGCCGATATTGACCCTCCGACATTTTTGGTGCATTTCCCATATACTGTACTCACTCAACAGGGATTGTTTCGGTGCTTACAATCGGACATCTTGATATCTCGTGCCCTCCCCCACATGTCGTGCAAAACATCACTGAAATAGGGGTCGAACTACTGCCAGGATAAACTTGGTTTTTGCATGTGAGGAGGTTAATTTTCTTGGTTAATGTATCTAGCTTCTCGGCGAGAGCGGTTTCTATGGTAGAGGTTTCATCCAATGCTCCCATAACTTTGACCTGTTTATCCCTCGTAGACCAATGAGCCTCATTTCCTGCCATGTCTTCAAATATCTTTTCGGCCTCTTCGGGATACTTGTTACTTAATGACCCTCCTGCGGCACAATCAACAAGTTGTCTATTGACGTTATCCAACCCATTATAAAAGGTGCGAACCTGGTTGCAAGGGTCCAAACCATGTTGTGGACAACGACGAAGTAGCTCTCTAAACCTTTCATAAGCTTCAGAAAATGTCTCAGCCCCATTTTGTTCGAAAGAATTGATCTCGGACCGGAGTCTTGCGGCCTTACTTAGTGGGAAGTAGCGGCCAAGGAATTTTTCAAGCATTTCGGCCCATATGTGAATAGAGCAGGGGGGGAAGTGAAGTGAGCAAACTATAAGCCCACCTCTCAAACTCCATGGGAAGAGTCGCAATCTAACGGTTTCATCAGAGACCCCATTAGGTTTAGATATGTTGCAAATCTGAAGAAACTTTGCTAGGTGTGCATGAGGGTCTTCATCTGGTCTCCCGTCAAATTGAGCTGAATTTTTTAGCATACTCATCATGGTATTCTTGATCTAAAAGGTGGTGTTGTTGACATTTGTGGGGTGGATGCTGAATTCTTCCCCAATGTACGTCTTCTTTCTGCCATGACGGGCACTTCTTCAATTTCAGTGCCAACTTCAACTGTAACTGAGTTTTCTAACTTTGAAGAGGGGCTTGGTGGTGGCGCCTCTACCTCTCTCAGCCTTCGGTGCAGGGTTGTTTCAATCTCACTATCTTCTTCAAATAGTTCTTTGTTTTTCTTGCGGGTCATGCAGCAATTCCCTCGCAAGTAGAGGTTAAAGGAGAAAAGTGAGTATCCAAGGAATTAAAAGAAATAAAAGAAAATAAAAGAAAATAAAACAAGAAAATAAATGACTAAAATAATAAAATCCTAACCTAACTAGTAATTCTATTCCCCGGCGACGGCGCCAAAAACTTGATGAGATAAATCCGCAAGTGCACGGGTCGTGATTAAGTAGTAGAGTGAACTATGAGAGTCGAGTGTCGAACCCACAGGTAATAGATTGCTAGTGTGGACTAAGCTTCTATTATGTAGTCTTGTTAAAGATTTGGTGGTTTTTGAATCTAAATCTAAGGAATTGAAAGATTGGAAACAAACTTTGAAAATCGAGAATTAACTTGAGAGAAACCTATAGCATGAGAAGGAGATACTTGGGCATGAGTCCCCTATGGATTTAGATCTAAAGATACATAAAGAAACCCATGAAGATGATTGGAGATTCTTGTGCCAAGGATTCCTATGTTATATCCAATCCGTCTCCCGAGGCGATTGGATAACTAATCTCCTAGGATTGTCTTAAGCTTAAGACAACCTATGTCTTGGAAGAGTTGTGGGATTGAATCGTATTAAAGTGTCGCTCCCCTTCTAGTACCTGAATCCCTCAGCGTACTCACAACCCTCTCTAATGGAGTATGTTCCTAATAAAGGGAGGCGCTAGCTCTAGCCCTCGTATCGCACCCAAGTAGTCTCTCTGGGCATCCCACAATGTAGAGAGATTACAATCAGTACAAAACATCTAATAGGCATTCAAGCATACATCCAATCAATAAAAACATGGAAATCAATATGACATTAATGCAATATCCAAAGGTTTCTCATACCCAAGTATCTATAAGATTAGTTCCCCATAAATGGGGAACTCCAATCCAAGACAACAAGAATACAATCAAAACTTGACATAATAGATGATAACATTGACAGCTTTTCAAGTTTGATCTCCTTCTCTATCTCCTTCCTTCTCTCTCTATCCAAGATTGGGGAAGAGCACCCCCAACCTCTAATCTCCAAGATAATCTCCTCCAAGGCCAACCCCCCCCCTTCCTAAACCCTAAAGTCTCCTATTTATACCTCAACTTAGGGTTTTAGGAGTAAATATTACGCTCATACCCCTGCATGGGTCAACAATAAAAAGGGAAGGGTTACGACATACGGGCCCGTATACGGCCGTATACTAGCTTGTATGCAAAACAGGGTCCTGTATATGGCCGTATGACAGCCAGTATACGGTG
Organism: Dioscorea zingiberensis; assembly: GCA_026586065.1. Taxonomy (NCBI): domain Eukaryota; kingdom Viridiplantae; phylum Streptophyta; class Magnoliopsida; order Dioscoreales; family Dioscoreaceae; genus Dioscorea; species Dioscorea zingiberensis. Next base: position 23,111,916 of record CM048823.1, read on the forward strand.
CTGGTGGGATTATACGGCCTAGTATAAGGCCGTATAACACCCAGTATGCACTCATACTGTGTATATGCCATCCAGGAGGGTTCATGTGTAGGCCGTTCATTCTCGTCAGTAGCATACGGCCGTATGCCTTCCCGTTTACTTCAAAATAGCGTTGGATCGACCTCTTTTTCACCTCGAAATGCTTCTCTTCTCCCGGAGTGGTTTCTACATGCCCTGTTTAACAAATATGAAGCTTTAAGTACAAGAGGGCTATAATTCATCAAAATGGCATGCATGATATATAGGAAAATGATACGAAAATATGCTCATTTGAACGCTCATCACCGTCCTTAAGTCTAATCTCTTCGAGTTCTCTAAGTGTTGACAATGTGACCCACAAGTAATTTCCACTTGGCCGGCTTAGCCTTATCAGTCCATCAGGTACAGACCTCATTCTACGATGGAAAGCCTTAGGGATCCATAAGCTTTGAGTTTGGTCGCCATCGCAAAAGAACTTATAAAAGGAAGGATGACTGTTTTCACCCATAATATTCAGAAGAATGATCCCCAAGGAACAACCATTCCCCCCTTTTATACTGCCTGATCGAAAGGAGTTAAGAAAAGACAGTTAATTCCCGGAAGAATGCAACCGTCCCAATTCATGGAGACTCCTAGATTGAAACCAAAATTTATGAAGACGTTTAGAATCCCTCGAGCCGCGCTCCTGAAACGATGCCTAAATGATGATACGATATGAAAGGCGCCGATGAAGCCCCCTCGTTCATCGCGAAAAATCTACTTTAACACCTTGAGATTAGTTTCTAAATAGTTACAGATCAAAGAAGCTCCAAAGAAGACCGTCTGACCCAAGGCATAACATCGGAACAATTGAACGTCATGAAAGAATAGTCTCATAGACAATCGTCAGAAGAAAATAAATATTTGTTCATACAGACAACAGAATAACGATCGAAGTATAGTTACAAAAATTCAAATGACATTATCATCCATTATATCGAATTACATATCCAGAAGAAATTGAATTACAAAAAAAACATGTCAACTACATTATTACGGAACGACATTCCAATTTCTCTGATGCTCATCGGAAGCAGAAGCAGATTTTTCTTCGATCTTTTTATCTAAAACAAGTGCTTCCCAGATTTTCTTGATGAGTGGGGCGTAAGGCTCACTTTGAGGCCCCAAAGCAGGCATGGATCCTAGTACAGCTCTACGTCCTCTCAGCATCTTCCTGACCCACTTTATCAATTCAACTTTCAAGGCCTTAATTTCTTTACGAAGAACCTCCGCCTTAACTCTACCTACATCATTGAAGAAAGGAATTAAGAATTGACACGAAGGATTTGAGACGAGAAAAACGCATTCGTTACCTCTTCGAGGCCGTCTAGCCCACAAAATTCAGAGGGAGGATTGGAATCCTACATCTTTAAAATCAGCGTGAACTAGTTTAGCAATATTCATACTAGTGAGTAAGCTATCCCCCCAATATCAAAAAAGGAATACAAAGATGGAGATAGAAATAATACTAACCTGTTCTCAGCTCAAGTTTTGAAGACTCTCCATCCAACTTGACCTCAGAAGTATCCTTCTCAACCAGATCGGCAGAAGCCTCATCGATTAATGGAGCAATTATTGCTTCCTCGACTAATAACACAACAAAAAAAATAAAACAACATCTAAAGAATAAACATTGGGAGAAACTAGAAAAACGAATTCTAACCAGTTGCAATCTCAGTCTCTTTCGACTGCTTATCAAGTACTATTTTTGACTCTTCTAAACCCGCGATGAACTAGCCAACTCATGGTGATGACAGGGCCTAGTTCAATAGTCGCATCCGATATACTGGGACTTATGGGATCGAAAATACCCGCTTGACATCGTTTTTGTGAAGAGACACCAGGTGACATATCGAATCACAAATATCATATTTGTTTAGTTATCGTGGGTTCTTCCATTCCTAATGGAGACAAGCCTCTATTATTAATTACCTCGAATAAGATTGCGGGAACCTCCGATTCAGGGCAAAAGAGTACAAGTAGAGGCAATGAAAAATAATTTATTTATTACAGAATATAATAATTTATTACATGTAGATATCATTATTTATTTATTTATTTATATAAATGACGCCGCCTTGTATGCTTTGTCGCTTTGCGTTTCACTGGCCGCTGTGACATGCGTGATTCATTGCCGCCTTGAAATTTGCATCACCTTAGAGTTTGTATTTCGGCCACCTTAATATGTGTGCCATCATCGTCTCAAGATGCATGCCGCTTTGGAATTTGTGCTACTTTGATTACCTCAAGATGCATGTTTTATCGCCACCTTGAGATTTACACTTTAATACTTTGGGATCGGGTAGGCATACATCAAGCCATTTAAGCATTGCCATGAGGACTCTTAAAAGAAAAAAAAAATAGAAAATATGCTTACTTCTCAACTCCTTTTTCATTATTATTTCTTTATCTTAACTTCATTGATTGGCCCCTTGTCTTTTTTTTTTTTGATAAAGTGGATAAACCACATTCATTTATTGATGAGAACTAAAAGCAAGTGAGAGATAAAAACCACATAACTGAGTTAACGGTGTTACAATGGTCCCATGGTGGGCCGAAGTACGCTAGGAGGCGTGGATTGAGTCGAGTCTGTGTGGGCTTGGGAAGGAGGGTGGTCGCGTTCTGTCCTGTTTCTTCCTCTTCGAAGTCCTCTCCGGGAGGTCTTGGCGGGTGTTCACCCCTAGTGAGGGTGAGGCTGTAGCGGATGAGGGCGATCATGGCCTGGAGCTTTATCTGCTTGGTGGTGTGGGCATCGTCGACCCACGAGAGGATAAGGAAGTCAGTTTGGCGGATGAGACTCGAGCAAACGCGTCTTTTGTCGTTGAAACAGCGCCCGTCTTTCATGAGGAAGTCAGTTTGGCCCTTTGTCTTTCATGACGTCAAACATTAGACTTAAGTTTATTATTAGGTGGGGGCCCATTTCTCTTCAAACACCGTTTTTAGGATGAACCTTGTTGACAAATCCGGATTCAATATTGGAATGCATAGGCTTCTCATAATTATCATATTTTCTTAGCTTGAATTTTGACAACTTTGTCACATTCATTTAATGGGTTGCACAAGATCCCTCAATACTATATGAACACCAATGTCTTCAAATGCTAGATGAACAATATCATCATTATAATAGTGGGAATCATCAAGCTCAGGAGGGATAAGAGACCCATATTCCGGATCATTTATTGAATCCATTTATATAGATAATCATTAGTATGGTTGACACCAAGAGCAGGGAGCACTTCCAAGGACCACTTTCCTTGGGATGCATCATGGGTACAAAAACACGTGTCACTCCAAACGTCATTAACGCATGCTTGACAAGGTGGATTTGTGGCAATCCATTATGCTTATAATTCAAAGTATTTCCCTTTCTTATTATTATCATTATTTTTTTTTGCACAATTTGCCAAATAACATTCATCTTTGAAAGATCTTTTGGATTTTATTCATTTTTTTTTTACAAAACTTTTGCTGCAGCATAGTGACATCATGATAAAGTTTGACAAAATTGTCACTAGCCTTCCTCACATATTGGAGTTGTTGCTCAAATACAATAACCAGAGAATTCTTCAAGACCTTTGATTTAAGACCTTTGATTGATTTAAGACCTTTACAAAATCCAATTTTTTAATCTACTTGCGATTTATTATCCACCCTTTTGCAGAAATCACAAGCCACTTCCCCATTGATCTCTTTAATAATTTGCAAGGTCGTCAACTTAGCAGAGAATATATATATATATATATATATATATATATATATATTTTGGATATCAAATTTTAACATCCTTGAATTCAGAATAGCATTACCACTATGTAGTTACATAATATCGAACATCCCATGGGTGGTCCAATGTATTCATGGCCATGTACAGCATCTCCTTTTTACAAAGCCGTATCATAAAACATAATTTTGATAGAGTGCTCCATAGTGGATTGATCTTATTCATTTCTGGTGGTCATACCGCAGCCAGCTTATTCGTGCATATCAGTGGTTGAGGTTCAGGAATCTTCATAAATAACTTAGCTTTCACGAGAGCCGTTATCCTTGGATGGAGTTAAATTTCATTGAAGCTTTTCATCCAATTGGTTATGTGCACAACCAATCTTTCATAGGTTTACGACATTGGAAGCTAATGTGCCTTGGAATTACAACCAAATACACTTCTCATTGATTAATGCAACAGGTTTCTAACTTCTGCAGTCTTTGTTTTCCACAGCCTAAGTAGTCTCTGGGTCCCGGTCTTTGTCTTGACCACTTCGTCTTGCTTCTTTCCCTGATTGAGCCTTACATGTTCAGCTTCTGAAGATGCATTTCTACTTTTTGCATGCAATAGCTTCTTCCCTTTCCATCTTCTTCATCTTCTTTTCTTTCCCTTTGCTGCTTCTATTTATTTATTTATTTTTATTTATTTTTATTTTTATTTTTATTTTTTTGCAGAAGCCTTCTTCATCTTTAGTAGCTGAATTCTCTATCTTCTTCCATTGATTTCTGCAATAGCTCTCTTTTTGGGTTCATCAATAAATTGATTTCTTATTGTGTAGCTGCATTCTGGCTTCAAACTTCAAGCAACAAACTGGGAACTTGGCATTTTATTGTTACCAAAATATGGACAGATACATGCTTCATAGCTGCAGCAAAAATATCTTTGCTCTCACAACTTCTGCAACAACATGTTTGGCATGTCTTCCATTGGTTACATGTTTAGCACCTCTTTCTTCATGGATTGTCAAGTTTCAAGCGATAGATTTTTCAGCATTAATTTCGCCTTCTCCTAATTGCTTGGAATCAAGTGAGTAAATATTTTACTGGAAATCTATCTCATTCCATTGGGAAAACAAATTGGCTTTTTAATGTTCATTCCCCAAGTAGTCAAACTTGTATGGCTTGTCCAAGATCTTAAAAAAGTAAATGTGACTATCCTGGCAAACAATTTTGATGCATCTTCATAAGTTATTATAGCAATCTAGTAGAGCCCATGTTATGTGGTGGAGTTCCATTGGGCGCTTCTTGGTGACATCCTTTGCATCGCCATTTTACTGGGGATGACTTATCATACCTCCCATATCTACATTATTGAAGAGTTGCTCACAGCCTCAAATTTATCCAACAGGCAGTGTGCAGCAACACTTGTTTCATCAGCCCGAGCCATACAACTTACAAGTTACCATAAACCTCATTGAGTACTTGTGGTTAATGAAGCCTTGAATTCCATCAAGAACTACCTTGGACTTCTCATACACAATGTGTATGCCCATTTATATCTCAGCAAGCTCTTGGAAAGCAAAGGAGGCTTCATGAGGCATTAGTTGCATTCTGAAAACCATTTAAATTTTGCCTACATTCCCAGAAGAGAAGCTTGGAGCATCACCGAATGTACCTCTTGGATTCAGCAACTATCTATTCAAATACTATAAGATTGATTTGATATAAATTGTTTGCTATCCAAATTAAACTTGAGCTGTATTATGGTTTCTTGACTTGAGGGAGGCCATAGCCATTGATTGATGATAAAGCATTATAACGCTCATCATCGTCTCCTTGTTTTGCATCATTAAGGTTTGATGGAGCTGTATCTAGCTTCCCTTCCTTTGTGATTAATCCACCTGAGGTGAAACATTATACCATAATTTTGTTAAACCATTCTTTAGTTTCTCATCCAATCCAATACAATTGAGGATCTCATTGAGCTTGTTATTTGAATTCGATCAGTTTGTTGCAAAAGCTAAAAGCCTAAACTATTTCCATGTTGCATTTATCAGTCATTTCACATGAATTTCAGACTCCAAGTCTCTTTCATTATTTCTGAATAATGTACAACAAAAATGAGCTAGTACTGATTTCTTTGGTCTTGCCTTTACATTAGCCCAGCGGTAAAATATGATTGGAGATCTTGTACATATTCACTTCAACAAATAATGGAAAAGAGGGTGCTGATAATCATGCGAAGGATTTAGAGTTTTAAAACATATTGCAAATACTAGCGGCTATATTGGCAAAAAAAAAAAAAAATTTCAAAAGGGAAGTTGTGAGGCATTTCATCAAGCAAGTCGTGTGCATACCAATCTTCAAAAAAATAACTCATCTTATTAAAGGTTCATCACCAATTTACATTATACATAAGTATTGCTTTCAAAGTTCTTTACTATCTAGTTTGAAAGCAATACAACTCCATGCAACAACAAGAAAGGTTTAAGTTCAACAGATTCAAGCATATACTGCTTGTTCTTCTCATTGCTATCCGGAGACAACATTGCTGGTGAAGGGAACTGACTCTTGTAGTTTAAGCAGCGGATATAGGCCTCCTGGTCAGTAAAACATCTTGCCCTTTCTCTATTGTTTCTCGCTTCATCCTGTGATGCTTTCCCTTAATCAGGTTTTATGTTGGTGGAGAGCATGGCAATGAGTATCTCAGCGACTTGGTGATGCAGCGACGGAGGGTGTTGCTCTCTGATTCGTCTTCTCCATGCTAACGGCGGTCCCAATGTCACGATCGCGGCCGACCTTTGGAGAGGCAAATGAGAAGAAAGCAGGAAAGACCTGGGAGCAAACTCGACATCAGGAAGCGCCATAGTTGATGACAGTGGGGCTTTTGGAGGATTTGATGCTTTGTGGAATCCCTTTGAGATGAATGCCTTTGAGATGGACATCAATCATGGTTCATATTCTCTATGATGATCTGGGCGTTGCTGGGCAACGGCTTCCTTCTCTTACGACAGCAGGGCCCCAGCGGCGGTAGGTGGCGAGGGTGCAGGTCCTTTTGGTGGCTTGGCGACATAGAAGGCCATTACATATCATATATGCTGCCTTTGGCTCCTTCTACGGCGGTGTAGAGATGAAGCTATTGTATAGCCTTTGCCCCTTATTCCGGTGATGGTGGGCAGCAGGGAGGCTATTGTATAGCCTATGCTTTTCGTCTCTGGCAACAACGGGCAGCAGGGAGACTATTATATAGCCTTTGCTTCCTCTCTGGTGACGGCAGGCAGCAAGGAAACTCGGCGGCATGGCGGCGGGGCGATGGCAGCGGGCCTCGACAGCTTGGCGACATCAATGGAGGGGAGCGACACGACCGACTGATCTGATGAAGGAGCCACCGCACACTAGGATGGTATCCATCCTAGCAGCGGCGGCGGCTTGACGATGGGAGGTGAATGAAGAGGAAAAGGCGAGGGCTACCTCTTCCCCTCCCCCTCTCTTTTTTATCGGGTCTTCTTTTGTAGACGGGGACGGTTCGCGATTATGGGAGATATATCCTCCTTTCCTTGACCGAATCCCATGAGGGAGATATTTTTTTTTTTTTTTTTAAATTTCCCTATTTTATTTATCCTCAAGGCAATGAATCACGTCTAATAAGAAAGATATATTTTAATTTTAAATTAGCATCCCTAATTCGATATTATAATGGAAAGATTTTGATTTTAAATTAAGCTCTCTTATGATGGAAGGTTATATTAACATCTCAATCTGATCTTATTCCATTGATGGCACATTTTTCTTTGCCTTAGGATTTGTTCCCTTAGATTTGCCTTGGGATCTGTTCTCTTGGATTTGCCTTGGAATCTGTACCCGTGGATGATCTTAGGATTTGCGATTTTTTTAGATTGCCTCGAGATATGTGTTCTCAGGCCATTTTGGAATTTGAGATCGCCTTGAGATATGTGGTCTCAGGCTATCTTGGAATTTGAGATTGCCTCGAGATATGTGTTATCGGGTTTTCTTGACTTTGAGATTGCCTCGAGATATGTGTTCTCGGGCTCTTGGGATATGGCCGATATATATATATATATATATATATATATATATATAATTTCATGATATTTCAAAAATATATATTTCATCATTTATATGAAATATTTCATATTGGCCCTCGACATATTTTGCATTTTCAAGGCTCATATATATATATATATATATATATATATATATATATATATATATATATTCCCCTTTTTTATTTTATTTATTTATTTATTATTTATTTATTTTTTTAGTGTAAACAGGACTCTTAATAACAGCCATGGGGACCACCACTTTGGTAACAACGACATCTGATCTATCAGTTGATCTATCTCCCACAGACTTAAAAGACTCATTGGAAGCCACGATCAAAGCAAGTTCACTTATGACCCTGTCGACCGCCGCTTCATCAATGACCGGTTCATCATTGACAGAGATAGGGTCACCTAGTTCTACAGAATCCAGAACAATTGAATCAAGGAACTTCTCGACAATATGTAAACAAGATAGAACTGCGAGTAGATCTACCTTCGAGAGTCAACTCTTCTTCTTCGGATCACGGAGGAGGCGATTTCCCTCAACACTTGTTAAAGTGTTCCTCTAAAGCTTTCGTATAACTGATGTTCTTAAAAATGATGGAGGGATCAGCAGATTAGAGTTCACTGAACACCGTATAAATGTCTTCTCCAAGTTTTTGGAGCTCTTCTTCAGACCCCTCCCTCATTTCCTTGGCCGATTCCTCCAAAGTTTTAACACGGGCTACCAATTCAATAATCCTTTTTATGCTTTGCCCAAGTTCACTCTGGCAAGATGACAGATCGGCCAGAACTTTATCCCTCGCTGCCTCGGTATCCGCTCGCTCAACACCAGCACTATAAAGAGCGGTTTCCATAGATGCAAGCTTCACCAGAAGAGCGCTCTTCTCAGTCTCAAAAGCTCGAACTGATCCTTCACCACTCTTGACTCTCCCATTCAAAATAGCATTTTGCTCTTTTAATGAGGAATTGGATTGTTTGAACGCAGCACAATCCTTCAAAATCGCTGTCAAATCCGAAGAAAGTATCTCCTTTTCCTTTTTGATCTTCTCGAAATTCTGCGTCAGAGCAGAGATACTCTCTTTCGATGAATAAACAGAGTCCTTGAGACCATCGTGTTCAGCTTCGAGAACTTTCACCAATTCTTCAAGCTTTTTACATTTCTCAAGAGCATGGTCTCTCTCATCGCCAGCTTAATTATTTTTTCTTCCTTGGAGGATAACTCCTTCAACAACCGCGCGTTCTCTGCCTCCATCGTCTTTATGCGAGTGGCAACCTTGGAGTCTCTCCTCTCAATGGATTTGGCAACGCCCTCTGTGCACTTAAGGGACTACAATAGAAATACATGAAAGTAAGTTCAAGAAAACAGAAAGGAAAGAGAGAAGAGAATGATTCAACATTGAAAAAGGATGAATCTACACTCATCGAAGCAAGACAAAGATGAAGATGAGCTACAGATTCTGTACCGCCTAACTGATTCATATGAATATTGATGTTTCCACCTCCCCAGGCACAAATTAAATCACCAATTAAATGATATTCAATTGGCAGTACAGAATAATGACGGCTGATGAACCTGCGACCTCCTATTCGAGGAACTCCAGAATCAGCTCTAGGAATCTCATCGTCCGTTGTCCGATCAATAGTACTCTCTATCAAATACACACTTTTCAGAAAACCCGATATAAATTTAGTCAGTACATAAAAAGAAGAAAGAGGTATACTTGGAAATGGAGGGATACTCACTACTTCCTTCCCCTTTTCAGACCCTCTCACTAGAGACAACCCTTCCCCTAACCGACGAGGAATGAAGGCCTGATTGGTTACAGCAACTGAGGGAGGAGGGGGAGGTCCCATAACCATAGGTCCTGAAGGACAAACTTCATGAATCCCAGAAGAAGAGTGAACAACCGCTTCAAGAACGAAGGTATCTTCAAGATCTTCGTCATCATCCACCATCAACCTCCTTCTCTTGACAACTGGAGCCACATTTGCGGCCGTCGAGAGTGAGATGCAATGATAGGAACATCCACAGTCAAATATTCAATTCGCGGACCAGCACCCCACGGTTCCCCTCATCGGATAAAACCAGTTCATCACCCAAAACTGAAGTATGTCCCCTCTTTTTTAGAATTAACATCTTAGAAGGTTCTTTCCTTTTTACGGCTCTCGGGTCTTCCCTAACAGCAAACTCCTTCTCTTTCGACGGAAGGCTCACCTTAACTGGAGCCCCCTTGTCACAATCTCGAGAACTCTTCTTTATCATAACTTGAGAAGGAGCCTCACTTGGAATCTGGTGGCCTTCAGGATGACCTTCTCTTTTTGCTTCTTGGCCAGTCCAGCAGCCCACAACCTATCAGCCATTCCAGAAGCCTTGTACGCAGACATTTCTTCACCTGAAGATTGACAAAGAGAAATAATTAACCTACGAACCGATGAACTGATGAATAGCGTAAGAAATTCTCAATGACCGTACCCATGGCAGAGTATAAACCACTGTCCCGAAGATGTTGATCCGTTAAATATTCATTAATCGGTCCAAGATGAAGCCCCTTTAGCCTCTTCAACATCTTCTCTTCGTCAGGACTAAGTTTTTCCCTATTTTCTACATGGGTTCGAGGAACACCCCACTTAATAGGAAAATCCCATTCCGTACTACAATAAACAAAAAAGAATTTACTATTCCAATCCTTGATTGAGTCAAGGATGGGACCAAGGAATTGTCTACCTAACCTAGAGTAGAAGTAATACCAATCCGTATTCCTATCCTTATTCAAACGGAAGAGGAGATTGGAAAGATGGAAAGAAGGTACAAGCTTGTTCTGAAGCAACACAATCACAAAACCACAAATAATCCTCCAAGAATTGGGGGATAATTGAGACGAAAATACATTAAAATGGTGAAAGATGTCAACAAAAATCTTAGGAAAGGGAAGTCTAAGACCGACCAACAAAGCATCATAATAAATCACTAAATCTCCTCCTCGAGCTAGTGAACAAGCCAGCTCATCAGAAGTAGGAACTCTATAACTAAAAGGGGGAATCGACAGTCTTTAATGATTAACAAGTTTCTCAATTACATCCGCTGGAAGCGGATTTGCGAAGAAATCTGAACAAGGTTTAAGTCCTTTATCCTTAGATCTATCCTCAAACGATGGAGGAACATCGGAAGAAGTAATCTTAAGAGCAGATTGAGATCCCATACTTGAGAAAATATGCACTCTTGATATTTGAAGTTTTTTGGAGAGGACGAAGAAGCTCGCATGCAAGACAAAAGTATAGAATGAATAAGAAGACGCCACCACAATATGATTTTGAAAATCCCTCAGGCGTGAGTCATTTACAGGGTAAAAGTAACTTCGACGGTCAAGATTCTCGATAAGTGGACTATGGATCAGCGAACCCATCATTATGAAACCGTCGTCATGCCCCCAACACACTCCGCGATTCTTACTCAACAACAACGCCAAAATATGAAGCGACGGGTAATAAATGATCAAGATGGAAGACTGTTTTACCCAGGCATATCTTGCGGCTCAAAAACCTACTAAACCTCAAAAGGCACAAACCTATCCAGACCGAAGATACGACAAAAAGAATAGCCGGTGAACAAATATCGGAAGAAAAATGACTCATCGGACTGATCATATGCTTGGTAACTTTTGACTTATATTTTAAGCCTTTAGACATATATTTGGTAACTTTTGACTTATATTTTAAGCCTTTAGAAAATATAATGCAGGTAAAAAACTAATACTAACATTTCATTCTAAATTACTTTTTTTGGAATTAAATTTTTTTAATACTTTAAAATAATATAATTTTAAAGAACTAATTTTTAGTTCATAAAAAATCTTAAAATATTTTCTTTAAAAATTTGATTTTAAAATATAATATTTATAACATTTAAATTATTAAATATGTGAATATAAAAAATTTCAAAATTTGAATAAATGAACCTGAACATTGTGAGGGCCATTTGCTTGTTATATGCTAAAAGAAAGACTTACTTGCTGATACGTTAGTCCATGGTTCCTGAATAATGATATATGAAAAAGTATATATTATATATCCAACAAAGTACAATTGAAAATATCCGTTTGTCAGTTTCCTGCGTGTCAAAACTGCTAACCATGACCAAAGGGCTCATAGCCTGGCGGTAAAGCTACTCAGGTCCCGTGCGTTTGGTGTGTTCTCCTTGGACAAGGTCCCGGGATCGAGCCCAGGCCCCGTTATTGGGGCGGGCAAGGCCATAGAATTTATTTCGTGTTTGCCTTGTACTGGCGCATGTGAGGTCGGGAAGCGTCAGCAAGTGAGTTTACTCCGCGGCGCCGTTGGCCACGTCCCTGACTGTTCCCGTGAGTGGGGGTCTTTATGGCCTTAGTCAAAAAAAAAAAAAAAACTGCTAACCATGCTTCTAGTTTTTCATTAATAGAACAAAATTTTTATATTATATTTTTTATTTATTTATTTTTTAAATTTATTTTATTTCTTAAAGGTTTCACACAACATGTATTTATTTTACCACTCGTGTAGAACTCGTAAGAAAATGACTCACTTGCGTACATGAACACACAGTTATCCGTGTCTTTCAAGTATAAAACTCCATGCGCAAGTGGCTTCTGCGACTCGGCCAAAAGGCCTTTGGCACTTCGTATATATTGTGAAAATTTAATTTTATATAATACTTAAAAAGTTGTTGCGTAAAACTGAGAAGTTAATTTCAAAACATGAGATTATCCCTTAATATTGACTATCATCAAAATATTTAAATATTTTTATTTAATAACATAATTATTATAAACCATGGTGCGCTGATTTAGCGGAGTCAGCTTATGATTTGGTCGATTAGATCTTTCGGAAATTGGTTGATCACATTTAATGGTTAAACCCTCTGCCCTCTTTTCCAGCACAATGTAGTCTGCTTCCAAGACATTTGGATTTTCACTATTCATAATAGATGAAAGCAAAGTAAAAAATTATTATTGAAGTGACAATATCATAGTAGGCAGGTATTAAGATGTATCTATCAAATGGAATCAAAGGTAAGAAAAGATATGTACACAGCTAGCTACAAGAAATGTTACATTTACTCAACGAAACAACAAAACAAGTGTGACCATCTGCAAACATAAATTTTAGCATTATTTAAAATATTTTTACTCATATGGTGCAACGCTTAAGACATATGACAACAACAAATCATCGTGACAATTGATATTTATTTCTATTATTAAATTAAATCAATAGCACCAGTGTGATCACAAGAAAACATAAATTTGAGCATAACCTGAAATATTTTTACTCATGTTGCAATGCTATAGATATATCACAACAACAAATGATTGTCACCATAGTTTTTCTTTTTTTTTAATGTTATGGGTGAATATATCAAAGGATGTGGTATGATCGCAGACACTTGGTTGAGGACTAAGCTAACATCCTAAATGTTTAGTTATTAGACAGTGGAGAATAGCTTTTCAGAAGGCCCCAAAAGATCTTGAAAGCTTCTACCTCAAATCTGTCGTCTAACTATGGGCCTGTTTGGATTGGCTTCCAAAAAAAGAACATAATTTATAAAAAAGTGTTTTTTTCAAAATTGCTTCTACCAAACTGCTTTTTTCAGAAGCACCTCATGTGGTGCTTCTTAAAAAAGCTGTGTTTGAGCTTTTTTTACTGCTTCTGCTTTTTTAAAAAGCTAATCCAAACAAACTTTTTTGAGCCCAGAAGCGTTTAATTTATAAAAAAACGCTTTTGGCCTCAAAAAAAGCCAATCCAAACAGGCCCTATATCCGAGCTGATGCCTTCACTACAAGAAAATAGTTAAATAGCGACGAATATTAGCGAGGGACAAATTTTATTCCAAACCAGCTTGAAATTTGTGACAAATACTTATTTAGCTAGGGAATAGAGAGGGAAACACTCCGTTATCATGGACTTAATGGGAGGTTTTTCCCTAGCTACGTTGCGAGAGAAAAATCCCCTACAAATATTGTTATATAACATTGTATAAATAATAAAAATAGCGAGGGTAAAATCCCTCGCTAATTTAATAAAATAACTTTCCAAGCTATCCACTCGCTAATGTCATTATATAATTTTTGAATATAATAAAATTAGCAAGGGAAATATTCCTCGCTATGTTTTAGCGAGCGAATAATCCCTCGGAAGGTCCGTACGTCGTGGAGATTGTCTACAAAGGAGGCACATATCAACTCATTGATGCCAACAAACAAAGACCAATGCCGCCCTTTAATGGTCGATTTCTTGAGAAATATTATGCTTAATGTAAAAATGTTTGCTTTTGAAGGAACGTCTGGTCCCTTAAAGGGGTAGACTAGTCATATACAATCAAAACATTCATTTTCATGTATTTGTGCATTAAATTCATTCAATGAAATAAAGAGACATGTGTTCGCCTACGACAGAACGTCGAGCTCCTTGTCAGGGGTAGACGGGTCATGCACAATTAAAAGTGCTTCCTGAAGCAAATACATTGACCCCCCTATGTTCCAAAAAAAAAAAGAGTAATGAATGAATGAAAATAAAAAGAATGGAAAATGAAAAAAGGAAGGAATGAAAAATGATGAAAATGAAAAAAAAGGAAATAAGTAAAAAAAAAATGATGACAATGTATCTCCCAGAGAGGCTTGGCCATAAAGATGAAAAACAATTTGTATGTTCATACTTCTCTCTCTCAAACAAATTTCGTGAGAGAAGTATGAAGGGGGCATTTGTTTACACTAAATAAATAAATAAATAAATAAATAAATAAAAGGGGGGCATTCGAAAATACAAAATGTTTCAAGGGCCAATATGAAATATTTCATATAAATGATGAAATATATATTTTGAAATATCCTGAAATTAAAAAAAAATTATATATATATATATATACATATCAGCCATATCCCAAGAGCTAGCCCGAGAACACATATCTCGAGGCAATATCAAATTCCAAGATGGCTCGAGAAAACATATCTCGAGGCAATCTCAAATCCCAAGATAGTCTGAGAACACATATCTTGAGCCAATCTCAAATTCCAAGATAGCCCGATGAAACATATATCGAGGCGATCTCAAATTCCAAGATAGCCTGAGAAAACATATCTCGAGGCGATCTCAAATTCAGAGATAGCCCGAGAATACATATCTCGAGGCAATCTCAAATCCCAAGATAGCCTGAGAACAAATCTCAAGGCAATCCTAAAATTTCAAGATGCCCGAGAATACATATTTCGAGGCGATCTTTAAGAAATATAAATCTCATAATAGTTCAAGAACAAATCTCGATGCAATATGGGAAAACACAAATCCCGAGATACATATCCTGAGGCAATATTTTTTTTTAACGAAAAAATAATAATAATTAAATTTTAAATTTTATAATTTAATTAAAAGTTTGAATTCCGTCTCATCTGTTCGGGAGATGGTTACGGGAGGTTAAGCAATTTCATGGAGAGGTTTTCTCTTCTGAGGATAAAGATGAAGATGACTTTAAAAAGGGAAGGAAGAGCTTCTGTGAGGGGGGAGATTGAGAGAAAAAGAAAAGTCAGACAGAGAGAAAAAAAAATTCAGAGAAAAGGAGAAAGGAAGAAGTAGAAAGATAAAAAGGTATTATTCTTTTTTTTTTTTTATCCCGCTGTGGTCGCCTTTCGCCTCTACCCGCCACTGTTGTCTTCAATCTCCGCCGCTACCAGGGTGGATACCACCCTGTTGGGCGGCCGCTCTATTATCAAACCCACAGCCCGGGTGCGCATACGCCTCCATCCCAGCGGCTTGCCGTTTATTTGTCTCCTATCAGCAGCCATCTCTTTTTGCCTCTTTGCGCGTTAATGCGTCGCGCTTCTCGGGATGGATACCATCTGTTGAAGCTGACGACAATCTGAATTCACCCCAACATTGTTAATAGCGGCCCAAGGCATGCCGATGCCACAATACCCGGCCAATGGTATGCCGATGCCCGTCGTTGTCATCCTGCTGTCACTGGAGAAGAAGCAAAAGGACTATACATTTGTTTCCTTGTTTCCTTGCTGCCCTTGTTGCTGGAAAAGAAAGAAAATGACTATACAATAGTTTCCTTGCTTCCCTGCTACCCTCGTCGTCACCGGCAAAGAGGCAAAGGCTATATAATAGCTCTCTGCCGCCTACCGCTACCGGAGAAGAAGAGCAAAAAGAAAAGGCGCTATATTATAGTTCCATGTTGCCCACTATCACTGGAAAAGAAAGTCCAAAAGAAAAAGGGCATATGATATCTCCCTGCACACCGCCATAACTGAGGAAGAGACCTTCTGAATGAGATTATGATGAGAAAGTTGAGGATGTTGATGACTATGGAGATCCAATTTACTACAAAAGAAGATTACTTGCTGCAAAACAACAAAAAGGAGAAAGAGATGGTTGTAGAAGGATGTTATGATAATGCAATCAATTTCTCATGCCTGCAGGAAGCTTTGATGAGTAAAAATAGTTCGAGAGAAGACTTCGAAGGATTTGAATGCAAGCTCTGTTGGCTGATTGAGGTTTTGTTGAGGCTGAGATGTTGCTATTCCATGTGGTTGTAAATTTTGTAAGAAAGAGTTTCCAAAGCTATGCTAACATTTAAATCTGTGAAAAGCACTCCAGGTGTTTGATAAATTGTTTGAAAGAGCTTGTTTATAAGAATAATGCAAAAAATTCCTAAGTTAATGAGTATGCTCATTGCATTCACTGATGTTAGTTTTGAAAAGTCAGAAAGATGTAACAATGGATGTCAAAGGGAGTTGCAAAAGTTAGCTAAGCAAGAAGAATATTCTGGTTGGGAATTTTATTGAAAAGATATTAAAAGGACATGTAGGATATAGAAATATGAAGCACTTCATGAAAGGAAGACTTTGGGGTAATTGGGCAAGTTGATGAAATGCATGATTGAGTTCATGTGTTGAATTACAAAATTAAAGAGTCAATATGGAACCAATTTTGTATGATCTTGAACTGCTCCAAAGAAGATAGCTTACTAAAGTCCATTTTCTGGTGGTTGCTCTCATCATGACCAACTGGGCCCTTGCAAAATATCAATGAACGCCCAAAGCTTTAATCCAGTTAATGTGTAACATTATAAAACTAAGCTATTTTTTTTATTGAAGCTTTGGAGTATTACCATTCTAAGGAAGGAGAGAAAAGGCTTCAAAAGATAAAAAAAAATCCTAGCTTAGCTCTTCTTATAATTCACCTACTTACTTGGGAAGGCATCAAATAAAATAGCCTCTTTAATAGTAACACGCAACATTGAGCTCATGACAATAAAAAATGGTGTTATATCATCTAGACTCAGAGATGCTAAAATGAGAGTTTCCATAAAATTTTCTGGTAAAAAATAATAATAATAATAATAAATAAATAATAAGTCATGGAAGAAAAAAAAAAAGGTGGAAATACGGTGGCAAAGCTAAGTGTTTGCTCAAATACGTATAATTAATTGAATCTTGTGGGCCCACATCTTGCAAATTTACTTGTTGCCTAGATGAAAAAGAAATAATAATAATAAAAAAAGGGTAAGTAAGAAGGAGGTAGTTGAATAGGGTTAATATCATTGATGTTAAGACCGCTGATGGTGTATTGATGGAGTGGGACATTGAAATTTCCATGTTCATTAGTATTGGGCCCATAAGCCCATATTTCCAAGTTGCAGCCAATTTGGGAAGATGCCTGCAAATGCATATTATCACAGAAATGGAGCATGGATACTTTGAGCAAGTGAATATGAAAAGGTCAATGAGTAAGAATTTGATTAAAGGAGTTGACTAATTTCATAATTGTACCAAGGAACAAAGATGCTATCCAAACCTTTAATGGAGATGCTCATTAATCTGTTGATGATGACGGTTATGTTTGATATCTCCAAAGCCTCGAAATCACAGAGAACAATTCCATGCCTTAATGGATGCTACAAAGTCATGCTACAATATAATATTAACTCACGGACTAAAAGCAATCATGATTGCCTAGTTACATTCCCAAGCAGAGTGGTTGGTATTATGGCTCCCTTAAAGCCTTTAACATTATTTTGTATTTCCCAAATTAAAAAATATAATCAAATGCAATAATATCCCTCCAATTTGCATTGTGTCCAAATATATAAAAAAATTTATAAATTCTCAAAGTGGCATGTATTTTGAGGTGGCACTGGAACACCCATCTTGAGGCGGCTGATAAAATCCAAATCCTAAGGCAACAAATCTCGATGTGCTAATGGAATGTGCATCTCAAAGCAGCTGATAAAATGATACGACTCTTGAGGTAGTAATGAAACATTCATCTCGCGACGATCGATAAAAAAGATATAAATGGCGAAAATCTTAAGGCGGCGGTAAAGTACCAAAGCTAAGACGGTGGCAAAGTCGGCATCTTGAGGCGGCGGCGTAGTAACGCAAATTCGAAGGCGACGGCAAGGCACATTGCGGCGCCATTTAAATAAAATGAAAAAACAAATAAATAAATAAATAAATAAATAAATATGTGTATACATCCATGTAATGGCATATATATGTAATGAATCATTTTGTTCTACAATAAATAAATTTTTATTCATTGTCTCTACTTGTATTTTGCCCTTAATCAGAGGTTCCCAAGACTTAGTATGGGGTAATTAATAATAGAGGCTTGCTTCTATTAGGAATGGAAGAACCCACAAAAACTAAAACAAATATGATATTTGTGATTCTCTCTGTCGCCTGGTGTCTCTTCACAGACACGATGCCAGGCGGGTATTTTCGATCCCACAAATTCTGGCACGCCCGGTGGGGACAATATTCCTCCTCCCATCTTTGAGGCAAAAAGTACAAGTAGAGGCATATGAATTTTATAAAGGGATCTTCGTTGCAGTTGGAAGCTCAGCATCCATAGCGATCATAATAGTCCCACAACTTCCATAGCTCGAGAATACATATCTCGAGGCAATCTCAAATTCCAAGATGGCATGAGAATACCTATCTCTAGGCAATCACCCATAAATACAAAATCTCAAGGTAACTCGAACACATATCCCAAGGCAATCATAAACTTCAAAATAGCCCGAGAACATATCTCAAGGTATTTAAAGTGAAATAGCACAAATCCCAAGATGTCCAAACAAATCATATCACGAGGCAAATTTATTTTAAAATTTAATAAAAAAAATTATTAATCCCCCTTTGCTGCCAAAGAACAGCACCACCCTATGCGTGGTGGTGCTGGTTATCATCCCCCGATGCTGCCAAAGAACAGCACCGCCCCATGAGTGGTGGTGCTAGTGATCGTCCTCCCTGCTACCTACGGTCATCGGAGAAAGAGATAAAGGCATCAATAAACACTGTTGATGCCATGGTTACCCATCTAGTGAACATAATTGTCAAGGATTGAAGCCACGAGGAGGTGTTCTTGACGATTCAGGAAAAGAGGATCCTCTTCTAAGCCTACTCCTGAAAGCAAGTGCATTTATCCCAAGCCCAGCCCTACGCCGATGTATTGAAAAAAAAAATAAAAAAGAAAACTGAAAGATTACAGAGGCTGATAGAGGAGATGGGTTTCATATTGCTGCACCATCCAATCACTGTTACATTTAAGAAACCAGTGATGACGATTTCTCTTTGAAGATCAAGAAAAGTTTGGAATCTTTTGTAAAAAGATTGAGCTGGAGGCTGGAATAGGTGCTTATAAATTCAGTACTTTTTGAAGTTCTTGATTTAATGAGTGAAAGGTCTTCAAGTCCATTGACTAATTGAAAAGAAGTTCTTGACCACTTCAACTGAGTAGCAAATTTAGAATCAAATTGGGAGCTTTGTGTGGGATCGAAAATATCCGCCCGACATCGTGTCTGTGAAGGGACACCAAGCAATACATCGAATCACAAATGTCATATTTTATTTATTTATTTGTGGGTTCTTCCATTCCTAATAGAGGCAAGCTCCTATTATTAATTACCCCGAATAAGATTACGGGAACATCCGATTAAGGGCAAAAGAGTACACGTAGAGGCAATAGAAATGAATATAATTTGACAATTTACTCAGTTGCAAATTATGACTTTATTACATATATCATCATATATATGTATATATATTATTTTATTTTTATATATGTGACGCCGCCTTGTATGCCTTGCCACCGCCTTCGAATTTGTGCCGCTATCTCGCCGCTTCAAGATATGTGCTTCGTTGCCGCCGTAACATTTGCACCATTCTGGGATTTATATTTCAGCCGTGCTCCACCACCACTTTGAGATTTGCATTACTTTTATTCGACTGTCTTGAGATGAGTGTTCCACTGTCGCCTTAAGATTCGCGTCGTTTTGAAATTTGGATTTTATCAGCTGCCTCAAGGTGAGTGGTACACCATTGCCTTGAGATGCACACTACTAACTTTGAGATTTGTATTTTGTGCCACTGCGATACGCGTCTCTCGCCATTGCCTTGAGATGCGTACATGAATTTTGCTTTAACTTTTATCCAACACGTGGAGGAATTTCCTTTTATTTCTTTATTTATTTTTTATTAACAACAACTCTTTGGATAAATTCAAATATATATTCGAATGGACATACCATCAGATATTGAGATGACACCCATCTCATGGAATTTTCATATATATAAATCCAAATATTGCCATGACATTCTTTAGATATATTTATCCTTTGGATATATATGCTTTGGTGCTTTCTTTCCTTCTTCGCTAATGGGTTTTATATTATGCAAGCTAATAAATGTGCTTGGAGATGTGATAGCCCCTCACAAGCAAAGCACGTAAAACAATCACCTCAAAGCATGTGAAATAATTTCAACTCAATTCCAACAAAGCATAAACCTCAACCATGACTTTGATAAAAGTAGCTTTTGTCCCTCGTACATGCATGGACAGAAAACACTCGAAGTATGTATTGACATGAGAGTAATGCCAATAGTAAGATGGCTATACTTCATAAAATTTGCAGCAACCAATTGGGATCCCTTTGTAAGATGACAAAATTTATAATAAGAGGGTTCCACATGACATTAGCTTTATGGCATCAACATCCAGTTCCATGACTTCTTCCTTGAAAATCAAACTAGTCAAATTGATAAATGCATCCATCACTTCTATAAAAAAAACTCTTGACTATCACTATATGAAACTTTTCTGGACTATCCATGACATGGGATGAAACTCCTGCGGGATCAACTCATTTCATAAGCTAAGTTTCCTTAGCAATTGCAGTCTCTCTTTATTCTTGAGTTCCTATTAGACTCCCCAGTAGCCGAATTTCCATAGCAATCTCCACATTACGGCAGCTCCTATTTTGCAGCAACACAACAGAATCGATGCAGTATTGTTTCCTTTCTACAACAGGTTACAACTTCCATTTCACAACAGCAGTAGCATATTGTTCTCTTGTAGCAGCATAAATCAAAGCTTGCAGTCTTTCATCACTATATTGTCCAAGTAACATTGAGGGACTCTCCTGCTTCTGACCAAGAAAGCAAACATTCCCTCCAATCTTTGAAACACCTAGATGTTGCCAAAAAGGTAAAAAAACAGGTACAATAGCAACCTATAGGAGTACTACAATTCTGAATTTCTTCGTTGTCTCAATGACACAAATTTAGAGACAGAAACACAGCTTTGGCTTTCATAAGGTTGGAGTTTCTTTATTAATAGCAGCCAGGTTATGAAGCTTGCCATGGCTTTCAGTGCCTTCTCTAATTCATCGTACACAAACCTCTTATCTTGAGATGCTTTCATCAAGAGCTGCAACAGCAAATGATCAAAAGTACAAGCGTCTTTGGATGTACTTTTCTTTCCCCAAGTGATTTAAATAACTTTGAAAATTTTCCTCCTCAGATTTACAATTGGTGCTTCCTTGATCATCATATAGCTTCTTCAGTATTAGGTTCACACAGGAATAGAATTTCCTCCTTGATCCAAGTGCATCAATTTCACACTTTGTGTATTATGAAATCATGGCCAAAATCCCTCTCGATTTAACGCTCTTAGCAGCCTGCTGCACAAAGCTGCTAAACTCTCCAAAATGAGCAAGTTCAACATCGTAGCTTTGAGCATCAGTATCTTTAGCATCATGTTCTTCGAAGTCTTCAGCATCTTCTCCATCTCATTCCCTGTTAAACCCAAGATCTTGATCATGGACTTGAAATGCTTCAACCTTGGCACAAGGCATCAAGTAGATTGTCAACAGGAACCTGAAAGTATTTCTTTTTTTTTTGGCATTTCATCGAATAGGTTGTGTGCACGCCAATTCCTCACTGAACAATTCCCACTATTGAAAGCTTCCACTCCCTTTTACAAGGATGTATCATCTTCATCTCGTTGATCTCATTCAACGAGCTGGGGTTGCATTTCCTTTCCAAATGCTTTGCCAATCAATGTTCATAATGAGTTTCTTTCCTAAAGATTTTGCAGCATCTTTACAGCATCACTTGCATTCTCTTGTGTATTATAAATGCGTTTGAAGACTCAGAGGACAACGTTCATTGCTGGAGAAATTTCTGTCTCTGATTCTTCTTTTCCACCAGCAAGACCAATATAATTGGGGCTGCTGACAGGACTCTCCAGGAAGCGCACAGAGGCACGAGCTCACCTTGGTTGAAGTTGGTGCTGGAGAAGAAAATAGAAGCCCTGCTTTTCTTCATATTCATAGCTTCAAAAGTGGGCTTTTACCCTTCCATTAAATCCCCCGTTCCAGTACAAGCTTGCAAAATTGGGCAAGCTTCATCTTCGTCAGTAATGTCACTGACAATAGCTTCATCGTCTGATCGGTAACTGGGATCTGAGAAGTAGCGTTGAGGAGAGTAGGAGCAAACTTCAGTGGAGAATAGGCGGGACCTGGGATGGCAGTACCATCTAGAAGCAGATCACAGTCCTCATTCACCGGGATTTCTTCAGCGGCGGCTTCCATAGAAACAGATTCCGGAGTGGCAACTCAGAGACTACAGGAAAGGACGCAGCGATCCTAGACGTCTCGTCTGTGACAGGGATTTATCGGTGAAGGGACGTAGAGGCCTCCACCTCCTTTTCTTCATATGTATATCTTCTCCAGCGCTTATTGGGCTCGGACTCGAGCGATGATCGGCCGAGCTTGACAGCCTTCCTTGGAGATGTAGAGGGCTTCGGCTTCAAAGATGATCCTGGGTATCCCATTGGAGCTGGGGATGATCTCGGGCGCTGGGAATGATCTCGGGCGGCAGAAGGCTTGTGAATTTTGGAGACAGAACCAACCATCGATGACATCTTTGTCGATCGAGGCAGCGGCGGCCGGTGGAAACCTGTCTTCATATTCTATGAGGAATTTGGTGCGACATCTTAGGTGCCTCTCCGATAATGAGGCAGATCTAGGACATCTCGTCGGCGATGAGTTGAACTTGAGTGCTTCGTCGGTGATAGGGCTTATCTTGGTCGGCCAGTCGATGATCAACCGGAGCTTGGCGGCAAAGGTGGTAAACGACCGTCGGTCGGGGGGCGTGCGATGGAACCTTCAGCGGCTAAGCGGAGAGACAGGGAAGGGGCCTCGGTGGCAGCGTGGAAACACTGGAAGACGAGGACGGGAGAAGGATTTTTATTTATTTATTTATTTATAATATGTAGTATATATATTAATCACTCTTTTTTTTTCTTTTTTTTTTGTTCTCATTTTTTTTTAATTTTCTTATGACTCCCATCCTCACTTCCGCTCAAATCTATTGTTACTTATGTCCCCTAAATCTCCAAGACAAACAAGGTGGGGTTCTAAGGCTTTACTACATATAATCTTATAATAATATCTATAAGAGATGCATCACTTTCTCCTTGCCTTCCTTCTGTGCAAGATTCTTCAAAGAGACCGAAAAGCTATATAAAAAGACAAAAAAGTTCTCTCTTTCTTGTCCGAGTGAAAAGGGTCCCCTCTGTGCTTCATCCTTCCCCCTTTTTAAATGTTTTTCATCCATATCCGCATAAAGAGAACTTCCTTTCGTGAAATCACAACTCCATAACGAGTTGATAAGACCAAATCAAGATTTGAATTTTAATTAAATTCTAAAATTTAAAATTTAATTATTTCTTTTTTTTTTATTAAAAAGAAAATTTTGCCTTGGGATTGGTATTCTCATGATGCCTTGGGATTTGTGTTTTCCATATTGTCTTGAGATCTGTTCTCGGGTGAGGTTGCCTCGAGATTTGTTCTCAGACTATTATGAGGTTTGTATTTCTTAAAGATCGCCTAGGGATATGTGTTCTCGGGCATCCTGGAATTTTGAGATTGCCTTGAGATTTGTTCTCAGACTATCTTGCAATTTGAGATTGCCTCTAGATATGTGTTCTCGGGCCATCTTGGGATTTGGGATTGCCTCGAGATATGTGTTCTCGGGCTATCTTTGGATTTAAGATTGCCTCGAGATATGTGTTCTCGAGCCATCTTAGAATTTGAGATCGCCTCGAGATATGTTCTCAGGCTATCTTGGATTTGAGATTGCCTCGAGATATATTTTCTCGGGCTATCTATTTTAATATATATATTTCATCATTATATTTATATGAAATATTTCATATTGGCCTTTGAGACATATTGTATTTTCAAGGCTCAATATATATTTTATATATTCCCATTTTTTAATTTATTTTTATTATTATTTTTATTGTTATTATCTTTTTTTAGTGTAAATACTCTGATTTCTATCAAGCAAAGAATTAGATCTTTGCATTACTGAATGATTGAAGAAAGATTACAAAGACTTCCTTACCGGCTATGGAAAACTGATCTTTCATCATGTTTGAAATTTTTATTCAAATCTGTATGATTAGATGTTTCTTTTTGGGATGTTTGAGTCTTTCATAAGCCTATGTATGAAGGTCTATTGTAATGATCAAAGAGATGTTCATCTATGCAAACTGAGCGACCTTCTTTCTTACTTCTCCATCCTCATCTTCTCCCCCACTTGCCATGGCGAGTGGGGGTGGTGGCAGGGGTGCAAAACCTCCAACTCCACCTGTGCAAACTGGGAGAGCTTTGTCTCATGTCGTCTCAGGCGAGAGAGTGTTTGGTACCGAAGTCATCAACACCCGTGAGAACTTTGAGAGACTGAAAACCCTTCGACATCCACGCTTCAAACCTGATGGGGACTTTAGAATGAGGCTCCATGAGAGGATGAAGACGGCAATGTACGGTAAATTCCTGGGCAGAGCACTCCCGCTGGCCACACATTGGAGAGACTTAGGTAAGTTTTCGATCTCTGATCTACCAAACGGATACTACTATATCCGCTGCGAGACAACTGAGATGGTGGAAAAGGCCTTGTGGGATGGACCTTGGACGATCTCTGGAATGGTGCTTCAACTCTTGACTTGGAGGCCAAACTTCCAACCAGCGTTCGAACGGCTAGAGACGGCGGCGGTGTGGATCGAATTGCACCACTTGCCCATGGAATACTGGGAGTTAGATATGGTTGAAAGCCTTGCCTCAATAATAGGCCCCGTCCTGAAAATTGACACCCATACTCTGATGGCTGATACACCGGAGGTGGAGCTTGGTCGGGCAAGATTCGCCAGGGTTTGTGTGGAACAGGATCTATCGAAACCATTACAAACTGGAATCTGGGTAGGTGAAGGGGATGAGGAAATCCTGGTGGCAGTCTTATATGAACGAATTCCATCCTTCTGCTTCAGATGTGGCTTAATTGGACATACTGTGAATTCGTGCACAATGAAGCCAAGTAATCCGGAGGAAGGTGAAGGGAGTAAGGAGCAGCCACAGAATATGAATCTTGATGAGGATGGCCAGGGAAGCATGAATGGAGATGAGCCGATAAATCACCAAAGTAAGGTCGCTGAAGTGGTGGATGAAAATCCATATGCGTGGGTGAAGGCGGGCTATCGCAATGGAAGAAAATCCATATGGTGGTCCGGCCAATGATTCTCGGAGACCTGAGAAGTCGGTGTTGACCAACATGGGACCACGAACTCAGAGTGGGATGGGACAAGCGACACGTGGAGGAGGAGGAGGAGCCAGCTTCGGACGGGTAACCAAATCTCGAGGCACTGCTGATGTATATCCAAGTGATGAGATGCAGCCCCTAATTCCTAACCCTAATAAGGAAATCATCCCTCGCTCAGAAGCGACCAGCCGTCACACGCAAACCCCATCCGAGCAACATGATCCATGCCAGGTTACCGTTGGAGATCCTCCTTCCCAAGAGTTGGCCTTGGTACCGTTGGCAGTGGTGACATCTGGTTCTGGGGTAAAACATGGAGGATATACTAGCCGGTCTACGTGTCTTATCACATCGGTAGGAAGGAATAAGGGAGTTGAGGCAACGGTCAGAAACCAGCAACAGGTTCGGTCTCAAGACCAAGATGTATGTTCAGATGCCCATGATCGCCTTGTGGGCAGAGTCACACAAGTTCTCAAACCCAAGAATGACCCACCTGATGATGATCAAGTCATGGATGGTGTGGTTGGTGATGGAAACAGAAGCTTGGAAGACTTTGATGATGATATGCCACTCGCACTTGTGCAAAAAGATGCGAAAATGGAAGCTTTGGCTAGGCGCAACAAGCCTATGACCGGGTCGAGCTCGAAGAAAGGTCGACTAAACACCCCAGATGGTGTTTCATCAATTTCCTCCTGATAAGGATGTCTCTTAAACCTTTCTTTTTTTCTTAAAGAAAAATTAAACAAAAAACATTTATTGTTTATGATCTCAATTAAAATTCTCTGTTGGAACTGCAGGGGTTCATCGAATCCCAGGAAACTCACTAGAATAAAATCTCTCATGAGGCATCGTCAGACAGACATTGTATGCTTGGTGGAAACCTGAGCAAATGAAGATCGAGCAATCAATTTTTGTAAAAATTTTGAAAAATTCTGGGAATGGGCTGCAATTCCCGCACATGGCATGTCTGGAGGCATCATCATCCTCTGGAAACAGAGGGTAGGTATGGTCACTCCCATTGCTCTTTCTAGATATGCATTGCATTTGGTTGTTTCTTCTGCTAAACCCAAGGAGTGGATAGTAACAGTAATTTATAACTCACAAAATATTCAGATCCAAAAAAGCCTATGGTTAGATTTGTCAGCCCTTTCTGGTCTTAAGTTACCTTGGATTATGATGGGAGATTTTAATGCTATCCTCAACTCTGATGAACATAGAGGTGGTTCATTCACTCATTATGCAGCAAAATCTAGATTATTTAATGAATTTGTAGCAAGTAATCAACTTATTGATATGGGTTTTTGTGGCACATCTTATACATGGTGTAATAACCAAGTTGGATTGGCCAGGAGGTGGGCTAGACTGGATAGAGTTCTAGCCACCAATGACTGGCTAACACATTTTGAAACTTACTTTGTAAAACATCTCCCTAGAACTGCTTCTGACCATTCACCATTGCTTTTGAAAGCCCAATTATACTCTTATAAAAAGCAAAGAATTTTTAGATTTGAAAACTTTTGGCTCGAACATGATCTTTGTCACCAAGAAGTAACCAAAGCTTGGTTTTCTAGAACAAATGCTTCCCCTATACATGCTTTTAATCATTATGTAACTAGAACAAGATCCTATCTATCCAAGTGGAAAGCCAAGGGTATGTCATCTTTAGATAAAGCCATCACTAAAACTGAAGAGGAGATAACTTTTTAGAAACCTTAGAGCCCACTTTAGGCTACTCTGATCTTAATAGTATTGCCTTAAGAGGATTGTATAATAAACATGCTGCTCTTTTAAGGCAAAATACTATAAGGTGGGCCCAAAGGGCAAAGATGTTGTGGCTAAAGAATGGGGACTATAACACGGGTTTCTTCCATAGACATGCCAAGATTAGAGGCCACAGGAATAAAATTTCAGCTATTCTGAATGAGCAGGGAATCCTTCAATCTGATCAAAATGGTATAGAACTGGCTTTTTGCAATTTCTATACTAATCTCTGGTCCTCCAATAGTGATGTCTCTGTGAATGACCTGATCACTAGCCTACCAAATGACTTGCCAACTTTATCTGATAGAGATGGGGAAACTTTAACCAAACCAGTCACACCGATAGAAATTTATCAAACATTAAAATCTATGGCTAAGGGCAAAAGTCCAGGACCTGATGGACTCAATGTTGAATTCTATATTTTCTATTAGGATTTAATAAAGGATCCATTACTCCATGCTATTCAGCATTTTTTTCAAATTAGTTGTCTTCCAAATGCTTGGGGCAAAACATATGTGGCTTTGATCCCTAAAAGGGATGTTCCAAACAGAGTCCAATACTATAGGCCTATTTCTCTCTGTAATGTATCTTATAAAATCATTGCTAAACTACTTGGTAACAGATTGAAAGTATATATTAATGGGCTTATTGGACCAGAGCCAATCTGGTTTCCTTGCTGGTAGATCCACCACTGATAACATTATTGCTGTACAGGAGATTGTTCACTCCTTAGAATATGATTCCCAAACACTCCCTAGGATGATTTTAAAGTTAGACATTGAAAAAGCATATGATGCTATTGAGTGGAATGCTATCCTTGCCACCCTCAAAGTTATGAACTTTCCTGAAATTTGGGTAAGTTGGATTAAAGCATGTGTGTCATCTTCCACCTTCTCTTTTCTAGTTAATGGCCAACCTACTACTTGGATTCATAGTGGTAGGGGTATTAGACAAGGTGATCCCCTTTCCCCTTATTTATTTATACTTGTTTCACAAAATCTAACAGCTATCCTCAATCAAGCTATCAAATTAAACCTAATTCCTGGATTTGATGATAGACTTGCAAGGAATTTCAATCATTTATTGTTTGCAGATGATTCAATCATCATCACTAGGGCTTCTAGAGCTGTAGCCAGAAACTGTAGATTATGTTTGGATATTTACAATAAACTTACAGGTCAAAAAGTTAATTTAGCCAAATCAACCATTCATTTCCCTACATGGATCAACAGGAAAATTAGGAGAGCCATTGAAGCCATTCTAGGAATGAGAATAGGTTCATTTCCCTTTAAATACCTGGGAGCTCTGATTTCCCCAAAGAGAATACCTGTTAGTCACTGCCAAACATTAATTGATAGAACTAATAATAGCCTAAATGCTTGGAATCCTACTGCTATATCTCTAGCTGGTAGATCAATCCTTGTTAACACTTCACTAATGTCAATTCCTGTGTACTCCATGGCTTGTTACTGGTTCCTCGATTACTCGCCCCTTGACAAAATTTCCCAACCTGGCTAGAAAGTTCCTTTGGGGGCATGTAATGCTACTGGTGGCCATTTCCACTCTATTGGATGGGGCATTACTACACTTGATAAAACTGAGGGAGGTTTGGGAATTAGGAACTTAAGAAATGCCAAAACTGCTCTTATGGCAAAAAATATATTCCACATGTTGAACAAGGATGATAAAATTTGGGTGAAAATAGCTACACTTAAATATGGGCCCTTAAACCCTTGGAATAGACCAGTGCAAGGTGCATCTTCATGGTTTTTTAAAATGTTGTACAAAGCGCATCACAGAATTAAATCTGTGTGGGGATTAATAGTTGCAATCCAAATTTGATACAAATTTTTTTAATGATCCTTGGCTATATGATATTCCAATTGCATTAAAACCTACTTTTATCAATATGAATTTGCCCTCTTGAGAATATGGTGATATCGATTTTGTGGTAGATAATAGACTTGATATTCACGAAATTGAGAGATGCTTTGGCCATAATATTGATTGGGACAGTGCATGTAATGTTAGTTTTCATGACAATATTGACAAACAGTGGTGGAATCCCATGGGTTCACACTCTAAGTTTGTTAGCAAGGTATATGCATTCTTAAATCAGTCCCAATTTCTTGAAATGAAAAGCTGGCAGGGTTGGCAGGGCCTCTGGAGGCTTCCTGCTGCCCCAAGGGTCAAATGCTTTCTTTGGAAACTTATGCATGGTAAAATTCCAACCTTTGAATTTTTATATGCACTCAATATTGGCCCACAAACATTATGTCCCCTATGTGGAATCTACTATGAAACTTTAGAGCATTTAATGCACTCTTGTAGATTTACTAAAGAATGTTGGTCCATTATTTCTCAGTATGCTAATATTGAAATGCTTGTTTTTTAGAATCTATTGAGTGGGGATTGGATCTTAAAACATGAGAATAGCCATACAAAGGCCCTTGTGGCCACCTGTGCATGGTCTATATGGAAGGCTAGATGTGATCTTGTCTTCAATAAGCAAAGAGCTGAACCTATGCAGATTTTCCAACAAGCAGTTATCAGCGCTCAGGCATACCAGTGGAAGAACCAAAATTATCTCAGGGAGTTTCTAAACCTATCCTTTCATAACAATCATGACACCATCCTTTGTGATGCTTCCTGGGATTCTAATAGTAAATATTGTGGTATTGGTTTTATAGTGATGAGGGGCACAAGTAAAGTGATGATGGCTGGCTGTCTAAGCAGAGAAGTGGATTCAAGTTTACAGGCTGAGATTCAAGCAATAGTTGCTGCGCTGGAGCAAGGATACGAAAGAGGATTTCAACCAAGAAGAGCCTATACTGACTGTCTCCAAGCTATTGGACTGATTTACAATGAAGACTCCAATAACAGGGGGAGCTATCAAGAGGAACTGGAATGTATCAGACAGTTTATGGAGCAAAATCAGATCTTTGGAAATCACCCTCTTGTCCAAGAGATGCGAATCTGATTCTTGGATGATTGGCAAATTATGCAAGGAGAAACCCACAAGTATCTCTCTTTCATCGTGGCGCTGACAGACCAAGATGGATTGAAGAGATAATAATAGATGCTGGTTTATGCTTTTAGTTGTTTTTTGCAAACTGAATCTTTTTTACTGTTGTTAGTTAGCTAGTGATAGCTCTTATCAGTCAAAAAAAAAAAAGAGATGTTCACAGTAAAGATCTCATTGTCTCCGTTTGAAATCAATTGTATGTGGCATGTTTTATAAAATGTCCCTATGAGAATTCTATTTATTTTTTATTTTTTATTTTATTTATTTATTTATTTTTTTATTTTTCTCAAAGAAACTGCTTTTACAATTGGAGATGAAAAAATGGGCCAATTTTGAAAGGAGAAAGTTGGTCATACAAAATAAGGAGAGCTGGGCCCCGCTTTATAAAAAAAGGAGTAAATTTAATTAATTGGCATTTCATGGCTAAATTGTGGATAAAAAAATGGAGGAGAATTTTAAATGCGCGCATCTCGAGGTGGCGTCTATATTAAGATAACTCAAGAATAATCCAAATCCCAAAGCAGCACATATCTTGATGCAATACACATTCTGAAGTGGAAGATTATATACAAATCTCAAAACAGTACTCACTTCGGGGCGGTCATTAAAATTATAAATCCCAAAATATTCAAGGCGGTGACAAAGTCGACATCTTGAGGCAACCAAAAGCAGCGCAAACTCCAAAGTGATGAAACACATATCCCAAGGCGAAAGGCAACATCATTTAAGAAATAAAAAAATAAAAAAAATTGTATATATACATCTTATGATGACATTTATATGTAATCAAAATTTATGATTTTCAAATAAATGAATCATATTTATTCATTGCCTTTACTTGTACGTTTGCCTTTAATCGGAGGTTCCCGTAATCTTATTCAGGGTAATTAATAATAAAGGTGTTTACACTAAAATAATAATAATAATAAAATAATAATAATAAGAATAATAATAATAATAATCATAATAATCATAATAATAATAATAATAAAAATTTTAAAAAAGGGGAATATATAAAATACATATTGAGCCTTGAAAAAAAAAAAATGTCTCAAGGGCCAATATGAAATATTTCATATAAATATTATGATGAAATATATATATTAAAATAGATAGCCCGAGAAAATATATCTCGAGGCAACCTCAAATCCAAGATAGACTGAGAACATATCTCGAGGCGATCTAAAATCCCAAGAGCCCGAGAATACATATTTAGAGGCAATCTCAAATTTCAAGATAGCCCGAGAAAATATATCATGAGGCGATCTCAAATTCCAAGATGGCTCGAGGACACATATCTCGAGGCAATCTCAAATTCCAAGATAGCCTGAGAACACATATCTCGAGGCAATCTTAAATCCAAAGATAGCCTGAGAACAAATCTCGACGTAATCTTAAATCCAAAGTAGCCCGAGAACAAATCTCGAGGCAATCATGAGAATACCAATCCCAAGGCTATTCAAAATATGCTAATCCCGACGCAATAAATAAATAAATAAATAAATAAATATATATATATATATATATATATATATATATATATATATATATATATATATATATATATAATTAAATAAAAGGGGTTGGGCTGATTAATTAATTAATTAATTAATTAGTTGATTAATTAATTAAATTTAAAGTTGCGTTCTTATCATGTCAGGAGGTCAAAAGGTTGGGATTTCTCGGTTGATTTCACGGAAAGGGTATTCCCTCGCACGAGGATAAAAAGGAAAAGGGAATAGAAAGAAGAAGAAGGAGAAGAAAACAGAGCGAGGGATTGGAAGAGATCAAGAAAAAAAAGAAGAGGATGGTTAGAGAGGAAAGAAAGAGAAAGGAGAGGTATACATTTCCCTTTTGACATTCAGATCTAAAAAAAAAGGAGAGAGCTTTCCCTTTCACTGCCTCGTGCCTTCGCCTCACATTAAGCCTCTCCTTGCCGCTGCTTTGAAGCCATACAGCGTTCTAGCCGCCACCACCTTCCGACCATACGTTGCACCTCCTACTAGGGCGTAGCGCTGCAACCCCCTTCGCCCGAGCGGTAAGGGCACGGCAGACACCGCCTGTGCAGCAGTACGCGAGGCTCCACAAAGCGCGGCGCACACGAGTGGCGAGGCGTGCACACTGCGAATGCACGGCGCATAGATGGTCAGCGCCTGAGTGCATAGGCATCGCATGCCACGCCAGACGCGCCACAGCGCTCTGAGACAGCCTAGCGCACGCCTCAACTGGCAGGCCTACACACGCCGCCCTGCAGATCTACAGTCTACCTCGCGCCCCTTTTCCGGCCCCAAACTTGATCTGCTGCGAAGCCACGAGATTCTTCTTTGCCACCATTGGGCTGCTGCTGAAATTACTATTGTTGTGCAAAGTTGGAGCTGCCGCGTTGTTGCTGCAGAAGCCACAGAGATTACCGCTGCTTGATTACATTTGTTTCTTTGCAAAAGAACACATGCTTTGCTGCTTGATTTTCTGCCGTTGCTATGAAATTTACATTTGCCTGTTGAACTTTATTCTTTGTTTGGGCTGCTTTGCCCGTTCTTGTTTAGGGCTGGCATTTCTTGATGATCCCATGCTGCGTTGTTGTGCCGCCATTTCAAGAAGAAGATTGCTGAGGTGCCGCTGCTGTGCTGCCTTTTCAAGGAGAGGATTGCTGCTGCAATGTTGATGACGATGCTGCAGATCTTACTGCTGCTGACCTGCTGCGCCACCGCCTTCTTTGTGATCTTTGTTGTGTAGATGAAGATTCTTTGCAAAATGATGAAGTTTGCCAAGAAGGGAAAGAAGATGCTAATATGAAGTTGTCTCTCCTATTGTAAGGAAGAAAGATGGTGCTGGTAGCCTGGCAGATAACAATGACATCGATGATGATGGTAAATAGCAGACATGCACCTCACTGGAGACTGCAAATTCATGAACAAATCAATGTTGCTATGAAGATGGGATTCTTCTTTGAAGGCTGCTGTGCTAGTCTTTGCCATCTTTCTGCAAGATGAAATAATAAAGTTGCTGCCTCTTCATGAAGGAGAGAAGGTTGCAGGCTTGCAACTGTCGCCATAGCTGCACCATAAAAAGAAAGACACAAGAGTTAAGGCAACCCAAAGAAGCTGCTGGTTGCTACCATAGAAGACAAGGAGTTACCGCTGTCAAGTTGCTGCAAAACAAAACAAGAAAAATAAGAAAAGACTGCTGCTGCCTTGCGTTGTTGTGATGCAGCCGTTGCTGTATTGCTGCCAAACAGAAAATACTTTTGTTGCAAAACAAAAACAAAAGGAATGAAGAAAATAGGAAAGAATTCAGCTACTGCTGTTGTGAAATGGGAGCTGCAGAAATTAGGAATTTGCTACAGGAAGAAGGCAATGTTGCGAGGCTGTTGCCATTGATGAAGTGCTACTGCTGGCTGAATTTCTGCAGTCTCCCAATCCGACCACCCTCCGTTCAAACATCAATAACTTTTGATAGAAAACTCCGATTAGGGTGAGATTTGTGGCATTGGAAACTAGACATCCAGATCTTTCCAATCATATATGGTATGACTCCCATTAGTGGCCCAGTTTGTACAGTTTTGGTTGGAAAGTGAAGCTAAATTTCTGCAGTTTTACTGGTTCGACTACCCTTCGTTCAAATACCGATAACTTATGCTAGAAAACTCCGATTGAGGTGAAATTTTTGGCATTGGAAACTAGACATCCAGGGTTTTCCAATAGTACCACTCCTTTTGATGGCCCAGTCGGTACAGATTCTGGTTACAAGGCTGGTGTCTAATTAATTAGCAATCTTTTGTTTGTTGGAAGTCTTGTGCGAGGCAACTTATGTAACCTGACTTCCCTAGGGATATCTCAGCAGCTATTCCTTGACTCTGCATTGCTACACTTAAAAGGAACATTTTGAATGTGTTTGGATCATGGAGAAATAGAGTATAAAAGTTAAAAATCATTTTTGTTGCAGAAATATTGTCACAAAAAATACTCAATGCTCCCAAATTAAGTTGTTGTACAAAGAAGTGATTACAGCTCTTCAAAGTAATAAATCAATAAAAGGGGGCTACAGTAACTCCATAGTTGCTGCAGAAATCATGAGAACAAGAAGATTAAAAATTCAATTGAGAAAACATTCCAAATTTCCAAACATAATTAATGATACAGTGGTTATTCAAATTTATGGAAGTTCAAGGGGAAGGAAACATTAAAATATAGTCAATAATACTCGCAGCAAGAAGTTATTGTCAAGAAATCCAGGATGGTTGCAGGAAGGAAAGAAGCTGCGGATTGTTGTTCAAGATTACAATAATATACCTTCTTGTCTGTCGCCATTATCATAAGAAGTTCGTTCAATATCAAAGTTCATATTTGAAAGAATCTGTACGCTGGTGGTTCCAATTTGATTGGCGATATCCAACTGGTTATCTAGTTACAACATCTAGGCCAGGACAATGCACCTTTCCATTCAAACCAAATGCATGGGAAACAACATTCAACCAATTTCTTCTATGGACCGAAGCCTGTGGAAGATGCTGCTGATGCATGGGTTCGATCAGAAGCAGTTGAAAGCATCTGCAACCTCCAGAACTTTGTCACATGAGCTCCTGCACGAAATATGGTTTTAATGCTTAAGTGCTGCAAAGTCACTTCAATTCTCTAAATTTCCAAACTCGCAAAATCACAACATGAAATTTTTTCAAATCTCCAAATCTTGAAGCGACTATGGAGCACAAGTCTCTAAGGTAGCCGACAAAATCCAAATTATGAAATAACGTGAATCTTGAGGCGGTGGTACTACGACACGAATTCAAAGAGGATGGCGAGGCGTAAGGCGGTATTCCTAAATAATCAAATAAATAAATAAATAAATAAATAATATGTATGAGCATCTTATGATGATATCCATATGTAACGAAAGTCATGATAAATAAAAATCATTTTCATATTGTGTTATTTGTTGCCTTTACTTGTACTTTTGCCCTTAATCGGAGGTTCCCGCAATCTTATTCGGGGTAATTAATAATAGGGGCTTGCCTCTATTATGAATGGAAGAACCTACAAAAAAAAATATAATATTTGTGCTTCGATGTATCGCCTGGTGTCTTCTTCACAGACACGATGCCAGGCGTGTATTTTCGATCCCACAAATTCTGGCACGCCCGGTGGGGACCCATTTTTGAGGCAAAAGTACAAGAAGAGGCTTATGAACTTTGCATGGGGACAACTATGTACAAGATCTCTCCTGCAATTAGGAAATTCGATGTCCATAGAAGTCCTAATAGTGCCACACCTTCCACACATGGGACGTCGGCCTAATATGCTTTTAAGATCTAATAGCCGGGAATCAAAGACTTTCATTTTGTAGAGGTTACCCCTGCCCAGCCTTAGAGGGTAGTTTCTACAGGTGAAGACGATGAGCACATCTTCAAAAGGTTTGAGAAAAGGGAATCTTCAAACCTGCTAAATTCTTTCAAAAAAAAAAAACAAATAAAAAAAATCAAAAAATAAAAAAAAAAATCAAAAAAAAAACAAAAAAAAAAACAAAAAACAGAAAACAA
The DNA here is from genome assembly GCA_026586065.1 of Dioscorea zingiberensis. NCBI lineage: Eukaryota > Viridiplantae > Streptophyta > Magnoliopsida > Dioscoreales > Dioscoreaceae > Dioscorea > Dioscorea zingiberensis. The sequence continues at coordinate 23,147,979 of CM048823.1, forward strand.
AAAAAAGGAAATAGAGACATGAGAAAAAAAAAGTCAATAGTTATAAAGTGCATGCAAGACGGTCTTCGACTAAATTGATCCGTCACATCATAACTTCATACTCCAAGTTGTAAAAATAAAATGGATGGAGAAATACATATAGTACGATTGTCATTGAAGCTCGAGGAGGCCCATCACTTACTCCATTTATAAGATCCTGGGGGTATAAGTGAAGAAGGACTAGGTCACATGCCACACAGGGGGCAAGGAAGTGGAGCTGACCTTCAACAACAAAATGCTCCTAGAAGGAAGGATAAAGAGGATGTATCCATTTTCCTTCCAACTCAAAATCCTCTTTAAAGGGATGCACAAATTCATATCATGCATCTAGATGATCACGGAGGCCTGGGGAGATCCTCTACATGCATCATTCATAAGATCCTGCATAAACCGTGATGGAGTCCTAAAATGGTATATGAAAAGAAGGATCAAGTCACATGCCACACAGGGGGCAAGGAACGAGAGTTGATCTTCAACGACAAAAAGTTCTTAGAAGGAAGATAATGAGGATGAACACATTTTTCTTCCAACCCAAAATTTTCTTGAAGGAAATTTCAACAAATGAAAACATACAATATGCAAATACAACAACACCTGGCTGGCCTAGTGGCATATCAACTCGAAGGCATATATACAAAAGTTGAATAACCTTTTCCCTCAACAAAAAGAAAAGTTCAAGCCGGTGAAACAAAGACGAACCTCAGGTGTCTCTATCCTTGAGCATTTCATGACAGCTTGTGGGTATACAAGTGTAAAACCTCACTTCTTTGGTAGTTCTCTACAAATCTTATGGTTGCGTTTGATTGGGGGTTATCCCACTTGGGGATAGGAATAAGTTTTGAAAAATTTCAAATTTTTTTGGAGGGAATTTTAAACTAAAGGTATTAATGATAAGATAGTGATGTGTTTATCATGTATTGGTGGGTTATATTTTTAAATCTTAGTTAAAGGTTTTGGCGGGAATTTTTTTTACGGGGAATTGTGTTGGGGATAACCCTTGGGGTTATCCCCCAACCAAACATGGCCTATAGGAGTACCACTAATCTGTAACCCAAGTCATTTCAGATGTGCTGACTAATTAAAGAAGCATTCTTAATACAACTTGGGAGTATGAATGAAAAAATCATAATAAATGACATCATAGTCACTTGATAAAATGATAATGAAAATGTGGTATATTATATCATGAACTAAAGAAATCTGCACAACAAAGCGGTGGATCTAGATGGTGGCTGGTGATCGCGATGGGGCTCTCTTTTCTGCGGACAAAATAAAGCCAATTTTTCTTCCAAAGCTAAGTGCGAGAAGCTTGCCATCTAGCGCAGGAAAAATAAAATCCTCTATAGAAGAAAAGACATCTCATCCGACGTCAACTGGGGGAATGCGGAAAGCGGCAATGGAGAGTATGGATCCTGAAGCAACAACATCCTCAAACCCCAAGAGGTGAAGTGTGCATCCTGACGTAGTGAAGCACACATCTTGAAGCAGCACAGATCTCCAGGTGATGATGAAATGCTCATCTTGAGGCAGCTGATGAAAAGGAAAATCCCAAACGATGAAGTGTGCACCCCGATGCAATAAAGCACATATCTCGAAGCAGCACAAATCTCAAGGTGATGGTGAAACACTCATCTCGAGGCAGCTGATGAAAATACAAATCCCAAGAAAGAGGTGTGCATCCGGATGCAATGAAACACACATTTCGAAGCAGCACAGATCTTAAGGTGATGATGAAATGCTCATCTCGAGATAGCTGATGAAAATACAAATCTCAAGCGAGGAGGTGTGTATCCCGATGCAGTGAAGCACACATCTCGAAGTAGCACAGATCTCAAGGTGATGATGAAACGCTCATCTTGAGACAGCTAATGCTGATATAAATCCCAATGGCGCAAATCTTGAGGCATGGCGATGCAAATATAAATTACAAGATGGCGCGAAGCTTGAGGCATGGTGAAGACGCCCAAGTCTATTCCTATGCCCAAAGAAAAAGCTTCAATATTACCTCACTTTGGTAGTGACACCGAGTCCTCAGCAGATGAAAGTGATGAAGACACACACCAAAGCAAGGGTCAAGCTGAAAGATCCACCCAAGAAAGCACATTTCACATCACAAGGATTCCTGATGGGCTCTACAAATCCCTAGATGATTTGAATATCAACATAGTTGAGCCTTTGAAGACATTCTATGTCCCAGCTCGGCATAGAAAAGAGAGAGGTATCCTCTTCTATGAAGCCAAAAGCAATGAAATTTCAAATGATGATATCATAAATATTGAAGAATTAGAAGATGATGAAATGCAACTCATAAACTTCCCCGGCTACTATCCCGACAAGCTCAAGACAGTAGTTGAGAGATATGGGGGCAAAATCAAATGGTCGAGTAAGTCATATCAGAGCTTTTGTCGGCTGTGGAACCCTGCACATGTGGACAAGAGAGGAATAGGCTATTCCGAGTCTTCTAGGCATTCTTGTTACATGACAACGTCCCAAGAAAAGGAAGAGGAGATTAAAATGAAGAATGCGCCACTCGAGCTAGAAGACGGGGGGCAAGCGACGATTGACGAGCTGGTCGAAGTCAACTTGGGGAGTAATGAAGACCCGAGGCCATCCTTCCTAAGTACACAATTGTCAGAAGAAGAAAAGACATACTTCACGACCCTTTTGAAAGAGCATATCAACTTCTTTGCCTGGAACTATAAGGAAATGCCAGGGTTGGACAACGAGGTAGCCATTCACAGATTAGCTATCGACCCTAGTGTTACTCCAGTCAAGCAAGCACCAAGAAAGATGAAGTTTGACCTAGAAGAAAGAGTGACAGAAGAAACAAAGAAGCTGATTGAAGCAAATTTCATCAGCGAAGAGAAATACCCCGACTGGGTAGCCAACATAGTGCCTGTGAAGAAAAGAACTGGCAGATACGGATATGCAGAAACTTCAGAGACCTGAACAAAGCATGTCCCAAAGATGATTTTCCCCTACCAGTTATGGAGATCATGATCGACAACACCTGAGGGTAGAAGATGTTCTCCTTTATGGATGGGTACTCTGGATACAACCAAATCAAAATACATCCAGATGATGAAAAGCATCTGACCTTGGGACATCCATGGGCATATCTTTATTCAGAGTGATGCCATTTGAGTGCGAGAAGAATCACGGGGCAACATATCAAAGAGCCATGACCAGAATATTTGATGATCTAATTCACAAAGTTGTCGAATGCTATGTGGACGATCTTGTGGTCAAAACAAATTCCAAAGACAAGCATCTTGATGATCTGAGGATAGTTTTCACGCGCCTCAGAGAATACAAGTTGAAAATGAACCCCATGAAATGTGCTTTTGGAGTCTTTTTAGGGAAGTTTTTGGGCTTCATAGTAAGACACCAGGGAATAGAGATAGACCCCTCCAAGATAAAACCAATTTTGGAAATGCCGCGTCCTCAAATACTGAAGCAGTTGCGGTCTTTTCTGGGGCGTTTGGCATATATCATAAGATTCATCTCCAACTTGTCCAGAAGATGTAAGCCCTTCTCCAAGCTGGTCAAGAAAAACACGCCATTTAAATGGGATGATGAATGTCGGAAAGCCTTTGAAGACATCAAACACTATTTGTTGAATCCACCAGTGTTGGCAGCCCCCATCACGGGAAAGCCGTTGATCTTATATACTGCTGCATTGGAAGGGTCATTAGGAGCTATGCTGGCCCAGAATAATGAAGAAGGCAAGGAAAATGCATTGTATTAACTCAGCAGAATGTTGATAGGAGCTGAGAGTAAATATACACCAAATTGAAAAGCATTGTCTAGCTCTAGTGTTCACAGTCAAGAAGTTGAGACACTACTTGCTAGCACATAAAGTCATACTCATATAAAAAATTGATCGACTCGAATATCTTATGACGAGGCCATTGCTTACGGGAAGACTCGCAAAGTGGGCGCTGATTCTGATAGAATTTGACTTTACATACACTCTACAGAAAGCTATTAAAGGGCAGGCGTTTGCAGACTTCCTTGCGACACATCTTCTCCCTGATGATTCACCACTTAACTATAATCTCCCTGACGAAGAGACATTGATAGTGGAAGAAGCAAGGTGGCGACTATACTTTGCTGGAGCATCATCTATAAAGCTGGCACTCATGTCCACAATTCCCCAAATCATAGCTGGGATAGGACTTGTGTTCGTCACACCGGAAGGTGGAATTCTCAGATATACGCTCTCCCTTACGGAGCCATGCACAAACAATGAGGCAAAATATGAAGCTCTCATAGCTGGTTTGGAATTGGCAATCAAAATGGGAATCTAACACATTCATATATTTGGAGACTCACAACTCATTATCAAGCAAGTCAAAGGAGACTACAAGATATATAAACCTGAACTTCTTAAATACTACAAGAAGGTCAAAGATCTGATGAAGAAAATCCCCCAAGTATAGTTGAGGAGGGTTTTAAGATCAGAAAATGGAGAAGCTGATTCTTTGGCAAAAGTTGCAAAGGAGCTGGCGAATCCATATTATGAAGAAATCCATATAACCATAAAAAATAGAAGGCCCATAAGTATGATCCTTGATGATGTTGCAGAGGAAAGTGCTGGGGGTAAAGCGGAAGTCTTCACCCTCGAAATGTATGAGGAAGATTGGAGACAACCATTCATAGAATATTTGAAATATGATAAACTCCCAGAGGACAAATCGGAAGGTCTTCAGATGAAACGAAGAGCCCTAAGATTCACCCTCATAAATGATATACTGTATCGCAGGTCGTACGATCAACTACTTCTGCGATGCCTTTCATATGAAGAAATTCAAGAAGTTATGCATGATGTACACTCCGGAATATGTGGTGCACACCAGCCCGGACCCAAAATGCGACTTAAGATCAAGCGCTTGGGATATTATTGGCCAACCATGGTCAGAGATTGCATCGATTATGCCAGAAGATACCATCTATGTCAAATACATGGTGATTTCATTCACCAACACCCAAATCCTCTACACCCCACAGTCTCTTCATGGCCCTTCAAGATACAGGGAACAGATGTAGTCTGTCCCATTGAACCTCCATCCTCTTTGGGACACCAATTCATACTGGCTGCAACAGACTACTTCTCCAGGTGGGCAGAAGCTATTCCGCTGAGAGAAGTAAAGACTGAAAATATCATTAAATTTTTCAGGGAGAACATCTTATACAGATTCGGGACTCCAAAGAGAATTATTTCAGATAATGGCCATGCATTTAGAAGCTTCAAAGTTGGGAGATTTTCACAGCACCATAAATAGACTAGAGATATACCTCCATCTATAATGCTATAGCAAATGGGCTAGCAGAAGCATTCAACAAGACCCTCTCAAAGCTATTGAAGAAAGTTGTGTCCAAAAATAAAAATAATTGGCATGAGAGACTCCCGGAGATGCTATGGGCTTATCGCACCACCTATAGGACTCCAACACAATGTACACCATATTCTCTAGTATTTGGAACTGAAGCAGGCCTCCCTCTCGAAATCCAAATACCCTCATTGAGAATGGCAGTACAAAATGAAATTTCAAACAAAGATAATATTCGGCTTCGCTTTGATGAGTTGGACTCTCTTGACGAGAAAAGGATAGGAGCACAACAGAATCTCGAAGTCTACAAGGCCAAGATGTCTCAGGCCTACAATAAATTGGCTCGGTTTAGGACTTTTACCAAAAGAGAAATGGTTCTTGTCCTAAGAAGACCGATTATCACCAATAAACGAGCCAGGGGCAAGTTTAAGGCAAATTAGGAATGCCCATATGTTGTGGAGATCGTTTACGAAGGAGGCGCGTACCAGCTCATTGATGGCAATAGAGAATGACCAATGCCACATGTAAAATCCAAAGATTTTATGGAATAAAATGAGTTTAAATTCTTTTAAATTTGATTATTAATCAAAGAGGTTTTCCTAATTAGTTAAATGATTTAATTAAGAGGGAGAAAATGGAAATTAAAGGTTAAAAAACCCTATTTATGGTTAGTGGTGTCGGGAGGATTGATTGGTAATTTTTTTATGTTGTGGACTAAAGGAAAATTTTTCCCTCTCATAGAGGAAGGACTAAATAGTAACCTAAAAGTATTCAAGGACTACTCGATAATTATCCAAAGAAAACCCTATAAGAATGGTTTAATGGCTGAGATCAAGACATCTCGGAACAGTGCTGATCGCGAGGCATTATTAGGCCATCTGTCAGGCCACGTGGCGCGCTGAGAGGAGTTCATCTGGGAGTGTGTTGGCTGCGAGGCAGTTGAAAAAGATCAGGCCATTGGTCACGATTGAATCTCGGCCGTTCATCTAACGGGGTGGCGGATCCGAGGCATTATGGTGGGGTATCCACCGTTGGTTTTGATCAAGAATCCTAGCTGTCGGATTGAATCGGATGCTGATCCCGAGGCGCTACCGACTTCTCCCTCAGCCACCAGAAACCGCCGCCGCGAGGTCCGCCGTCTTTCTCCGGCCGTTAAGCCCGCCAAGGCCGGCCGTCACCCGCCAATAGCCCCGTGGAACTCGCGACCGTCTCTCTTCCCTGGCCTATAAAGTGTGAGGTCTCCACGACGTTTAGAAGCACTGAACGGGGGAACACCGAGAGGTGGTCGGAGAGAGGGAGGAGTTTCGCCGGTGATCGTCGGGTTCAAATTCACGGTTGAGCACAGGACTGTCGCGGCCATCTTCAGGCGATAGAGGAGGCCAATAAAGGAAGAAGGAGGTGTTGCTGCTCGCCCACGGAGCAGACCAGCTCGCCGAAAAATCGGAGCACGCCCGATCGTCGTCAGAAAACTCACTGGAAGTATAGTTCTTCATCCACGGCCTTTCGGTGAGTTTCCTCTTCCCTAAGTAGCTATTAGAACAGTAGCGCATGCATACAGTAGTCGCTTCGAGCTCGCCAGAGAAAATAGATGATGGCCGGCCGAGAACTGGAGTTCAGTGGAGAAAGGCAGGACCTGCAGCCTTTACAGGCGGTCGAGGTGCGATGAGGGTGGTCCTAGCTGAGCGGAGCGTTACGCCGGTGGTGCTCTGGCCGCCTACAGGTTCGCCGGCGACCTCTCTGAAGCTCCGGTGGGTGTTCGGTCGAGAGAGAGTAAGCGAGAAAGAAGAGGAATAATAGAAATAAAAAAATTAAATTTAAAATATTAAGGGATAAATAATTAAGTAAATTACTCAATTAGTTCACTAATCATACTCAGAGGTTAATTAAATAATTAACTAGCTAAATGATCTAGTTAATTATATATGAGGTGCTTAAATGTGACAACAACTTGGCTTGATTAGTTGATCCTTCTAAATGATTAATTGGATTGATTAAATTAATTTGGTGTAATCAAATGAGTTGTTAAGTTGGGATGAAATTATATGGCTAGCCAATAAAGATGGGACCATGGACTGGATTGAGTTAGAGGGCTAAGCTCAATCAGTTTAATTATATTGGGTTCACCCAATCAAACTCATTAGAATAGCCTTTGGGTCAAGGCTAAGTTGTCCAACTTAGTCAAACTGATAAATTTAAATGGATTTTTGGGTCCAACCAAAGTTGAAAATAATTTAATCAGGTGTTTAAATAATTAATACCTAAGAGTATGGTTGATTGAAGGAAAACCATTACTAGGGTTGACTAATTGATTTATTATCTAGTATCTAGGTGATCAAATCCTGTAATGGGCTAGTTTTAGTGGACTAGTTAAATCAAGTCAATTAGAAGTTGACAATTAGGTTTCAAACTCGACAAATAAAGTAAAGTTGACTAGGTTTGACCAAGTTTGGGTCTAGAGTCAACTAAAGGACATGGAAATGGGAAAAAGGGCCTATAACCAGGGAGGTGGTCATTAGGGCCCGTTAGTAAGCCTAGGCCCAACAAGAACGATAGACATACATGTGTAGCTTGAGATATTGGGATTTACTAGAATCTTGACTCTAATTGGAACTCTGTATGCCAGACACTCTCGGGGAGTTGTAAGGCACTCAAGAGAAAACTAGGAGGACATCTATTTCCAACAAAATGTAAGTACACTTGTCTAGTACCTACTCTTCGGAGTTTTCTTTTGACTTGCCTATATCTTGTTTATTGATTCCTTACATGCTATCCATGCTTGTTTTCTATTCCTGTTGAGCATGTATGTTGTTTTTGGGATGTTGGTATCCCGGATTTCATTATGGTCTACTGCCCGGACTTAGTGGAGCGTGGGGGCTCCGACAGGGAAATGTTCAGGGATAGGACCCCGTGGCATTTTAGCCTGCCGTGCTTGAGAGGCGATTCTCTGGTGGTCTTACCCGTCAGTGGGAATGGTACGTTGACCGTGTTAACACATATGAGAGGTGGTACTACCGAGTTACGACCGGAGGGTCGAACGACCAAAGGGTCGTGATCACAGCGCGTAGCTGAGTTTACTTTCCTGGAGTAACCTTGAGTTTTTCTTTGAAACTCATCTCAGAGCTTGAGGGCTTCTGTTTGATTGTGGTAGACTCCTAGGGTCGTTTTTTCTTGGGATTGGGATCCCTTTATTTGACATATGCTTTCTTACGTCTTTGCGATCCCGCGGGGGTACTTACTGAGCTTTCCATTCGAAAGCTCATACAATTGTTCTTTTTTGTCTCTTACAGATTCCGAGGTTTAGAGAGCGGTTGCTTAGGAGATCGAGTTAGGTGCCATAGAGGTTTGGGAGTCTCCTTGAAACGCTATTTTATTTTGAGAGCTGATCTTTTATAGGAACCGTATAGGGACCTGGATTTGTATGGAGCCTATGGACCCTTATGACTCAATGTTCTTTGGATTTGAGGTTTTTTATATTATGTTATTTGCTAGTTCTTTTTTAGGGGTACTTCCCCCCTAGGCCTTCCACGTCAAACCAACCTCAGCAGCAATAGAGGCCTATGACCCATAGACGGATCTATCATCCGACGACCGAAGAAGCACAGGCATCAGCTGATGTCGTGACAGGTACTATCTCTGTTAGTTCCTTTTATGCCTGCACATTATTTGATCCGGGTGCCATACACTCTTTCGTATCTGCACGATTTGCACGAAGACATAATTTGCCTGCCATAGATCTACCCCATGAGTTGAGTGTAGACACCCCGGTAGGAGCTACCAAGTTGGTGAGGAGGATAGTATCGGCATATGCCCAATACTGATAGAGGGGCGAGAATTACCTGCAAACCTGCACGTGATGGACCTGAAGGATTACGATGTGATCCTTGGGATGGGTAGCTCTCTCTTTGGTATCTGTGAGGTAGGTGGCCGAGGAAAGAGAGTCGTGTTCCGGATGCCTGGAGAAGAAGAGTTCACCTTTAAAGGCAGCCAAACATGCTCCCTGGTACAGGAGATTTCAGCTCTTCAGGCTCGAAAATTACTTAGGGGAGGATGTATAGGTTATCTGGCCTCTATTTCCTAGATGAAGCAGGATAGGGAGATCATAGTCTCAGATGTCCCGGTAGTGAGGGAGTACCCGGATGTATTTCTAGAGGACTTACCGGGACTACCCCTAGAAAGAGAACTGGAGTTCTCGATTGATCTGGTTCCAGGAACAACTCCTGTGTCTAAGGCTCCTTATAGGATGGCGCCTGCGGAGCTTAAGGAGTTGAAGACACAACTGGAGGAGTTGTTGGATAAAGGCTTTATAAGGCGTAGCATGTCACCTTGGGGAGCACCTGTTCTTTTTCTCAAGAAGAAGGCAGATTACGTTAAGGTATGTATTGACTATAGGGAGTTGAATAAGGTGGTATGTGAAGAATAAGTATCCCTTACCAAGGATTGGCGCACCCATTGGATGATTCACGAGGGAAATTTGAAGTATTTTCTAAGATTGACTTGAGATCCGGATACCATCAAGTGCGGATAAAAGAGACAGATATTCCAAACAGTGCTTTCGTACAAGATATGGGCACTATGAGTTCTTGGTAATGCCGTTTGGGCTTACCAATGCTCTGGCAAACTTTATGGACATGATAAAAAAGGTATTCCGTCGGTACCTAGACCAGTTTGTGGTGGTTTTTATCTATGACATACTGGTTTACTCAAGTAGCCGCCAGGCACAAGGGGAGCACTTAAAAATTGTGCTAGAGACTTTGAGGGAGCATCAGCTCTATGCCAAATTCTCCAAGTGTGAGTTTTTATTGGATAGTGTTGCCTTCTTGGGTCACGTGGTCAGTGGAGCTGGAGTTTCAGTTGACCCCAAAAAGATCGAAGCCGTGGTTGATTGGAAGAGGCCGACCACCGTACGAGAGATATGGAGTTTCCTGGGGTTAGTTGGCTATTACCGGAGATTTGTTGAAGGGTTCTCGATTATAGCAGCCCCTTTGACCAGGTTGACCAGGAAGGGTACCAAATTCGTTTGGACGGAGTCCTGTGGAAAGAGCTTCCAGGAGTTGAAACAAAGATTGATATCCGCTCCAGTCTTGGCTTTGCCTTAAAGTGGACAAGGGTATACGGTCTATAGTGACTCGTGCAAGACTGGCCTGGGATGTTGTTTGAAGCAGGACGGGCGGGTAATTGCTTATGCTTCCCGAGAACTGAAGCCATTTGAGGAGAATTACTCTACAAACGATCTTGAGTTGGCAGCGATCGTGTTTGCCCTAAAAATCTAGCGACACTTCCTCTACTGTGTACCTTGCGAGATCTACACCGATTATAAAAGCCTCATGTACATATTCACGTAGAAGGAGTTGAATATGAGGCAACGGCGTTGGTTAGAACTAATAAAGGACTATGATCTCAGTGTCCATTACCACCTAGGCCAGGCTAACGTGGTGGCTGATGCACTGAGTAGGAAGTCTGGGTATGGAGTTGTCGCTTTGCTGACAACTCAGAGGCCTTTGTTGGAGGACATGATGAGGCTCGAGCTAGAGGTCGTTTTGCCCCAGATGGATGTCACATTGGCCAGCTTGCATATCCGACCCTCGTTGTTAGAAAGGATTCATGTTGCTCAGGGACAAGACTCTGATCTGGAGGAGATCAGGAGATACATTATCCAGGGAGAGCCGACAAGGTTTATAATACATGATGATGGTACTCTTAGATTTGATGAGCGGATTTGTGTTCCTAATGTTCCTGAGCTAGAAAGGAGATTCTAGAGGAAGCTCACTACTCGAGCTATGCTATTCACCCTGGAGGTACCAAGATGTACAAAGGGTTGAAGGATCATTTTTGGTGGAAGGGTATGAAGTATGAAGTAGCTGAGTTCGTGGCTAAGTGCATGACCTGCCAGTTGGTAAATGCGGAGCACTAGAAGCCAGCAGGGATGTTACAACCCTTACCCATTCCGGAGTGGAAATGAGAGCATATTAATATGGACTTTGTAATAGGGTTGCCACGTACTCAAAGAGGTCATGAGTCAATCTGGGTCATTATGGACCGATTAACTAAGTCGGCCCATTTTATACCGCTGAGGACGGGTGCATCCTTAGAGAAGTTGGCCCAGCTTTACATCGACCAAATAGTCAGACTACATGGTGTTTCAGTATCGATCACCTCTGATCGAGACACCCGGTTTGTCTCCAGATTTTGGGAGAGTTTGCACACTCTGGCATCGGGTTTGGCGCTCAAAGCATGCCTTTCCACCCACAAACTGATGGTCAGTCTGAAACGACCATCCAAGTATTAGAGGACATGCTGAGAGCATGTGCGTTAGATTTTACGGGGTCTTGGGATGAGCGTTTGAGCCTGGTAGAGTTTGCCTACAACAACAGCTATCAGGCAAGCATCAAAATGGCTTCGTATGAGGCACTATACGGGAGGAATAGCCGAACCCCTATTTGCTTGGGAGATGTGGGTGAGAGAAAACTGGTGGCTGAGGCAACACTTGAGCAGCCAGATTTTATAAAACAGTCGGAGGATCATGTTAAGGTGATCAGAGAGAGACTTAAGGCTGCTCAGAGTAGGCAGAAGAGCTATGCAGATCTTAAGAGGTCTGACCAAGAGTTTCAGGTATGGGATCTTGTGTTGCTGAAGGTATCTCCTATGAAAGGGGTCGTAAGGTTTGGGAGATGTGGAAAGCTTGCTCCACGTTATATCGTACCCTTTGAGATTTTAGAACGCATAAGCTGTGGCTTATAGATTGGCCTTACCTCAGGATCATGCTCAGGTTTACGATGTCTTCCACATCTCCATGTTGAAGAAATGTATTCTTGACCCAACACGAGTAATTCCCCAGGTTCCTGTGGAAGTTCAGGAGGACATGTCTTATGAGGAGCGCCTAGTAGCTATTTTGGGTCGGGAGGACAAGCAGCTAAGGAACAAAACCATCCCCTTTGTCAAGGTGAGGTGGAGTAACCACACTGATCGAGAGGCAACCAGGGAATATGAAGAGGATATGAGGAAGCATTACCCAGAGTTACTTACTTCCTTGTGAAAGGTGTTAAAAATTTCGAGGACGAAATTATTGTAAGGGGGGATATTGTAAAATCCAAGGATTTTATGGAATAAAATGAGTTTAAATTATTTTAAATTGGATTATTAATCAAAGAGGTTTTCCTAATTAGTTAAATAATTTAATTAAGAGGGAGAAAATGGAAATTAAAGGTTAGAAAACCCTAATTAGGGTTAGTGGTGTCGGGAGGACTGATTGGTAATTTTTTTATGTTGTGGACAAAGGAAAATTTTTCCCTCTCACAGAGGAAGGACTAAACAGTAACCTAAAAGTATTCAAGGACTACTCGATAATTGTCCAAAGAAAACCCTATAGGAATGATTTAACGGCTGAGATCAAGACATCTAGGAACAATGCTGATCGCGAGGCATTATTAGGCCATCTGTCAGGCCACATGGCACGCTGAAATGAGTTCATCTGGGAGTGTGTTGGAAGCGAGGCAGTTGAAAAAGATCAAGCCGTTGGTCACGATTGAATCTCGGTCGTTCATCTAACGGGGTGGCGGATCCGAGGCATTATGGTGGGGTATCCACCGTTGGATTTGATCAAGAAATCCTAGCTGTCGGATTGAATCGGATGTTGATCCCAAGGCACGGCCGACTTCTCCCTCAGCCACTAAAAACCGCCGCCGCGAGGTCCGCCGTCTTTCTCCGGTCGTTACGCGTGCGAAGGCCGGCCGTCACCCGCCAACGGCCCCGTGGAACTCGCGACCGTCTCTCTTCCCTGGCCTATAAAGTGTGAGGTCTCCACGACGTTTAGAAGCACTGAACGGGGGAACGCCGAGAGGTGGTCGGAGAGAGGGAGGACTTTCGCCGGTGATCGTCGGGTTCAAATTCACGGTTGAGCACAGGACTGTCGCAGCCATCTTCAGGCGATAGAGGAGGCCAATAAAAGAAGAAGGAGGTGTTGCTGCTCTCCCACGGAGCAGCCCAGCTTGCCGTAAAATCAGAGCACGCCTCATCGTCGTCGGAAAGCCCACTGGAAGTATTGTTCTTCCAGCAACACATGCATACAGTCGTCGCTTCGAGCTCGCTGGTGACAATTGATGATGGCCTGCCGAGAACTGGAGTTCAGTGGAGAAAGGCAGGACCTGCAGCCTTTATGGGCGATCGAGGTGCGATGTGGGTGGTCCTAGCTGAGCGGAGCGTGACGCCGGTGGGGCTCAGGCCGCCTACAAGCTCGCTGGCGACCTCTCTGAAGCTCGGTTGGGTGTGCGGTCGAGAGAGAGTAAGAGAGAAAGAAGAGAAATAATAGAAATAAAAAAATTAAATTTAAAATATTATGGGATAAATAATTAAGTAAATTACTCAAGTTGTTCGCTAATCATACTCAGAGGTTAATTAAATAATTAACTAGCTAAATGATCTAGTTAATTATATATGAGGTGCTTAAATGTGACAAAAGCTTGGCTTGATTAGTTGATCCATCTAAATGATTAATTGGATTGATTAAATTAATTTGGTGTAATCAAATGAGTTGTTAAGTTGGGATGAATTTATATGGCTAGCCAATAAAGATTAGACCATGGACTGGATTGAGTTAGAGGGCTAAGCTCGATCAGTTTAATTATATTGGGTTCACCCAATCAAACTCATTAGAATAGCCTTTGGGTCAAGGCTAATTCGTCCAACTTAGTGAAACTGATAAATTTAAATGGATGGTTGGGTCCAACCAAGGTTGAAAATAATTCAATCAGGTGTTTAAATAATTAATACCTAAGAGTATGGTTGATTGAAGGAAAACCATTACTAGGGTTGAATAATTGATTTATTATTTAGTATCTAGGTGATCAAATCATGTAATGGGCTAGTTTTAGTGGACGAGTTAAATCAAGTCAATTAGAAGTGGACAATTAGGTTTCAAACTCGACAAATAAAGTAAAGTTGACTAGGTTTGACCAAGTTTTGGTCTAGAGTCAACTAAAGGACATGGAAATGGGAAAAAGGGCCGATAACCAGGGAGGTGGTCATTAGGGCCCGTTAGTAAGCCTAGGCCCAACAAGAACGATAGACATACATGTGCAGCTTGAGATATTGGGATTTACTAGAATCTTGACTCTAATTGGAACCTCAGATGCATTAATTTCTGAGAGTTGTAAGGCACTCAAGAGAAAACTAGGAGGACATCTATTTCCAACAAAATGTAAGTACACTTGCCTAGTACCTACTCTTCGGAGTTTTCTTTTGACTTGCCTATATCTTGTTTATTGATTCCTTACATGCTATCCATGCTTGTTTTCTATTCCTGTTGAGCATGTATGTTGTTTTTGGGATGTTGGTATCCCTGATTTCGTTATGGTCTACTGCCCGGACTCCGTGAAGCGTGGGGGCTCCGACAGGTAAATGTTCAGGGACAAGACCACCTGGCATTTCAGCCTGCCGTGCCAGAGAGGCGATTCTCTGGTGGTCTTACCCGTCAGTGGGAATGGTACGCTGACCGTGTTAACACGTATGAGAGGTGGTACTACCGAGTTACGACCGGAGGGTTGAACGACTAGAGGGTCGTGATCACAGCGCGTCACTGGGTTTACTGGCCTGGAGTAACCTTGAGTTTTTCTTTGAAACTCATCTCAGAGCCTGAGGGCTTCTGTTTGATTGCGGTAGACTCCTAGGGTCGTGTTTCCTTGGGATTGAGATCCCTTTATTTGACATGTTGCTTTCTTATGTCTTTGCGACCCCGCGGGGGTACTTACTGAGCTTTCCATTCGAAAGCTCATGCATTTGTTCTTTTTGTCTCTTACAGATTCCGAGGTTTAGAGAGTGGTTGCTGAGGAGATCGAGTTAGGTGCTATAAAGGTATGGGAGTCTTCTTGAAACGCTATTTTATTTTGAGAGCTGATCTTTTATAGGACCCGTATAGGGACCTGGATTTGTATGGGGCCTATGGACCCTTATGACTCAATGTTCTTTGGACTTGAGGTTATTTATATTATGTTATTTGCTGGTTCTTTTTTTAGGCCTTGTATTTGAGCTGAGCTTGTCTCTACTTGGATACGGCTGGTCTGTGCACGTGCTTGAGGTCCCAGAATTCGGGTCGGGGCATGACAAATTAAAGTGGTATCAGAGATGAGGTTCTCTAGTTTAGAGCGGATAACAAAACCCTAGATGCCCTTAGCTAGTTGTATTGACTGAGTGCGGGTCTGGGGTAGTATAGTTAGTGGTACGTTAGATTGATGTCTGGTTTTACCTGCAGGATGTCGGAACCTATGTACCGTCAGGATTTATCTGAGGACGAGGTAGAGTCAGTTCGTGAGAACACTCCACCACCCCCGTCTTGACTCTTGAATCCTACTTGAGAGATCCTTCTTTGAGAGGAGGAATTTGTGGGAAGCCACCAATCGGAAGATTGATAGGCTTTAGTCCACAGTTGAGATGCTCGTCCGGAGATAGTGGGACGAGGGTATGAGGGTCCCTGTTGTGCAGAGGCCAACGGATAGGAGCCAGAGGGTTCGTTAGTCCAGGAGATAGTGAGCACGAGCATTCCGCCAAGGCTAGTTTGCCGAGCCAGTGACCATCGTCGGAGTTTGGGAGTGTAGCTTGGGGTTAGAGCTGGGAGTCTGTCTCCCACTGTGATCAGGATTGTCAGGTGCCGACGTTCTGGTAGATATGGACACCGGATGGCGGAGTGCAGGCACCCTTCTATTTGGTGCCGTAGTTGTGGCAGTACTGAGCATCTCGCCTTCTACTGCCCAGGTGGCGTACCGGGACCTAGTAGGGGACCACAGGGGTCAGGAGGATATCAGCCCCTTGTCGACTACACCCCACTATCTCCCGATGAACACCACCTAGATTGAGTCTAGTTTATTGTGTTTTAAATAAATTGTAGTCTTACAAACTCTGAGAGTTGTATGAACTGCTTATGTTATGTTTGAAGTTTGCTCTTAGTAAAATAAAAGTTTGGATTATCTGTGGTTTGTGTATGTAGTAACCCTGCAAATTTTTGACAGTTAAATTATAAATCAAGGACGTGGAGGCCGTGGTGGACGGGGTAGGGGTAGAGGAAGGCGTGGGCGACCTCGCCGAGCTGATGTGCCACAGACACCTGTGGAAGAGATACCCCAACCCCATGGTGGGGAGATACCCCCACCGATTGATGAGATGGAAGTAGAGCAGGACAGGCCTGCTCAGTCTAATGCAGAGGTGCCTCAGGCAGAAGGCCAAGACCCTAGGGGGGAAGTACCCCCAATGAGCATGCTGGAACTCATGCGTGAGATGATGGGATTAATACAGGAGACCAAGCAACAGCGAGCTCCACCGGCCACCCCCACACCAAGCAGAGGGTTACTTGGGGAGATCAGGATTCCTTTTCCCCGACCATTTGAGGGAGCCGCTGATCCTCACGTGGAAAAACAATGGATAAGGGAGATGGAGAAGACCTTCGAGGTCTTCCAGACTACAGAGGCGGAGAAGATTAGGACCGCCTTCTATATGCTCCAAGGACCCGCTGAGGATTGGTACTTTGGGGAGATTAGACTGAGGAAGGGTGAGGCCTTCCAGACTTGGGAAGAATTTAGAACTGCATTCTTCGCCAAGTATTTCTCTCGGGGACACTTGGTGCAGCTAGGACAATAGTTTTCCCAGCTTGTTCAGGGAGGCCAAATTGTGGAGCAATATGATACAAACTTCGACAGGTTGGCCCGTTTTCTGCCATACATGGTTCCGACCGAGGAAAGTTGGGTGATGAAGTTTGAGGCCGGGCTGCGGCCATCATTGAAAAGGATCGTGACTAGCCACATGTGCAAGACCTACACTGAGGTTGTGGCCAGGGCAAAATACACTGAGGCTTCTTGCCAGGGGGACACTCAGGGGTCGTCCCAAAAGGAGAAAAAGGACAAGGGGTCTAACAGCCAGGGCCAATCAACGGGCAAGAGTTCTCGAAGACGTCGGTCCGACGACAAGTACATGCCTTATGGCAAGCCGACAGGGTCTACAGTCTCGTTTAGAGGTAAAGAGCCATCGGCTAGTGTGACCTAGACCCTAAGATGTTATGAGTGCAAAGGGCCGCACAAGAAGTCACAGTGCCCAAGGCTTACAGGGGGATGTTTCGTCTGTCTGAGTCTGGATCACAAAAATGCTCAGTGTCCTCAGCGTCAGGCTAGTCAAAGTGGGGTCGAAGGAACCCAAGGGTCTCAGCAGGCCTCCCGACAGTCAGTTGAACCACCACCGAGGTCACAAGGGGGCGATAAGAAGGGGAAGGCGACAACAGGACAGCCTTCCACATCAAACCAACCTCAGCAGCAACAGAGGCCTATGACCCCATGGACGGGTCTATCATCTGACGACCGAAGAAGCACAGGCATCAGTTGATATCGTGGCATTTACTATCTCTGTTAGTTCCTTTTATGCCTGCACATTATTTGATCCGGGTGCCACGCACTCTTTCGTATCTGCACTATTTGCACGGAGCCATACTTTGCCTGCCATAGACTACCCCATGAGTTGAGTGTAGACACCCCGGTAGGAGCTGCCAAGTTGGTGAGGAGAATAGTACCGGCATGCCCAATAGTGACAGAGGGGCGGGAATTACCTGCAAACCTACACATGATGGACCTGAAGGATTACGATGTGATCCTTGGGATGGACTGGCTCTCTTCGGTATATGCAGTGGTAGACTGTCGAGAAAGAGAGTCGTGTTTAGGATACCGAGAGACGAAGAGTTCACCTTTAAAGGCAGCCAAACATGCTACCTGGTACAGGAGATTTCAGCTCTTCAGGCTCGAAAATTACTTAGGGGAGGATGTATAGGTTATCTGGCCTCTATTTCTGAGACGAAGCAGGATAGGGAGATCATAGTATCAGATGTCCCGGTAGTGATGGAGTACCCGGATGTATTTCAAGAGGACTTACCGGGACTACCCCCAGAAAGAGAACTGGAGTTCTCGATTGATCTGGTTCCAGGAACAACTCCTGTGTCTAAGGGTCCTTATAGGATGGCGCCTGCGGAGCTTAAGGAGTTGAAGACACAACTGGAGGAGTTGTTGGATAAAGGCTTTATAAGGCGTAGCATGTCACCTTGGGGAGCACCTGTTCTTTTTGTCAAGAAGAAAGACGGGTCGTTAAGACTGTGTATTGACTATAGGGAGTTGAATAAGGTGACTGTGAAGAATAAGTATCCCATACCAAGGATTGACGACCTATTGGATCAGTTGCAAGGAGCTCAAGTATTTTCTAAGATTGACTTGAGATCCGGATATCGTCAAGTGCGGATAAAAGAGACAAATATTCCGAAGAGTGCTTTCCGTACAAGATATGGGCACTATGAGTTCTTGGTAATGCTGTTTGGGCTTACCAATGCTCCGACAGTATTTATGAATGATGAACCGGGTATTCCGTCAGTACTTAGACCAGTTTGTGGTGGTTTTTATCGCGACATACTGGTTTACTCAAGTAGCCGCCAAGCACACAGGGAGCACTTAAAAAATGTGCTAAAGACTTTGAGAGAGCATCAGCTCTATGCCAAATTCTCCAAGTGTGAGTTTTGGTTGGATAGAAAATCCACAAAACAAAAAAAAGAGAAGAGATGAATGAAAATAAAAAGAATGGAAAAATCAAAAAAGAAAAAAAAAAGAGGAATGAAAAATGATGAAAAATGAGAAAAATGAAGAAATGATGATGATCACATATTTCCCAGAAAGGCTCAGTTGTAATGATGAAAAACCATTTATTTTTCGTGAGAGAAGTATGAAGGGGGCATTTGTTTACACTAAAATAATAATAATAATAATAATAATAATAATAATAATAATAATAATAATAATAAAATAAAATAAATAAAAGTAAATTAAAAAAAAGGGGAATATAAAAAATATATATTGAGCCTTGAAAAAATACAATATGTCTCAAGGGCCAATATGAAATATTTCATATAAATATTATGATGAAATATATATATTAAAATAGATAGCCCGAGAAAATATATCTCTAGACAATCTCAAATCCAAGATAGCTTGAGAACATATCTCGAGGCGATCTCAAATCCCAAGAGCCCGAGAACACATATCTCGATGCAATCTCAAATTACAAGATAGCCTGAGAGCTCGAGAACACATATCTCAAGGCAATCTTAAATCCAAAGATAGCCTGAGAACAAATCTCGAGGCAATCATGAGAATACCAATCCCAAGGCGATTCAAAATATGCTAATCCAGAGGCAATATATATATATATATGCCAGTCTACCTCACACGCCCTCCTCCAGCCCCCAAACTTGATGCGCTGCGGAAGCCTACGAAGTTCTTCTGCTGTCACCATTGAAACACTCTTTGAAATCTTTACTGTTGTGCTACCTTTTCAATTAAGCCCTGAAGAAGATTGCCGAGGTGCCGGCTTTGCTGCTACCTTTCAAGGAGAGGGATTGCTGGCTGCATGTTGATTACAGCTGCTGCGGATGTTATTTCTTCTAGCGACTGCTTGCGCCACGCCTTCTTGTAATCTTCTTGTGGCCAGTGGAGATTCTTTGCAAACATGAAGAAGTTTGCCAAGAAGGGAAAGAAGATGCTAATATGAAGCTGTCACTCCTATTGTAAGGAAGAAAGATGGTGCTGGTAGCCTGGCAGATGACAATGACATCGATGATGATGGTAAATAGCAGACAGGCACCTCACTGGAGGCTGCAAATTCAAGAACAAATCAATGTTGCTATGAAGATGGGATTGCTGCTGAAGCTGCTGTGCTACTGCTGCCATGTTGCTGCAAGATGAAATAATAAAGTTGTTGCCGCTTCATGAAGGAGAGAAGGTTGCAGGCTTGCAACTGTCGCCATAGCTGCACCATAAAAAGAAAGACATAAGAGTTAAAGCAACCCAAAGAAGCTGTTGGTCGCTACCATAGAAGAGAAGGAGTTGCCGCTGTCAAGTTGCTGCAAAACAAAACAAGAAAAATAAGAAAAGACTGCTGCTGCCTTGCGTTGTTGTGATGCGGCCGTTGCTGTATTGCTGCCAAACAGAAATTGCTTTTGTTGCAAAACAAAGACAAAATGAATGAAGAAATTGCCAAAGAATTCAGCTACTGCTGTTGTGAAATGGGAGCTGCAGAAATTAGGAATTTGCTGCAGGAAGAAGGCAATGTTGCGAGGCTGCTGCCATTGCTGAAGTGCTGCTGCTGGCTAAATTTCTGCAGTCTGCCAATCCGACCACCCTCCGTTCAAACATTAATAACTTTTGATAGAAAACTCCGATTAGGGTGAGATTTGCGGCATTGGAAACTAGACATCCAGATCTTTCCAATCATGTATGCTATAACTCCTATTAGCAGCCCAGTTGGTACAGTTTTTGGTGGAAAGGGAATCTAAATTTCTGCAGTTTTACTGGTTCGACTACCCTTCGTTCAAATACCGATAACTTATGCTAGAAAACTCCGATTGAGGTGAAATTTGCGGCATTGGATACTAGACATCTAGGTTTTTCCAACTATATATGGTACCGATCCTTTTGATGGCCCAGTCGGTATAGATTATGGTTACAAAGCTGGTGTCTAATTAATTAGCAATCTTTTGTTTGTTGGAAGTCTTGTGTGAGGCAACATATGTAACCTGACTTCCTTAGGGATATCTCAGCAGCTATTCCTTGACTCTGCATTGCTACACTTAAAAGGAATATTTTGAACATGTTTGGATCATGGAGAAATAGAGTATAAGAGTTAAAAATCATTTTTGCTACAGAAATTTTGTCACAAAAAATACTCAATGCTCCCAAAGTTGTTGTACAAAGAAGCGATTACAGCTCTTCAAAGTAATAAATCAATAAAAGGGGGCTGCAGTAACTCCATAGTTGCTGCAGAAATCATGAGAACAAGAAGATTAGAAATTCAATTGAGAAAACATTCCAAATTTCCAAACGTAATCAATGATACAGTGGTTATTCAAATTTCTGGAAGTTCAAGGGGAAGGAAAAATAAAAAAAATAGTCAATAATACTCGCAGCAAGAAGTTATTGTCAAGAAATCCAGGATGGTTGCAGAAAGGGAAGAAGCTGCGGATTGTTGTTCAAGATTGCAATAATATACTTGCTTGTCTGTCGCCATTATCATAAGAAGCTCGTTCCATAGCAAAGATCATATTTGAAAGAATCTATACACGGGTGGTTCCAATTTGATTAGCGATATCCAGCTGGTCATCTAGTGACAACATCTTGAGGAAAGCTCAAAACCTACCATATTATCTAGGCTAGGACAATGCACCTTTCCATTCAAACCACTTACATGGGAAACTGCATTCAACCAATTTTTTCTATGGATCAAAGCCTGTGGAAGATGCTGCTGATGTAGGGGTTCGATCAAAAGCAGTTTAAAGCATCTGCAACCTCCAGA
This sequence comes from Dioscorea zingiberensis, assembly GCA_026586065.1. Taxonomy (NCBI): domain Eukaryota; kingdom Viridiplantae; phylum Streptophyta; class Magnoliopsida; order Dioscoreales; family Dioscoreaceae; genus Dioscorea; species Dioscorea zingiberensis. The sequence continues at coordinate 23,169,707 of CM048823.1, forward strand.
ACTTTGTCACATGAGCTCCAGAATGAAATATGGTTTTAATGCTCTAAGTGCTGCAAAGTCACTTCAAATCTCTAAATTTCCAAACCCGTAAAATCACAACATGAAATTTTTTCAAATCTCCAAATCTTGAAACGACTATGGAGCACAAGTCACTAAGGTAGCCAAAAAAATCCAAATTATGAAATGACGTGAATCTTGAGGCGGTGGTACTACGACACGAATTCATAGGAAATGGCGAGGCAGAAGGCGGTATTCCTAAATAATCAAATAAATAAATAAATAAATAAACAAATAATATGTATGAGCATCTTACGATGATATCCATATGTAACGAAAGTCATCATAAATAAAAATCATTTTCATATTGTGTTATTCGTTGCCTTTACTTGTACTTTTGCCCTTAATCGGAGGTTCCCGCAATCTTATTCGGGGTAATTAATAATAGGGGCTTGCCTCTATTAGGAATGGAAGAACCTATAAAATAAAATATGATATTTGTGCTTCGATGTATCGCCTGGTGTCTTCTTCACAGACACGATGCCAGGCGGGTATTTTCGATCCCACAAGAGGCTTGCCTCTATTAGGAATGGAAGAACCCACAAATCAAAACAAATATGATATTTGTGATTCGATATATTGCCTGGTGTCTATTCACAGACACGATGCCAGGCTGGTATTTTCAATCCCACAAATTCTGGCACGCCCGGTGGGAACTCATTCCACCTGCCATCTTTGAGGCAAAAGTACAAGTAGAGGCTTATGAACTTTGCAAGGGGACGACTACATACAAGATCTCTCCTGCAATTGGAAGCTCCACATCTATAGAAATCTTGATAGTCCTACACCTTCCATCTATGAGAAATTGACCTAAAATGATTCTCTTGGTTTGATATAAAGACCCAATGGTAAAGAATCACGGACTTTCATTTTGTAGAGGTTACCCCAGCCCAGCTTGAGAGCGTAGTTTCTGTTGGAGAAGACAATGAGCGCATCTTTAAAAGGTTTGGGAGAAGGGAACCTTCAAACTTGCTAAAGGCTTGCACAAAAAAAAAAAAATAATAAAAAAACAAAAAAACAAAAAAACAAAAATAGAAAAAAGGGTTAAAGTCATTTTTGGTCCGTGAAAACAGGACCAATGTTCATTTCAATCCTCAAATTCAAAATTTTTTCAATATAGTCCCTATGTATTGCATATTTTGACATTTTGGGTCCCTATATATTGAGTATTTTGGCATTTTTGGTCCCTATTGTTGACGTAGCGGTCATGTGGAATACTAATGAAATGCATATAATCTTTTTATTATTATGTTTACGTCGTTATTTTGTTGATGTGGAGTGAAAAGTGTCAGTATATATTGATGTGGACAGTATTGAACAAATTTTAAATTTTTGGGATGGAAATGAACATTGGCCTTGTTTTCAGGGACCAAAAATGGCTTTAACCCAAAAAAAAAACAAAAAAATTAAAATTAAAAAAAATCAAAAATAAAAAAAAAAACAAAAAAAAAGAGTAAAAGAAAAGAAAAGAATGAAAAAAAAGACAAGAAATATTATCTAGAGTGCACCTACTAAGGGATGAAGGTTCCAAACCAGAAGCTACACTTTGTCTTCTTTCAAAGTTATAAAAATATTGAAATGGGTTCTTTTAAGCCCCTTAGTTTGCCGAGAATGAACTCAATTGCTGCAGAGTTATGACCTCAAAACAGCTCACCCGACATTGAGGAAACTGCAATCAATAAGATGACGTTGGGTCAATTCTATCAAAAGTCAAAAGTCAAAATACAAAAAAAGGAACTTAGAAATATATATAATTTGGATGGTCATTGAAGCCTGAGGAGACCCATCACTTGTACTATTCATAAGATCCTAGGGGCATAAGTGAAGAAGGACTTGGTCACATGCCACATGGGGAGCAAGGAACGGGAGTTGACCTTCAACAACAAAATGTTCCTAGAAGGAAGGATAAAGAGGATGGATCCATATCACCTAGATGGTCATGGAGACCCGATGAGGCTCATCACATGATGCCACATAAAGTGCAATGGAGTCCTAAAATGACATATGAAAAGTAGGATCAAGCTACATGACACCACACAGGGGGCAAACAACGGGGTTCCAATCTCATGTTCCTAGAAGGAGGGATAGTGAGGATGAACCAATTTTCCTTCTTAAAGTAGTTTCAACAAATGAAAACTTACAATATGCAAATACAACAATAGTTGGTTGGCTTAATGGTATATCAACATGAAGGTATATAGAGGATGAATAACCCTGTCCCTCGGCATAAATAAAAATTCAAGCCAGTGGAACAAAGATGAACCTCAAGTGTCTCTATCTTTGAGCAGTTGACAACAATGATCCGGCAAATGACACACAGGTGGTCGTTGTTGAATTGAAATAAAAATTGATAAAAATAAGAATACTGAGTTTTCTCGAGGGGTATGATGCGGATTGACACTTGGCTCACCTCATGATATTTTGTGGGTATATAAGTGTAAAACCTCAAGAGTGTCATTAATCTACAATTCAAGTCATTTTAGGTGTGGTAATATATAAAAGATGCATTCCTGGTATAATGTGGGAGCATGAATGACAAAATTATATTATATAACATTACCGCCTCTCTACAAAATGAAGATGAAAGGGTGGTAAATTATGTCATGAAAAAGAGAAATCTGAGCAACAAAGCGGTGGATTTATCACCCAAAAATTATTGATAGCTAGATGGTGGTTGGCGATAGAAATGAGACCCCCTCCCTCACTACGAGGCAAAGCCAATTACCTATCCAAAGCTGAGTGGTAGAAGTTCGCCATTTAGCGCAGGGGAAATAAAATTCTCCATCAACCCCCATAGAAGAAAAGACATTTCATCCGACATCAACCGTGGGGATGCGGAAAGCAACAATGGAGAGTGTGGATCCTGAAGCAACAACATTCTCAAATCAAAAGCAATGAAGTGTGTATCCCGATGCAGTGAAGCATACATCTCGAAGCAGCACAGATCTCAATGTGATGATGAAACGCTCATCTCGAGACAACTGATGAAAATACAAATCCCAAATGATGAAGTGTGCATCCTGATGTAGTGAAGCACACATCTCAAAGCAGCACAAATCTTGAGGTATTGATGAAATACAAATCTTAAAGTTGATGAAGTATGTGTGCATCCCGAGGCAGTGGAGCACATATCTTGAAGCATCACAAATCTTGAATCAATGATGAAGCACGGATCTCGAGACAATTGATGGAAATACAAACTTAAAGAAGTACGTGTGCATCCCGAGGGAGCGAATCACACATCTCAAAGCAATACAACTTCTGATGCTGCCCGTGAATACAATTCCTGAGCTGATCGAAGAAGAATACAAATCTTGAGGTGGTTTTCCTCGGCATATATCACTTCAAGAGTTATTCTCATATATGAAGAAGTTGGACAAAACTAGTCTAAAGGTGTTACCCGACTTTCAAATCATAAAACCTTAAATAGAAAGTCAAAAATGATAGAAGACATCAAAGTTTATCATGAAGCTCCATAAACCTTTTAGAAGGATGGGGCCAAGCTACGATGCATATGTTATCTGAAATCAAATGAAAAAAGGGATATGACATAAATATTTTGATTCAACAATTCGTTTATGTTAGATGAAGAAAATGGAAATTCTTCACTTGGGTTCTCAGACGCTCATAGCATGAGATCACCAATATATTTATGAAATGTCTCACTTGGGTTCTCAAACACTCATAGCATGAGATCACCAATATATATGAAATATCAAACTTGGATTCTCAGATGCTCATATGATGAGATTACCAAGCAAATTTGAAATTGTCATTCTTGTATCCTCTATTGATGAGGTCAAGTAAAATATGACACTCGAAGTTTCGCATATTCCAACAATGGAGCCGAGACTTCTAAGAAAATTCACTTGGGTTCTCACACACTCATATGATGAGATCACCAAGATATATGAAATGTCTCACTTGGGTTCTCACACACTCATATGATGAGATCACCAAGATAAATGAAATGTCTCACTTGGGTTATCATACACTCATATGATGAGATTACCAAGGAAATATGAAACGTCAAACTTGTATCCTCTATTAATGAGGTCAGGTGAAATATGACGCTTCTAAAAATGATGAAATGGAAAAAATCCTCACATGGGTTCTCATACAATCATATGATGAGATTACTAAGGAAATATGAACAACCAAAACTCGTATCCTCCATCGATGAGGTCAAGTAAAAATATAACATTGGAAGTTTCACATATTCCAACAACGAAACCAAAATTTCTAAAATAAAAAAAAATGATATAATAAAAAAAATCTCTTCATTTGGTTTCTCAGATACTCACATGATGAGATAACCAAGAAATATGAAATTTCAAACTTGTATCCTCCGTTGATGAGGTCAAGAATAAACCCTTTTTGAAGACTCGCAGCTAGCGAATCCAGACTTTGAAGAAATTCAAATCAATAGAAGACCTATAAATACAATCCATGATGATGTCGAAAAGGAAAGTGTTGGGGGCAAAGTAGAAGTCTTCACCCTCGAAATGCCAGAGGAAGATTGGAGACAACCATCATAGAATATTTAAAATATGATAAACTACCAAGGGGGCAAATCAGAAGACCTTCAGATAAAGCGAGGAGCCTTAAGATTCACCCTCATAAATGTGATGTCTTTCACATGAAAAAGTGAAAGAAATCATGCACGATGTACACTTCGTGATATTTGGTGGACATCAATATGGGCCCAAGATGCGACTTAAGGTTAAGCGCATGGGATATTATTGCCCAACCATGGTCAGAAATTGCATTAAATATGCTAATAGATACTATCTGTGCCAAAAGATGTTAATTGTGCCAAATACATAGGGATGTTATCCATTGACAACCAGATCTAAAGAAAGCTATATCAAAAATAAAAAGGATTGGCTTGAGAGACTCCGAGATGCTGTGGGCCTATTGCACTACCTATAGGACTCCGATACAATGTACACCATACTCCTTGGTGTTTGGAACTGAAGCGGTCTTACCCCACGAAATCCAGATACCCTCATTGAGAATGGCAGCGCAAAATGAAATCTCAAATGAAGATAATATTCGGCTTCGCTTGGATGAGTTGGACTCTCTTGACGAGAAAAGGATGGGAGCACAACAGGATCTCGAGTCTACAAGGCCAAGATGTCCCAGGCCTACAACAAATTGACTCGGTTTAGGACTTTTACCAAAGGAGAAATGGTTCTTGTCCTAAGAAGGACCTATCATCACCAATAAACGGGCCGGGGAGAAGTTCAAAGCAAACTGGGAAGGTCTGTACGTCGTGGAAATCATCTATGAAGGAGGCGCATATCAACTCATTGATGCCAATGGAGAAAGGGCAACACCCCCCATTAATAGTCCGTTTTTGAAGAAATATTATGCTTAATGTAAAAATGTTTGCCTATTACGGAACGTCTTGTCCCTTATAGAGGTAGACTAGTCATGTACGATCAAATGTACTTCTTGAGGCAAAACATTAATTTTCATGTACTTTTATATTAAATTCATTCAATGAAATAAAGAGGCATGTGTTTGTCTACGACGGAACATCCGACTCCCTGTACAAGGTAGACCAGTCATGCACAATTAAATGTGCTTCCTAAGGCAAACATATTGACCCCTCTGTTGTCCAAAAAAAAAAGAAGGATGAATGAAAATAAAAGAATGGAAAAATGGAAAATAGAAAAAGGAAAAAAAGAATAAAAAATGATGAAAAATGAAAAAAATGAAAAAATGAAACAAGAAATTAAAAAAAATGACGATCACATATTTCCCAGAAAGGCTCAGTTGCAATGATGAAAAACCATTTGTATGTTCATACTTCTCTTTCTCAAACAAATTTCGTGAGAGAAGTATGAAGGGGGCATTTGTTTACACTAAAAAAAATAAATAAATAAAAAAGGGGGAATATATAAAATATAAATTGAGCATTGAAAATACAATATGTATCAAGGGCCAATATGAAATATTTCATATAAATATTATGATGAAATATATATTAAAATAGATAGCCCGAGAAAACATATCTCGAGGCAATCTCAAATCCAAGATAGCCTGAAAACAAATCTCGAGGCGATCTTGAAGTCAAGATAGCTCGAGAACACATCTCGAGGCGATCTCAAATTCCAAGATAGCCTGAGAATACATATCTCGAGACAATCTCAAATTCCAAAATGGCCTAAGAATACATATCTCTAGGCAATCACCAAGAAATACAAAATCTCATGGTAACTCGAACACATATCCTAGGGCGATCCGAAACTTCAAAATAGCCGGAGAACATATCTCGAGGCATTTAAAGTGAAATAGCACAAATCCCAAGATGTCCAAAAAAAACATATCACGAGGCAAATTTATTTTAAAATTTATTTAAAAAAATTATTAATTAATTAATTGATTTTTTCAAATTTTCAAGTTGATTTGATCCTATCCTCTTTGATCTGAATTATTGAGGTTATGGGAGTTGGGATTTCACTGGAGTGGTTTGCTCGTAGAGGAGATAAAAATAAGGGTTCTTTTAAAAAGGAAGCGAGATAGAAAGAAGGGGAGGGGCAGAGAGGAAAGAAGAAGCATAATATAGCCTCTGCCTCTCTCGTTTTTTTTTTTTCTGTCGATCGCTGCCAAAGAACAACACCACCCGATGCGTGGTGGTGCTGGTTATCATCCCCCGTCGCTGCCAAAGAACAGCACCACCCCATGCGTGGTGGTGCTGGTTATCATCCTCCGATGATGCCAAAGAACAGCACCGCCCCATGCGTGGTGGTGCTTGTGGTCATCCTACTTGCTACCTACAGTCACAGGAGAAAGAGATAAAGGCATCAATAAACACTGTTGATGCCATGGTTGCCCAGCTAGTGAACATCATTGTCAAGGATTGAAGCTGCCAGGACGTGTTCTGGACGATTCAGGAAAAGAGGATCCTCTTCCAAGCCTACTCCTCAAAGCAAGTGCGTTCATCCCAAGCCTAGCTCCACGCCAATGTATTCAAAAAAAAAAAAAAAAAAAAAAAACTGAAAGATTACAAAGGCTGACAGAGGAGATGGGTTTCATATTGCTGCACCATCCGATCACTGTTAAATTTAAGAAACCAGTGATGACGATTTCTCTTTGAAGATCAAGAAAAGTTTGGAATCGTTTGTGAGAAGATTGAGCTGGAGGCTGGAATAGATGCTTATAAATTCAGTACTTTTTGATGTTCTTGATTTAATGAGTAAAAAGGTCTTCAAATCCATTGACTAATTGAAAAGAAGTTCTTGACCACTATAACCGAGCAACAATTTTAGAACCAAATTGGGAGCTCTGAATTCTATCAAGCAAAGAATTAGATCTTTGCATTACTGAATGATTGAATAAATATTACAAAGACTTATGTACCAGCTCTGGAAAACTGATCTTTCATCATATTTGAAATTTTTATTCAAATCTGTACGGTTAGATGTTTCTTTTTAGGATGTTTGAGTCTTTCATAAGCCTATGTATGATGGTCTATTGTAATGATCAAAGCGATGTTCACAGTAAAGATCTCATTTTCTCCGTTAGAAATCAATTGTACGTGTCATGTTTGATATTTCCAAAAATAGAAAAAAAATAACTAAATTTCTAAAAACCCTAATTCAGTGGATTAAAAATTTCTAAAAATAGAAAAAAAATAACTAAATTTGTCTCTAATATGACATCCCATGTCGTGTGCACCATAAAGAGCTTTCTGAATTGGGGTTGAACGCCTGATTCTGATATCGGTAGCCAAAGTTATGGCCAAAATACCAAACCACACCCAAAACCGACCCAATCTTGGAATTGACTCGATAACTTCCCTTCTTTACTTTGACTCGCCAACCTGGCACCAATATTTGACTCGAGCCTCCTGCATCAGTCACCCCGGGTTGGAAAGAACTCCACCCCGAGTTTTATTGCACCTCTGTTGGTAGGTTTGGATCTCCATGTTTAATCTCAATCAAAACCCTAGATATAGATAGTAGGTTAGTAGTATTGGTTACCGGGCCAGGAGGGTTTTCCTCCCATCGAGATACCAACGCAACGCTAGTCCCAACATTGTCATAGATGGGCTCACCAATCTCCTCCTTGAGCTTGCCAATTTCCTCCTCGTAGTCATCATAGATGGGCGAGATCTCCTCATCCACATCATCGTTGAAGATGGGAAAAATCTCCTCCCCTGCATCATCGTTGAAGATGGGCGAGATCTCCTCCTACGCATCATTGTCATAGATGGGTTGGTAGATGGGTTGGCCAAACCAGTGATCGCTATGATTATGGTACTGGACTTCCTTAGCCGGAACCTGCCCATAACAACCATGATCAAAATCGATCACCGCCAAATGCCTTGATAATTTCTTGACTTGCCTCTGCAAATCCTTGATCATCAAGCGTTGGGTTAACTCCGCGACTTGCCTTTGTAGATCCTTGTTCATCGTCTCTGGTGCGCTTAGGTCACTGTATTGGATTTCCTTAGCCGGAACCTGTCCAACCCGACGACCACGACCACCAGCCATTGATGTCGATGATGAAGCTTCCCAGGAAGATGATGAGCTCTGGTACCAACTGACATCGGGCGAGGTAGCGATTATCTCGTGGGCTAGTCGGATCCAAAGGGGATCACAATGAAGACGACAAAGATAAAGATAAACAGAGAAAAATCTCTAAAAATCTAAAAGTAAAATTATTATTTAGAATTCAATAATAAAAAACTAACCTACAAGCTGGGTTAAATAGACTCAAAGATTAACCTAGAAACATTATCATCTAATCTAAATTTGGTAAAATTGACAAATTATTATTTAAAACTAAACTTATCTAAATTTTACAACTCTAAACAAATCAGATAACTTCTAAAAATCCGAGATCAAACCGGATTCAAATCCTATCCTAATTTGGCATATGAAATACTACCAAAAATAGAAAATAGACCGAAAACCCTAATTCGGTGGATTAAATATTTCTAAAAATTGAAAAAAAAAATAAATTTCTCTCTAATATGACATTCCCATGTCATGCGCGCCATAAAGAGCTTTCCGAATTGTGGTTGAACGCCAGATTCTGATATCGGTAGCCAAAGTTATGGCCAAAATACCGAACCACACCTAAAATCGACCCAATCTTGGAATTGACTCGATAACTTCCCGTCTTTATGTTGACCCGCCAACCCGGCACTAATATTTGACTCAAGCCTCCTACATCAAAACCTTTAATGGAGATGCTCATTAATCTCTTGATGATGACGGTTATGTTTGATATCTCCAAAGCCTCGAAATCATAGAGAACAATTCCATGGCTTAATGTATGCTCCAAAGTCATGCTAGAATATAATATTAACTCACATACTAAAAGCAATCATGATTGCCTAGTTACATTCCCAAGCAGAGTGGTGGGCATTATGGCTCCCTTAAAGCCTTTAACATTATTTTGTATTTCCCAAATTACAAAATATACAAATGCAATAATATCCGTCCAATTTGCATTGCGTCCAAACATATAAAAAAAAATATAAATTCTCAAAGTGGTACGTATTTTGAGGTGGCGGTGGAACACCCATCTTGAGGAGGCTGATAAAATCCAAATCCTAAGGCAACAAATCTCGATGTGCTAATGGAATGCGCGTCTCAAAGCAGCTGATGAAATGATATGACTCTCGAGGTGGTAATGAAACATTCAGCTCGGGACGATCAATAAAAAGACATAAATAGAAAAATCTTAAGGCGGCGGCAAAGTACCAAAGCTAAGACAGTGGCAAAGTCGGCATCTTGAGGCGGCGGTGTAGTAGCGCAAATTCGAAGGCGACGGCAAGGCATACATGGCGGCGCATTTTAAAAAAAAATGAATAAACAAACAAATAAATAAATAAATAAATAAATATGTGTATACATCCATGTAATGGCATATATATGTAATGAATCATTTTGTTCTGCAATAAATAAATTTTTATAAATTGTCTCTACTATTATTTTGCCCTTAATCGGAGGTTCCCAAGACTTAGTCTGGGGTAATTAATTATAGAGGTTTGCCTCTATTATGAATGGAAGAAACCACAAAAACTAAAACAAATATGATAAGCAGATAACAAAAACCATAACAGAAAGATAATCTCAAGTTCATAAGAACTTAGAGTTATTAGGGTCCGTAGGCCCTACAATAGTTTGGTCCCTATACGGGTCCTACAAATAGCAATGCCCATAAAGTAAAAGATAAAGGAGTCTCCTAAAACCTCCGGTCTCCCTGTGTCCTCCCCTCAGGCTCCACTCCCTCCTAAACCTCGGAATCTGTAAAAGAGGAAAAGTGAAACACAAGAGCTTTCGAATGGAAAACCCAGTAAGTACCCCTGCGGGTCACAAAGACATAAGTAGGAAATAAGTCATCCAAGGAGGTCACAATGCCAACAATATAACCCTAGGAGTCTACCAGAACGAATCAAAGGTATGACCCCTGATACAGAAACCCTCGGGCTCTGTAATGAGTTTCAAAAGAACTCAAAGTTTACTCCCGGCCAGTATGTTCAGCTATTTGCTGTAAGAACGACCTTTTTGGTTGTTCGACCCTCCGGTCATAGGTCGGTAGAACTACCTCTACTACGTGTTAACACGGTCAGTGTACCACGCCCACTGACAGGTAAGACCTCCAGAGATTTGCCTCTCGGCAGAAGGCGCATAGAACGCCGAGGTCCTGTCCCTGTTCATTCCTCTATCGGAGCTCCCCTAGCTCCACTGAGTCCGGGCAGTAGAACATAACAAACAGGGACACCAACGACCCAAAAACAAACATACATGCTCAACAGGAATCTAAGACAGAAATGAACAGCATGTATAGCATCAGCGAAGCATGTACATAGCAAGTCCAAGAAAAACCCGAAACCGGGTGGGAACAAGGCAAGTGTACTTACCTCCTGGTGAGACTAAATGTCTTTCTAGAATCCTTTGGAATGCCTTACGTCTCTCCTGAGAGCATCTGTCATACATAGACCCTTATTAGAGTCAAGTTTTCAACAAGCTTCTAGTTTCACATGCATGTCCAACGTTCTTGTTGGGCTTAGGCCCATTAACGGGTCCTAAGGACCATCTCTCAAGTTACTGCCCCTTTTCCCCTGTTTCCATGTCCTTTAGTTGACCTTGAACCCAGCTTGGTCAAAATTAGTCAACTTTAGTCTACTTGTCGTGTCCAAACTTTATTTAGTCATTTCTTGTCACTCTTGTTGAGTTGGGCCGTTTCAAGATCATTGTACCATTTTACTTGACCTTAGTCCCTTGAAGAGTATTTTCGTCATTAGGTAGTTTATGACCTTAAGGTCTATCTAGTCCCTTTGAACTTATTTAGCCACCATACAAAATAATTTCCGTAATTAATCAAATATCCAAGTTCAGGAAAATTAATTTTGTCACGCTAGTGGCCACATAATCTTTTAATTATCACACTATGATAGTTATTTCCACACTAACATTTGAATTTCTTTATTTCTATTAATTAAAAGATTATGTCTTTACTCATAAGTTAATTAAACTTATTTGATCACAATACCTTAGTTCCATATAGTCATTACAACTATACTAAAGCAATTATTCTTTAATTTTGTCACATCTAATATAGTTAGAGACAAAGTTATTCAAATGAGGTAATTGATTTTATTTTGTCACGCTACCGAAATATTTTCCATCATAATATTTGTCACATAGCTAAAGTCCCTTTTTAGCTATTTTAACTATGCAAATAACCATTCAATTATTTGTCATACTGCATAGTCACTATTAATTATTTGTCACATATACCCATGCTTCACAAATAATTAAAATTATACTTGCTATTGTTACACTAACAAAGCTCCATATAAATATTTCCACAATAAATAAATTAAGTGTCACACTCTATAGTTTCCAAGGAATAATCATTCCTGATTTATTCAACTTGATTTTGTCACCTATAGTTAGTGTAACTATATTAATTGATTAATTTTTGTCTATTGTCACACTTCTAATGTTATAGAAATAATCCGCAAAACTTTACTAATGATTTTTAAAAAATATGTGTCACAAGTCCATAGTTTCCCATTTTAATATCATATCTAGCTAATTACTATTTATAATAATAATTAGCTAATATTTTAATTAAAAAGAGAGAGGAAAATAACTAATTATTTTAATTAATTATTTGACTGTCACACCCCTAAGTTCTGATTTAATTAAAAATCATTACACGTTATTATTGTTTTTTTTTTATTTAACCTTCTTCTTCTTCATTTTTTTCTCTCTCTCTCTATCGCGACCGAGAGACACCGGTGCCACCAACTCCTTTTCCTACCACCCCTCGACGCTTTTGCCCACACTTTCGGACCTGCGTCAGCCGTGGCCTCACGACGTCGGCCGACTCCTCCGTGGCGCCGCTGGCCTTCACCCTCTCACGGAAGAACCCACGATACTCTCGGCCGAGTGAAGAACCTCTCCGGCGAGCTCACACCATCGACCGTATGCATGCTTTCTTTTAAAAGTATAAGGAGGGAGAGTAGAAGCTTACCGGAGCTTCGAAGACGTCTGGCAGGGCCTCTGATGGGCTTCCTGTCTCCTGGCAGGTGGTTCTGATCTTTCTCCTGGCTGGCCGAGAAGATCTCCTCGAGCTCTGATCTCCTCTCGATCTCCTCTTCCTCGCCGTGTGCTCACCACCAAGGTCTCATGCGAGCTCGGAAGCACATCGGGAATGATCGAAGCTCCCTTCTATTAGCTCACCTACCGGAGAAGAAAAAACTCAACAATTCCTCTCTGTCCTCAACTCACGCCCGGGCCGTCCCCTTTTATAGGCACGCAGTAGGCGAAAAGGCGGTGGCGTTGGCGTAATAAAGCCGGGCCGCAGCGTCCAGATCTTCTCGCGTAACGGCCAATAGATGCGTGGGCGTACGGGAGACGCTAGGGCTACTGAGAGATGGTGGGGACGGTACCTTGGGATCGTCTCTCAGACGATAGAGGGCAGTGATCTATTGATCATAATCAAGGGTTATTATTAAATCCCACATTCTCGTTTCCGGCATCGGACGAGATCAACCGTTAGGATTATTTGAAAAATCGATGGCCCGATCTCCTTCCTAGGTCTCGAGATATAAGTGATCACAAGATGGGCGGCTCACGGTCACCCACACCGTGAGGTCACTTCCAAGCTATCCACCTCTCTTGCCTCGTATCCAGCCTACGATCAGATGGATTTACCCTGAACGCGCCACGTGGCTCTTCCACGACCGTTATAACGTCTCGAGATTTAACACGGTATGAGATGATTTAATCTCAGACGTTCATTTCCTCTCCATAGAGTTTCTCGTGGAAAATTCACCAGCGGTCCCTGATACTTTTAAAATTACATACAGGTCCAAGACTATGAGAGGGAATAATTTTCCTTTAGTCCCCCTAACTTTCTAAATTACCAGTTAGTCCTTCTGGTCACCGTAAACCCTAGTTAGGGTTTTAAATCCCGTTTAAACTTAATTTTCCTCATTTATCACCCTATTTAAACTCTAGGGAAAATATAAATAATTTTAAGGAAATTTTTTTTTTATTTTCTTAAAATTTCTTGGATTTTACAATCCTCCCCCCTTAAAATAATTTCGTCTTCGAAATTACACCACTGCTTACAACTGAGTAAATAACTCTGGGTAGCGCTTTTTCATATCCTCCTCGCGTTCCCAAGTTGCTTCCCGCTCTGTGTGGTTACTCCACTTCACCTTAACTAAAGGAATAGTTCTATTCCTTAACTGTTTGTCTTCCCGGCTCAAAATAGCTTCTGGGCGTTCCTCATAGGACATGTCCTCTTGGACTTCCACCGGAACCTGAGGAATTACCCGTGTTGGATCTCGGACACACTTTTTCAACATTGAAATGTGGAAGACGTCATGAACCTGAGCGAGATCCTGAGGTAAGGCCAATCTGTATGCCACTACTCCTATGCGCTCCAATATCTCAAAAGGTCCGATATATCGCGGAGCAAGTTTTCCACGTCGTCCAAACCTTACTACCCCCTTCATAGGAGACCCTTTTAAGAATACCAGATCCCCCACTTGAAACTCCTGATCAGATCTATTTCGGTCTGCATAGCTCTTTTGTCTACTTTGGGCAGCCTGGAGTCGTACCCTGATCATCTTGACATGTTCCTCCGTTTGTTTTATAAAGTTGGGTTGCTTAAGTGTAGCCTCAGCTACCAGCTTCCTTTCTCCCACATCTCCCCAACAAATGGGAGTTCGGCACTTCCTCCCATAGAGTGCCTCATAAGGAGCCATCTTGATACTTGCCTGATAACTGTTGTTATAGGCAAACTCTATCAAACTTAGACGTTCATCCCAAGACCCCGTAAAATCTATCGCACATGCCCTCAACATGTCCTCTAACACCTGGATGATCCTTTCAGATTGTCCATCGGTCTGTGGGTGGAAAGCTGTGCTGATTGCTAATCTTGTGCCCAGAGCTATGTGCAGGCTCTCCCAGAATCTAGAGACAAACCGAGTGCCTCGATCAGAGGTGATCGACACCGGTACTCCATGTAATCTGACGATCTGATCGATATACAACTGGGCCAACTTTTCCAAGGATGCTCCCATCTTTAACGGTATAAAATGGGCCTATTTAGTCAGTCGGTCCACAATAACCTAGATCGATTCATGGCCTCTTTGAGTACGTGGCAACCCTGTCACAAAATCCATGTTAATGTGTTCCCACTTCCACTCCGGAATGGGTAAGGGTTGTAACATCCCTGCCGGCTTCTGGTGTTCTGCCTTTACCAACCGACAGGTGATGCACTTGGCTACGAACTCCGCAACATCTCGTTTCATTCCCTTCCACCAGAAATGATCCTTCAACCCTCTATACATCTTGGTACCTCCAGGGTGAATAGAGTAACTCGAATAGTGGTCTTCTTCCAGAATCTCCCTTCTTATTTCAGGGACATTTGGAACACGAATCCTTTCATCAAATCTAAGAGTACTATCTTCATGGACTCTGAACCGTGTTGGTTCTCCTTGGCCCATGTGCTCCTTGATCTCCTCCAGGTCATGATCTTGCCCCTGAGCCACCCGAATCCTTTCCAATAACGAGGGTCGGATATGTAAGCTGGCCAATGAGACTTCCATTGTAGGCAAAACAACCTCTAGATTGAGCCTTCTCATGTCCTCCAATAGCGGCCTCTGAGTTGTTAACATAGCGACAACTCCATATCGGACTTCACCTTTCGGTGCATGATTACCACGTTTGCCTTACCGAGGTGGTAATAGACACCGAGATCGTAGTCGATGAATTAGCTCCAACCGGTAGCTTTGTCTCATATTCAACTCCTTCTGTGTGAATATGTACTTGAGGCTCTTATGATCAGTGTAAATCTCGCAAGGTACACCGTAGAGGAAGTGTTGCCAGATCTTTAGGGCAAACACGATTGCTGCCAACTCAAGATCATATGTGGGGTAATTCTCTTCAAAGGGCTTTAACTGTCGTGATGCGTAAGCAATCACGCGCCCATCCTGCATCAACACACATCCAAGACCAGTCTTGCAGGCGTCACTATAGACCGTATACCCACGATTACTTTGTGGTAACGCCAACACTGGTGCAGAAATCAACCTCTGTTTCAACTCCTGGAAACTCTTTTCACAGGATTCGGTCCAAATAAATTTGGTACCTTTCCTGGTCAACTTAGTTAATGGTGCTGCTATAACCGAGAAACCCTCAATGAATCTCCGGTAATAGCCAGCTAATCCCAAGAAACTCCATATCTCTCGTACCGTTGTTGGTCTTTTCCATTCCACAACGGCTTCAATTTTCTTGGGATCGACTGAAACTCCAGCTCCACTTACCACGTGGCCCAAGAAAGCAACCTTGTCCAACCAAAATTCGCACTTGGAGAACTTCGCATAGAGCTGATGTTCCCTCAAGGTCTCTAGCACTATTCTTAAGTGCTCCTCGTGTGCCTGGTGGCTTCTTGAGTAGACAAGTATGTCATCGATGAACACCACCACAAATTGGTCCAAGTATTGACGGAATACCCGGTTCATCATGTCCATAAAGATTGCCGGGGCATTGGTAAGCCCAAACGGCATTACCAGAAACTCGTAGTGCCCGTATCTAGTACGGAAAGCACTCTTCGGGATATACGTATTTTTAATCCTTACTTGATGATACCAAGATCTCAAGTCAATCTTGGAGAAAAGTTGAGCTCCATGTAGCTGATCCAGTAGGTAATCAATTCTTGGTAGAGGATATTTATTCTTTACAGTCAACATGTTCAACTCCCGATAATCAATGCACAACCTTAGCGACCCGTCTTTCTTCTTAACGAAAAGAACAGGTACTCCCCAAGGTGACATACTGGGTCTGATAAAACCTTTATCCATCAATTCCTCAAGTTGGGTCTTCAATTCCTTAAGCTCCGCAGGTGCCATCCGGTAAGGAGCCTTAGACACAGGAGCTGTTCCCGGAACCAAATCAATAGAGAACTCCAGTTCTCTTTCCGGGGGTAATCCCGGTAACTCTTCCGGAAACACGTCAGGGTACTCCCTTACCACCGGTACGTCTGAGACCACCATCTCCTTATCCTTCTTTACCTCAGTAATAGAAGCCAAATAGCCTATACATCCACCCCTAAGTAACTTCCGAACCTGGAGAGCTGAAATCTCCTGTACTAGGGAACAAGTTTGGCTGCCTTTAAAGGTAAATTCTTCTTCTCCCGGCATTTTAAACACAACCCTCTTCCCACGCATAGCCTACCACCAAGCCAGAAACCTAAGAGAGCTACCCATCCCGAGGATCACATCGTAATCCTTCAGGTCCATTACATGCAAATTTGCAAGTAATCTCCGCCCCTCAATCACTACTGGGCATGCCGGTACCATCCTCCTTACCATCATGGCAGCTCCTACCGGGGTGTCTACACACAGGTCCTGGGGTAGATCTATAGTAGGCAACGTATGCTTTCGTGCAAATCGTGCAGATACGAAAGAGTGTGTGGCTCCAGGATCAAATAAAGTGCAGGCATAGAAAGAACTAACTGAAATGGTACCTGCCACGACATCAGCTGATGCCTGTGCTTCCTCAGTTGTCAGATGGTAGACCCGTCCATGGGTCATTGGCCTCTCTTTATTCTTTGGGGTTGGTTCGGGGTAGAAGGTCATCACGAAGTCGCCTTCCCCTTCTTATCTCCACCTTGTGGTCTTGGTGGTGGTCCTACAGATTATTGGGAAGCCTGTTGTGATCCTTGAGTTCCTCCCACTACACTCTGCCCCTGTTGTCGTTGCGGACATTGGGCCTTTTGGTGATCCAAAGCCAAACACTAATAACAACCTCCAGTTATCCTTGGACACTGGGATCTCTTATGCGGTCCCTTGCATTCGTAGCACCTAATGGTGCAGGTCACCTTTGGTGGCGACCCTTTGCCTCTGATGAGTACATGTGGACCAAGTTGGCTTCCCATAAGGCCGATACTTGTTATCTGGCCTACGCTTTCCAGAGCTCTTTCCTGATGACTGGCCCTGGCTATTTGCCCCTTTATCCTTTTTCTCTTTCTGGGACGACCCCTGGGCGTCCCCTTGGCAAGAAGCCTCAGTGTACTTAGCTCTAGCCACAACTTCGGTGTAGGTCTTGCACATGTGGCTGGTCACAACCTTTTTCAGTGATGGCCGCAATCCGGCCTCAAATTTCATTACCCGGCTCTCTTCTGTTAGAACCATATCAGGCAAGAAGCGAGCCAACCTATCAAATTCTGTTTCATACTGCTCCTCAATGGAGCCTCCCTGAACAAGCTGGGAGAATTGTTGTCCAAGCTGTACTAGATGTCCTCTCGAGAAATACTTGACGAAGAACGCAGTCCTGAATTCTTCCCAAGTCTGGAAGGCCTCACCCTTCCTCAGCCTGATTTCTCCGAAGTACCAGTCTTCTGCGGGTCCTTGGAGCATATACACGCCGGTCCTGATCTTTTCCGCCTCGGTGGTCTGGAAAACCTCGAAGGTTTTCTCCATCTCCCTTATCCATTGTTCGGCTGCATGGGGATCTGCAGCCCCCTCAAAAGGTCGGGGAGAGGGTCTCTTGATCTCCCCAAGTAATCCTCTACTTGACGTGGGGTGGTTGATGGAGGTGGTGCACGTTGTTGTCGGGTCTCCTGAATTAGTCCCAACATTTCTCTCATAAGTTCCATCATGCTCATGGGGGGTACCTCCCCCCTTGGGTTTTGGCCCTCTGCCTGAGCATTAGACTGAGCAGGCACCTCCTGCTCAACTTCCATCTCGTCCACATGTGGGGGTACCTCCCCACCCTGCGGTTGAGGTACTTCTTCCACAGGAGGCTGTGGCATCTCAGTACGACGAGGTCGCCCTCGCCTACCCCTTCCTCTACCCCTACCACCTCGACCTCCACGGAAGTAATCCATAGTTCAGCTGTATAAGGATTTCAAGGTTACTTTTATTACTAGCAAGACAAGTGATGATAAAAACATACTTTTTATTCATTTCGAGAACAAAGACAAGAGCCAACATCCTAGAACAAAAGATACTAAAGGACATAACAGAAGTAGTTCATACAACACAAATGTTTGTAGGACTACGGTTATTCTAGCAACTAAAACTAAAACTCAGTCTAGGTGATGCTCGTCAGGTGACAGTGGAGTGTAGTCAGCATAGGGTCGATGTCCTCCAGACCCTTGTGGTCCCCTGCTAGGTCCCGGCGGACCAGACGGACAGTAGAAAGCTAGGTGCTCCCCGATTTGCCGCACATACCTGCGGCACGGAAGAGGCAGGGCGCCTACACATAAACTCCACATCGTCGGCACCAGGAGATCCTGAGAACGGCAGGGGATGGACCTACAGCTCTCTCCCGAATCTGAACCCCCAATCCACGGCGGTAATCCCGGGCTCTGCACACGCGCCGGGGAGGGATACTCGGGCTCACTATCTCCTGCGCTAATGGAACCACAGGGTCCTACGCCCAGCGGCCTACTGCATAGCGATGTGGTCCCTAAGTCCACGGACCAACATGGTAACTGTAGTCTGAAGCCTGTCAACCTTCCGGTTGGTGGCTTCGACCGTCCTCCTCATCTCCGCGAGGACCTCTGCGAGCCGGGGCATTTAATCAGCTGGGTGGTGGAGTGTTCTCCGGACGGACTCCATCCCATCGCCGGGGGCGATTCACGCGTCACGGCCGGTCCCGACATCCTGCAAGTAAAACCAGGTGTCAATCTAGCGTACCACTGTATATACTATCCCAGTCCCACACCCGGTCTATACGCTGAATCGCTAAGGGCATTTAGGATCCTTATACACTTCTCCCCATCTAGAGAACTCCGCTCTGCTACCACTTAATCCATGCTTGTAACCTCGATCCCCGGGACTGGCGTCAGCATTAATCAGACGGCCAGTATTTAAGCAGAGGAAAACTCCACTTAAACACAAGGCCTAAAAGGTGATAAGCAGATAACAAAAACCATAGCATAAAGATAATCACGAGTTCATAAGAACTTAGAGTTATCAGGATTCGTAGGCGCTACAATAGTTTGGTCCCTATACGGGTCCTACAAATAGCAATGCCATAAAGTAAAAGATAAAGGAGTCTCCTAAAACCTCTGGTCTCCCTGTGTCCTCCCCTCAGGCTCACTCCCTCCTAAACCTCGGAATCTGTAAAAGAGGAAAAGTGAAACACATGAGCTTTCGAATGGAAAGCCCAGTAAGTACTCTACTTGGTCACAAAAGAGACATAAGTAGGAAATAAGTCATCCAAGGAGGTCACAATGCCAACAATATAACCCTAGGAGTCTACCGTAATCTAATCAAAGGTACGACCCACGATACGTAAAACCCTCGGCTCAGAATGAGTTTCAAAAGAACTCAAAGTTTACTCCAGGCTAGTATGTACAGCTATTTGCTGTAAGAACGACCTTTTTGGTTGTTCGACCCTCCAGTCATAGGTCGGTAGAACTACCTCTACTACGTGTTAACACGGTCAGTGTACCACGCCCACTGATAGGTAAGACCTCTAAAGATTTGCCTCTCTGGCAAGGCGCATTGTGAACGCCAGGGGTCCACGCCACGATCATTCCCTTCTATCGGAGCTCCCCTAGCTCCACTGAGTCCGGCAAGAGAACATAACAAGCAGGGGACACCAACGTCCCAAAACAAACATACATGCTCAACAGGGAATCTAAGATGAAATGAGCGGCATGTATGGCATCGTGAAAAGCATGTACATAGTAAGTTCAAGAAAACCCAAAACTGGGTGGGAAACTAGGCAAGTGTACTTACCTCCTGGTGAGACTAAATGTCTTTCTAGAATCCTTTGGAATACCTTACGTTTCTCCTGAGAGCATCTGGCATACATAGACCCTTATTAGAGTCAAGTTTTCAACAAGCTTCTAGTTTCACATGCATGTCCAACGTTCTTGTTGGGCTTAGGCCCATTAACAGGTCCTAAGGACCATCTCTCGGGTTACTGCCCCTTTTCCCCTGTTTTCATGTCCTTTAGTTGACCATGAACCCAGCTTGGTCAAAATTAGTCAACTTTAGTCTACTTTGTCGTGTCCAAACTTTATTTAGTCATTTCTTGTCACTCTAGTTGAGTTGGGCCCGTTTCAAGATCATTGTACCATTTTACTTGAGCTTAGTCCCTTGAAGGGTATTTTGGTCATTAGGTAGTTTATGACCTTAAGGTCTATCTTGTTTAGGGTCTACCAAGTCCCTTTGAACTTATTTAGCCACCTTACAAAATAATTTCCGTAATTAATCAAATATCCAAGTTCAGGAAAATTAATTTTGTCACACTAGTGGCCACATAATCTTTTAATTATCACACTATGATAGTTATTTCCACAATAACATTTGAATTTCTTTATTTCTATTAATTAAAAGATTATGGCTTTACTCATAAGTTAATTAAACTTATTTGATCACAATACCTTAGTTCCATATAGTCATTACAACTATACTAAAGCAATTATTCTTTAATTTTGTCACATCTAATATAGTTAGAGACAAAGTTATTCAAATCAGGTAATTGATTTTATTTTGTCACACTACCCAAATATTTTCCATCATAATATTTGTCCCATAGCTAAAGTCCCTTTTTAGCTATTTTAACTATGCAAATAACCATTCAATTATTTGTCACACTATCATAGTCACTATTAATTATTTGTCACATTACCCATGCTTCACAAATAATTAAAATTATACTTGCTATTGTTACACTAACAAAGCTCCATATAAATATTTCCACAATAAATAAATTAAGTGCCACACTCTATAGTTTCCAAGGAATAATCATTCCTGATTTATTCAACTTGATTTTGTCACCTATAGTTAGTGTAACTATATTAATTTATTAATTTTTGTCTATTGTCACACTTCTAATGTTATAGAAATAATCCGCAAAACTTTACTAATGATTTATAAAAAATATGTGTCACAAGTCCATAGTTTCCCATTTTAATATCATATCTAGCTAATTACTATTTATAATAATAATTAGCTAATGTTTTAATTAAAAAGAGAGAGGAAAATAACTAATTATTTTAATTAATTATTTGACTGTCACACCCCTAAATTCTGATTTAATTAAAAATCATTACACGTTATTATTGTTTTTTTTTATTTAACCTTCTCCTTCTTCATTTTTTTTCTCTCTCTCTCTATCGCGACCGAGAGACACCGGTGCCACCAACTCCTTTTCCGGCCACCCTGGACGCCTGCCCGCACTCGGACCTCGTCGCCGTCAACCTCACGACCTCGGCCGACTCCTACGTGGCGCCGCTGGCCTTCACCCTCTCTCGGCCGAGCGAAGAACCTCTCTAGCGAGCTCACACCATCGACCGTATGCATGCTTTCTTTTAAAAGTCTAAGGAGGGAGAGTAGAAGCTTACCGGAGCTTCGAAGACGTCTGGCAGGGCCTCTGATGGGCTTCCTATCTCGTGGCAGGTGGTTCCGATCTTTCTCCGGCGAACTGAGAAGATCTCCTCGAGCTACAGTCTCCTTCTCGATCTCCTCCTCCTGCTGCGCTCACCACCGAAGGTTTGCGAGCTCGGAAGCACACTGGGAATGATCGAGCTCCCTTCTGTTAGCTCACCGGCGCAGGAGAAGAAAAAAAAACTCCACAATTCCTCTCTGTCTCAACTCACACCCGGGGCCGTCCCTTTTATAGGCACGAGTAGGCGAAAAGACGGTGGCGTTCGCGTAATAAAGCTCGCTGGCAACGTCCGATCTTCTCGCGGTAACGGCCAACGGATGCAACGGGGCAGCCAGAGATGTTAGGCGGCTGAGAGATGGTGGGGGCGGTACCTTGGGATTGTCTCTCAGACGATGGAGGCAGTGATCTATTGATCATGATCAAGGGTTATTATTAAATCCCACATTCTCGTATCCGGCATCGGACGAGATCAACAGTTAGGATAGTTTGAAAAATCGACGGCCCGATCTCCTTCCTAGGTCTCGAGATATAAGTGATCACGAGATGGGTGGCTCACGGTCACCCACACCGTGAGGTCACTTCCAAGCTATCCTCCTCTATTGCCTCGTATCCAGCCTACGATCAGATGGATTTACCCTGAACGCGCCACGTGGCTCCTCCAGGACCGTTATAACGTCTCAAGATTTAACACGGCATGAGATGATTTAATCTCAGCCGTTCATTTCCTCTCCATAGAGTTGTTCTCGTGGAAAATTCACCAGCGGTCCCTGATACTTTTAAAATTACATACAGGTCCAAGACTATGAGAGGGAATAATTTTCCTTTAGTCCCGCTAACTTTCTAAATTACCAGTTAGTCCTTCTGGTCACCATAAACCCTAGTTAGGGTTTTAAATCCCGTTTAAACTTAATTTTCCTCATTTATCACCCCATTTAAACTCTAGGGAAAATATAAATAATTTTAAGGAAATTTTTTTTTTATTTTCTTAAAATTTCTTGTGTTTTACAGACTAAGTCACATGCCACACAGGGGGCAAGGAACGGGAGTCGATCTTCAACAACAAAATATTCCTAGAAGGAGGGATAAAGAGGATGGATCCATATCACCCAGATGGTCATAGAGGCTTGATGAGGCTCATCACATGATGCCACATAAAGTACAATGGAGTCCTAAAGGAAAATAAAAGAGGAAGGATCAAGTCACGTGCCACACGGGGGGCAGTGAACAAGAGTTGACCTTCAATGACAAAATGTCCCTAGAAGGAAGATAATGAGGATGGATCTGTTTTCCTTCCAATCCAAAATCCTCTTTAAAAGGATGCACAAATTCATATCATCTAGATGGCCGCCATTGAGGCCCGAGGAGGCGTACTACATGCACCATTCACAAGATCCTGGGGGCATAAGAGAAGAAGGATCGGGTCATGCGCTAGACAGGGAGCAAAGAATGAGAGTTGACCTTCAACAAAAAAAATGTTCCTTAGAGGAAGGATGGTGAGGATGAACCCATTTTCCTTCGAACCAAAATCTTCTATTAAAGCAGCTTCAACAAATGAAAACATGGAATATGCAAATACAACAACAACTGCTTGGTCTAGTGGCATATCAACTTGAAGGCATACAAAAGTTGAATAGCCTTATTCCTCGGCATAAAGAAAAGTTCAAGCCGGTGGAACCCCTTGTCATAAAGAAAAGTTTAGGCCGGTGGAACAAAGAGGAACCTCAGGGTCTCTATCCTTGTGTAGGCTTTAACAATGATTCGGCAAGTGACACGATAGATGGTCATTGTTGAATTGAAATAATAAAATTGATGCGGATTGGCACTTGGCTCACCTTATGATATCGTGTGAGTGTAAAACCTCAAGAGTGCCATTAATCTACAAATCAAGTCATTTCAGATGTGGTAATATATAAAAGATGCATTCCTGATATAATTTGGGAGCATGAATGACAAAATTATATTATATGACATTACCGCCTCTCGACAAAATGAAGATGAAAGGGTGTTAAATTATATTATGGAATAGAGAAATCTGCTCAACAAAATGGTTGATTTATTACTCAAAAAATATTGATGGGTAGATAGTGGTTGGCGATAGAGATGAGATCCCCTACTTCACTATGAGGCAAAGCCAATCACCTTGTTTAAAGCCGAGTGCTAGAACCTTGCCATCCAGTACAGGGAAAACAAAATTCTATACCCCCTGTAGAAGAAAAGATATCTTATCTAACATCAACCGCATGAATGCAAAAGGCTGCGATGCTAGTGTGATCCCGAAGCAACAACATCTTCAAATCCAGTAATAAAGTGTACACCCTTAGCCGGTAAAGCACACATCTCAAAGCAGCACAAATCTTGAGGTATTGATGAAACACTCATCTCGAGATAGCTGATAAAATACAAATCCCAAAACGACGAAGTGTGCATCCCGATGCAGTGAAGCACACATCTCGAAGCAGTACAGATCTCAAGGTGATGATGAAATGCTCATCTAGAGACAACTGATGAAAATACAAATCGCAAAATGATAAAGTGTGCATCCCGATGCAGTGAAGCACACATCTCAAAGCAGCACAAATCTTGAGGTATTGATGAAACACCCATCTCGAGATAGATGATGAAATACAAATCCCAAAATAATAGAGTGTGCATCCCGATGTTGTGAAGCACACATCTCGAAGCAGCACAAATCTTGAGGTATTTATGAAACACTTATCTCGAGATAGCTGATGAAAAATATAATCCCAAAATGATGAAGTGTGCATCCCGATGCAGTAAAGTACACATCTCGAAGCAGTACAGATCTCAAGGTGATGATGAAATGCTCATCTCGAGACAATTGATGAAAATACAAATCCTAAGCGGTGAAGTGTGCATCCCGATGCAGTGAAGCACACATCCCGAAGCAGCATAGATCTCAAGGTGATGATGAAACGCTCATCTTGAGGCAGCTGATGAGAATACAAATCTCAAAGCAGCACAACTCTCAAGGCGATGATGGAGCACACCTCTCGAGACAGCTAATGAAACACAAATATCAAAGCAGTCACAAATCTCGAAGTAATGATGAAAGACGCATCTCGAGATGGCATAAATCTCCAAGCAATGAAGTGCGCATCCCGAGGCAGTAAAGCACACATCTAGAAACATCACGAATCTCGAGGGGGCAATCCAGCATGCACTTCGAGGTGGCGACAAATCCTAAAAATCTTGAAGCCATGAAGTGTGTATCACGAAGTGGTAAAGGACACATCTCGAATCAGCACAAATCTCGAGGTATTGCTATAGCGCATATCTCAGGGCAAATGATAAAATCCAAATCCAAAGCGATAGAGTGTGTATCCCTAGGTGGCAAAGCACACATCTCGAAGCAGCACATCTCAAAATAACTCAAATCCCGATGTTGCCCGAGAGTACAAAATCAAAGGCGACTGAAGAATACAAATCTTAAGACGGCTTTTTCTAAACATATATGATTCTCAAACCTGTATCCTCCATTAATGAGGTCAGGTGATAATATGACTATTGAAGTTTCGCATATTCCGACAATGTAGCCGAGACTTCTAAGAAAACTTCACTTGGGTTCTCATATGCTCATAGGATGAGATCACCAATATATATATGAAAATGTCAAACATGGGTTCTCATACACTCATATATAATGAGATCACCAAGATATATAAAATGTCATACTTGTATCCTTCATTAATGGGGTCAAGTAAAAATATGACATTTGAAGTTTTGCATATTCCGACAATGGAGTCGAGACTTCTAAGGAAAATTCACTTGGGTTCTCATACGCTCACATGATGAGATCACCAAGATATATGAAATGTTAAACTTGGATTGTCATACACCCATATAATGAGATTAACAAGAAATATGAAACGTCAAACTTGTATCCTCCATTAATGAGGTCAGGTAAAATATGACGCTTCTAAAAAATGATGAAATCTTCATTTGGGTTCTAAGACACTCATATGATGAGATCACCGAGGAAATTTGAAATCTTAAACCTGTATCCTTCATTAATGAGGTCAGGTATAATATGACTCTTGAAATTTCAAATGTTTCCGATGCGGAATCGAGATTTCTAAGAGGAAATATGAAATGTCAAACTTTTATCCTCCATTAATGAGGTCAAGTAAAATATGATGCTTCTAAAAATAATGAAAACTTCACTTGGGTTCTCAGACACTTGTATGATGAGATCACTAATGAAAAAAAAAGAAATACATATTTGGAAATTCGCCTGAACTTCTCAAGTGTTGTATGAAGATCAGAGCTTTAAATGGAGAAGCTAATTCTTTGGCAAGTAAGAGCAAATTAAGGAGCTGAGCTAGTAAATCCAAAATTCCTATGAAGAAATTCATATCACCATAAGAAATAGAAGACCCATAAGTACAATCCTCGATGATGTTAGAAAGGAAAGTGCTGGAGGCAAAATGGAAGTCTTTACACTCGAAATGCCAAAGGAAGATTGGAGGCAACCATTCATGGAATATCTCAAATATGATAAACTTTTAGGGGCAAATCAGAAGGTCTTCAGGTAAGCCTTAAGATTCACCCTCATAAATGCGATATCTTTCATATGAAGAAGCAAAAGAAGTCATGTGTGATGTACGCTCAAGGATATGTGGTGCACATCAATCTAGCCCAAGATGCGACTCAAGAGTAAACGCATGGGATATTATTGGCCAGCCATGATCAGAGATTGCATTAAATATGCAAAAGAGATGCCATCTATGCCACATACATGGAAATGTCATCCATCGAAAATGAAATCCAAAGAAAGCTATATCCAAAAGCAAAAGAGATTGACATGATAGAATCCCTAAGATGTTGTGGGTTTATTGTGCCATATAAGACTCCAACACATTCCATACCACACACTTTGGTGTTTGGAATTGAAGAAGTTCTACCTCTTGAAATTCAGGATGCCATTGCAAAATGAAATATCAAATGAAAACAATACTTGACTTTGCATGGATGAGCTGGACTCTCTTGACGAGAACATAGGTACAACATAATCTTGAAATCTATAAAGCAAGAATATCACAAGCTACAACAGGTTGGTATGATTACGGAAGTCCACAAAGGGGGAGATGGTTTTAGTCTAGAGGAGACTCATCATCACCAATGAATAACCATAAAAAAAAGGGAATGTCCATATATGGTCGTTTCTGGAAAGGAAATTATGCGTAATGAAAAATAGACCGGTTATGTACAATTAAATGTTCTTCTTGAGGCAAACACATTGACTTCCCATGTTTGACCAAAATAAATAAATAAATAAATAAATGAAAAAAATGAATGAAAGTGATCTCAAGTCTTCCAAAAAGGCTTGGCCATAAGGATGAAAGAAATTTGCATGTTCATACTTCTCCCTCTCAAACAAATTTCGTGAGAGAAGTATGAAGGGGGCATTTGTTGATATCAAAAAAATATGAGCCTTGAAAATACAAAATATCTCAAGGGCCAATATGAAATATTTTGTATAACTGATGATGAAATATCCTGAAATTAAGATATTTTATTTAAAATTATATATATCTACTCAAGGCGGGCCAAGGATACAAATCTCGATGCGCGTCGAGGATACAAATTACAAGAATGCCCGAGAATACATATCGAGGCAATCTCATATCCCAAGAAAGTCCGAGAACACATATCTCGAGGCGATCTCAAATTCCAAAATAGCCAGAGAATATGAATCTCGAGGCAGACTAAAAATAACAAATCCCAAGATAGATCGGGAATACAAATCTCAAGGTAAATCTACGATAATCGAAGGGAACAAATCCCGAGGCAAATCCAAAAAAATATATATATAAATAAATTAATTAATTAAAAAAATAAAAAATAGAGAGTTTGATTTTATTCAACCCTTGAGGATGAGATCAAGTAGGCGGTTAATTTAGAATTTTTAAAAAAAAGTAGAAAGAATGAGAGTAGTATGGTTTATCTCCATCCGGTGGTGATTGATTTGAATTTAAAAAATAATAATAAAATTGGAAATTTTTGACATTATCCGATCTGGTTTATATCCCTTTAAAATTTAAAATAAAATAAAACTGATATTAGGCGGTATATCTCAATCTACATGATAATTTAAAATTTAAATTAAAAAAAAAGAGAGTTGGATTTTTATTTGGTTGTTAGTCACGATCCTCCCACAATCGCGAGCCGTCTGGTGGTTGTGATTCCGGGTCTATAAAAAGGTTAGACCGGATAAAAAGAGGGGGAGGAAGAGGTAGCATAATCAGAAGACCAAGACCTCCCTCCTCTCCCATGGCTTGGTCATCGCCGCCCCCCGTTACTTCTAAAGAACAACACCACCCCATGCGTGGTGGTGCAGGTAATCATCCTCCGCTACTGCCGAAGAACAGCACCACCCCATGCATGGTGTTGCTGGTAATCACCCTCCGCTTCAACCAATAAAGATGTTGATAGTGAAAAAGGAGAGAGACGCTATGCACATCTCTCTATCTTTGTCGAAGATGACTGAAACCGCAGGATTCTCATCCCTTGAACGTTGGAGACGCAATTGAAGATGATTAAAGTAGCGTAGATCTCTATTCCGCTAGATCATCAAGAAAATCATATCAAGATAGCACCTCCGCTGGCCGACCAACACAATCCCGATTAGCCTGTCAATATAGCCAGCTTCTCCCCACGCGGCCGCCTGCACCAGCTCCCTACGCGACCACGTCTTCGGCTCGAATCCCTCTCACCACGGCCAACACGCGATCAGCGTCACCGCTCCTGTCATATCCTCGCCTGGTGTCTTCAATCTATTTTTCTCTGCCATAAGTAAAGCTGTTTAGTTAATAAAGCGCTACCGTGTAGTGGTGCCTCTTCTTCAGGACTACTAGTTATCTTAACTTGGTCATCTTCGTTGTTTCCGACGTTGCCCAACTTAGCCTCAAGAAGAAGAAATCCCTTTTCCCCAGCTGGATGAGGGAGCTCTTTTCGTGACTTAGACTACCAACATCGGAGATGATGATGGAGATCTCAATAGAGGAGAGGATGTAAAATTAGCTAATGTTGATGGTCATACTACACTTCATTATGCTACTAGCAAGGGCTGGTTGAAAGTGGCTAAAATTCTGATTCCTCATGGTTCAAAGATTGGTTGTAGCCCATTGCTGCAATTCAGAGATGTAAATAGTTGAAATGTATTTATGAGAGCTTCCCCTTGTAAACATGGTATGGTATTTTCTATCATGAATCATGTACATGACCTGTTTGATATAATGCTTGAAAGAATTTTTCGAATTCAAAGTCCAATGCTTTGTTTCAGAAGCGCTCATAAGATGTTTGATGAAATGCCCTATAGAAGCCAAGGTTGCAATTGTCCATGTTTACAAAGCCAAGCATTTGAGATGATCGCAGTAGGTTCAATGTTAAATAAAAAAAAAGAGGTTGAAATTACAAAACCACCTCTAAATACTAATAATTATATTGATAATGAAATGCAATTCAACACATAGGAAGTCCTTGAGGTGGAGCATGGTATGGAAATTACAAGACCAGAAGTTGATGGTAGTTTTCAATGGCTCACTTCTTTCATGTATATAGATGATTATAGTAATGGACTGTGAGGTGTTCACATGAACCACATAAAAGTAGATCTATAAAACTTTAGTTTTAAAGAATTTGGACCTGTTCAGTTTGTTAAAAAGGGAGCTTGATGAACTGTTATTACTTCTTCAAGAGGTTATAATTTCCTATGCGAAAAAGTTGAGGGTATTGTCGGGTCTGAAGGAGATTTATGTGGGAAACCTGGAGAAGACATCTGGAGCTAAGCATGTGGAGGGTACTCATGTGAGCAAGGCAGAGGCTTTTTCTTCCGTAAACACAAAATTAATGTTGCTTATTCAAAACAAAGACAATCAGCTAGCAATGTTTCTAAAGATGGCTCTCAGAATGTTACTAACTCAAACAGAGCAAAAGCCTCTACATCCAAGTCAAGGAAGAAGTCTAGACCCTGGAGCAGTTGCTACTAAACCGAATCATTGATCTAATATATATATATATATATATATATAAAGAACTATGGCCTTTCTCAAAGCTTGATTGCTTATTTTGGTCTAGATAATCTAGCTTTTCTTAGGTGTAATCGGAATTGATCAAATTTATTTACATATGGTCAAGGAAACATCAATAACTTGCACTGACTTTTATGATTCTGAAGACTAAAGAAGTCTTTTGTGCTAAAAAATAAAAAAAATGCAAATCATGAAAAAAAAAGAAAAAAGAGAAGAAAAGGGGCACAATGAAGGTGCCATCTCGATTCGATGAAGCACACAACTTGAAGAAATACAAATCCTGAAATGACTGAGTCTTGAGGTGGCGATAAAGCACTCATCTCAATGCAGTCAATAAAATATAAATCCTAAAACAAAACACATCTCGTTGCGATGAAGGAACATGCATTTCTAGGCGGTTGATAAAATCCAAATCCTGAAATGACATGAATCTCAAGGTGGCGATGGAATACTCACCTCGAGATGGTCAATATAAACTTAAATCCTGAATCCGTACGAATCTCAAGGCTATGATGGAATATGCATCTTGAGGCAGACGATGAAACATAAATTTCAAAATAATACACATCTCGATGCAACCATGGAACATGCATCTTGATGCAGTCGATAAAATCCAAATTCTAAACCGTCAAATCTCGATGCGCTAATGGAATACCCATCTCGAAGCAGCTGATAAAGCGATACGCATTTCGAGGCGGTTAATAAAGATACAAATCCTGAAGTGGTGCAAATCTCAAGGCGGCAACAAAGCATGCATTTGGGGTGACCAATGAAACACAAATCCCAATGTGGCGAAACGTACGTCCCAAGGAGGAAGGCGACGTCATTCAAATAAATAAATAAATAATATGTATATACATCCATATGAGGATATCTTTATGTAATAAATTATTATGTGCTGCAATAAAATGAATTATTATTCATTGCCTCTACTTGTACTTGTTTGCCCTTAATCTGAGGTTCCCAAGACTCTGTCTGGGGTAATTAATAATAGAGGCTTGCCTCTATTAGGAATGGAAGAACCCACAAAAACTAAAACAAATATGATATTTGTGATTCCATTTGTAAAAGCCTACTTTGGTGTCTCTTCAGGACACAATGTCAAAGTGGTATTTTCGATCCCACAAATTCTGGCACGCCCGGTGGGGACCTTATTCCTCCTTCCATCTTTGAGGCAGAAAGTACAAGTAGAGGCATATGACTTTTATAAAGGGAACTTTGTTGCAGTTGGAAGCCCACCATCCATAGAGATCATAATAGTCCCACAACTTCCATCCACGAGACATTGACTTAACATGATTCTCCTGGTCTGATATGAAGATCTATTGAATCAAGGACTTTCCTTTTGTAAGGGTACCACAGCCCAGCCTGAGAGGGTAATTTTTGTAGAAGAAGACAATGAGCACACTTTCAAAAAGTTTGAGAGAAATGAATCTTCAAACTTGCTAAAGTCTTAAAAAAAATCCAAAAAAAAAATTTAATAAAAAAAAAGGAAAAGAAAAGAACTACCCGCCTGGCATCGTGTCTATGCAGAGACACCAGGTGAGGAGTTGGCATGGCGTGGCGCCGATGAGTGTTGGCCGTGGTGAGGAGGAGGATTCAAGAAGCCCGAAGGCGTGTAATTAGCGGGGGAGGAGATGAGGCGGCCGCGTGGGGAGAAGCTAGCTCTAGCGACAGGCTAATCGGGATTGTACTGGTCGGCCAGCAGTGGTGCCATCTTGATATGATTTTCTTTATGATCTTGGGGAATAGAGATCTATGCCACTTTAATCATCTTCAATTCAGTCTCCAACGTTGAAGGGAGGAGGATCCCGGGACTTCAGTCATCTTCAACAAACATAGAGAGATATGCATAGCGTCTCTCTCCTTGATAACTATCTACATCTTCATTGGTTGAGGAGGAGGATGATTACCAACACCACCACGCATGGGGTGGTGCTGTTCTTCGGAAGTAGCGGAGGATGATTACCAGCACCACCATGCATGGGGTGGGGCATTCTTTAGCGATGGTGGAGGGGCGATAACCCGGCACCACCACTTAGAAGTGGTGGTCTTTGTTCTTTAGCGATAGCAGTGGCGATGACCAAGACATGGGAGAGGAAGGAGGTCTTGGTCTTCTGATTATGCTCCCTCTTCCTCCCCCTCTTTTCATCCGGTCTTACCTTTTTATAGACCCAGAATCACAACCACCCGACGGTTCACGATTGTGTGAGGATCGTGAGTAACAACCGAATAAAAATCCAACTCTCTTTTGTTTTAATTTAAATTTTAAATTATCATGGAGATGGAGATATACCGCCTAATATCAATTTTATTTTATTTTAAATTTTAAAGGGAGATAACAAGATCAGATAATATCAAAAATTTCCAATTTTTATTTTTTTTTAAATTCAAATCAATCATCACCGAATGGAGATAAACCATACTACTCTCCTTCTTTCTCTTTTTTTTTAATTTTAATTTAACCACCCACTTCATCTCATACTCAAGAGTTGAATAAAATCAAACTCTCTTTTTTTTTATTTTTTTAATATATATATATATATATATATATATATATATATATATATATATATATATATGTTTTGGATTTGCCTCGGGATTTGTTCCCTTGGATTATCGTAGATTTACCTCGAGATTTGTATTCCTGGGCTATCTTGGGATTTGTGATTTTTAGTCTGCCTCGAGATTCATATTCTTGGGATATTTTGGAATTTGAGATCGCCTCGAGATATGTGTTCTCGGACTTTATTAGGATATGAGATTGCCTCGATATATGTATTCTCGAGCAGTCTTGTAATTTGTATCCTCGGCGCGCCTCGAGATTTGTATCCTTGGCCCGCCTTGAGATATGACCAGATATATATATTTTTAATTAAAATATATTAATTTCAGGATATTTCAAAATATATATTTCATCATAATTTATACGAAATATTTCATATTGGGCCTTGAGATATTTTGTATTTTCAAGGCTCATATTTTTTGATATCAACAAATAGGCAAGCCTCTATTATTAATTGTCCCAGACTAAGTCTTGGGAACCTCCGATTAAGGGAAAAATACAAGTAGAGACAATGAATCAAAATTTATTAATTGCAGAACAAAATGATTCATTACATATATATGCCATTACATGGATGTATACACATATTTATTTATTTATTTATTTATTTATTTATTCATTTATTCATTTTATTTAAATGGCGCCGCCATGTATGCCGTGTCGTCGCCTTCGAATTTGCGCTACTACGCCGCCGCCTCAAGATGCCAACTTTGCCACCGTCTTAGCTTTAGTACTTTTCCGCCGCCTTAAGATTTTCGTCATTTATGTGTTTTTATTGATCGTCCCGAGATAAATGTTTCATTACCACCTCGAGAGTCGCATCATTTTATCAGCTGCTTTGAGATGCGCATTCCATTAGCACATCGAGATTTGCTACCTTAGGATTTGGATTTTATCATCGGCCTTAAGATGGGTGTTCCACTGCCACCTCAAACTACGTGCCACTTTTAGAATTTATATATATTTTTTATATGTTTTGACGCAATGCAAATTGGAGGGATACTATTGCATTTGATTATATTTTGTAATTTCAGAAATACAAAATAATGTTAAAGGCTTTAAGGGAGCCATAATGCCCACCACTCTGCTTGGGAATGTAACTAGGAAATCATGATTGCTTTTAGTCCGTGAGTTAATATTATATTCTAGCATAACTTTGGAGCATCCATTAAGGCATGGAATTGTTCTTTGTGATTTCAAGGCTTTGGAGATATCAAACATAACCGTCATCATCAAGAGATTAATGAGCATCTCCATAAAGGTTTGGATAGCATCTTTGTTCCTTAGTACCATTATGAAATCAGTCAACTCGTTTAATCAAATTCTAACTCATTGACCTTTCATATTCACTTGCTCAAAGTATCCATGCTCCATTTCTATGATAATATGCATTTGTAGGCATCTTCCCAAATTGGCTACGACTTGGAAATATGGGCTTATGGGCACAATACTAATGAACATGGAAATTTCAACGTCCCACTCCATCAATACACCATCAGGGTTCTTAACATCAATGATATTAACCCTCTTCATCTGCCTCTTTCTTACTTGCCCTTTTTTTATTATTATTATTTCGTTTTGATCTAGGCAACAAGTAAATTTGCAAGATGTGGGCCCATAAGATTCAAGTAACTATACGTATTTGAGCAAACACTCAGATTTGCCACCTTATTTCCACCTTTTTTTTCTTCCATGACTTATTATTTATTATTGTTATTATTTTTTTTTTACTAGAAAATTTTATGGAAATTCTCATTTTAGCATCTCTGAGTCTAGATGATATAACACCATTTTTTATGGTCATGAGCTCAATGTTGTGTGTTACTATTAAAGAGGCTATTTTATTTGATGCTTTCCCAAGTAAGTAGGTGAATTGTAAGAAGAGCTAAGCTAGGATTTTTTTTTTATCTTTTGAAGCCTTTTCTCTCCTTCCTTAGAATGGTAATACTCCAAAGCTTCAATAAAAAAATAGCTCAGTTTTCTAATGTTACACAATAACTGGATTAAAGCTTTGGGCGTTCATTTATATTTTGCAAGGGCCCAGTTTGTCATGATGAGAGCAACCACCAGAAAATGGACTTTCGTAAGCTATCTTCTTTGGTGCAGTTCAAGATCAGACGAAATTGGTTCCATATTGACTCTTTAATTTTGAAATTCAACACATGAACTCAATCATGCATTTCATCAACTTGCCCAATTACCCCAAAGTCTTCCTTTGAAGTGCTTCATATTTCTATATCCTACATATCCTTTTAATATCTTTTCAATAAAATTCCCAACCAGAATATACTTCTTGCTTAGCTAACTTTTGTAACTCCCTTTGACATCCATTGTTACATCTTTCTGACTTTTCAAAACTAACATCAGTGAATGCAATGAGCATACTCATTAACTTAGGAATCTTTTGCATTATTCTTATAAATAAGCTCTTTCAAACATTTTATCAAACACCTGGAGTGCTTTTCACACATTTAAATGTTAGCATAGCTTTGGAAAGGTCTTTGTTACAAAATTTACAACCACATGGAATAGCAACATCTCAGCCTCATTAACAAAACCTCAATCAACCAATAGAGCATGCATTCAAATCCTTTGAAGTCTTCTCTCGAACTATTTTTACTTATCAAAGCATCCTACAGGCATGAGAAATTGATTGCATTATCATGACATCCTCCTACAACCATCTCTTTCTCCTTTTTGTTGTTTTGCAGCAAGTAATCTTCTTTTGTAGTAAATTGGATCTCCATAGTCATCAACATCCTCAACTTTCTCATCATAATCTCATTCAGAAGGTCTCTTCCTCGTTTATAGCGGCGTGCAGGGAGCTATTGTATAGCACATTTTCTTTTTGCTCTTCTTCTCCGGTAGCGGTGGGCGGCAGAGAGCTATTGTATAGCCCTTGCCTCTTTGCCGGTGACGACGAGGGTAGCAGGAAAGCAAGGAAACTATTGTATAGTCCTTTTCTTTCTTTTCCAGTGACAAGGGCAGCAAGGAAGCAAGGAAACTATTGTATAGTCCTTTTGCTTCTTCTTCGGTGATAGCGGGATGACGACAACGAGCATCAACGGCTTGGCGGCTGGGCAATGGGCATCGACAGTTTGGCTGTCATTAACGGAAGGGGGCGGATCTGGTGATGAAGTCGCCGCCCAACAGGATGGTATCCATCCTGATAGCGGCGACGATTAAGCGCAGCGAGGCAAAAAGAGATGGCGTACGACACGAGAGCGGCAATGGCGTGCACGTACATTGGTTTTATAATAGAGCTGCCGCCCACTTTTTACTTCTCTCACGAAATTTGTTTGAGAGTAAGAAGTATGAACATACAAATGGTTTTTCATCTTTATGGCCAAGCCTTTCTGGGAGATATGTGGTCATCATTTGTTTTTACTTATTTCCTTTTTTTTCATTTTCATCATTTTTCATTCCTTCCTTTTTTTTCATTTTCCATTCTTTTTATTTTCATTCATTCATTCCTTTTTTTTTTTTTGGAACATAAGGGGTCAATGTATTTTCCCCAGGAAGCACTTTTAATTGTGCATGACCGGTCTACCCCCGAGAAGGAGCTGGACGTTCCGTCGTAGACGAACACATGTCTCTTTATTTCATTGAATGCATTTAATACACAAATACATGAAAATGAATGTTTTGCCTCGGGAAGTATATTTGATCGTACATGACTAGTCTACCCCTATAAGGGACGAGACGTTCTGTCATAGGTAAACATTTTTAAATTAAGCATAATATTTCTTCAGAAATTGACCATTAAAGGGCAGCATTGGTCTTTCTCCGTTGGTATCAAATACGGACCTTCCTAGTTTGCTTTAAACTTGCCCCCAGCCTTTCTGTTGGTGATAATAGGTCTTCTGAGGACAAGAACCATCTCTCCTTTGGTAGAAGTCCTAAACCGAGCCAACTTGTTGTCGGTTTAAGATATCTTGGCCTCGCAGATCTCAAGATTCTGTTGTGCTCCCATCTTTTTCTCGTCATGAGAGTCCAACTGATCCAAGCAAAGCATAATGTTATCTTCATTTGAAATTTCATTTTACACTGCCATTCTCAAAGAGGGTATTTGGATTTCGAGGGGTAAGACCGCTTCAGTTCCAAACACTAGAGAATATGGTGAACATTGTGTTGGAATTGTATAGGTGGTGCAACAGGCCCACAATATCTCCGGGAGTCTTTCATGCCAGTCCTTTTTATTTTTGGACACAACTTTCTTTAATAGCTTTGAGAGGGTCCTGTTGAATGCTTCCGCCAACCCATTTTCTCTAGCATTATAGATGGAGGTATATCTCCAGTCTATTTTGTCGTGCTGCGCAAATCTCCCAACTTTGAAGCTTCTGAAAGCAGGACCATTATCTGAAATAATTCTCCTTGGAGCCCCAAATCTGTATAAGATGTTCACCTTGAAGAATTTGATGATATTTTCAGTCTTCACTTCTCTCAGTGGAATAACTTCTGCCCATTTGGAGAAGTAGTCTGTTGTAACCAGTATGAATCGATGCCCCAGAGATGATGGAGGTTCAATGGGACCGACTACATCTATTCCTTATATCTCAAAGGGCCATGAAGAGACTATGGGGTGTAGAGGATTTGAATGTTGGTGAAGAAAATCACCATGTATTTGATATAGATGGCATCTTCTAGCATAATCGATGCAATCTCTGACCATGGTTGGCAAATAATATCCCAGGCGCTTAATTTTAAGTTACATCTTGAGTCCGGATTAATGTTCACCGCATGCATAACTTCTTGAATTTGTTCATATGAAAGGCATCGCAAGAGTAGCTGATCGTCCGACCTGCTGTATAGTATATCATTTATGAGGGTGAATCTTAGGGCTCTTCGTTTTATCTGAAGACCTTCCGATTTGTCTTCTAGGAGTTTATCATATTTCAAATATTCTATGAATGGTTGCCTCCAATCTTCCTCTGACATTTCGAGTGTGAAGACTTCCGCTTTGCCCACAGCACTTTCCTCTTCGACATCATCAAGGATCGTACTTATAGGTCTTCTATTTCTTATGGTTATATGGATTTCTTTATAATCTGGATTCGCCAGCTCCTTTGCTACTTTTGCCAAAGAATCATCTTCTCCATTTTCTGATCTTAAAGCCCTCCTCAATTATACTTGGGGGATTTTCTTCATGAGATCTTTGACCTTCTTATGATATTTAAGAAGTTTAGGTTTATATATCTTGTAGTCTCCTTCGACTTGCTTGATAATGAGTTGTGAGTCTCCAAATATGTGAATATGTTGGATTTCCATTTTGATCGCCAATTCCAAACCAGCTATGAGAGCTTCATATTCTGCCTGTAAGGGAGAGAGCATATATGAGAATTCTCCCTTCCGGTGTGATGAACACAAGTCCTATCCCAGCCTTAATTTGGGGAATAGTAGACATAAGTGTCGGCTTTATAGATGACGCTCCATCAAAGTATAGTCGCCACCTTGCTTCTTGCACTGTTAATGTCTCTTCATCAAGGAGATCATAATTAAGTGGTGAATCATCAGGGAGAGGATGTGCCGCTGGGAAGTCTGCCAACGCCTGCCCTTTAATAGGTTTATGTGGAGTGTATATAATATCAAATTCCATCAGAATCAATGCCCATTTTGCGAGTCTTCCTCTAAGCAATGGCCTCGTCATAAGATATTTGAGTCGATCAATTTTTGATATGAGTATGACTTTATGTGCTAGCAAGTAGTGTCTCAACTTCTTGGCTGCGAACACTAGAGCTAGACAATGCTTTTCAATTGGTGTATATTTACTCTCAGCGCCTATCAACATCCTGCTGAGGTAATATAATGCATTTTCCTTGCCTTCTTCATTGTTTTGGGCAAGCATAGCTCCTAATGACCATTCCAATGCAGCGGTATATACGATAAGTGACTTTCCATGTATCGGGGTTGCCAGTACTGGTGGATTCAGCAAGTACTTCTTGATATCTTCAAAAGCCCTCTGACATTCATCATCCCATTTGAAAGGCATATTTTCTTGACCAGCTTGGAGAATGGCTTGCATCTTCCAGAGAGGTTGGAGATGAATCTTCTGATAAAAGCCAAACGCCCTTGAAAAGACCACAGTTGCTTCAGCGTCTGAGGAGGTGGCATTTCCAAGATTGCTTTTATCTTGGAGGGGTCTATCTCTATTCCCTGTTGTCTTACTATGAAGCCTAAAAACATTCCAGATAGGACTCCACAAGCACACTTCATGGGGTTCATTTTCAACTTGTATTCTCTGAGGAGGGTGAAAACTGTCCTCAGATCATCAAGATGCTTGTCTTTGGAATTTGTCTTGACCACAAGATCGTCTACATAGCATTCGACGACTTTGTGAATTAGGTCATCAAATATTCTGGTCATGGCTCTTTGATATGTTGCCCCCGCATTCCTCAGACCAAATGGCGTTACTCTGTAACAGTATATGCCCGTGGGTGTCCGGAAGGCTGTATGCTTTTCATCATCTGGATGCATTTTGATTTGATTATATCCCAAATATCCGTCCATAAAGGAGAACATCTCGTGCCCTGAGGTGTTATCGATCATGATTTCCATAACGGGTAGGGGAAAGTCATCTTTGGGACATGCTTTGTTCAGGTCTCTAAAGTCTACGCATATCCGTATCTGCCCATTCTTTGTTTCTTCTATCACTCTTTCCTCCCGATAAAATTTCATCTTCCTTGGCGCCTGCTTGACTGGAGTAACACTAGGGTCGATAGCTAACCTGTGAATGGCTACCTCATTGTCCAACCCTGGCATTTCATTATAGTTTTAGGCAAAGCAGTCGATATGCTCTTTCAAAAGGGCCGTGAAGGATGTCTTTTTTTCTTTTGACAATTGTGTACTTAGGAAGGTTGGCCTCGGGTCTTCTTCGCTTCCAAAGTTGACTTCGACCAATTCATCAATTGTCGCTTGCCCCCCGTCTTCTAGCTCAAGTGACGCATTCTTCATTTTAATCCCCTCTTCCTCTTCCCCTGACGTTGTCAGGTAACAAGAATGCCTGGAAGATTCGGAGTAGCCTATTCCTCTCTTCTCCATATGTGCAGGGTTCCACAGCCGACGAAAGCTCTGATATGACTTCCTTGACCATTTCATTTTACCCCCATACCTCTCAACTATTGTCTTGAGCTTGTCGGGATAACAGCTTGTGAAGTTTATGAGTTGAATTTAATCATCTTCTAATTATTCAATATTTATGATATCATCCTTTGAAATTTACCATGGGGAAAATCCCAAGACTTCCGGAGAAGATGTGGGCCTATCGTACCACCTATAGAACTCCAACACAATGTACACCATATTCCCTAGTGTTTGGAACTGAGAATATCTCCCAGAAAGGCTTGACCATAAAGATGAAAAACCATTTGTATGTTCATATTTGAGAATGGCAGTGCAAAATGAAATTTCAAATGAAGATAACATTCGGCTTCGCTTTGATGAGTTGGACTCTCTTGACGAGAAAAAGATAGGAGCACAACAGAATATTGAGATCTAAGAGGCCAAGATGTCTTAAGCCTACAACAAGTTGCCTTGGTTTAGGACTTCTACCAAAGGAGAGATGGTTCTTGTCCTCAGAAGATCTATCATCACCAACAGAAAAACTGGGGGCAAGTTTAAAGCAAACTGGGAAGGTCCGTACGTCGTGGAGATTGTCTACAAAGGAGGCACATATCAACTCGGTGATGCCAACGAAGAAAGACGAATGCTGCCCTTTAATGGTCGATTTCTGAAGAAATATTATGCTTAATGTAAAAATGTTTGCCTATGACGGAACGTCTAGTCCCTCATACGGGTAGACTAGTCATGTACGATCAAATGTACTTCCCGAGGCAAAACATTCATTTTCATGTATTTGTGTATTAAATTCATTCAATGAAATAAAGAGACATGTGTTCGTCTACGATGAAACGTCCTGCTCCTTGTCGGGGGTAGATCGGTTATGCACAATTAAAAGTGCTTCCTGAGGCAAATACATTGACCCACTATGTTCCAAAAAAAAAAGGGATGAATGAATTAAAATTAAAAGAATGGAAAATGAAAAAAAAAGGAACGAATGAAAAATGATGAAAATGAGAAAAAAAAAGGAAATAAGTAAAAAAAAATGATGACCACATATCTCCCCGAAAGGCTTGGCCATAATGATGAAAAACCATTTGTATATTCATACTTCTCTATTTCAAACAAATTTCGTGACAGAAGTATGAATGGGGCATTGGTTTACACTAAAAAAATAAATAAATAAAAAAAGGGGGGCATTTGAAAATACAAAATGTCTCAATGGACAATATGAAATGCTTCATATAAATGATGAAATATATATATTTTGAAATATTCTGAAATTAATATATATATATATATATATATATATATATATATATATCAACCAAAGTCCAAGAGCTAGCCCGAGAACACATATTCGAGGAAATCTCAAATTCCAAGATGGTCGGAGAAAACATATCTTGAGGCAATCTCAAATCCCAACATAGCCCCAGAACACATATCTCCAGGCAATCTCAAATTCCAAGATAGCCCGAGAAAACATATCTCGAGGCGATATCAAATTCCAAGATTGTCCGAGAAAACATATCTCGAGGCGATCTCACAATTCCGAGATATCCTGAGAACACATATCTCGAGGCAATCTCAAATCCCAAGATAGCCTGAGAACAAATCTCAAGGCAATCCTAAAATTTCAAGATGCCCGAGAATACATATCTCGAGGCGATCTTTAAGAAATATAAATGTCATAATAGTCTGAGAACAAATCTGGAGGCAACCTCGCCCAAGAACAAATCTCGAGGCAATATGGGAAAACACAAATGCCGAGATACATATCCCGAGGCAATATTTATTTTAACCAAAATAATAATAATAATTAAATTTTAAATTTTAGAATTTAATTAAAAGTTTGAATCCCGTCTCATCTGTTCGGGAGATGGTTACGGGAGGTTAAGGAATTTCACAAAGAGGTTTTCTCTTCTGAGGATAAACATGAAGACAACTTTAGAAAGGGAAGGAAGAGCTTCTGTGAGGGGGGAGATTGAGAGAAAAAAAAAAGTCAGATAGAGAGAAAAAATAAGTCAGAGAAAAGGAGAAAGGAAGAAGTAGAAAGATAAAAAGGTATTATTCTTTTATTTTATCCCACTATGGTCGCTTTTCGTCTCAACCTGCCGTTGTTGTCTTCAATCGCCGTCGCTGCCAGGGTGGATACCACTCTGGTGGGCGGCAACTCTATTATAAAACCCACAGCCTGGGGGCCGCAGCCGCCATCGCCGCTGCCGCTGTGTCGCCGCCATCTCTCTTACCTCTGCCACCGTTAATCATCGCTGCTATCAGGATGGATACCATCCTGTTGGGCGGCGACTTTGTCACCAGATCCGCCACCCTTCGTTAATGACAGCCAAGCTGTCGATGCCCATTGCCCAGCCGCCAAGCCGTCGATGCCCGTCGTCGTCATCCTGCTGTCACCGGAGAAGAAACAAAAGGACTATACAATATTTTCCATGCTTCCTTGCTGCCTTTGTCGCTGGAAAAGAAAGAAAAGGACTATACAATAGTTTCCTTGCTTCCCTACTGCCCTCGTCGTCACCGGCAAAGAGGCAAGGGCTATACAATAGCTCTTTGCCGCCCATCGCTATCGGAGAAGAAGAGCAAAAAGAAATGTGGCTATATGATAGTTCCATGTGGCCCACTATTACTAGAAAAGAAAGTCCAAAAAAAAGGGCATATGATAGCTTCCTACAAGCCGCCATAACCGAGGAAGAGACCTTCTGAATGAGATTATGATGAGAAAGTTGAGGATGTTGATGACTATGGAGATCCAATTTACTACAAAAGAAGATTACTTGCTGCAAAACAACAAAAAGGAGAAAGAGATGTTGTAAAAGGTTGTCATGATAATGCAATCAATTTCTCATGCTTGCAGGAAGCTTTGATGAGTAAAAATAGTTCTAGAGAAGACTTCGAAGGATTTGAATGCATGCTTTGTTGGCTGATTGAGGTTTTGTTAATGAGGCTGAGATATTGCTATTCCATGTGGTTGTAAATTTTGTAACAAAGAGCTTTCCAAAGCTATGCTAACATTTAAATGTGTGAAAAGTACTCCAGTTGTTTGATAAAATGTATGAAAGAGCTTATTTATAAGAATAATGCAAAAGATTCCTAAGTGAATGAGTATGCTAATT
This sequence comes from Dioscorea zingiberensis, assembly GCA_026586065.1. Taxonomy (NCBI): domain Eukaryota; kingdom Viridiplantae; phylum Streptophyta; class Magnoliopsida; order Dioscoreales; family Dioscoreaceae; genus Dioscorea; species Dioscorea zingiberensis. The sequence goes on from CM048823.1 coordinate 23,212,464, forward strand.
GCATTCACTTATGTTAGTTTTGAAAAGTCAAAAAGATGTAACAATGGATGTCAAAGGGAGTTTCAAAAGTTAGCTTAGCAAGAAGAATATTCTGGTTAGGAATTTTATTGAAAATATATTAAAAGGATATGTAGGATATAGAAATATGAAGCACTTCATAGGAAGACTTTGGTGTAATTGGGCAAGTTGATGAAATGCATGATTGAGTTCATGTGTTGAATTTCAAACTTAAAGAGTCAATATGGAACCAATTTTGTTTGATCTTCAACTGCGCGCTCCAAAGAAGATAGCTTACGAAAGTCCATTTTCTGGTGGTTGTTCTCATCATGACCAACTAGGTCCTTGAAAAATATCAATGAACGCCCAAAGCTTTAATCCAGTTAATGTGTAACATTATAAAACTAAGCTATTTTCTTATTGAAGCTTAGGAGTATTACCATTCTAAGGAAGGAGAGAAAAGGCTTCAAAAGATAAAAAAAATCCTAGTGTAGCTCTTCTTATAATTCACCTACTTACTTGGGAAGGCATCAAATAAAATAGCCCCTTTAATAGTAACACACAACATTGAGCTTGTTGATGCCAAAAACTAATCCACCTCACTCTTTGGCTACTGTGGCCTCGTGATCTAGTCTCAGCCTTTGACAAACGGTTAATATTTATAGTTGGTGTGGACGCTTACTTCTGCTTGCGAACAAGGAGACGCGGAGGGCACTCAGCAATTCCGTCCGGAATTATCCACTGATAGACCTGTGAAGAGGAGGAGAAATAATCGGAATTGGGCCTTTCTGCCCGGATTTAACTCCGATGCTTAAGTCAGAAATCAGGGTAAGAAGTTCTAGGAAATGCTTTGTGTAATGTGTAGTGAGTATTTTTCGGTCCCTTTCCTTATTGTCCTTCCTCTCCTTTTATAGCGAGTGAGAGGCGGTTTAAGCAAATATCTTGCAAGGCGGTGGGGTAAGGCGGTGGGCTAGGTGAATATCTTCTAAGGCGGTAGGAAAATATCTGCCTAGCGTGTAGGTGCTCTGTAGGCAAGTAGGGTAAATATATGCCCACTGTAGTAAGTGGATAAGGCCTACTTACTGTAGAGCAGTTAGATATTTTACTTCTTTCCTTCCATCCCACGCCTTGTATAAGAGGGCTGTCATAATTATAATTCCGACGGACTTATTCGCAGGATTTATTCCTCACGTTATTGCCGAACGGAATTGTGAAAGGTTATTTGGTGATATTGCCACGTGGCCAAAGATGCTACGTGGCTGAGAACACACGGTCCTGTATGTGACAGGTGGTCCCTAGGTCACTGACATCTGTCTTACCAAATATATCCGTAACACTAGTCCCCCCTAAAATGTACTTTGTTCGAAGAATCTGAGCGAGAGGTGAGCTAATCGCACGTTTCGCTTGGTTCGAGAACAAGTATTCTTCTTAGTTGGCACGTCTATGTAGGGGTGGGCTTCGTCCATGGCAGTAGGTGACCGAAGGTTACTGTGTTCTCTTTGCGTTGTTATCGAAGTAGATTTTTCTCCGAAATTCTCGCCTATTTTTCTACTTAAGGGCTTGTATGGGTAACGTTCATAGTCAGAAATCTTTTGTATCATGGCTCAACGTTTGTCTTTTTATAAATTCTTCACTTTTAGCCAATGCTCTCGCCACTTGCGAATTCCTAGCTCCTTTCACGAACATCTGTCGGAATTAAGGACTGGGTTTATCCACCTAGTAAGTCCGAACGGCTGTGTGTGGCCAGGCGTTCTATTGGTTAACGGGGACCCAGGTGAGATATGTATCGATGCAGGGTGGGAGGCTTTTCATGTTGATCATGGCATGGAGGCGGGGGACCTTTTAGTTGTCACTTATGCAGGGGGTGTACGTTTAGAATTTGAGATGTTTGGAGACGACTCCTGTCGTAGAGAAGTGGGTCCCTATCTTCGCCCTCGTGCTGATCCAGGTTCTCTCTAGTGGGAGCGAGGATAGTGACGGGTTATGGAGTCCATGCATCTCCTCCGGAGTCTCATTTGAGCGTGGCCGGACGAATCCGGGGATATTTAACTTTAGTCCGTCGGATAACATGTTTTTGTTATTTTTGCTTTGTTTGTATGTAACCTGAATAAATGACGTTTGTCGTTTTGTTTGTAAATCCTTTGGCATTTTTATGGCCTTCACTGGCGATCCTATGTTGGAATATGGCCTTCACTGGCGATCCTATGTTGGAATGTGTGTTTTGTTTTTTATGGTGTTGGTTCTATGGTATTGTGCTCATTATTTCTTTGAGGGACACGTGTCTTTGGCACTGTTTCATATTAAAAGGGGTGATATGGCGTGACATGCGCGGTGTGCATTTATCAAAGCTGACATGATGGGCGCGATTACCAATATGTGTCAGGCGGCGTTTGGTATGCTGACGTGGACGGATTTCTTGGAGGAGTAATAATGGCCTATTTGAACGGTCAGGATTTGGGGGCCTTGGTTCAACGGTTTTGATTGGAATGTAACACTGAGATCGAACGGCCAGGGATTCGTTGCTTTTCATATATATGCGAAATCGTACAGGCCAAAAAGGGTTTATTTCGAAAGTTGAATCGTGTCTTCTTCCTAAGGTTTCTTCTTCTTCTCCGTGAGCTCACGGTTTGAAGTTTTTACGTGGTTTGTGTTATCTTTTTCTTTCCTAAGGTAATGGCTAGCGCCGCTTCTAGCGCTACTTCTTCCTCCTCTAGTTCTTCTCATGAGCCCTTGGTCCCTTCTCCGTCCAACCCTGTGGTTTCTGTTGCGATCCCGGCGATTCTGGGTGAACTTGGAGGCCTCCCGGTTCAGGGTTCGCGGGTTCATCCTGCTTCTAGGGCAACGGGTAGGGGGTCGGACACATTCATAAGTCTTCTTGGACAAAAGGAAGGAGATAGCCTGGTAGCGAAGTATGAGATAAATTTGTCCCTGTTTGAGGTTAGGGTTCCCTGTTCTGGGGAGAGGGCAAGTTCTCCTAGGGAAGGTGAGATAGCCATCTATCAAGAAGCGCTATTGGGTGGCCTTAGGCTTCCTTTTTCTGATTTCGCTAAGGCAATACTAGAAGAGTATCATTTGTGTCCCTCACAGTTGGCCCCAAATTCTTGGAGACTTTTGAGCGGCTTTGTTATTGTTTTCAAGCATTACGGAATAAGTCCGACCGTCCGTTGGTTCCGTATGCTTTTTAGCTTATGCCTAGAGTCTAACGCCGATTGGTATTACTTTTCGGCTCGTTAAGGAGGAAATTTTTAGGGAAAGTTCCTTCTTCCATTAAGCGATGGAAGAGTAAATTCTTCTTTGTCAAAAGTAAGTCCGAGTGGGATGTCCGAACAAAGTGGGAGGTTCCCCGAACGGACATCGCTTGTGAGGAAATGACGGGAGAAGAGGAGGTTCTTCTTAAGTCAATGACAGGGCTATCCAAAGTGTACATGGATGAGTTTTTGACAAAGGAAAACCTTGTTAAATGTCATTTAATAGTGTCCGCCGGTAGGCATTATTCGTGTATCTTGCTGGTCTGATTTTTAACTACGGTAATTGACTTATTTTGGCCCTTGTTTTGTAGGAAATCCGATGGAGGATGAGGACCTAAGCTATGTTAAGGGTCTTTTGGCCTCTTTCGAGGGCGAAGTTCACCCGCCTCTATGCCTGTGGCGGAAGAAGAAGGAAGTGGTACTTGGCCAAGGGGCTGATACCTCCAAGGAGGAAAGAAAGAAAAGGAAGAGAAAGGAAACGGATTCTTCCAAGAAGGGTGCAGGGTCCTCACGGGAGAGGAGGACCAAGAGAAAGAATTCCAAGGACGTATCAGGTCCTGAAATTGCAGAAGAACAGGTGGGGGTGCCTCAGGAAGAGGTTCGTGCGGAAGAGGTCCGCCCGGCATTGTCCCCAATTTCCGAGGGTCCTTCTTCTAGCCGGCCGGAGGACATCCTTCTCATAGAGGTGAGAATTTCTATATATATTTTTTCTAAGGGTAGAATTTTTAACTTAGGTTCTATTTTATAGGCGGAGGCGGGAGAAGCGGCCCTTTTAGACAAATTAAAAGTGGCGGATTCAGTTTTAAAGGGATCTGCCACTAAGCAAAAGGAGTTATCTTCTGAGGATACTCCTTTTCACGACACTGGGTCCGTAAAGGAAGTTTTGATGGCCATGAGGCCCGAGCAGCTCTCCACGAAATTCCGGAGGGCTGGGAGGGAAGAGGCCACTTATCAACTATTCCGCTCGGCTATGCTAGTAAGGGTTGTTCTCACATTGCCTTTTACTTCTAAACTTGGCGCGTTTTTACGAGTGTCTTGTTATTCTGTAGACTGCACACTGGGCGGACCGAGTCGGCAATCTTTGCTAAGAAGATTTGGTAAAGATGGAAATGAATAGGGCAGACATTGCCCAGTTAAGCTCTAGGGTGGCGGCCTTGGAAGAGAAGGAGAAAGAACAGCTTGATGCTATCCGGGCCCTTGAGCAAGATAAGTCCGAGCGGTTGCGGCAGCTGGCCGCTATGGAAAAGGAGAAGGCCGATTTAGCGGCCCAATTATTTGCTTCTAACGGTTCTCTTCTTACTGCTGAGGAGGCTATTAAAGGGTTACAAAATGAATCCAGCAATTTGAAGAAGGAACTTCAATCGACTTAGGATGAGCAAGCGGCGCCGATGGGACCTAAAGATGAAGGTCACTGAGCTTACCGCCTTTGCAATTCGAGTTGGCGTAAATAAAGGGGAGCGTGACATCTTGAAAAGAAGATTTGGCTTCCCGCTGAAGGCTCCTAAATCCGACTCGCAAAAAATTAAGGATTTAATAGAGCGAGCGGATAAATTAGAGAAGGAGGTTGCCCTGGCTTAGGGCTTAAAGTTAGAAGATGGAGCCACTCATTATATATTCCGTGGTGCAACAAGTTGGGCCATCACATTCCTCCTACGGAAGTTTTGTCTATGGGTCATTTGGAGTTTTGAAGAAGTTCAATGGAGTGAAGAGCAACAAGTTATCAAGACTCCAGTGGCCCCTGTCCCCGCTACCTTGGAGCCTTCTACCCAAGTCCCTTTAGAAGCAGGTGGCTGCCCTGGGGGCCTACCTCTTAGGATTTTTTTCTTTTATGAACGTTTTTGTAAATTCTCAATCACTTGGAAATGTAATTTCTATTCATATGAATGAAATGCAAACCTTTATTTTGGTGAAGATTTATTTCAGAGTGATGGTTGTCTTTGAACCATGTAAGAAATTCACGAACTTCTTTATTCTACCTTTGGCTTGTAAACTTCGTAACGAGTCCTTAGTCCAATCATGGGACTTTGTTGAGTGAGGTACTCGCCTTCATGAGTGAGATTGTTGCCTCATACTTCGATCGGGATTTTTGTCTTTTGAGAGTTGTCGTTTATCTGTGTAAGATAATTCCGACTCGTCTTTTAGGAATGGGAATTTCACCACATTTTAGTAGAATGGGAATTTCACCGCATTTTAGTAGAATGGGAATTTCACCGCATTTTAGTAGAAAATGGAAAAGACCTGAACTTTACTCCATGAAATTTAAGAGACAGCTACAGAACTTATTGATAGTAGCGTCGTAAGTGTTCAGCATGGAATGGACGCTTGAGCGTTTTTCCGTCCATATTCACTAGATAATAGGTGTCAGCTCGGACGATTCTTTGCACGACGTAAGGGCCTTCCCGTTAGGGAGTTAGCTTCCCGCTCGGCTTTTATTTCCTTGGAATTCATTTTCTCTCAGGACCAGATCACGATTTGGAAGAAGACTCTTTTTACCCTTGTGTCGTAGAACCTTTTGATTCTTTGGCGATAGGCAGTGGCCTTTACTTACGCCATTTCCTTCGCTCTTCAAGTAGGTCTAGTTCATTTCGGAGATTTTTCTCATTTTCTTCTGACGAGAACTTCTGTTGTGTTCGCAAAGTAGGCATTCCTATTTCTGCGGGAATGACGGCTTCGGCCCCGTAAGTAAGAGAAAATGTACTCTCCCCTGTGGGAGTTCTGGTAAGAGTCCTGTAGGCCCAAAGGGCGCTCGGAATTTCTTCCACCCAATTGGTTCCATTTTTGGATACCGGGGTTTTCAGAGTCTAAAGTAAGGTACGGTTTGTCACTTCTACCTGGCCGTTGGCTTGGGGATGTGTCACAGAAGTCAATCTGGATTCAATTCCGAGTTCGAGCGTAAACTCACGAAAGCACGGTTATCAAACCGCCCATTATCGGAGATGAAGGCGCATCGGAATTCGAATCTGCAGATGACCGTTCGCCATAAGAATCCCTGGCAAGCTTTCTCCGTGATTTTGGCTAAGGGCTCAACTTCCACCCATTTGGTGAAGTAGTCGATAGCGACTATTAGGAATTTCAGTTGTCGGATCGAAGTAGGGAATGACCCTAAAAGATCAACCCCCCAGATAGCAAACGGTCGCGGACTGATAATTGGCGTAAGTGGTGCCGGTGGTCGTCTCTGAATTTTAGAATGTCATTTGGCGGGCATCACATTTCCGGCTTAACGCTATTGCATCTTGAGTTAGCGTTGGCCAGTAATAACCTTGCCGCAAGAGTTTGTAACTCAAGGCTTTGCCTCCTATGTGACCACCGCCGATGCCCTCATGAATTTCTTGAAGGATATAGCTAGCTTCTGTAGGATGTAAGCATCGCAAGAAAGGTTGTGTGTAGGACCTTTTGTACAGGCTTTCGTTGTCGGATCGAAGTAGGGAATGGCCCTAAAAGATCAACCCCCCAGATAGCAAACGGTCGCGGACTGATAATTGGCGTAAGTGGTGCCGGTGGTCATCTCTGAATTTTAGAATGCCGCTGGCAGGCATCACATTTCCGAGCGAACGCTATTGCATCTTGAGTTAGCGTTGGATAGTAATAACCTTGACGCAAGACTTTGTAACTCAAGGCTTTGCCTCCTATGTGACCACCGCCGATGCCCTCATGAATTTCTTGAAGGATATAGCTAGCTTCTGTAGGATGTAAGCATTGCAAGAAAGGTTGTGTGTAGGACCTTTTGTACAGGCTTTCGTTGATGATGGTGTACTGAGCGGATTTGTAAGCGATCCGTCGGGCCTCTACTTTGTTGGGTGGCGCAGGCCCACCTTGTAGGAAACTTTTTATGGGATCCATCCAACTTGGCTCTTCGGCCAGACTTTGTACCTTTCCTTCCAGTCTATCGATAGTCTTGTGGGAAGGTACTGTAGGTTAAAAGAGGATTCTGCATCTCCGTTTGGCGTTGTGGCCTTTTTGGATAAGGCGTCCGCTTCTTCGTTTTGCGCTCGGAAAATTTTCTCAATCTGGAAATAGGCGAAGCATGGTACTATTTTTCTTACTATGGCTTGGTATTTCATCATGTTCTTTTCTTTTGCTTCAAAGCTGCCTAGGGTGTGGCTCACGACTAGCTGCGAATCGGAATACACATGCAGACGCTGAACTCCGAGCCCCCGGGCCATGAGTAATCCGGCAAGGAGTGCTTCATATTCGGCCACATTGTTAGTCGCTCGGAATTGGAACTTGAGCATTGTCGCCATTTTCCATTTAGAAGGAGAATAAAGGACAAAACCTGCTCCTGACCTTTCTTGATTCTTGACCCATCAGCATTATAAAGACCACGGGATGCTAAGACACTCTTCCGGATTATGTGAAGGGAGTTCGCCCTCATTCGCGAGGAAAAGTTAATTACTGCGATGAAATCGCCAAGATTTGGGCCTTGATTGCCGTTCGGGGTTTGTAGGTGAGATCAAACTCGCCTAATTCTATTACCCACTTGGCTAGGCGTCCGGAATTTTCCGGTTTATGAAGAACTTGCTTTAGTGGTTGATCAGTCAATATTGTGATCCTGTGGGCTTGAAAATATGGTCTCAATCTTCGGGCAGATGTAATAAGAGCAAAGGCCAATTTTTCAAGTGGCAGATATCTTGATTCCGCATCGTTAAGGATCTTACTTGTGTAGTAGACTGGCTTTTGAACTCCGTTATCTTCTCTCAAAAGAACCGCGCTCACCGCTCGTGGGGCAACGGCCAAATAGATGTAGAGTTCTTCTCCCACTTCTTTGCTTAGCTAATAGCTGAGGCGATCGGAGAAAATTTTTAAGCCCTTGAAAGGCTTTTTCGCATTCTTCCGTCCAATCCATTTTTGGCGCTTTTCGCAAGGCTTGAAAGAGCGGGAGATTTTTCTCTCCGGCTTTGGAGATGAATCTGCCAAGTGCCGCAAGGCGTCCATTAAGCCGTTGAATTTCTTGAAGACTTTTGGGTGATCCCATGTCAAGAATAGCTTTGATCTTTTCTGGATTTGCCTCTATTCCTCTTTGTGTTAAGATAAATCCCAAGAACTTCCCTGATCGAACACCAAAGGAACATTTATTCGGGTTTAACCGCATCGTGTAACTCCGGAGTGACTGGAAAGCCTCTTGTAAGTCTGATAGATGTTCATCGGCTTTTCGGCTCTTCACCAGGATATCATCTACATACGCCTCAACATTTCTACCAATCACGCTCTTTGAAGGCGTATTTATGAGCCTTTGGAAGGTGGCTCCAGCATTTTTAGGCGAACGGCATCACCGTATGCTTGATAAGTTCCCGTGCTTGTAATGAAGGATGTTTTTTCTTCGTCGTCTTTGGCTATTCGGATTTGGTTGTAGCCTGAAAAGGCGTCTAAGAAACTCAGCATCTCATGCCCCGTTGTAGAGTCAACCAAACCATCAATTGATGGCAAAGGAAACGAATCTTTTGGACAAGCCTTGTTCAAGTCTGTAAAATCAACACACATTCTCCATTTTTCGGACGGCTTTTTTACTAGAACAACATTGGCCAACCAATCTGGGTAATACACCTCTCGGATAAACTTAGCCTTTAGGAGGTTTGATACTTCTTCCTCTGCGGCCTTCTGTCTTTACGAGGAATTTCTTCTTTTCTGTTTCATAGGCCTAAATGACTGATCTACATTAAGGTGGTGTTCTATGATCTTGCGTTTTACGCCTGGCATATACTCTGATGACCAAGCGAAGAGATCTGAATTTGCCCTTAATACTCTCATGAGGTCTTCTTGCTGTGCGGCTGCCAAGTTTGCCCCAATCCGTGCACTGCGCGCCTTTCTGGTTGCGTCTAGGGGAACTGTTAGCAATTCTTCAACTGGTGTAGGCCGAAGTCCTTCATCTTCCCGTTCGGCTATTCTGCTGACTAGCATGGCTTCTGAAACCTTTGTTTTCCTTTTATTTAGGACTTTCCCTTTGAGGGTCGAGACGTAACATTGCCGAGCTAAGGGTTGGTCTCCTCTTACCTCTCCACTACCACTCTCAGTTGGGAATTTGAGGAGAAGATGGTAAGTGGAGATGATGGCCTTCAAGGCGTTGAGGGTTGGCCTGCCAAGGATCACGTTATAACTTGAGGCACAGCGTACAACCAAGAATTTCGTTGTCACGGTTGACGATCGTGGTGAGTTTCCTACTGTAACTGGTAGAGATATCATCCCTTCTGGCTGTATCACCCCTCCGGAGAATCCTACTAAGGATGATTTTACAGGAAGTAAATCATCCGCGTCATACCTCATTCTTTCGAAAGCACTCCAGAAGAGGATGTCAACTGAACTTCCACTGTCTATCAAGACTCTCTTCATTTGGAAACTGGAGACCTTGATGGCAATAACCGGTAGCGTCATCATGGGGTGGCGAACTTTACTAACATCGTTATCATAAAAAATGATGGGAGCCGCGGGTCGAGACCTTCTTCGTGGTGTTTCTGTCTCTTGCGTCGTTCCCACCATTCGGGCATAACTTTTTCGAGAGGCGAAACTTTCCCCTCCACAGCCAGGGCTACCACTAATAAACCCCACCATCTCCCCTTTTTCTTCTTCTTGTTTGTGAAGCGGGTTCCTCCACGAATCTCAAGGTTGATATATTGCTCCAACTGTCCTCTTCGAACGACATCTTCTATCGCATTCATCAAGTGGGTACACTTTTCCGTGTCGTGTCCTTTAGATTGATGAAACTGGCAATATCCCTTGCTATTCTTTTGCCGTTCGGTATTTCTCGCAGGCTCTGGCCATGTTAGAAGCTTTTGCTCTTTGATTTGCATAAGGATATGGCTTCTGGTTTGATTTAGTGGGGTATGATGATCATATTTAACAATCTTTCCTTCCTTTGTAGGTTCTCAGGGCAGCAACATATGTCGTTGAGGGCGTGTCGTGGTTTCCAGATTTCTGTTTCTGCCCTTGTCGTCCCTGTATGATCTCCTTTCCTTCCGTATATCCGTTGGCCTTCTGTTGACACTTTGGTAGGTTTTTTCCTTTTAGGGTGTCTACAGGCCACGTCGAGTCTCTTCTTCCCAACCCGTATAAATTTCATCGGAATTGATGTATTTTTGGGCATGGCTCATAAGGGCGGGAATTGTCTTTGGTGGATCCAAAGTGAGGGAGAAACGAAAGGGGAGTCTAATCCCCTCCATTAAGAAGGTTACGGCCATTCGCTGAAGAAGGTCCGCAACATTTGTTGTTTCGTCTATATAACGATTTAAATAGGCTTGGAGTGTTTCTCCCTTTCGTTGTTTAACGTGCAAAAGGGTAGATGGGGTTTTCTTTTGTTTTGAGTAATTAGCAAAGTAGGCTAGAAAGCGATCTGCTAAAATCTGAAAAGAAGTAATTGTGCTAGATGGAATATCGACAAACCAGTCTTGCGCTTTTCCCTCTAAGGTGGCGGGAAAAGCTCGGCACATACGAGCGTCGGTAATTCCAGTGAGGAGCATCTTTGATCGAAAAGACTTCAGGTGACTGGACGGATTGGTTCTGCCTTCATATGCGGTCATAATAGGTGGCCTGAAGATGTCAGGAACTCGTTCTTCCAATATCTCCTTGACAAAGGGCGAACACATATTGAGAATATGCCGTTCGGATTTCTTGTTTTCTTGGGAAAAGTCCTGCCGCTGGGTCCCTCTATTCACAGTTTGTATGGATGGGCTATTTTGTTCCGCTCTTGTCCGTTCTGTTCTTGTAGCAGCTTGCTTTCTACGTCGAACGGAGAGGGGTTCTGAGCTAGCGGAAAAGGCGGTTCTTTCTCTTTTCTCCTTATGGGTGCGGGTTCTTGTCCTCCCTCCACTTTCGGAATTAGCTAACGGGACCGTTGATACGTTCGGTGTTGGGGCTTGTGCGGGAAGAGGTGGAGGATGGGTCAAAGTGTGGACAGCTTGTGCAAATTGTTCCAGTTGTTGCTGCATGTTAAGGTAAAACTCCGGAATGGACCCTTGGGGTTGGACGGACGGATTTTCTGATGGGGGTAAAATGGGTGGATTGTCCGATCGGATTTCTTCATATCTTTGGGCTTCGCCAAGTTTGATAGGTTCTTCAGGGCTAGTAGGTGCTCCTTGTCCTTGGATTCGTTTTGATCTTCTGGTAGTAATCATTTGGCTTTTTGTAAGGGTCCCCACTGTCACGACTCGCACTCGAGCCCGCGCATGAGCTGATTGTTGGCTGATTTGTTACTTAGTGTTTTTACTTGTGTGCTATGTAACCTTGACTAGTTGGTTTATGTGGTCATGTTGGACCAAGACTTGGTTGTATGGTGCATGAATGATAGTGTGTATACTCTCATGTAGCCGTACATGGCTGATATTTTCCTCCTTTACAGCAGTAAAGTTAGAGTAGTGTAGCCCATGCTTAGATGGGACAAGTTGGTGGTAGACCATACTCATTGTTGACTAGGAGATCCTTCTCTCTAAGAGAGGAGTTCAGTTGGCTTGTTGGTAAGCTGAAGAGAGTTTGAATGAGAAGATAGTTCATCTCTCACACTTGTGTTCTTGGTGTTTGATCTTGTGCTTCTTACTTAGCTTTCATCATTCTCTTGTGTTGTAAGCTAGTGTAAGAGAGTTCTTTCATCAAGGAGGGCTGGCCAAGACTTGTCTGCTGGAGAGACCTGTGTTTGGCGCCATCACGGGGCTCAGGAACCTCTCTTTGCTCTGATCTTTGCGAGGTGTAGCCTGAGGACGTGACAAGCTGGTATCAGAGCCACTGTTGAGCTCAAGCTGCGATCTGTCTTCTTTGTGTTCTTTGTTCTTTGGTGAGAAAGTCGCAAGTCGCGGATGCATTTGGTTCTCATGGTGCTGGTTCGAAAGATGGTGATGCTGAACAGCGGGGTCGTGCTGAGACTCGCGCTGTAGGGAAGGAGAAGAGAGGAAAGTCCAAGTCCAAGTCGAAAGAGCCATCTTCTCGCAGCCAGGATGAGCTTGGTGATGTTCAAAACCGGTTGCTTCGCATGGAGAAGGCCGTTGGGGACATTGCTACTCGGTTGGAGGAAGAGGTGTTGATGCATTCGGCTTTGGACTCGGCTATGGAACATTACAAGGCTGATGTGCAAAGAAACTTGGATACTATGGTGGGAAGTTTCATGGACCAAGTGAATGCACAGGTGAAAGAAATCGGTGATGAGTCGGTCGCATACCGAGAAGTCATCAAGCAAGATATGCAGGAACTCAGGACTGGTTTCCAAAAGGAGATGCAAGACCTCAAGGATGATGTGGTGCTGTGCAAGAAGGCTGCTGTTGCCCAGGCTGAGCACAACTCCATCAGGTTTGATGCTCCTAAACCTTCCTTGTATGATGGCAAGAGGGATGCCAAGGAACTTGAAGTATTCTTGTGGAGTATGGAGAGGTACTTGAAGCATTCTAATGTTGTTGGAGATAAGGAGAAGATCTCCATTGCTACTCTATTTCTCACTGGTAATGCCTTGTTGTGGTGGCGAAGGCGCAGTGCAGAAGTTGAGCAAGGTGTTGTGAAGCTGGACACTTGGGCTGCCTTCAAGGAAGATTTCAAGAAGCATTTCTATCCCGGTAATGCGCTGGCTGAGGCAAAGGTATTGTTCAGGTGGCTGAAGCATTCGGGAACCATTGCACAATATGTGACGGAGTTCACAAATCTATTGCTTGAGATATCCGATGATATAAAGGAAGAGGACAAGTTGATCTACTTCATGAGTGGCTTGCAACCATGGGCCAAAGTTGAGCTGGAAAGAAGGGATGTGCAGACCCTTGCTCAGGCCATTACTGCTGCAGAATCCTTGGTAGAATTCAAGAAGGCTGACGCTAAACCAATGGTGCCAAAGTCTGGGCCAGTTGGGAAGCAAGGAGGCAAGGAGTTCTATACAAAAGGGAACAAGAAGGACTATAACCCCAAAGGTGTGGGAGGAGACAAGGGTAACAAGGGCAAGAATTGGCAAGAGAAGGGAAAGACCAAGGCAGGAGGGCCTACAGCGGATCAATCCCAGCCAGCCAGAGGGTGTTACTTTTGTGATGGACCACATTTTGTGAGGGACTGTCCAAAGAAGAAACTGATCAATGTGTTGGCTTCTCAGATGGAGGAGAAGGGGGGTGAGGCAGTCAAGATGACTTCACTCCGTCTCATGAGTGCTGTTGGAAAGGCACAAGAGCCAAGTGCACAGCAGGGATTGCCCAAGGGCCTGATGTATGTAGATGCTTTGGTGAATGGGAGGCATTCACAAGCTTTGCTGGACACTGGTGCTACTCATTGCTTTGTTTCATATGAAGAGGCCAAGAGATTGGAACTGAAGGTGTTCAAATCTGAGGGCTCTATAAAGGCTGTCAATTCTGTTGCACAACCTATTGTTGGTGTTGCTAGAAATGTGGTGTTGCGATTGGGCAAATGGTTCGGGCTGGTGGATCTGTCGGTAATTCCCATGGATGACTTCACACTTGTGTTGGGGCTGGACTTCATGGAGAAGGTGAAGGCAATTCCCATTCCCCATTCCAATGTGTTGGTGATCACTCGAAGGGACCAGGATGATGTTGTGGTGCCTGTGATCAGAATGGCAAAGGAGAAGAGGCAGATTCTGGCGCTCTTCTACGCAATGCGGTGAAGGCGGTGAGCAAAGGTGAGCAAACTTTCTTGGTGTCTTTGAAGGTTGAGGAACCAAGTGCAGCTCACTCTCAACTGGTGCCAAGTGTGGTTGATCAAGTGTTGAAGGAGTTCCAAGATGTCATGCCCAAGGAACTGCCCAAGCTGCTGCCACCTAGAAGGGATGTGGACCATGTCATTGAGCTGGTGCCAGGTGCAAGGCCGCCAGCCAGGTCCCCTTATCGTATGTCTCCCCCGGAGCTCGCTGAATTGAGGAGGCAACTAGATGAGTTGATTGATGCTGGGTTCATTCAACCATCAAAGGCCCCATATGGTGCTCCTGTCTTGTTTCAGAAGAAGAAGGATGGAAGTCTCAGGATGTGTATCGACTATCGGGCGCTCAACAAGCTCACTGTCAAGAACAAATACCCGATTCCCTTGATTGCTGATCTCTTTAACCAATTGGGGAGTGCAAGGTTCTTCTCCAAACTGGACCTGCGCTCGGGCTATTGGCAAGTGAGGATTGCCCCGGGAGATGAAGCCAAGACAACATGTGTGACGAGGTATGGAGCATTTGAATTCTTAGTTATGCCATTCGGATTGACAAATGCACCTGCCACTTTCTGCACTTTGATGAATCAGGTATTTAGACCCTATCTTGATAAGTTTGTTGTTGTATACCTTGATGATATCGTGGTGTATTCTAACTCTTTACAAGAGCATGTTGCTCACTTGAGGGAGGTGTTTAAGGTGCTGAAAGAGCACCAGCTCTATGTAAAGAAGGAAAAGTGCTCTTTTGCTCAAGACCATGTATCATTTTTGGGTCACTGCATCAAGGAGGGGAAGATCATGATGGAGCAATCCAAGGTGAGACATGCAGGTGGCGACCCCAAATAAAGTTAGCGAAGTCGCGATCATTTCTTGGCTTGGTGAACTATTACGGAGATTCATCAAGAGTTATTCAAGAAGAGGAGTTCCCTTGGTGAATTCTTTGAAGAAATCAAATGCTTGGGATTGACCGCCGCTTGTCGGGCTTCCTTTGATGATCTTAAGAGTCTTTGTGATGGAAGAACCGGTTCTCCAACTCCCAAATCCCGAAGCTAGTGTATGAAGTGCTGCTTGATTCTGATTTTGCCATTGGTGGAGTTCTTATGCAGGCTGGTCATCCTATTGCTTATGAAAGTAGGAAATTGAATGATGTGGAGAGGAGATACACCATTCAAGAGAAGGAGATGACAGCCATAGTTCATTGTTTGAGAACTTGGAGGCATTACTTGTTGGGTTCTGAGTTTACAGTGATGACTGATAATGTTGCAACCTCTTATTTTCAATCTCAAAAGAAGCTGAGCCCCAAGCAAGCAAGATGGCAAGACTTCTTGGCTGAGTTTAACTATGTGTTGTTATACAAACCAGGGAAGGTGAACTATGTTGCGGATGCGCTCAGCAGAAAAGCAGAGTTGGCTGCTGTCTTTCAAGTGCAGGGTGAGCTGAAAGATAGTATCAAGGAGGGATTGAAGGTTGATGGTGTTGCTCAGGACCTGATCAAACTGGTGGAAGGGGGGAAGACTCAGAAATTTTGGCTAGAGGATGGGCTGCTCTATGCCAAAGGTAGGCGCTTGTATGTGCCAAAGTGGGGCAATTTGAGGAGAAGGATTCTCAAAGAATGCCATGATACCTTATGGGCTGGTCACCCAGGTGTTCAAAGGACTCTTGCACTTGTGAGGGAAGTGTATTTCTGGCCCAAGATGGTGGCTGATATTGAGTTCTTTGTGAAGACTTGTTTAACTTGTCAAGAAGACAAGGGAGAGGCCAGGTTGCCTGCAGGCTTGCTGCAGCCTTTGCCCGTTCCTGAGAGGCCGTGGGAGAGTCTCTTATTGGATTTCATATCTGCTTTGCCATGTTCAAAGGGATTTGGCTCTATTTTGGTCATTGTGGACAGATTCTCTAAGTATGGGACTTTTATCCCAGCCCCTGCGAAGTGTTCTGCAGATGAAGCTGCTGGTTTGTTCATGTCTTTTGTGGTGAAGTATTGGGGAGTTCCTTCAAGTATCATTAGTGATCGAGACTCTCGGTTCACAGGTGGCTTGTGGAAAGGGATCTTTAGGCTGCTGGACACTGATTTGAAGTTTTCCACAAGCATGCACCCCCAAACTGACGGGCAAACTGAGCGCATGAACGCACTGCTGGAGTTGTATCTGTATCATGTTGTTGCAGCAAATCAACAAGACTGGGCTGATCATTTGGATGTTGCTCAGTTCTCCTAGAATCTGCAGCGATCTGAAGTTATTGGCAAGAGCCCATTTGAGGTAGTGCAGGGACAGCAGCCCCTAACTCCAAGTACCTTGGTTGCAGGAGCAGTGAGAGCACCCTTGGCAGGCAGGACCTGGCAGACTTGGGATGATGAGAGAGAGCTGACCAAGGCACACTGGAGCGTCTTTGTCAGCGGATGAAACATTGGGCTGATCAAAGGAGAAGGTCACTTGAGTTTGCAGTTGATGACTTAGTGATGGTGAAGATGATATACAAGCAATTCAAGTCGGCGAGCACAAGGGTTTGATGAAGAAGTATGAAGGGCCTTTCAAGATCTTGAATAGGATTGGCACTTCAGCTTACGAAGTGCAGTTGCCATCAAGGTTGAAGATACACAAGGTTTTTCATGTGAGTAACTTGAAGCCATATCATGAAGATGGGGAAGATCCGGGGAGAGGTCGATCGGGTGGAGACGCCCAAGAGGAGGTTCTCGCCACAGCCCGCGATGAGGGCATCGCTGAGTTGGGTGTGGGAGAATGTCACGACTCGCACTCGAGCATGCGCATGAGCTGATTGTTGGCTGATTTGTTACTTAGTGTTTTTACTTGTGTGCTATGTAACCTTGACTAGTTGGTTTATGTGGTCATGTTGGACCAAGACTTGGTTGTATGGTGCATGAATGATAGTGTGTATACTCTCATGTAGCCATACATGGCTGATATTTTCCTCCTTTACAGCTGTAAAGTTAGAGTAGTGTAGCCCATGCTTAGATGGGACAAGTTGGTGGTAGACCATACTCATTGTTGACTAGGAGATCCTTCTCTCTAAGAGAGGAGTTCAGTTGGCTTGTTGGTAAGCTGAAGAGAGTTTGAATGAGAAGATAGTTCATCTCTCACACTTGTGTTCTTGGTGTTTGATCTTGTGCTTCTTACTTAGCTTTCATCATTCTCTTGTGTTGTAAGCTAGTGTAAGAGAGTTCTTGCATCAAGGAGGGCTGGCCAGGACTTGTCTGCTGGAGGGACTTGTTTCTTTGGCGCCATCACTGAGCTCAGGAACCTCCTTTGCTCTGATTTGTGCGAGGTGTAGCCTGAGGACGTGACACCACGGACGGTGCCAAACTGTTGATGCCAAAAACTGGTCCCCCTCACGCTTTGGCTACTGTTGCCTTGTGATCTGGTCTCAGCCTTGGACAAACGGTTGAAATTTATAGTTGGTGTGGACGCTTACTTCAACTTCTGAACAAGGAACGCGGAGGGCACTCAGCAATTCCGTCCGGAATTATCCACTGATAGATTTGTGAAGAGGAGGAGAAATAATCGGAATTGGGCCTTTACGCGGGATTTAACTCCGATGCTTAAGTCGGAAATCGAGGGTAAGAAGTTCTAGGAAATGCTTTGTGTAATGTGTAGTGAGTATTTTTGGTCCCTTTCCTTATTGTCCTTCCTCTCCTTTTATAGCGAGTGAGAGGCGGTTTAAGCAAATATCTTGCAAGGCGGTGGGGGTGAGGCGGTGGAGCTAGGTGAATATCTTCTAAGGCGGTAGGAAAATATCTACCTAAGCGTGTAGGTGCTCAGAGGCAAGTAGGGTAAATATCCTTACTTGTAGTAAGTGGATAAGGCCTACTTACCGTAGAGGCGTTAGATATTTTACTTCTCTCCCTTCCACCCCAATGCCTTGTATAAGAGAATGTCGTAATTATAATTCCGGACTTATTTGCGAGGGATTTATTCCTCACGTTATTCTTAGAGCGAAATTGTGCAAGGTTATTTGGTGATATTGCCACGTGGCCAAAGATGCTACGTGGCTGAGAACACACGGTCCTGTGTGTGACAGGTGGTCCCTAGGTCACTGACATCTGTCTTACCAAATATATCCGTAACAGAGCTCATGACCATAAAAAATGGTGGTATATCATCTTGACTCAGAGATGCTAAAATGAGAATTTCCATAAAATTTTTTGGTAAAAAAATAATAATAATAATAAATAAATAATAAGTCATGAAAGAAAAAAAAAAGGTGGAAGTAAGGTGGCAAAGCTAAGTGTTTGCCCAAATACGTGTAATTACTTGAATCTTCTGGGCCCACATCTTGCAAATTTACTTGTTGTCTAGATCAAAAAGAAATAATAATATTAAAAAAAGGGCAAGTAAGAAGGAAGCAGTTGAAGAGGGTTAATATCATTGATGTTAAGAACCTTGATGGTGGATTGATGGAGTGGGACGTTATCTCGAGGCATTTAAAGTGAAATAGCACAAATCCCAAGATGTCCAAAAAAGCATATCACGAGGCAAATTTATTTTTAAATTTTAATAAAAAAAATTTAATTAATTAATTGATTTTTTAAATTTTAAAGTTGATTGGATCCTATCCTCTTTGATATGAATTATGGAGGTTATGGGAGTTGGGATTTCACGGGAGAGGTTTGCTGGTGGAGGAGATAAGAATAAGGGTTCTTTTAAAAAGGAGGCGAGATAGAAAGAAGGGGAGGGGCAGAGAGGAAAGAAGAAGCATATCATAGCCCCACCCTCTCCCATTTTTTTTTTTCTCTCGATCGCTGCCAAAGAACAGCACCACCCCATGCGTGGTGGTGCTGGTTATCATCCCCCATTGCTGCGAAAGAACAGCACCACCCATGATTAGTGGTGATGGTTATCATGCGCCGATGCTGCCAAAGAACAGCACCGCCCCATGCGTGGTGGTGCTGGTGATCATCCTCTCTGCTGCCTACGGTCACAGGAGAAAGAGATAAAGGCATCAATAAACACTGTTGATGCCATGGTTGCCCAGCTAGTGAACATCATAGTCAAGGATTGAAGCCACCAGGAGGTGTTCTTGACGATTCAGGAAAAGAGGATCCTCTTCTAAGCCTACTCCTGAA
This sequence comes from Dioscorea zingiberensis, assembly GCA_026586065.1. Taxonomy (NCBI): domain Eukaryota; kingdom Viridiplantae; phylum Streptophyta; class Magnoliopsida; order Dioscoreales; family Dioscoreaceae; genus Dioscorea; species Dioscorea zingiberensis. Next base: position 23,231,382 of record CM048823.1, read on the forward strand.
AGCAAGTGCGTTCATCCCAAGCCTAGCTCCACGCCGATGTATTAAAAAAAAGAAAAAAAAAAAAAACTGAAAGATCACAGAGGCTAACAGAGGAGATGGGTTTCATATTGCTGCACCATCCGATCACTGATACATTTAAGAAACCAGTGATTACGATTTCTCATTGAAGATCAAGAAAAGTTTCGAATCGTTTGTGAGATGATTGAGCTGGAGGCTGGAATAGGTGCTTATAAATTTAGTACTTTTTGAAGTTCTTGATTTAATGAGTAAAAAGGTCTTCAAGTCCATTGACTAATTGAAAAGAAGTTCTTGACCACTACAACCGAGCAGCAATTTTAGAACCAAATTGGGAGCTCTGAATTCTATCAATCAAATAATTAGATCTTTGCATTACTGAATGATTGAAGAAAGATTACAAAGACTTCCTTACCAGCTCTGGAAAACTAATCTTTCTTCATGTTTGAAATTTTTATTCAAATCTGTACGGTTAGATGTTTCTTTTTGGGATGTTTGAGTCTTTCATAAGCCTATGTATGATGGTCTATTGTAATGATCAAAGAGATGTTCACAGTAAAGATCTCATTTTCTCCTTTAGAAATCAATTATATGTGGCATGTTTGATAAAATATCCCTATGAGAATTCTGTTTTTTTTTTTTTTTCTCAAAGAAACTGCTGCCACAATTGGAGATGAAACGTTTGCAAAAGCTCTGAGAAGAAAGCAATAAACCAATAAAAAGATGTTATTATGGCTGCTGTCAAAGGAAAATCAGCAGAGATGCAAACGAGATAGAAAAAGTTAGGTTGCCATATTTCTAAAAGATGACCTTTTATCGATTGAATTTTGCAGCAACTGATATTTGAATTCAACATGCTATGAGATTGTTGTTATTATCTTGTAAATTTCATTGAGAAAATGCTCAAATGTCATACTTAATACTTGCTTGAAAGAATCCAGTAAAATGATATTTTTGAGTTAATGTTCTAGGACTGACTGGAGGCAGAAGCCTAAAACATAGAAAGGTGTGGTGCTTGCTTACAGGGATAAGCTACAGCTATATGTCTCTAGAGAGAAATATGGTTCTAGTGATGCTGAAGACTCCTCTATAATGGTGATGATGGTACTGGTAAACTCATGCTTGAAGTCTTCAAAAGAGGTTCAAGACTTAAAGAGTGACTACATCTCCGTGATATCTCTAATGGTGGGCCACTTGTACGTAGGCTCCATTGTTGTTGCATGATAACCTGTTTGTTGAATTATTCCAAAGAAAAATCAGTTGAATTGATCCAAAGAGAACCAAAAGGAGTTTGCTTTGACTTGTTTGGAGATTGACACTTCTCAATTTCATGCCAAAGAAGGGAATGGATTTTGTTTTATGAACACCAGATGATATATTTCATGGGCTGCAGAAGCAAGCTGTTGTAATTGTAATATTTTTGCAAAGTATTCCCATAACTGGCCATATTAATGTGCTTGCTAGTATAGAAATAATAAAAAAAAATGAGATGAAGATATGGTTAAAGTATGTGCAAGACAACCTAGTAATGTTAGACTCTATGGGAAAGTCAAGTGGTTTGATTTTCAAAAGTTGAAACCATGGTTTAATGAGTGGGCTTTGCCTTTGAAGTGCAACTAATCCCTACATATTTATGAGATGAAAAGAACAATATCTTGTGAATATTGTAGGTTTCTATTATGCTTGGTTTTCTTGTAATGGTGGCTCCATTAATGGCTTTTATCTTGATCCAAACAGCAACCCCTTTTAGAAGCTAGAGTGATGTAAAATCGTTATAGGAGACGACTCTATAGCAATATGATTTCATTGACTACTTGGAGAATAAATAAATAAATAAATAACCAATTTGTTTCCCTTTGTTCCAAGCAATGCAGGAGAAGATGAAATCAATGTTGAAAATCCATAGCTTAATACTTGGCAATCCATGAAGAAGGAGTTGCTAAACGGGTAGTGTATGGAAGACATTGCCAAACATGTTCGCTGGTGCAGAACTTAGAAAAAAAAGGTGAGAAAGCATAAAAAGAAGAAATGGGCCAATTTTAAAAGGAGAAAGTTGGTCATACAAAATAAGGAGAGCTGGGCCCCGCTTTATAAAAATAAAGGAGTAAATTTAATTAATTGGAATTTCATGGCTAAATTGTAGAGAAAAAAAGGAGGAGAATTTGAAATGTGCGCATCTCGAGGTGGCATCTATATCAAGATGACTCAAGAAAAATCCAAATCCCAAAGCGGGACATATCTTGATGCAATGCACATTCTAAAGCGGAAGATGATATACAAATCTCAAAACAGTACTCACTTCGGGGCGGTCATTAAAATTTAAATCCCAAAATCTTGTGTTTACGGAAGAAAAAGCCTCTGCCTTACCCACATGAGCACCCTCCACATGCTTAGCTCCAGATGTCTTCTCTAAGTTTCCCACATTAATCTCCTTCAGCCGTGACAATGCCCTCAACCTTTTCGCATAGGAAATTATAATCTCTTGGAGAAGTAATGACAGTTCATCAAGCTCCCTTTTTAACAAACTGAACAGGTCCAAATTCTATAACTAAAGATTTATAGATCTACTTTTTTTTGGTTCATGTGAACACTACACATGCCATTACTATAATCATCTGTATATATGAAAGAAGTGAGCAACCATTGAAAACTACCAACAACTTCTGGTCTTGTAATTTCCATACCATGCTCCACCTCAAGGACTTCGTATGTGTTGAACTGCATTTCATTATCAGTATAATTATTGGTATTTAGAGGTGGTTTTGTAATTTCAACCTTTTTTTTTTTATTTAACATTGAACCTACTGCGATCATCTCAAATGCTTGGCTTTGTAAACATGGACAATTGCAACCTTGGCTTCTATAGGGCATTTCATTAAACATCTTATGAGCACTTCTGAAACAAAGCATTGGTCTTTGAATTCTAAAAATTCTTTCAACCATTATATCAAACAGGTCATGTACATGACTCATGATAGAAAATACCACACCATGTTTACAAGGGGAAGCTTTCATAAATACATTTCAACTATATACATCTCTGAATTGCCGCAATGGGCTACAACCAATCTTTGAACCATGAGGAATCAGAATTTCAGCCACTTTCAACCTGCCCTTGCTAGTAGCATAATGAAGTGTAGTATAACCATCAACATTAGCTAATTTTACATCCTCTCATCTGCTGAGATCTCCATCATCATCTCCGATGTTTGTAGTCTAAGCCACGAAAAGAGCTCCCTCATCCAGCGGGGGAAAAGGGATTTCTTCTTTTTGAGGCTGAGCTGGGCAGTGTCGGAAACAACGAAGACGACCTAGTTAAGACAGCTAGTGGTCCTGACAAAGATGCAACACTACACCGTAGCGCTTTATTAACTAAACAGCTTTACATACGGCGGAGCAGAACAGATCGGAGACACCAAGCGAGGAGCTGACAGGGGCGGCGGCGTTGATCGCGTGTTGGCCGTGGTGAGAGGGATTCGAGCAGACGACATGGTCGAGTGGGGAGCTGGTGCAGGCGGTCGCGCGGGGAGAAGCAGGCTCTGGCGACAAGCTAATCGGGATTGTGCTGGTCGGCCGGCAGCGGTGCTAGCTTGATCTGATTTTCTTGATGATCTTAGGGAATAGAGATCTACGCTACTTTAATCATCTTCAATTGCATCGCCAACGTCGAAGGGAGGAGGATCCAGCGGCTTCAGTCATCTTCGACAAAGATAGAGAGATGTGTATAGCGTGTCTCTCCTCGATCACTATTAACATCTTCATTGGTTGAGGCGGAGGATTATTACCAGCACCACCAAGCATGGGGTAGTGTTGTTCTTCGGTAGCAACGGAGGATGATTATCAGCACGACCACGCATGGGGTGGGGCTGTTTTTTGACAGCGGTGGAGGACAATAACCAGCACCACAACGCATGGGGTGGTGCTGTTCTTTGGCAGTAACGGGGGCGGCGATGACCAAGACATGGGAGAGGAGGGAGGTCTTGGTCTTCTTATTATGCTACCTCTTCCTCCCCCTCTTTTCATCCAGTCTTACATTTTTATAGACCCAGAATCACAACCACCCGACGGCTCGTGCTTGTGGGAGGATCGTGAGCAACTCCTTTTTTTTAATTTAAATTTTAAATTATCATGGAGATGGAGATATACTGCCTAATATCAATTTTGTATTATTTAAAATTTTAAAGGGAGATAAACCAAATCGGATAATATCAAAATTTTCCAATTTTATTTTTTTAAAATTCAAATCAATCATCATCGGATGGAGATAAACCATACCACTCTCCTTCTTTCTCCTTTTTTTTAATTTTAAATTAACTGCCCACTTGATCTCATCCTTAAGGGTTGAATAAAATTAAACTCTCTATTTTTTTATTTTTTTTAATTAATATATATATATATATATATATATATATATATATATTGTTTTGGATTTGCCTAGGGATTTGTTCCCATGGATTATCGTAGATTTACCTCGAGATTTGTATTCCCAGGCTATCTTGGGATTTGCGATTTTTAGTCTGCCTCGAGATTCATATTCTCTGGCTATTTTGGAATTTGTGATCGCATCGAAATATGTGTTCACGGACTTTCTTGGGATATGAGATTGCCTCGAGATATGTATTCTCTGGCAGTCTTGTAATTTGTATCCTCGGCGCGCCTCGGGATTTGTATCCTTGGACCGCCTTGAGATATGACCAGATATATATATTTTTAATTAAAATATCTTAATTTCAGGATGTTTCAAAATATATATTTCATCATAATTTATATGAAATATTTCATATTGGCCCTTGAGATATTTTGTATTTTCAAGGCTCATATTTTTTTGATATCAACAAATGCCTCATTTATACTTCTCTCACGAAATTTGTTTGAGAGGGAGAAGTATGAGCATGAAAATTTCTTTCATCCTTATGGCCAAGCCTTTTTGGAAGTCTTGAGATCACTTTTATTCATTTTTTTTCATTTTTTTATTTTTTTTTATTTGTTTTTTTTTGGTCAAACATTGGAAGTCAATGTGTTTGCCTTAGGAAGTACATTTAATTGTACATGACCGGTCTATCTTTCACAAAGTGCCATACTTTTCATCAACGACAAACATTTTTCATTACACGTAATTTCCTATCCAGAACCGGCTATATATGGGCATTCCCTCTCTTTTTTTTTTTTTTTTTTTTTTTTAGGGGCATTCATTGATGATGATGAGTCTCCTGTAGACTAGAAGCATCTCTCCCTTTGTGGACTTCCGTAATCATGCCAACCTATTGTAGCTTGTGATATTCTTGTTTTATAGATTTCAAGATTCTGTTGTACTCCTATGTTCTCGTCAAGAGAGTCCAGCTCATCCATGCAAAGTCAAGTATTGTTTTCATTTGATATTTTATTTTGCAATGCTATCCTGAATTTCAAGAGGTAGAACTACTTCAATTCCAAACACCAAAGTGTGTGGTGTGGAATGTGTTGGAGTCTTAGGTGGCACAATAAACCCACAACATCTTAGGGAGTCTATCATGTCAACCTCTTTTGCTTTTGGATATAGCTTTCTTTGGATTTCGTTATCGATGGATGACATTTGCATGTATGTGGCATAGATGGCATCTCTTTTGCATATTTAATGCAATCTCTGACCATGGCTGGCCAATAATATCCCATGCGCTTACTCTTGGGTCGCATCTTGGGCTAGATTGATGTGCACCACATATCCTTGGGCGTACATCACACATGACTTCTTTTGCTTCTTCATATGAAAGATATTGCATTTATGAGGGTGAATCTTACGGCTCCTCGCTTTACCTGAAGACCTTCTTTGCCCCCTGAAAGTTTATCATATTTGAGATATTCTATGAATGGTTGCCTCCAGTCTTCCTCTTGCATTTCGAGTGTGAAGACTTCCATTTTGCCTCCAGCATTTTCCTCTCTAACACATCGAGGATTGTACTTATGGGTCTTCTATTTCTTATGGTGATATGAATTTCTTCATAGGCCGGATTTGCTAGCTTCTTCGCTGCTCTTGCCAAAGAATTAGCTTCTCCATTTAAAGCTCTGATCTTCATACAACACTTGAGAAGTTCAGGCGAATTTCCAAATATGTATTTCTTTTTTTTGACTTTGGTGATCTCATCATATAAGTGTCTGAGAACCCAAGTGAAGATTTCATTATTTTTAGAAGCATTATATTTTACCTGACCTCATTAGTGGAGGATACAAGTTTGACATTTCATATTTCCTCTTAGAAATCTCGATTCCATATCGGAAACATGTGAAATTTCAAAAGTCATATTATATCTGACCTCATTAATGAAGGATACAGGTTTAAGATTTCAAATTTCCTTGGTGATCTCATCATATGAGTGCCTGAAAACCTAAATGAAGATTTCATCATTTTTTAGAAGCGTCATATTTTACCTGACCTTATTAATGGAGGATATAAGTTTGACGTTTCATATTTCTTGGTAATCTCATTATATGGGTGTATGAGAATCCAAATTTGACATTTCATATATCTTGGTAATCTCATCATATGAGCGTATAAGAACCAAAGTTAATTTTCCTTAGAAGTTTCGACTCCATTGTCGGAATATGCAAAACTTCAGGTGTCATATTTTTACTTGACCCCATTAATGGAGGATATAATTATGAAATTTTATGTATCTTGGTGATCTAATTATATATGAGTGTATGAGAACCCAAGTTTGACATTTTCATATACATTGGTGATCTTTTCATATGAGCATAAGAGAACCCAAGTGAATTTTTCTTAGAAGTCTCGGCTCCATTGTCGGAATATGAGAAACTTCAAGAGTCATATTATCACCTGACCTCATTAATGGAGGATACAGGTTTGAGAATCATATATGTTGAGAAAAGTCGTCTTAAGATTTGTATTCTTCAGTCTCCTTAGATTTTGTACTCTCGGGCAACATCGGGATTTAAGTTATTTTGAGATGTGCTGCTTCGAGATGTGTGCTTTGCCACCTAGGGATACAGACTCTATCGCTTTGGATTTGGATTTTATCATTTGGCTCGAGATATGTGCTATAGCAATACCTCGAGATTTGTGCTGATTCAAGATGTGTGCTTTACCACTTCGGGATACACACTTCATCCCTTCAAGATTTTTAGAATTTGTCGCCACCTCGAAGTGCATGCTGGATTGCCCCCTCGAGATTCATGATGTTTCTAGATGTGTGCTTCACTGCCTCGAGATGCGCACTTCATTGCTTGGCTATTTATGCCATCTTGAGATGCGTCTTTCATCGTTGCTTCGAGATTTGTGGTTGCTTTGATATTTGTGTTTCATCAGTTGTCTCGAGAGGTGTGCTCCATTATCGCCTTGAGAGTTGTGCTGCTTTGAGATTCATATTCTTATCAGCTGCCTCGAGATGAGCGTTTCATCATCACCTTGAGATCTGTGCTGCTTCGAGATGTGTGCTTCATGGCATCGGGATGCACACTTCACCGCTTAAGATTTGTATTTTTATCAGTTGTCTCGAGATTAGAATTTCATCTTCACCTTGAGATCTGTACTGCTTCGAGATATGTGCGTCACTGCATCGGGATGCACACTTCATTATTTTGGGATTTGTATTTCATCGGCTATCTCGAGATGAGTATTTCATCAATACCTCAAGATTTATGCTGCTTTGAGATGTGTGCTTCACTGCATCGGGATGCACACTTTGTCGTTTTGGGATTTGTATTTTATCAGCTATCTCGAGATGAGTGTTTCATTAATATCTCAAGATTTATACTGCTTTAAGATGTGTGCTTCACTGCATCGGGATGCACACTTCATCATTTTGGGATTTGTATTTTATCAGCTATCTCAAGATGAGTATTTTATCAATACCTCAAGATTTGTGCTGCTAAAAGTTCAAGCTGGTGGAACAAAGAGGAACCTTAAGGTCTCTATCCTTGTGCAGGCTTCAACAATGATTCGACAAGTGACACGACAGATGGTCATTGTTGAATTGAAATAAGAAAATTGATGCGGATTGGCACTTGGCTCACCTTATAATATCTTGTGCGTGTAAAACCACAAGAGTGCCATTAATCTACAACTCAAGTCATTTCTGATGTGATAATATATAAAAGATGCATTCCTGATATAATTTGGGAGCATGAATGACAAAATTATATTATATGACATTACTGCCTCTCGACAAAATGAAGATGAAAGGGTGGTAAATTATATTATGGAATAGAGAAATCTACCCAACAAAATGGTGGATTTATTACTCAAAAAATATTGATGGGTAGATAGTGGTTGGTGATAGTGATGAGATCCCCTCCTTCAGTAAGAGGCAAAGCCAATCACCTTATTTAAAGCCGAGTGCTAGAACCTTGCCATCCAGCACAGGGAAAACAAAATTCTACACCCCCTATAGAAGAAAAGACATCTTATCCAACATCAACCACATGAATGCAAAAAGTGGCGATGCTAGTGTGGATCCCGAAGCAACATCATCTTCAAATCCAGAGATAAAGTGTGCACCCTTAGCCGGTAAAGCACACATCTCAGAGAAGCACAAATCTTGAGGTATTGATGAAACACTCATCTTGAGATAGCTGATGAAATACTAATCCCAAAATGATGAAGTGTACATTCCGATGCAGTGAAGCACAGAATTTGTGGGATCGAAAATACCCGCCTGTCATCGTATCTGTGAATAGACACCAGGCGATATATCGAATCAAAAATATCATATGTTTTTTGATTTGTGGGTTCTTCTATTCCTAATGGAGGCAAGTCTCTATTATTAAATACCCCGAATAAGATTACGGGAACCTCCGTTTAAGGGCAAATGTAGAAGTAAAGGCAATGAATAAATATAATTCATTTATTTGAAAATCATAAATTTTTTTACATATAAATGTTCATAAGAAGGGATTTCTCCCTAGCTAATTTCAATATATACAAAAAGTTATATAATGAAATTAGCTAGGAAAAATCCCTCGCTATTATCATTACGACCAGAAGCTTATATAAAGAAATTAGCGAGGAACCCTCGCTAATTTGAAGATATAATTTATGAATATAATGAAATTAGCGAGGGAAAAATCCCTGAGCCGCGAGCATATGGGCTCCTTAAAATCTCAAGACTATATAAGGAGGACCTTAGCTCACTAATCGCTATTCTGATCTGGTACGCTGCTTACACCTTTACTAAGACTAACTACGTATCTATGCATCCCTCTTACCTGGAATCGTTTCCACTCTCTTTCACTTTCCTTCACTCTCTTCCTTGCTTTCCACTTTTTCCAAAATCTCTAACTAGAGCATCAATGGCTACCCTGTGGTACGAGCATCTAGTCCTCCTCTCTTTGCAGATCCACTTCCTAGTGAGGTTCTATCCCTGAAGGTTCAATCTCTGGAGAAGATGATGATCTAGAGAGCACGGAAAACTCCACCCAAGGAGTCATCCAATGTAGCTGATCTTTTCCTTAAAATTATTAAAGCTTTTGCAATTGTCACCCACCTCATTTTCCCATTTATCTAGATTTCTTCCAATCCCTAGAAGGAGCATATCTCAGCTTCAACAGTTGGTCCCATCAATTAGAAAGATCAATCAAAAGGTTGCGAAGCTTTTGGTAATAGTACCCAGATGGACACAACAACGCCCAAGAAGCTAAAGGCGCTTACCAAGACCAACCCACGGTCCTCGAAGGAAATGTTCCAGACTCAAGGTATTGAGTCCTTGTGGAGAGAATCGAGGCACTATCTTTAACCCTTCAACTAGTGGAACAACAGATGTCTCAGCTCCCACCTCTGCCAAGATGGTTGAAAAAGGAGAAGTGACTTTCTCCTCTTCTTCTTTTTTCTTCTGCTCCTCCTTATTCTCTTCTTACAAGGTCACCAATGCTGGAACAAGCTCAGAACCTGCAAATAAAAGGAAAGTAAGAGTACTATATAGCAATCACATCACCCTTACAGGATATTTATAGTGCAGAGAAATGACCTGAATGGACGTGCCAAGAACTCTCACGATGCTTGGGAACTCACCCTCATAGTGGCAACTAAATCTCGAGAATGCATCTAGGAGTATGAAAATGGCGCAAAAATGAGACATGAGTTGCTAATGAATCTTGTCGCCGACATGCAAAAATGATTATGTGACTTCTCATTTGTCTTGGGTCCCGGGAACGACGAACCTGAGATGCCTAAGGGGCAACTGTTATTGGGAAAAAATCCACCATATGCATGTCAAGATCTCCATTGTTCAATTATGGGGGCGCGTGGCGACTCATTGTATAAAGACTAAGATAGACCACAACTGAAGCAGTGGAAGCCGCAAGCTGGCTAAGAACGAAGAAGAATCTCTAGGTCAAGGAACCCTCCAGAAATCCGGGGAACCTTCTAGAAAGCCCCGTCCAAGCTAGCAATAGGATGGCACCCCACTAGCGCCAAGGACTGTATCTCAAGTACTCTCCCTACCGACACTGAGTGGAAGGAAGCTTGCAGGGCAAGTTTCCGGCGACTAGAGGGTACAAAAGGAGTCAAACATGGACTTTGTGGGGGATCTGATGCCCAATTCCGATACCCCTTTCAACAACTAGATAAACTCTCTCTCTCTATCTCTCTCTCTCTCTCTCTCTCTCTCTCTCTCTCTCTCTCTCTCTCTCTCTCTCTCTCCTTCATTCACATAGATGATTCTTCTTGTATTTCTATGGGATTTCGTCATATCTTGTTGGTCGTTGCTCACCGGAGTAGGTCTCTTAAATTATTCTTTGGAGGGTCTAGGGAGTAAATCCCCTAGCTTCCATTGCAGGACACGACACAAGCCATAACCATATTGACCAGGAGAAAATCATCCACCTGATCAAAGGAGAGTTCACGGATTCTTGCCATCCAATATTGCAAGAAGAAGGGGGGTACGCATTCTCTGAGAAGGATCTCTGACTATGAAGACTTCATCATGAATTACCCCAACTCAGGCACCTAATTTTGTAATTCCTATTAATACGAATTTTACTAGTTAACCCAAATTGATTCACATCTCCTGGAGGAGGTTATTTTTTCGCGCTAACACCTAAAATTTTAATAATTAAAATTTCAAGATAAGGATATATTTATTGTAAAATCCGAAGATTTTAGGGAATTATTTTTCCTAAGTATTTTCCTTAATAATTTGATTAATAAGAGAAAGTCCCAAGGTTGGTTCGAATTGAGTTTTTGTGGAATAAACTTTTTCCAATTTCTTTAATTAATTTGTAAAGGAAATTAAAGGAATTCCTCATATTTGAAATTTATTGGATTATATGTAGAAAGAAGGATTTAGTTGGTGGATACCTTGATTAGCTTAATTGGGGCCTTCAGGGATCAATGGGGAATTTCATGAAAATGGAGGTCTTAAATAGATAAATATTGTCATGGGTGATTAAACACATGAATCATGGTATAAGAAATGATGGTTAAGGATAAGAAGTAAATTGGAAGTAAATTTGAAAGATAATATTATATATGTATAAATATATAATGGTGTGATTGGATGGGTGAATACTATATTATTATATTATATTATATATAATATATGATTCAAATATGGAAAATGGTATCTCTGCCAAAGACTTAGATATAATAGATTGATATATATATATATATATATATATATATATATATATATATATATATTATTATGAATGTTTGCTTGGAATTGCTTTAAAAGTGTGATTGGATGAGTGAATACTATATTATTATATTATAGGAATAATTCCCTTTTTAGTCCCTCTACTTTTCGTAATGTACCTTTTAGTCCCTCATTTTTTTGTGACTTTTTGGTCAATCTACTTTATAAAGTGGGACTTATTAGTCCGGAGACAGACGACGTTCTCTTAAATCGTTTCAGATGACTGACGTGTCTGCCACGTGACGTTATGTTGATGTCCATGTGACCATCAGAATACCACATGGAGAGGATGAATGAGAGAGAGAGGGGCTAAAATTCAGATCCTAAGAAGTTATGATCCAAATTTGAGGGTTCGTTTAATGTTTTCTTTTCATTTTTTAAATCTTTTCTAATGGTTTAATGTTTTAAAAGGCCATGTGGCATTCTGATGGCAACTTGGACATCAGCATAACGCCATGTCGAAAAAACATCAGACATCTGAAACGACGTAAGTGAACGCCATCTGTCTCCGGACTAATAATTCCCATTTTATAAATTAGAGGGACCAAAAAGTAACAAAAAAAAGATGAGGGACTAAAAGGATACTTTCAAAAGTAGAGGGGCTAAACAGGGAATTATTCCTATATTATATTATATGTTAGAGCTAAAATTGGATTGAGGGCCCAATTTCAACCTAACAATTGAATTTATATTTGTTGGGTGGCTATCCTAGTGAGAAATCGAATGAGAATCCAAGCAAGAGAAGAGATAAACCGGATTTACGTGGAAAAACCCCTAACCGGCGGGGAAAAAACCACGAGAGAAAAAGATCTCACTATAAATCATCAAAGGTACAAGAAATCTTACAAGAACTCCACAAATTTAAAGCAAGATAAAGAGAGAGTAGATCCTGTATCCAAATGGGCAGAGCTTCGCTGCTTGGATTTCAGATTGTCTGAATGAACTGTGATCCTTTCCTTTTATAGGCATGGGTTGCGTGCTGAGCACGCTCCTCAATTTAGTCATGTGTTTGCCAGTTGTCAATCCAGCTAAGCGCCAGCTAGATGCCAGCTAAGTGTCTCCAGCTGTAAGTCTTCTAGAAGGCCAGGCTGTCTGCAGTTGTTCTTCTTCTAGAAGGCTTGGGACCGATATGAATAGCTATCAGTTCAGTTATACCTTTTCTGGTTGGCACGTGTTGGTTTGGTGAAGTTCTTCCCGATCCAGATGAGTTTCGCAACGGTTTCGATATATCGGTTCTGCATATCGGATCGGCAAGTCACTCCATAGCGCGTCAATCTGATTGGGTAAGCAGTCCATATCAGAATGGTCCACTGTGATAATAGTTGAGGATTCTGCTTTGTTACTTTGACATGTGGCTTGCTTGGATGAATGCCACGTGTTCCACTACTTTCATCCATATCAATAGTCCCCCATTAAGTATGCTTTCGAATTTATTCAAAGGATGATCAAATATTCTTTAATCATTGCTCGAGTTAATGAAGATAAGCATTACTGTGATTAGGTCGTTCTGGGACTATCGAGTCGATATTTGCTGCAGTGTCTCCATTTATTGATCTTTCTTCTTCCCGTACTGTACTTTTGTGACTTATTTGTTCCAACATTCCTTTCCTTGTTTTCTCGGATTCCCAGCTCGATGATCTCATCGATCATCCAAATCAATTACCACGACCTTTTTAGAAATTAGGTGTATAGGCTGCTTCTTTTCTGTGGGCTTAAAGGGTTTTATCATTTCTCAGGCTTTAATGGATCACTGTTTGGCATTGATTGTCCGCTATTTCCCATTATCGAGATACGGTTTCTGGGGGCTGTAGTGAGATAAGGTTCATGATGGTGTTGTCTTTTCACTTTCCACGCGTCGAGAATACAGAACGGTTTAAATTCCTATCCGTCCCCAACCGTCAGATAAAGGGTTTTGTACAGTCTCTTAGATTGATCTCGACCATCGACTTGATTCTTTAAATAGTATTGAAGAGCCCACTTTTCGAATTTCAAAACTATTTGAGAGCGGCGCTTTTTGTGTGGAGATCTCCTTGTCTCGTTCTCCGATTTGCTTTGTCTCTTCTTCAAGAAGCCATCGATCTCTTGGTTCTCAGAAAGGTCTCATTCGCTCAGGTACGAGGCATTTTCCTTCTTCTTGGGTTTGGATCTTCCTTGCTTTAGGGTCTTCTTTACTGGTTTTCCACTATGCCGAAACTCGCTAGAGATCCAAAACGCTGTTCCTTCTCCTTTGTTAATAGTCTCTCTGAAGCTAGAATAGATGACTTGGTGAAGAACTATCATCTTTCTTCTCCTATTATTTCTTATAGGGTTTAATCCCCTTCTGGCATGCTTGTTCTCCTTCCCAGGGTAGGGACTTGGTTATTTATCAAGATGCTTTAGTGGCTGGTCTCAGGTTGCCTTTTCTGCAGATTTTTGTAGATATTTTCCGTTATTTTAGCCTAAATCCTTCTCAACTGACTCCACAGTCTTAGAGAATCCTTTGTAGTTTCGTTGTAGTTTCAATTCTTTACGAGGTTGAACCATCTGCTCATCTATTCAACCACCTCTTTAATCTTAACCAAGATAGGCAATCTAATTGGTATTATTTCGGTGCCAAAGCTGCCATGGTTTTTCCCGGTTCTGTCCCTGATTCGATCAAAGATTGGAAAACTAAGTACTTCTTTGTTTCCAATAGCTAGAGTTGGGGCTTTAGTACCAAATGGGGAACTCCCTGTGCTCATTCAGGCTCCAAAGAAAAGATAAAATCAGCTGGAAGTGAATGGCTCGAAAAATTCAAGAAGTTCAAGAATAATCCTTTAGATAAATCTTTCCTGTCCGATAAGAGACTTCAAGAATGTGGATTGTACTTAGCTTTAGGTAGGGTTGCTTCAAATCTCTGATTCATGTTATTTAACGATCCCGATCTGTTGTTTGATCCTGATCTGCTCTTTTTATTTTTCTTTCTCAAACGACTATATGGCGCCAAAAACACCGGCTGAAAGGATGCGCTCTATTTCTCAGGCGGATAAATCGAAGAGGAAAGGGAAGGAAATCTCGTGCGGGAATGTTCCCAATTCAGATAGCAGAGAAGTTGAGAGAACTCCATCTAATAATGTTCCTTCTCAACAGCTTGGTGCTAGCCAGAGGATCAAACCTCATGCTGCCAATAATTTTGAAACGGTAGTGGCTCCTATTATTGCTATCCTGCCTCCTCCTGTTCAAATCGAGGCTCCAGTCGTTAAAAGCTGTGGAGAAAGCCAGTTCCGCTTCTATTCCGCCTTTGCATATTGCATCGGAGGCAATTGTTGAAGGCTCGACCGGTCCTATTCAAGAGGGGCCACTCATTCCTTCTTCCTTTCTTCCTGTTACATTGGATTCCGATGTTTCAATTCCTGATGTGTCTATTATCTTTCCCCATTCTCTTCCCATCGGATCGGGCTTTAATATTCAGGTTCCCGATGTGCCAACTGTTTCCAGATCGGATGAATCTCTCGGATCAGGAGGAAATATTTCTTCAGAAGCGGGACCTAGTATCATTCGGAGGAAAGGTACGAGTCTGTTGTCTCTTGTTGTATTCTTGTTACTTGACTTTTGTTTGACCTTGCTAAATATTGGTTGATCTGTCCCTCTTATTTTGATCTCAGGAGTGGCACAAGTCGTAGATCTCTCCATTGGTGGTCCAAATGTTCAAGGATCTGGGTCTCGCGGGATTATTCATCGGAGAGATAATGCTTTGCCTATCGATTTGAGACTTGTCAGGAATTCTCTTCGTTCTTGGCGACAAGACGAAGTCAACAATCAACTTAATCTATTCAATTCGGACGAGTCCTGTAGCCATTTTCGTCTATCCCTTGCTTCAGTATATTTCTAACTTCTCCATCTGTTGATATTATAGTTTTATATCTTGCTTTCCTAAATAAGAATCTTTTTTTTTTTTTTGCAAACTGCCCTATGGGGGAAACTGTTGCAAGATTCTGTGAGCATGGCGATCCTGAGATGAAGGCTCGAGTCTCCAAGTTAGAAGAAGAAAATAAGAAGCTTCTGGAGAGCCTTTCAACTAAGGATGCTGAAATGACTAAGCTGACTGAAGAAAAAGAGTTTATCACTGCTGAGTTAGGGAAGTCACAGGGAGCACATGGTGCATTGAAAATTGATTATGAGAGTTTGCAAGCTTCCCTTTCTTTATCTGAGCAAACTGTTACTGCTTTAAGATTGGATTTGGATCATTGCAAAAATGAGAGAGATTCTGTCGTTGGTGAAAAAGAGAGGCTTTCTGAAAGAGTATCTGCGCTAGATCGATAGATATCTGCTGAAAGAGAGATGAAGAAAGTCTTGAGAGCAAAACTTAAAACTGCTGAAGAGTCAGTGTGTAAACTGAAGGAAGATAACAATCTCCTGTCTGAATAATCGAAAGCCAAAGATAATCTCCTCTCCCAAGCTCGGAGTGACGTTCTCCTTGCACAACAATCAACTGAGAGTATGAAGGGTGAAATGTCATCGATGCTATCGGATCTGAATAAGAGTTGGAAAAGATCCATGGAGTTGGAAGCGAAGCTTGCCACAGCAGAAAAAAGAGAATTATCTGATGATGAAATCCGTAAAGTATCATCAGAAGTTTACTCAATTTTGGGCAGCATTCATTCTGTGGATCCTTCAGTAAATTTTCACCGGACTTCCTACGATAAAGCAGTGGAGCTTTATTTTGAGGTATGTCAAGGAGGTGAAGAAGGAAACAAAGATCTTGTTGCTAAAGGAGTGCGACTCGAGGGTCCCGCTATTGAAGAGGTGGGACTCAACATCTCTTGTTTGGAGGAAACTCTTTCTACTGCCATATCGGAGAAGGATGCTTCCGATAAAATGATTCCTCCATCAACCATATCGGATCTGGAAAAAGTTCCAGAGCTTGAGATAGTCACATCGGGTCCGGATCTGATATCTAAAGTTGTCACACCGGACCCAAAACAGATTAGTGAAGAGAAGGAGTGTGTACCTCCTAGTGAAGCTCTTCCAGCTGTTATCGAGATTGAAGATGACACCACAGCTGGTATATGTGAGTTCAAATTTTCCTTCTTTCTGATATTTTAGATTGTTTGGCTCTTCTCTTATCCTTCCTTTATTTGATTGAAGCCACTTCTGTCATTCCAAGCCGGGAAGATTCTTCGGAAACTATTAAGGCTACTCCTGTTGAGGTAAGCGGAAAAGAAGCTTCGGGGACTGATCAAGGGAACACATCTTCCGATGTGCGTAGGAGGGAAGGTTAGCTAAATTTCTTTAGTCTCAGTTTACTCACCTTTAATTATCCCTCTCTTCTTCTTCCTTTTGTTAGATCGGCCCAAAGTAAGGCGGCTCCGAAGTGGAATCGAAGAATTAAAAGCCGTTCAAGAGAAGATTTTGAGTGATCGAGCGAAGAAATCTGAAGAAGCCCTTGAAGCGAGGCGACGTGCAGAAGCCCGTCGGAGGAATGCAGCTTGATCAAAAAACTGGGATTTTGTCTAAAGGAATAATTTGTAATCCTTTTTGTATTTCTTCATTCTGTTGTCAAAACTTTATCTGAATTGTAAAGCTGATTCCAAGTGTACCTTTCATGAGAACATCCTGACTATTTTTCTGTCTCTTTTTTCTTTTTGAAAATGAATGAGTTTGCCATTCGATTCGCTCTTAATGTTTGCTAAAGAATGATTCTTCCGACATCGATCCGTTTCTGATAACTCATACCGGGTCAGGTGACATTTTTGATGTCTTTCAATTACAAAAGCACTATGTTGGGTCGATGATGTTTACTGCTTCGATGCACACATCGGATCGCATCCTTTTTTGGACCTTCTTCCTTGAGAAAATAGGTGAGTATCGTGAAATGATAGATTCTTAGCTCTTGCTCCAACCCAATTCAAATATCTCTTGGAAACAGGAGCTGTAATTCCCTTTTATTGAGCCTTGAATTCTGAAGCATTTTCAAAGCAATTTTAATGAAACATTCCCGTCAAGAAGTTAAAAGATATTCTTGTTGGCTTGAAACGAAGCGTCTAATGTCTCTTGGTATTTTGGGTGTATATTAATTGCTTCTGTAGAAATCACAGTATAAATCGGGGCGCTGATGATCCCTTTAAGGCATTTTCTCTTTCGCCATGGGTAATAACAGCTGCCCCTCCT
Organism: Dioscorea zingiberensis; assembly: GCA_026586065.1. NCBI lineage: Eukaryota > Viridiplantae > Streptophyta > Magnoliopsida > Dioscoreales > Dioscoreaceae > Dioscorea > Dioscorea zingiberensis. Next base: position 23,249,153 of record CM048823.1, read on the forward strand.
TTTATAAGTTCTTCCTTCGCTATAGCTCCCGTTACTTATGGATCCCTAGAGCTTTTTAGGGTCACATGAGGATGTTCTTCGAGGAGGGACTTGTTAGATTGCGGGGGTCGAGTGGAAACTTCTGGTCAATGATGTTATCCATGTCGACGGAGCTTGGGGAATTCCGCTTTACCGAGAGCTGGACGGACTTAGCGAAGGACCACCAATTGGAAGAAGGGGAGCTACTTGTTTTTGTTCTTCGAGAAGACATGTGCTTTGAAGTTCACGTTCTCGGGAACAATAGATGCCAGAAGGTGTCGACGCTTGTAGCTGCTCCAGCACAAGCTCCTGATGGTGTTTCCGAATTCGATTCTTCTGCTTCTTTTGACTCTTCTTAATTATGATATTTCCATTGTACTTTTATGTTTTCAATTAGTGAACATCTTTTTTCTGTCGATATGTCTCTTTCTAGTTGTCTCACTTTTGAAGTATTTAAGCATTCTCGTGTTGAATGAGCTTTTCTTCTTCTTTCGCTTCCAAAGTGATAAGTTGTCATATTGTTGTAGAAATGTAGCGCTTGGTCTTGTTTGTATGAAGTTGATACGGTTTGTCAATGTGATGAGCTTGTGTGATGACTCTAAAGGCGATTGATTGATGCGATTGGTCGACTGGTACGGTTGCTTCCCTTAAGATCTGGAATGGTTTGTCCTCATTGTAGTTTGGCATGGTTTACAGTGATGAAAGGCTGATATAAAGCATCTTCTTTTTGGGACCGTCATGGTCCGTTGAGCCTGGTATGGGTATGGGCGTTGGACCGGTATGGTACGTTGAGCCCGGTATGGGCGTTGGGACTGGTACGGTCCGTTGAGCCCGGTATGGGTGTTAGGACCGGTATGGTCCTTTGAGCTCGGTATGGGCGTTGGGACCGGTATGGGCCGTTGAGGCCGGTATGGGCGTTGGGATCAGTATGGTCCATTGAGCCCGGTATGGGCATTGGGACTGGTATGGTCCATTGAGCCCGGTATGGGCATTGGACCGATATGATCCGTTGGAATCGATATGGTCTGACGAGACCGGTATGGTCTATCGAGGTCGACATGGTGTTTTGTCTCCAACACGGCTTTTGATGTTGATTTCTTTGTTGTTGAATAAACTTTTCATGAAACAGAATAGAAAAGAAAAAGGAATAAATACATGGAAGTAACTGATTTTATTGATAGTACCTCCGTAGATGTTCTAAATGGTATGGACGCTTGAGTCTGCGCCCATCCATTTTAGAGAGCTAGTATGTTCCGGGCCTTACAAATTCTTGCATGATATAGGGGCCTTCCCAATTAGTATTCAGTTTCCCTGTTCGACTCTTGTTGCCTTGAAAGATATTCTCTCTCAGCACAAGATCTCCAACCTGAAAGGTTACCTCCTTCACCTTGGTATTATAGTATCTCTTGACTTTCTGCCGGTATGCTGCTACTCGAACATTAACACAATCCCTCTTCTCTTTAAGGAGATCCAGCTCGGCCCGAAGCTGCTTTTCATTTGTCACTGGATCGAAGGACTGCGTTCTTGGTGTAGGTAAAGTTATTTCAGCTGGGAGCACAACTTCGACCCCAAACGCTAATTCGAATGGAGTTTCACTAGTAGGGGTTCGAGCAGTTGTCCGATATGCCCATAGAGTATTCGGAACTTCCTCTACCCAGTTCGACCCATTTCTGAGAACTCTTGTCTTCAGACCATGAAGGAGAGTCCTATTGGTTACTTCCACTTGTCCATTCTCCTGTGGATGAGTAACAGAAGTTAGCCTTGATTCAATACAAAGATCTGTGCAAAACTTCTTGAAGGCTAGATTGTCGAACTGGCGACCATTGTCCGTGATGAAAGCAACGGGCAAGCCGAAACGGCAAACAATGGACTTCTATAAAAAGCTCTGGCAAGCTTTTGCTGTGATCGACGCTAGTGGCTCCGCCTCTACCCACTTAGTAAAGTAGTCGATCGCCACAATTAAGAACTTTATCTGTCGGACAGCTACAGGAAACGACCGGAGTATATCTACTCCCCATAAAGCAAAAGGCCTTGTACTTACAACTGCGGTGAGTGGCACCGGAGGACGCAGTTGAATATTAGAATGGCGTTGACAAGCATCACATTTCTTGGCAAAATCAATAGCATCTTTATTCAAGGTTGGCCAGTAATACCCTTGCCTCAGGATTTTGTGACTCAATGCTCTACCTCCCAAATGATCTCCCGCAATTTCTTCATGGACCTCCCGAAGGACATACTCCGCCTCCGACAGCCGGAGACATTTTAAGAGAGGAAGGGTGAATGATCTTTTATAGAGCTGCCCATCTACCACACTTTATCGTGAAGCTCTGATGGTGATTCTTTGAGCTTCCCTGGGGTCTTGTGGGAGAGATCCATCTTTCAAATAACTCAGGATCGGATCGATCCAATATGGCTCCTGATCGATATCCATGAGTTCTTCAGATGGTCGACAATCAATTGTCCTGGTTGCAAGGTACTGAATACTCACTAGTTGCTCAATACTGGCATTTGTTGAGGCCAACTTAGATAGGAGATCTGCCTGCTGATTCTCCGCTCTAGGAATTTTAGAAATGTAGAATTCTTCAAAGCTTGTGGTGAACTTCAGTAACAGAGATTTATATTTCACCATGTAGTCTTCCCTTGCCTCAAATTCTTCGCTCAGATGGCCCACATCCAACTGAGAATCAGTGTTAGCTTGCAGATTTCGTACTCCAAGACAGCGAGCTAACTGTAGCCCAGCTATCATAGCTTCATACTCAGACTCATTATTGGTTGCTTTAAACCAGAACTTCAGAACAGTAGAAGTGTTCCATCCAGATGGTGACTGTAGGATCAGTCCTCCCCCGAAACTATCTCCTGTAGAAGATCCATCTGTGTGCAGAATCCATTGGGATGAAGAGTCGTTCTTTGTTTCAGATAATTTGATGTTTGAAGGATCATCATCAGTGGTGGTTGTAAGCTCCGCAAGTACTTGTGCCTTTATAGAAGTACGTGACTCATAACTGATATCTCTGCAAGTTCAAGTACCCATCTGGCGAGGCGCCCCGATATGTTTGGTCGATGTAAGATTTGCTTTAGTGGCTGATCAGTCAACACCCTTATCCGATGTGACTGGAAATAAGGGCGGAGCCGTCGAGCAGAAACCACTAAAGCGTAGGCCAACTTCTCAAGGGAAAGATATCGATGAGGACCTTGCTTGTGTAATACACTAGTTTTTGTAAATTATCCTAAATCTTTACCAATACTGAGCTGACAACGGCATCGGTTACAGATAAGTAAACATAAAGCTCTTATCCCTGTTGAGGCTTTGCCAATAAAGCTGGTGACTGCAAATACTCCTTCAACTGTATGAATGCTTTCTCGCATTCTTCATTCCATTCAACTTTGGGGGCTTTTCTCACAATGCTCGGAAGAAAGGAAGATTCTTCTATCTTGACTTCGAAATAAACCTCCCCAAGGCTGCAAGTAGACCATTATGTCTCTGTATCTCCTTGATTGTTCTTGGGGATCTCATTTCTAGGACTCCTCGTATCTTCTCCGGATTTGCTTCAATCCCCTGATGTGTGAGCATGAATCCCAGAAATTTTCCAGATCGGACTCCGAACGTACATTTATTGGGATTGAGGCTCATCGCGTGTGCCCGAAGTGCAGCAAAAGTTTCTTGCAGATTGGCAATATGTCGTTCAGCCTTATCACTTATCACCAAGATATCATCAACATATGCTTCCACATTTCTCCCGATCTGGTCTTTAAAGACTTTATTCACCAATCTTTGAAAAGTGGCACCAGCATTCTTTAGGCCAAATGGCATGACCTTATAACAATATGTTCCTCTCCCTATGATGAAAGAAGTTTTCTCCACATCGGCCTGTGCCATTCTGATCTGATTATACCCAGAATATGCATCGAGGAAAGTTAGCATTTCTTACCCTGATGTAGAATCTACTAAGTTATCGATTAGAGGTAGGGGGTAGCAATCCTTAGGGCAAGCTTTATTCAGATCAGTAAAGTTCACACACATTCTCCACTTTCCTGTGGATTTTTTCCCCAATACAACATTAGACAACCACTCAGGGTAATATACCTCACAAATGAAGTCCGCCTTCAGAAGTTTGTCCACTTCTTCTTGAGCAGCCTGAAGACGATTAGGAGTGAAACTTCGCCGCTTCTGTATGACTGGTTTATGCCCCGGATCGACATTGAGTCGATGCTCTATAACCTCCCGTGGAACTCCTGGCATCTCTTCAACTGTCCAAGCAAAAATGTCGGAGTTGCTCCTCAAGAGACTTCTTGCTGGTCCGATGGGAGGTTTGCTCTTATTTGGATAGTGCGCTTCGGTTGTTCCTCCTTCAGAGGTATAGCCTTTAACTCCTCAACCGGAGTAGGGCGACGCTTCTCCCTCTCATCATCTTCTTGCTGTATATCTTCTACAGTAAGTTCTTCCCCAGATCGGCTACTCCCCTCAGCATGTCCCTTGAGCATGGTGGCATATCATTGGCGAGAAGCCAGTTAGTTGCCCTTCACTTCACCGCAACCATTGGATGTAGGAAATTTGACTACCATATGATAGGTTGAGGGCACAACTTTCAACTGATTGATCGATGACCTCCCAATGATAACATTGTAGCTCGAAGGGCATCGGATAATCAGAAAGTTAATGACATCAGTGGTAGTTCTCGGGGGAGTGCCAAGAATCAAAGGTAGAGAAATCATACCGTCGGGTTGTAGTGGGCCACCATTGAACCCGATGAGAGGGGACTTTATCAGCTTCAGATTCTCAACTGGAAGTTTCATTGTGTCAAATGCAGAAGAGAATATAATATCTTCCGAACTCCCGCTATCAATAAGAACTCGCTCTATAGTGAAGATCCCGATCTGGGCAGTGATCACTAGAGCGTCATCATGGGGGTGGTGAACACCCTTCAAATCTTCATCTAAAAAACAAATTTGTGTGGGGGTGCGGGGCCTCTTCAAGGATGTGACATTTTGGACGGACCCCAGCGCCCTCACATAATTTTCCTTGACTTCGAACTCTCACCCCCGCACCCCGGTCCTCGGGCCATAATAGTCACATGTGTGTCACTTGGGATAATGTGCTGTGGAGGTGGGATATGCTCAGTTTCTGGTTCCTGCTCCTTTTGTAGAAACTGATCCATTTTGCCCTAACTGATTAGACCTTCGATGGCATTCTTCAATTGGATACAGTCTTCTGTTAAGTGCCCCTTGTCTTGATGAAATTTGCAGAGCTTTTTGTTCTTCTTTTTCCTTAGGTTATCCTTCATGGGTTGTGGGGCTTCAATATCTTCTGGTACTGAATCTGGGACAGGATGTCCTCCAGTGAGGTGTTGAGGATGGAGTAATTGTGGTACTTCTTTGCCCTCTCAGGATCATATCCCCGGTGTTGTGGGGTCACCTTTCATCAAACCGATCTGCCCGGTTTGAATTACGACCTCTTTCTTTCCGAGGTTTATTACCTCTCGGAGCTCCTTCTCTCCATTCTCGATATGGCTGCGGGTGGTGATTCTTCTTTCTGATTTCCTCCAACTGCAAGAGGTCACTCTCTTGCCATTTGGCCTTCATCTCCTTCGAAGCTATGTACTTCGCAACTGTGGCCTTGAAATCCGAGAGACCTGCCGGAGGCTCTCGAGTCAAGGAATCTTTAAAGGGCCCATCCTTCAACCCTTTGACAGCTATTCCCACACTTATTGCAGAGTTTATATCCACCATGCCATTGATCTCCTTATTGAAGTGGCTTATGTATCCGCGTAGACTCTCCTCCGGTCTCTGCCTGAATCCCAATAACATCATGGGATTCTTCTTCAGCCTTCTGTTGCTGGCAAAATTGCAAAGAAAAAGGTCAGAGAGTTGCTGAAAGCTGTGTATGGTTCCCGGGGGAATCCCCCTAAACCAATCATGGGCGTCTCCAATGAGTGTATGAGGGAAAGCTCGACACATGGAGGCCTCAGTGGTTCGATTGAAAATCATCTCATCACGATAACTTTCCAGATGTTCCTAGGGATCAGATGTCCCGTCGTAAGAACGAACATTAGGGGGTCTGAAATGTTTGGGGAAGGGGGCCTCCCAAATTGCCCTTATAAAGGGAGAAGTGACATACGGGACAAGCTGTTGAACTCTTTCCCTTTTTGGTCATATATCACCATGGGGAAGAATAACTGCGATATGGTGAGTCATGCCATGGAGACCGGGACCATGAGGGGAGTAACACTGGTCCGATGAATGATATCGCCCCTGGGACTGATGTGTCGGTGATCAGGTCTTGCGCCTCCGATCTATCGGCAGATCTGGAGAACAAGAGATCCCCCTCTTTCTCCACTCTCTAATCTCGTCCTCTCGAACGTGGCGATCCCGATGGTGATGCGCTGAATCAGAGCTTCAAGTGGAAGACTCCCTGCTCTGGTGTCTCACAGGAGAGCGTGCTCGGTGTCTACGGGAGTGAGTTATCTTCTTTTCCCCACCTTCCTTGAGAGGTTGCGCCTCGTGAAGAATAGTGGTCTGGGAAACACGCTGCTGACGCGCTTCCTGAAGAGCTTGTTTCAGCTCTTCAATCTCCTGCGCCATCCTTTTGACGCGATCAGCATCACTCTGAACTCAAACGTTCGTTGGAGGGACCTCAGCTCCAGGAGGTGTTGCACCTTCCACTGAAGGTATTGCTGAAATTCCTTTTCCTCCCTCCTGTGTTTGGAATCTCTTCGATTTCCTCTGAGTAGCAGTCATGAGTTTTTTGCTCACTGTCCCCATAGACGGCGCCAAATTGTATTTACGTGGAAAAACCCCTAATCGGCGGGGCAAAAACCATGAGAGAGAAAGATCTCTCTATGAATCATCAAAGGTACAAGAGATCTTACAAGAACTCCACAAATGGAAAGCAGGAGAAAGAGAGAGTAGATCCTGTATCCAAATGGGCAGAGCTTCGCTTCTTGGATTTCAGATTGTCTGAATGAACTGTGATCCTTGCCTTTTATAGGCATGGGTTGCGTGCTGAGCACGCTCCTCAATTTAGTCACGTGTTTGCCAGTTGTCAATCCAGCTAAGCGCCAGCTAGAAGCCAGCTAAGTGTCTGAGCTGTCTCCAGCTGTAAGTCCTCTAGAAGGCCAAGCTGTCTGCAGCTGTACTTCTTCTAGAAGGCTAGGGACCGATATGAATAGCTATCAGTTCAGTTATACCTTTTCTGGTTGACACGTGTTGGTTTGGTGAAGTTCTTCCCGATCCCGATGAGTTTCGCAACGGTTTCGATATTTCGGTTCTGCATATCGGATCGACAAGTCACTCCATAGCGCGTCAATCTGATTGGATAAGCAGTCCATATTGGAATGGTCCACTGTGATAATAGTTGAGGATTCTGCTTTGTTACTTTGACATGTGTCTTGCTTGAATGAATGCCACGTGTTCCACTACTTTCATCCCTATCATTATATATATAATATATGATTTATATATGGAAAAGGGCATCTCTGCCAAAGACTTAGACCATGCACGTGAGGCTAGTTGATGGAGATGGACAGCGGAGATTAGAGATGGCTTTATTATAAATAGGATCTGACGGTTGGGAAATGTTCTAAAAGGGAGGGTTTGGACTGTCGTTCCTGGCCACGCGCCAGAGATGGAGAACGCGGGCGCACCGATGAGTTGAGATTATCTCCGCGTTGTATGCATAAGGATAGGGATGGGACTGAGATGAGAACATGCATGCGTGAGTTCATGTCAACATCTTGTTGATGGCTTGGATAGCATGTGTTGAGGAATTGGTAATGTTAGTTTGATCATTGAACAGTTGAGTTACTTATTTATTTTGGTTTAGATTCAGTAATGGGAGTATGTAATTGATATAGTTTTGGTTTTGCATGTGTTCAGTTATTTCGTTAGCTTATTTTAGTATCTTGTGGACAGGGAGTGTATCAAGTAACTTGTGATTAGGTTTAAAGGCATGTTGATGGGTTTCATTGGATTATATGTATATACCTGGATGAAAGCATTGTTAGAGTAGATGATGCTATGCTGTACATGATTGTGGTTGTCCTCTGTGACTAGAGTGTAGATGAGTATAAGTGGGTTTATTTTACAATGAGGTTTGTGAGAATGAGACTTTGAATTGTTGCTGAGTTCAGGAAGAAGGTTTGGTTAGCATGAAATTTTTAATAAATCCAAACATGCCTGGTGGGGTTCAGTTCTTATACGGGATTAATGAATATGTGTTCTGGTGGATGGAGAGTGGGGGTTTACTTGGTTTGTTTCCAAGGGACTTTCAATAAAAATTAGATGATAAGTTGTTAGTCTAAGGAGATATGATTAGAATTAGCCGTTGTAAGGTGTTGATGATTTTATGTAGTTGCAAGTGCTTGGAAGTATAGGTTTGTGTGAAGTTATGGTAATTGTTGAAGGATTGGTAATATGCAATGGATTAAGTGGAGTTAGGTTAAATATAATGGATTAGTTAAGATAGGTTAATCACGATGAGGTTGGTTAGGGCCTGCAGACTGGCTGTCCCTTCGAGGGACAGCTGGGCAGCCTGTAATTTTCCAACCGAGGCGTATAATGTACCTTTGGAAAGATGGGGAAGAGATCTTTCCAACGAGCATTAAATCAACTCGATTGCGTTCCTGGATCAAAAGTTGTGAGCTGTTCTTTGGGACTGCGCAACGGATTCAGGAATTCTACATTAATAATATTAATAATAATAATAATAATAATAATATTATTATTATTATTATTATTATTATTATTATTATAAATAGACCATTTTTTTGTGATGGTACTAAGTCGTAGTTATCGTTGCTAGATATTGACGTAGAGCGCTGAGCCACGTTAGGAGGAACACAGATCAGTCGGTTGATTTACAAGTTGAGGTAAGTGCCTTTGCCTAGCTCCCACTCAGTAATTGGTTTCTTAACCTTGTTGTTACCTGGTTTGGTATGTTTTTCGATGATTTCGTGCTTTTGCATGTTGTTATGATGCCTTGGATCTCTGTTGTTGATTCCTTTCATATACTGGGTTTGTTGCTTCCATATCTGTTGATTGGATGTTTGTATCGGTTATTGTTGAATACTCACTAAGCATGCCCACCGTGGACCGGGACAATACTGTGGAGACTTGTGGTGCTTATGTTTAGGTTGGGTCAGTATGCGTCAGTGGAGTGAGCTGTCTCATTGAGCATAGCCACTCGTCCTCCGGTACTTGACCAGTGAGATAAGCGGCACTTGTGCTGACCGTGGAGGTGTGTGATGGTTTAGATTTCGGGCCCCATTTGATTGGCTTATTGTGCTGACTGTTTTTTATATGTCTTTTTTGACTTATCTGTTATTGTCTGGTTGGATTCATTGTGATACCTGCAGGGTACTTACTGAGCTTTCCTTTCAAAAGCTAGGCAAGGGAATGAGATAGCTTGACGAGGTTGGAGGACCTCATGTTTTTACTTGATGGGTGAGATTGTACTTTGATAGGACTATTTAGGGCCTAATTTTGTATAGACCATTGTAGGGTACTTTTAACCATGGCTTTATTATTTATTCCGCTATAAGAACTCTAATTATTGAAGTTAGTGGATTAATTTTATTGCATGTTTTATGATTCACCTAGGCCTTGTATCCGAGTGAGGTGTGCTTCCGCTTGGATACGGCCGGTCTGTGCACGTGTCCGAGGCCTTGAGATCAGATCGGGGAGTGACATTTATATTTCTTTTTTTATTTTTGCTATATGAACAAATGCTCCCTTCATACTTCTCTCTCAAAATTTATTTGACAGAGAGAAGTATTAACATTTAAATTCTTTTATCCCTATGGCCGAGGCGTATGGGAGACTTAAGGTCTTTTTTTTTTTTTTTGCTTTTGAAACATAGACGTTAATGCGTTTTCCTCAGGAAGCACATTTAATTGTACTTGAATGGTCTACCTCTACAAGAAGCCAGATATTTTGTCATAGAAAAATATTTTTATATTACACATAGCATTGGTTTTTTGAAGGTGAAAATGCAATTTTGGTCCCTATAGTATGGTATATTGTTTATTTTGGTCCCTATACAATAAAAGTGTTTAATATTGTCCATGTACTTTGGGAGTTTTGGAAATTAAAATTCCTAGGACTGATGTGGCTGCTACCTGGCATACAGTCTAAATAGAGATATATTTTATTTTGACGTGGCACAAAAACCAAACTTTTACTATATTAATCAATTAATGCTGACATGTCGGTTGATGTGGCATGCATGTTGACATGGCATGCCACGTTGCGAAAAATAATTTAAATTCAACAAAAATTGGAAAAAATCTGGAGATACAAACAACAACAATTTTGTATGTGCAGATTCATTTTCTTGGATTTCTCGAGGTTTATTGTTGTGATTAAGATACAAAATCATGTGTAAAAAGATAGTGCCAAGTGGCCAGATTTTTACATATTTTTTAGATTTTTTTATTTTTATTTTTGCCACATGGCATGCCACGTCAGCATGATGACGTACTATCTTAGCTGGCATGCCACGTCAGTGCCAAACAATAAATATATTGAAAGTTCAGGTAACATGCCACGTAAGTTGTCACATCATAATATAAAATATATGTACTCAACCCGTATGCCAGTTAGCAGCCATGTCAGCCTTAAGGACCGTAATTGCAAAAACTCCTATAATATAGTGACCATATTGAACATTTTTATAGTATAGGGACCAAAATGAACAATATTCCAGAGTATAGGGATCAAAAATAGCTTTTTGCCTTTTTTAAATTAGCGTTAACGAGTTGGTATGCGCCTATTTGGTAGACAATCTCCATGACATATTGATCTATCTAGTTTGAATTTTTTTTCATTTTTTAATTTTTATTTTTTGCCACCCGGTGTGTTTTTGGGTGATGATAGGTGTACTCAGGACCAGAACCATCTCTTTCTTCGTAAACATCTGGAATCAAGCCAACTTGTTGTAGCTTGTGATATCCTGTTTAATAGACTTCAAGATTTTGCTGTACTCCTATCTTTTTCTTGTCATGAGAGTTCTGTTCCTCTAGACAAAGTTGAATATTTTTTTATTTGATATTTCATTTCGCAATGCCATCTTTAATTTGAGGGAAAGGATGATCGATTGCTTCAAATATGAACACTAAAGAGTATGGTGTGGATTGTGTTGAAGTCCTTTATGTGGCACGATAAACCCACACTATCTTAGGGAGTCTGTCATGTCAATTTTTTATTTTTTTTTTGGATATATCTTTCTTTGGATTTGGATATTAAGGGTAACATCTTCATTTATGAGACATAGATGGTGGTTTTTGGCATATTTAATGCAATTTATGACCACGGTTGGCGAATAGTATCCCATGCACTCAATCTTAAGTCATATCTTGGGTTGAAATTGATATGCATCAAATATTCTGGGGTTTACATCATATATGATTTCTTTTGCTTTTCATATGAAAGAAATTGCAGTAGATATAATATATTATTTATAAGGGTGAATACTAAGGCTAACCGATTCAGCTGATGGCCGTTTGATTTATCCCTTGGAAGATTATCATATTTCAAATATTTTCATAAATCGTTGATTGGGCCCCTGTCTTCCTCGGCATCTTGAGGATGAGGATTTCCATTTTATCCCTAATACTTTCATATTTGAAATTATTGAGGAGCGTACTTAGCAGTCTTCTATATCTTTTGCTCATTTAAATTTCTTCATAGTCCGAATTTGCCAGCTTTTCGCTCCAAAGAATTAGCTTCTTCGTTTTCTTATCTTAAAAGTCTCCTCAATTGCACTTGGGGGATTTTATTCATCAGTTATTTGACCTTCTTATAGTACATAAGAAGTTCATGTTTGTATATTTTGAAATCTCCTTCAATTTGTTTAATAATGAGTTGTGAGTCTTGATCCAAATATGTGTTTCTTCTTGACCTCATCAATGAGGGATACAACTGAAGAACCTTATTAGGCTTACTAGCATGCCCGACCGGATCCGGGACCTCGAAAGCATCGCGATCAGACTGGCCGTATTAAAGAAGAGATAAACTCAACTCTAATACAAGGCCTAATAATGTGATAAGAAGATAACAATCCATAAATAAACACAAACTCAAGTTCATAAGAACATAGAGTCATTAGGGTCCATAGACCCTATAGAAGTCTGGTCCCTATACGGGTCCTACAAATAACAAAGTTCATAAAAATAAAGATAACTGAGACTCCTATAAACCTTGGTCTCCCGGAGTCCCTCTCCTCAAGCTTCTTCCCCCTCTAAACCTCGGAATCTGTAAAAGGAGGAAAAGAGAAAACACGTGAGCTTTCGAAGGGAAAGCTCAGTAAGTACCCCTGCAGGTCACAGTGTCATCAAAAGAAAAATGACAGTCAACAGGATCATAGAATCAACAACAAAGTCCTAGGAGTCTACCACAAACAAGTCAAAGGTACGACCCCTGCTACAAAAGCCCTCGGGCTCTGTAGTGAGTTCTAAGAGAACTCAGAGTTTACTCCCGGCCAGTATGTCCAGCTTTTTGGATATAATTACGACCTAGATGGTCGTTTGACTCTCCAGTCAAAAGATCGGTAGAACTACCTCTTCTTCGTGTTAACACGGTCAGTGTACCATGCCCACTGACAGGTGAGACCTCCAGAGATTTGTTTCTCCGGTAGGGCTGTCAGGAAAGTCAGGGGGTCCTATCCCTGAACGTTCCCAAAATTGGAGCTTCCCTAGCTCCACTGAGTCCGGGCAGTAGAACATAGCAAATAGGGACACCAACGTCCCGTAAACAAGCATACATGCTTAACAGGATTCAAGAACAGATAAGAACAGCATGTATGGCAACAACAGTGCATGTATTAAGAATACATAGCAAGTCCAAGAAATCCTGTTATCGGGTGAAAACTAGGCAAGTGAACTTACAAGAACAGACATAACAAAAGTCAAGAACACTCCGTAGATTGGGGTAGTAGGCAAAAGTACTTACCTCTGGTTGGTACTAGATGTCCTTCTAGCTTCCTCTAGGGTGCCAACAACTCCCCGAGAGTATCTGGCATGCAGAGGTCCTATTAGAAACAGTATTCCCATAATATTTCTATATCCTTAGGTGTACATGCATGCCTTACATTCTTATTGGGCTTAGGCCCACTAACGGGTCCTAAGGACCATCTCTCGGGTTACCGGCCCTTATCCCCGTTTCAGTGTCCCTTAGTTGACTTTTAGACCTACTTTGGTCAAATCTAGTCAACTCTAGCCTATTTGTCAAGTCTGACTTTGTTAAGTCACTTTAGTTGATTTGAGCCTCGTTAAGATTGATCTTAGCCCCCTCTTACCCTAGAAGGGCATTTTGGTCATTTGATAACTCTCTTTGAACTTATTCAGCCTCCTTGCTAAACAATTCTTATCGCTCAACTAACTATCCACGTTTAAGAAATTAATTATCTAATTTCTATTTGTTTCATTTCAACATTCCATAATAATTATTAATTATTATGTCACACAACCAAAGTTTGGCAATTTAACGAATATAACAATGCTCGTCCAAATTAACAATAAATAAATTTGTCACCTTTTTAGTTTCACCAAAAGAATATTTGTGACATGTACATAGTTCTCAAATAACTATTTTAACTAATTAATTATTGTTGTCACAATAATCAACTAATTTTTTTCCTAGCTCAAGGCTAATAATTCAATAATATTATTAACTCGTCATACTAGGTTAATAATATTATAAATCCTTTATATTTTTTTTTTTATTTGTCACTAACCCATGGTTCCCCATTTTAATCCCATGTCCAGTCAACTATTATTTATAATAAAATCAACTAATGCTTTGAATTAAAGAGAGAAGAAATTAATTAGCTAATATTCTAATCAAAGAAAATAACAATTTATTTAATTGTCACACCCTATGGTCACACGTTTAATTAAAACGTTATTATTTTATTTTTTATTTTATTTTATCTTTATCCTCTTCTTCTTCTACGTTTCTCTCTTCTCTCTCTTTCGCGACCGGGCCAGAAAGACCCGGCCTTCCTCTCCCGGCGACCTGCGGCACCTACACGCGTGCTCGATGGCCCGCCGCAAAGGGTCTCACGACTACGGTCGGCACTTCCGGGGCTCCGTCGGCCGCTTCCTCTCGGTGCAAAACATGAAGCCCTCTCGGCCGCTATCTAGCAGCTCGGCGACGAGCTTCTTCTAACGTTATGCATGGATGGAAACAGTACTACGTCGAGGAGAAAGAGGTGCAGACACTCACCGGAAAATTTGAGACGACGATCGCGTGTCTCGGTGGAAGCTCCTCGCCACCGCTTCCAATCTTCTCCGTGAAGCTCTCGGAAAAAAATTCCGCTCTGGTGGCACCTCCTCCTTCGCCGGCTCGAAGGTGGCGGTGCGATGCTCGCGAGCTCCCTTGGCGCCTATAACCGCGGTGCTGTCCCCTTTTCAGTCGCCGGTGCCGGGAGCCTCCGCTGAAGACCTTCACTCTCACTTTTTCCTTTGTGTGTTGTAGCACTGTGCAGGGCCTCCAGTATTTATAGACCGGGGAGACGAGCCGTCGGGTCCGTTCGCAAGTTATCACCGCCGACGCGACCGTCTTCCCGCTGTAACGGGAAGGGCGGCAACGCCATGTGATGGCGAAGTCGGTGAGAGGCTGGCGTTTCTCGGCCCGCCTCGCGTGATCATCTTTCCCGGACGGACGGCGAGGATCCGTGGATTCGACTTTGACGCGGCTCGATTTAGTTCGAGTCTCGTGTATACCACTCTCCCGATCAACGGCCACGATTAGATTGGTGTTTACGGTGGGATTCATTTCCATGCTCCGAAGCTTAGCGAGATCTCGATGAAGGATCGAGATCATCTTGCGTTCAGCGTGGCCCAGCATTGACACCTCCGCTCTCGAGATTGAACCATCTCAATCGATGATTCCTTCAGGACACGCACGTGGCTTCACCGCGTAGCCTCTCCTTCTCATCTCGCGATCTGCTCCCGTAGAGATCAGGCGATCTCAACCACTCAACTATCACTTATTAGAACAATTTTCCTTGAAGTCCCTGAATTTACTTTATTTTCAACTAAGTCCCTATGCTGTAAGAGGGAAGAACTTCTTTAAGGTCCTCCAAACTCTCTAATTTACAATTCAGTCCTTCTGTCTCCCATAAACCCTTAGTTAGGGTTTTAAATCCCTTTTTTTTTCCTCATATAGTTCCCATTTAATTTAAATAAATTATTTAATCCCTCGTTAACACTTATCGGGGGAAATAAATAACTTAAATATTTTCCTCAAGGAAATAACTAAATATTTATTTCCAGAAATTCATGGATTTTACAATCCTCCCCCCTTACAAAAATTTCGTCCTCGAAATTTCCACGCCGTTTATACTTCATACAAACAACTCTGGGTAACGCTGCCTCATATCCTCCTCACGTTCCCAGGTAGCTTCCCGCTCGGTGTGGTTACTCCACTTCACCTTAATAAAAGGAATGGTTCTATTCCTTAACTGCTTGTCCTCTCGGTCCAAAATAGCTACTGGGCGTTCCTCGTAGGACATATCCTCTTGGACTTCCACCGGAACCTGAGGAATCACCCTGGTGGGATCACGAATGCACTTCTTCAACATTGAAATGTGGAAGACATCGTGAACCTGAGCTAGATCCTGGGGTAAGGCCAACCTATATGCCACCACTCCTATGCGTTCCAATATCTCAAAAGGTCCAATATATCGTGGGGCAAGTTTTCCACGTCGTCCAAACCTTACGACCCCTTTCATTGGAGACACCTTTAGGAATACCAGATCCCCCACTTGATACTCTTGATTGGATCTTTTTGGTCGCATATAGCTCTTTTGTCTACTCAGGCACTGGAGTCGTTCCCTGATCACCTTGACATGTTCCTCCGTTTGTCTTACAAAATCAGGTTGCTTAATTGTCGCCTCAGCTACCAGTTTCCTTTCTCCCACGTCTTCCCAACAAATGGGAGTTCGGCACTTCCTCCCATAGAGTGCCTCATACGGTGCCATCTTAATGCTTGCCTGGTAACTGTTGTTATAGGCAAATTCTATCAAACTTAGGCGTTCATCCCAAGACCCTGTAAAGTCTATCGCACATGCCCTCAGCATGTCCTCTAGCACCTTGATGGTCCTTTCTGCATTGTCCATGATTACGTGGGTGAAAAGTCTTGATAACGCTAATCCTGTGCCCAAAGCGGTGTGCAAGCTTTCCCAGAATCTAGAGACAAACCGAGTGTCTCGATCAGAGGTGATCGTCACCGGTACTCCATGTAATCTGACAATCTGATCTATATATAACTGGGCCAACTTTTCCAAGGATGCTCCCGTCCTTAACGGAATAAAGTGGGCCGACTTTGTTAGTCGATCTACTATAACCCAGATCGATTCATGGCCTCTTTGAGTACGTGGCAACCCCGTTACAAAATCCATGTTAACGTGCTCCCATTTCCACTCCGGGATGGGTAAGGGTTGTAACATCCCTGCCGGCTTCTGGTGTTCCGCCTTTACCATCTGACAGGTGATGCATTTAGCCACGAACTCCGCAACATCTCGCTTTATCCCCTTCCACCAGAAATGGTCCTTCAACCCTCTATACATCTTGGTACCTCCGGGTGTATCGAGTAACCGAATAGTGAGCTTCCTCCGTAATCTCCTTCTTATCTCGTGGTCATTAGGTATACAAATCCTTTCATCAAATCTTAGAGTGCCATCTTCATGGACTCTGAACCGTGTTGGTTCTTCCTTGCCTATGTGTTCTTTGATCTCCTCCAATTCAAGATCTTGTCCTTGAACAACCCGAATTCTTTCTAACAACGAGGGTCGGATGTGTAAACTGGCCAATGTGACATCCATTGTAGGCAAAACAACCTCCAGATTGAGCCTTCTCATGTCCTCTAATAGCGGCCCCTGAGTCGTTAACATAGCGGCAACTCCATATCCAGACTTCCTACTCAGTGCATCTGCCACCACGTTCGCCTTGCCCGGGTGGTAATGGACACTGAGATCATAGTCCTTGATTAGCTCTAGCCATCGCCGCTGTCTCAGAATATGTACTTTAGGCTCTTATGATAGGTGTAAATTTCGCAAGGAACACCATAGAGGAAGTGTCGCCAAATCTTTAGGGCAAACACGATCGCTGCTAACTCAAGATCGTGTGTAGGGTAGTTCTCCTCGAAAGGTTTTAACTGTCATGATGCATAAGCAATCACGCGCCCATCTTGCATCAACACACATCCAAGGCCAGTCTTGCAAGCGTCGCTGTAGATCGTATACCCACGGTTGCTTTGTGGTAGCGCCAACACCGGTCGCGATATCAACCTTTGTTTGATTCACGGAAACTCTTTTCCACAGAGTCGGTCCAAATGAATTTGGTACCCTTCCCCGTCGCCTTAGGTTAACGCTGCGGCTATAACCGAGAAACCCTCAACGAAACACCGGTAATAACCAGCTAATCCTGTGAAACTCAGATTTCTGTACTGCTGTTGGTCTTTTCCATTCCACAACGGCTTCAATTTTCTTGGGATCTCATCAAACTCCAACTCCACTTACCACGTGGCCCAAGAAAGCTACACTTTCCAACCAAAAATCACACTTGGAGAACTTTGCGTAAAGCTGATGTTCCCTCAAGGTCTCTAGCACTATTCTTAAGTGCTCCTCATGGGTCTGGTGGCTTTTTGAGTAAACCAAGATGTCGTCGATGAACACCACTACAAACTGGTCCAGATATTGATGGAATACCCGGTTCATCATGTCCATAAAGACTGCCGGGGCATTGGTAAGCCCAAACGGCATTACCAGAAACTCGTAGTGCCCGTATCTAGTACGGAAAGCACTCTTCGGGATATCCGTCTCTTTGATCCTTACTTGGTGATACCCAGATCTCAAGTCGATCTTAGAAAAGACTTGAGCTCCCTGTAACTGATCCAGTAAGTCATCAATTCTTGGTAGAGGATATTTATTCTTTACAGTCACCTTATTTAACTCCCGATAATCAATGCACAACCTTAGCGACCCGTCTTTCTTCTTGACAAAAAGAACAGGTGCTCCCCAAGGTGACATGCTAGGTCTAATAAAACCTTTGTCCAACAATTCCTCTAGTTGGATCTTCAATTCCTTGAGCTCCGCAGGCGCCATCCGATAAGGAGCCTTAGACACAGGAGCTGTTCCTGGTACCAAATCAATAGAAAACTCCAATTCCCTTTCCGGGGGTAGTCCCGGTAACTCTTCTGGAAACACGTCAGGATACTCCCTTACTACGGCATTTCCGAGACTACAATCTCCTTATCCTTCTTCATCTCGAAATGTAAGCCAAGTAGCCTATACACGCCCCTAAGAAGCTTCCAACCTCGAGAGTGAGATCTCACAGTACTAAGGAGCAGTGTGGCTGCTTTAAAAGTAAATTCCTCTCCTTCCTCGCATCTTAAATACAACTCTCTTCCCACGCATAGCCTACCATCAAGCAGAAATCAAGAGAGCTACCCATCCCGAGGATCACATCGTAATCCTTCAGGTCCATTACATACAGGTTTGCAAGTAATTTCCGCCCCTCAATCACTACTTGACATGCCGGTACCATCCTCCTTACAATCATGGCAGCTCCTACGGGGGTGTCTACACACAAGTCCTGGGGTAGATCTATAGTAGGCAGAATATGCTTTCGTGCAAATCGTAAGTGTCTGAGAGGAGTGTGTGGCTCTGTGATCAAATAAAGTGCGTGCATAGAAAGAACTAACTGAAATGGTACTCGCCACGACATGGCTGATGCCCGAGCTTCCTCGGTTGTCAAATGGTAGACCCACCATGGGTCATTGGCCTCTGGCTGGCTGGGGGTTGGTTTGGTGTAGAAGGCATCCCCGAGGTCGCCTTCCCTTTCTTATCCCCACCTTGTGGTCTTGGTGGTGGTCCAACAGATTGTCGGGAAGCTTGTTGAGATCCCTGGGTTCCCCCTACCACGCTCTGTCCTTGTTGACGCTGAGGACACTGGGCCTTTTGGTGATCCAAGGCCAAGCAGAAATAACACCCTCCAGTTATCCTTGGGCATTGGGACCTCTTATGTGGTCCCTTGCATTCATAGCACTTAATATTCTGGGTCACACTAGCTGAAGACCCTTTACCTCCGTGATGAGGTCAGACTCGGCCTGGCTTCCCATAGGGTCGATACTTGTTGTCGGGCCTACGCTTACCAGAGCTCTTTCCAGATGATTGGCCCTGGCTGTTTGCCCCTTTATCCTTTTTATCTTTCTGGGACGACCCCTGGGCGTCCCCTTGACAAGAAGCCTCAGTGTATTTGGCCCTAGCCACAACCTCCGTATAGGTCTTGCACATGTGGCTAGTCACGATCTTTTTCAGTGATGGCCGCAGGCCTCAAATTTCATCACCCGGCTCTCTTCCGCCGGAACCATGTCGAAGGAAGCGAGCCAACCGGTCAAACTTCGGTTTCATATTGCTCCACCGTGGAGCCTCGTTGAACAATTTGGGAGAATTGTTGCCCAAGCCGCACTGCATGTCCTCTCGAGAAATATTTGGCGAAGAACGTAGTCCGAATTCTTCCAAGTCCGGAAGGCCTCACCCTTCCTTAGTCTTATTTCTCCAAAGTACCAATCAGCATTTGGTCCTCGAGCATGTACACGGCGGTCCTAATCTTCTCCGCCTCAAGAGTTTGGAAGACCTCAAGGTCTTCTCCATCTCACGAATCCATTGTTCAAAGAACATGGGGGTCGGCCCTTGAAAGGTCGGGGAGAGGGTCTCTTGATCTCCCCAAGTAATCCTCTACTTGACGTGGGGGCAGATGACGGAGGTGGTGCACGCTGTTGTCGGGTTTCCTGGATTAATCCCAACATCTCCCTCATTAGTTCCATCATGCTCGTGGGGGGTACATCCCCCCTTGGGTTTTGGCCCTCTGCCTGAGGCGCCTGAGCATTAGATTGAGCAGGCACCTCCTGCTCGACTTCCATTTCGGCCCACAGTGGGGGTACCTCCCACCCTGCGGTTGAGGGACTTCTTCCTCCATAGGAGGCTGTGGCATTTCGGTACGATGAGGTCGCCCTCGCTTACCCCTTCCTCTTCCCCTACCACCTCGACCTCCACGCAAGTGATCCATTGATTAAATGTATAAGGATTACAAGGTTACTTTTTATTTCCAGAAAAACAGGTGATGTTGAAAATATACTTTTATTCATTTCAAAAGGAACAACTAGAGTCAACATGCTAAAACAAAAGACACTAAGAGACATAATAAAAGTAGTTCATACAACACGTAAGTTTGTAAGACTACGGTTATTCTAGCAACTAAAACTAGAACTCACCCAGTGATGCTCAGTGACAGTGGGTGTGTAGTCGTATAGTGGTCGATGTCCTCCAGCCCCCTCAAGGGTCCCCTCAAGCTAGGTCCTAAGCGCACTTGCATGGACAAGAAAAGCTAGATGCTCCCGATTTGCCACAACCGCGACACCGGAGAGGAGGCGCCTACACTGGCCATACAAAGGCCCGTGATACTCCACATCGACGGCACCGTGAGATCCCGAGAACGGCGGGAGATGGACCTACGACTCTCTCCCGACCAACCCCCAATGCACGGCAGTAGTCACGGGCTCTACACACGCGTCGTGGAGGAATACTAGGGCTCACGATCTCCTGTGCTAACGGAACCCTGGGTCCTACTGGCCTCTGCATAGCGATGTGGTCCCTAAGTCCCTGGACCAACATGGTAACTGTAGTCTGAAGCCTGTCGACCTTTGGTTGGTGGCTTCCAGCGTCCCTCCTCATCTCGGCGAGGACCTCCGCGGGCTCTGGATGAGTCAGCCTGCGGTGGTGGAGTGTTCTCCCGGACGCACTCCACCTCATCATCGAGGGCGAATCGTGACGCATGGTCCCGGCATCCTCGCAAGTAAACCGATTGTCAAACTAACGCACCACTATCTATACTACCCCAGCCCCGCACTCAATCTTTGCAATCGGCTAAGGGCATCTAGGGTTACGCTTATACGCTTCTATCTAGAGAACTCTCTCGATACCACTTTAATCAGATGCGCCGACCCGGATCCCGGGACCTCGAGCACGTCAACAGACCGGCCGTATTAAAGAAGAGATAAACTCAACTCTAATACAAGGCCTAATAATGTGATAAGAAGATAACAATCCATAAATAAACACAAACTCAAGTTCATAAGAACATAGAGTCATTAGGGTCCATAGACCCTATAGAAGTCTGGTCCCTATACGGGTCCTACAAATAACAAAGTTCATAAAAATAAAGATAACCGAGACTCCTATAAACCTTGGTCTCCGGAGTCCCTCTCCTCAAGCTTCTTCCCCTCTAAACCTCGGAATGCAGAAAAGGAGGAAAAGAGAAACACGTGAGCTTTGAAGGAAAGCTCAAGAAGTACCCCCGGCAGTCACGCGATTGTCATCAAAAGAAAAATGGCAGTCCAACGGGATCATAGAATCAACAACAAAGTCCTAGGAGTCTACCACAAACAAGTCAAAGGTACGACCCTGCTACAAAACCCTCGGGCTCAGAGTGAGTTCTAAGAGAACTCGAGTTTACTCCCGCCAAGATGTCATATAATTACGACCTAGATGGTCGCTTTGACTCTCATACCAAAAAGATCGGTAGAACTACCTCTTCTTCGTGTTAACACGGTCAGTGTACCATGCCCACTGACAGGTGAGACCTCCAGAGATTTGTTTCTCTGGTAGGGCTGTCAGGAAAGTCAGGGGGTCCTATCCCTGAACGTTCCCTAAATTGGAGCTTCCCTAGCTCCACTGAGTCCGGGCAGTAGAACATAGCAAATAGGGACACCAACGTCCCGTAAACAAGCATACATGCTTAACAGGATTCAAGAACAGATAAGAACAGCATGTATGGCAACAACAGTGCATGTATTAAGAATACATAGCAAGTCCAAGAAATCACAGTATCGGGTGAAAACTAGGCAAGTGAACTTACAAGAACAGACATAACAAAAGTCAAGAACACTCCGTAGATTGGGGTAGTAGGCATAAGTACTTACCTCTGGTTGGTACTAGATGTCCTTCTAGCTTCCTCTAGGGTGCCAACAACTCCCCGAGAGTATCTGGCATGCAGAGGTCCTATTAGAAACAGTATTCCCATAATATTTCTATATCCTTAGGTGTACATGCATGCCTTACATTCTTATTGGGCTTAGGCCCACTAACGGGTCCTAAGGACCATCTCTCGGGTTACCGGCCCTTATCCCTGTTTCAGTGTCCCTTAGTTGACTTTTAGACCTACTTTGGTCAAATCTAGTCAACTCTAGCCTATTTGTCAAGTCTGACTTTTATTAGGTCACTTTAGTTGAGTTGAGTCAAGTTGATCTTAGCCCCTTTTTACTCTAGAAGGGCATTTTGGTCATTTGATAACTCTCTTTGAACTTATTCAGCTTCCTTGCTAAACAATTCTTATCGCTCAACTAACTATCCACGTTTAAGAAATTAATTATCTAATTTCTATTTGTTTCATTTCAACATTCCATAATAATTATTAATTATTATGTCACACAACCAAAGTTTGGCAATTTAACGAATATAACAATGCTCGTCCAAATTAACAATAAATAAATTTGTCACCTTTTTAGTTTCACCAAAAGAATATTTGTGACATATACATAGTTCTCAAATAACTATTTTAACTAATTAATTATTGTTGTCACAATAATCAACTAATTTTTTTCCTAGCTCAAGGCTAATAATTCAATAATATTATTAACTCGTCATACTAGGTTAATAATATTATAAATCCTTTATATTTTTATTTTTTTTTGTCACTAACCCATGGTTCCCCATTTTAATCCCATGTCCAGTCAACTATTATTTATAATAAAATCAACTAATGCTTTTAATTAAAAAGAGAAGGAAATAATTAGCTAATATTCTAATCAAAGAAAATATCAATTTATTTAATTGTCACACCCTATGGTCACACGCTTAATTAAAACGTTATTATTTTATTTTTATTTTATTTTATCTTTATCCTCTTCTTCTTCTACGCTTTCTCTCTTCTCTCTCTTCAGCGGCCGCTTGAAAGACCCCGCCTTCCTCTCTCCCAAAGACCGGCACCTACACGCGTGCTCAAGGCCGCCGAAAGGGTCTCACGACTACGGCCGCAAGACTTCCGGGGCTCCGTCGGCCGCTTCCTCTCGGTGCAAAACATGAAGCCCTCTCGGCCGCTAGCTAGCAGCTCGGCGACGAGCATCTTCTAACGTTATGCATGGATGGAAACAGTACTACGTCGAGGAGAAAGATGTGCAGACACTCACCGGAAAATTTGAGACGACGCATCGTCTCCGGTGAAGCTCCTCGCCACCGCTTCCAATCTTCTCCGTGAAGCTCGTAAAAAATTCCGCCATGGTGGCACCTCCTCCTTCGCCGGCTCGAAGGTGGCGGTGCGTCTTCGCGAAGCTCCCTTGGCGCCTATAACTGTGTCGTCCCCTTTTTCGCCGTGCGGGAGCCTCCGGCCAAGACCTTCACTCTCACTTTTTCCTTTGTGTGTTTTAGCACTGTGTAGGGCCTCCAGTATTTATAGACCGGGAGGGAGGCACCGGGTCCGTTATAAGTTATCACTGCCGACGCGACCGGTCTTCCCGCGCGTAACGGCCGGAAGGGGCGGCAACGCCGCTTGTGATGGCGAGAGTCGGTGAGAATTTGGCGTTTCTCGGCCACGCGTGATCATCTTCCTGGATCGGACGGCGAGGATCTGTGGATTCGACTTGACGGCTCAGATTTAGTTCCAGAGTCTCGTGTATACCACTCTCCCGATCAACGGCCACGATTAGATTGGTGTTTACGGCTGGGATTCATTTCCATGCTCCGAGCTTGGGCGAGAGATCTCGATGAAGGATCGAGATCATCTTGCGTTCGCGTGGCCCAGATTGACACCTCCCGCTCTCGAGATTGAACCATCTCAACTGATGATTCCTTCAGGACACGACACGTGGCTTCACCGTGGCCCTCCTTCTCATCTCGCGATCTGCTCCCGTAGAGATCAGGCGATCTCAACCGCTCAACTATCACTTATTAGAACAATTTTCCTTGAAGTCCCTGAATTTACTTTATTTTCAACTAAGTCCCTATGCTGTAAGAGGGAAGAACTTCTTTAAGGTCCTCCAAACTCTCTAATTTACAATTCAGTCCTTCTGTCTCCCATAAACCCTTAGTTAGGGTTTTAAATCCCTTTTTTTTTCCTCATATATTTCCCATTTAATTTAAATAAATTATTTAATCCCTCGTTAACACTTATCGGGGGAAATAAATAACTTAAATATTTTCCTCAAGGAAATAACTAAATATTTATTTCCAGAAGTTCATGGATTTTACAGCTTCAATGTAATTAGTCTCCTACTCCCTTTGGATCTGACTAAGTAACTTCTCGGTTATTTTATTACTATGACGACACGTGCACTTGCGTTAGGGTGTGTACAAGCTCAATAGTTGGATATATCTCATGTATTTGCATACAATGATTTCTTTGTGATTATGAAAAGAAGTGGGTATTTTTATCTTTTACAATGGTTTTTAAATAGTTTTTAAAAGTTATTCAAACCCTTTGTATGAGAAAACTAACTTAAGGGATGACAATTAAAATAAAAATAAAGGAGGGGGCTATAGAGTATTATTGAAAAATAAGGGCTAACAAGTGATTTGCTAATTTCTTTGTAATCTTGAAAAGAAGAGGGTATTTTTATCTTTTACGTTCTTTTTTAAATGGTTTTAAAAAACTATTCAAAACTTTTGGTTTAGAAAACTAATTCAAAGGGTAGCAAATAAAATAAAAAAAAGGAGGGTCTATGAGGTATTATTGAAAAATGAGGGTTGATAAGTGATTTGGTTATTTTTTAGTGGGTGGCAAATAAAAAACTTTTAAAAAAAAATTAAAATTAAAATCACCAATAACTATTTCCCTCGCTTCATAATATAGATAGATTGTAATTTTATAAAACCATAAATTTTCTCAAAATTTAATATTTTGAAATTGTTTGAAAGAGAACTTGTTGCCATGTTTTCAAAATTGTCATTGTTAATAGTTTCCTCTTTTTCTCGATTACTCAATTACGATAAATGTTTATTAACTAGTTCCATCCATAACATGATAACTTCTCATTTGCAAAATGAATGTCAATATGACCATAAAGAAAATATTATTAAAATCATACATCAATTGATTTTCGTCGTCCCAAATAAAAACAAAATCCCATGAGAAGTGAATATGATAAACTTGGGACGATCATTACATTTAAAAAACTTGGCACATAAAGAAGCAGGTAGGTGAAGAGCCCTCGAGCGGCACTGCGGCGGAGCCATTGGCTGTCAGGTGAAGGTAAATGAGATGGGTGTGGAAGTGGGAACAGTCACCGTGCAAGCAGGCTACCGGCAACAAGGCCAACCTAACTCCTCAGAGCTCGGGCGAGATCAGGACTCAGGAGGATGACTAGTAGTCCATGCCTAAAGTGGGTGTTGTTCGTCGAAGCACTCCAAGGAGAAGAGTCGAACTTCATTAATTCAACTATTATTACTCACTATAAGCCTCTGTAGGAGAGCTCGGACAATGGGGAGTATGGTTGTCAAACGATCAAGCTGTTTGTGAGCAGCTCGAGATTAACTCAGTAAAAACTCAAGTTCGGCTCGGAATTTCGAGCTTTCGAGCCGAGCTTGAGCTTCAATTTCGAGCTCGAAATTAATTTCGAGCCGAGTCGAGCTCAGCTCAAAATTTAATACTAATATATTAATATGTAATATAAATATTATTAAAAAATCAATAAAAATTATTAAAATTAGTAAAAACTATTAAAAACCGGTTTTCCGTCGGGATTAGGTTGGATTCAGATCAACGGTTGAAATTTATATTTGATTTCGTGCGGACTCTTGCAGTTGGTGATGGAGGACAATTTTCGCTCTTCCAAACTTGGAGAAAGAAACTGCACAGGCAAAAAAACCGATTGAAATGTGCCTTTCGCCCGGATTCAGCTCTGACTGTCAAGTCAGTGGAGTGAACAGGAGAGCCAAGGAGAGGATTTCTTAGTTCAATTATTTCTTACCTCTGGATTTTCCCACCTCCCTTGCTTATATAGTGTTATTGAGGCGGTGGGAAAA
Organism: Dioscorea zingiberensis; assembly: GCA_026586065.1. Lineage (NCBI taxonomy): Eukaryota > Viridiplantae > Streptophyta > Magnoliopsida > Dioscoreales > Dioscoreaceae > Dioscorea > Dioscorea zingiberensis. The sequence goes on from CM048823.1 coordinate 23,275,245, forward strand.
TATCCTACCCACTTGTTGGGAAAGTGGGAGTTTTATCACTGGAACAATTGTTTTTTCAACTGATGTCCAATCCGACATTTAAGAGTAGTTATGGTATTTAAAGACCTAAATCAGATCTTTTGTTCGGAAAATATCTGGTACATACTTTTATTCCCTTGCTATTAATGCTCCAGGTCTGCTTTTTACCCTTCTGCCCAGGGAGAATAATTTCGGTCGGCTTTTTGGGTCAGCATTTGTGGAGGGTTAGGATAATGACATGTGTTCAACCTAGATTTAGCCGGGTGGTCGTCGGGGATTATGCCATGTGGCGAACTGGGACTTGCGACATGTGTCATGCTAAATATAACCATATCATTAGTCCCCCCCAAAGTATGCTTGTATCTGAATCTGAATGATAAATATGATAAACTGTTTTTCGTTCGGTTCAAGGGCAAGCTTTTTGTCTTGTCATGAATTTTCCTTACTCTAATGTCAACACCTATCCGCCTAGTCTATGAATTTAGGCGCTAGTTTCAGTGAGAAAATCTGGTGACGTTGTCGCGATAAGGGATAAACATCTGTTCATCTTAGCTGGAAGTTGCATTAAATCGAGGCCTGGAGTCTAAAATTTTGCATTGATAGTAAATCTAATGCTGTCTATATATATTGTTGTCTTTTGAAACGAGCATGATTCATTATTCCTTCTGTCTTGTTTCTTTTTTTGGGATGGCTTTTCCTCCACGTTTGTCTTTTCTCAAAGGGTATTTTCCTAGTGTTTCCGTTCGTTTCTTGAGAATCCCGGTTACTTTTTATGAGCACTTGGGGGCGCTTGGTTCAAGGGTAGTAAATCTTATAGGTCTGAACGGTTGTGTCTGGAATGTCTTGCTTGACATGGAAGAAGATGTAGATGAAATGCAGTTTGCCTAAGGATGGTGGAATTTTCATACGAACCATTCTTTGAACGTAGGAGACTTTCTGATTTTCACTTATCATGGGAATATAAATTTTGAAGTAGAAATCTTTGGGATGGATTTTTGTCGGAAAAAAGTGGACCCTGACATTTGTCCTCGTGGCTGGGCCGAAGCTCCTGGTGATAGTAATGGCAGCACAAATAGTGGGGGTCCTATTGTCACTCCTGAGTCTTCGGTAGGCTCGGTTTAGGTGTAGGTAGATGTGGACTTCCTGTGTAAATCTAGAATCCTCTATTTTGTCCTTCTTTCTTTGTTTTGTTTTAGTCTATGTTACAGTTTTTGATAAATTCTGGAATAAGAGCAGAGGTTGGATGTGATTATTTCGCTTAAGTTTGCGTGTTTTGTTAATTTAATATACTTTAAATGTCTTTCTTCGAGAAGTGTGCTGCCATTGCTTTTAAGAAGTCATGGGTAGTTTTCCAAGAAACTAAGGGTTTTTCCGAGATGTTATTTTCATGAATATTTCTCTAGAAAAAAGGGGTCGCTTTTACTCCAGAGGGAGAGTTTCCCAAGTAGGGGCAAGGAGTGTGAGGATGTTGCGTTTATAAAAGGGGGTGGGGGAGGTTAAAAATATTGGTATCCTTTGTTTGTGCCATGAATAGAGTTCGATGGCGAATCCTTCTTTCTACAGATCGTTCGGTTTGAGGGGTCCCATCGACCGACTCAAAATCCCCTCGGGATTTCATGGAGTTCTAAGTGACGTGGCGGCTGGAAACCTGATCTTGGAGGGCCTTAGTGGGCATGTGTAGACCGTCGCTTTGGTTAGGAACCAGATCCTTGGGGAAATGTGGTTTGAAAACGGCTGGCAGAACTTTTGGATTGACCACCATTTGGAGGTGGGGGATCTCCTAATTTTTTAGTACACTGGGGATGTTAATTTCCGAGTGACTATTTTTGGGAAGAACAAATGTCTAAAGGAGTGGGCTTTTTCTGCTCGTCCTTTCCACCCTGCAATTGATGTTAGTAATGACGGCAGCGGTGGCGGGGAAGATGCGTCGGATGAATCTTTGAACTAAATCTTTCGCTTTACTTATGTATTGATGTGTTGTAAGTGGTTGCTTAGAAATCTTTTCTGTTTTGGTTGTATACATACTTAGTTTTAATGTTTTTTTTTGTAAACCGTCTTTTATTGTTTGCTTTATTTTATAAGTCTTATCCCAAATACTATTTCGCATTTATGTTGAGGGATGATGCGGCGCTATAACCTATTTTTATTGTGTCAGATGTTTGGTGAGCCGCCGCCTGGAGGGGGAATCTGGGCCGTTTGTATGAATTTCTCTACTTTTTATTTCAACGGTTCGATGTAGAGCGTCGTTTGGTTAAACGGTTTGATTGAGGGGTAGTTGCTTCAACGGTCCGATTTGTTGGATGATTATTCAATCCGACGGTTGGGTATCCTATCTATTTGTTTTTAGACAGGATCGGGGGTTTATTGTATTTCAATTTTATGCGATTGCCTGTCTCTCTAGCGTTCTCCGCCTTCTATCTTCTTCTTCTCCGGCAATTCCTATGGTGGTGCGTTCTTGTCCTGTTGAAACTTTAATCAAGGTAATGGAGATTGGAGGCTTTCTGTTTCTGCTGGTTCTTCTTTTGACCCTTCGCTTCATCACTGTCTCTATCTCCTTCTGATTCTACTTCGTCACATCCTGTTACTGTCCAAAGTGGGCGTAGAGGTCCGCCGGTTTCAGGATTGAGGGTTCACCCTACGTCTTCTAGAATAGAGGGTGGAGGTTCTGATGCATTTTTGAGCATCCTTAACCAGGATGATATTCGTTGTTTGGTAGATCGCTATCAAATCAATCTATCTCTTTTTTCGGTTAGAGAACCCTCCTCTAGAGAACGAGCTAGTTCACCTAGGGAGGATGAAATAGCCATATATCAGGATGCTTTGTTAGGTTGTCTTAGACTCCCGTTTCATGATATTTTTAAAGAGATCCTAGATTATTATCAGCTATGCCCTTCAGAATTGACCCCAAATTCTTGGAGGTTATTTAGCGGGTTTGTTATTGTTCTGAACAATTATGGTGTAAAATCTAATCGCTGGTTGGTTTAGTCTTACTGCTTAGTTTATTTCTCGAAAGGTGATACCGAATCGGTATTTCTTCACAGCCCGTTCTAAGAAAAAGTTCTTGGGTAAGGTGCCTTCGTTTATCAAACGGTAGAAGAGTAAATTTTTCTTCATAAACTGTAAATCTGGGTGGGATGTCCGAACGAAATGGGCAGTTCCTCGGACGGACAATACTTGTGAGGAGGGGATGACGGCTGATGAGAAGCCTAAGTTCCAAGAGTTCAAAGGAGTTTTTGGGGTTTCCGTGGATACTTATTTGACGACAAAAAAACTTCAGAAATGTGGCTTGTCTTTAGCTGCTGGTAGGGTTTGTTTATATCCATGTTTTATGAGTGTTTTTGTATTTTGGTCGTAACAAGTTGCTAGTTTTGATACTTCGCAGGTGAAACAATGGGAGGTTTAGAACTTGCGGAGGGTATCCTTGCCGATCTTTAAGGCGTCATCGAAGCTCCGTTGGCGCGAGGAAGAAAAAAGAAGGAGGGATGATCTGAAAGGGAGATAGAACTTCTATGGAAGAAAAGAAGAAGAGAAAAAAGGAAGGGAAAAAAGACGAGGGCCCATCCAAGGCAAAGAGAGCAAGAAGTGAGCCTGGAATTGAGCTCTTAAAGAAGAGAAAGGAAAAGAGGAAGGGTAGTTCTGGGGATGAGTCGGGCCGGGGGACCAAGAAACGTCAGGTGGATTTACCGGGTCAAGAGGTCCTTCCCGATCCCTTGGTATCGCTTCCTTCTTTTTCCAAGGGTCCTTCTTCTCCAGAAGATAGTGGTGCTTTAAACGAAGTTTTGCGGAGGCCAATATGCGTGATGCAGGGAACCCCGTCGGAAAATTGTCTTCTTGTCCCTTGGAGGGTTATGATCCTGAGGCTATTATGCCAAGGGCGATCGCTATTCCTGATGCTTCCAGGGAGGTAAAACCGTGGTCTTCCAATTTTCTAGGAAAAGGACAATCTTGGGTTGATGACTCTACTTTGAAACAATTGGGGGTTGTCTTTTTACACGGGGTGGTGGCAGAGGCGGAATTCCAGGGCAAATTAGATCAAATATCAGCCACCAACCTTTCTTTACGAAAGGCTGGTGAGGTTCGAAGAAGTTTATCTGTTCTTGAAAAGGGATCTTCCTACAATGAGTTCCTCTTTAGGGACCGTGCGGCTGTGGTGATTTGTTGGAAGCCGCAATGTCGGAAAACATAATTAAATGATTGGAGGAGGCTGGAACGGAGGAAATTACTACCCAACTTCTCCTTTCTTCAGCGACGGTAAGGAAGTTTTTTAGTAAGCTTTTCATTACTTCAATTTATTGACTTGTTATTCATTTCCGAACATCTAGGGTGTCTATTGGGCGGATCGCGCCAGACGCCTTCTTCAAGATGATGTTGCGGAAGTGGCTCATTTAAGGGCGAAAATGTATGCTTTGGAGACCGAATCGATGGGTTTAAAGAAGAGAAAGAGAGGGTTGCTGAGGCATTTAATTTAGTGAGCAAGGAAAAGAATGAGCTCCTGGAGAAGGTAACTTTGATGGAGAAAGAGAAAAATGATCTTCAGAATTCACTACAAATTGCCGAGGCGAATGAAAATAACCTTCACGGCGAGGTGGTCAGTTTGGAATAGGAGCTCAAAATGCTTGAAGAGGAGAAAAGTAAGATTTCTAAAGACTTGGCGACCAAAACAAATTCGCTCACCCTCGTTCAGGGTGAGCTTGAAAATGTTAAGGAGGAAAGGGATGGCCTATTGGAGGATTTGGCTTCAAAGGAGAAAGCATTAGAATCCGCTAAGCAAGATATCAAAAATTTCAAAAATCAAGTAGCGAAGCTTCAGTCGTAAATAGTACGTCTTAGGGAAGAGAGGAAAGATGCGGCGACTCAAATTTATGGAATTATTCAAACTGTCGCCTATCATAATCCTGCTATGGACGTTCTATTTGCGGGGCTTCCTTCCGTATTGAAGTGTTATGTGAAGTTACCAAAGCGTTGATGCTTCGTCTGAAAAGGAGAAGAATCTTCCCCGTGATCCGGCTGCAGATAGAGACCACCATCCGGGCGAAGGTGGAGCGGGAGTTGTTTAGGTGATGCTCCTAGTTTTTCTCAGGATGTATTTTTATTTGTAGTATGTGTTAAGCCTTTTGCTTATGTCTTTACAATTCTTGAATATTATTATTTTGTAATATGAAAGATGCTGTAATGAGAAAATTCAAACCTTCATTTTGGGGACGTTTTTATCTCCGATTTTTTCCCGTCATAATGACCTTTTGAAGACCCCCCTTGTAATATTCTTATTGTTACCATGCTTGATTCACCCTTCAATCTTTGTTAAGGCCATTCTTCTTTGTAGTTCTGCACCGGAGGCTTATAATCGAGGTTTTTGCCTCGGCCCAGCGGTGGGACTTTCTTCTTGAGGGTATTTGCCTCGGATATGATAGTTTTGATCGAGATTGTTGCGTCGAATTTGTTCAAAATTTTTTGCCATAGATTCGATCAAGATTTTTGCCTCGGATTTTATCGAGATTATTGCCTCGTATTTGATCGAGATTTTTGCCTCGGATTTGAGATTTTTGCCTTTGATCGAGATTTTTGCCTCGACCTTTATTCTTCTTTGTGTAACTGTAAAACTCCTCTTTTTATTGGTAATAGCGGCGTAGATGTTTAACATGATAAGGCCGTTTTAGGAGTTTTCCTTCTACATTGGCTTACCAGTAGGTTCCTGTCCGAACTATTTTCTTTACAATATACGGTCTTTCCCAGTTTGGAGTGAGCTTTCATGTTCTGCTTTTGTTGCCTTGGAACTCATTTTCTCTTAGGACTAAGTCTCCGATTTGGATGTGAACCTCTTTTACTCGGGAATCATAGAATCTTTTCACTCTTTGTCGATACACGGCGGCTGTTGCTTCCGCGGCTTCTCTTTTTTCTTCAAGGAGGTCTAGTTCTGATATGAGTCTTTCTTCATTGGTTTCAAGAGAGAAAGTTTGTGTTCGTAGAGTTGGCATTTCTATTTTGGTCGGGATGACAGCTTCAGTACCATATGTTAGGGAAAAGGGGGTTTCTCCCGTCGGGGCTCGGTTAGTTATTTGATACGCCCATAAGGCGCTTGGAATTTCTTCTACCGAACTAGTGCCATCCCTGAGGACTCAGGCTTTGAGTGTTAGGAGTAAGGTTCGATTTGTTACTTCTACCTGACCATTTTCTTGGGGGTGAGTTACTGAAGTGAGTCAGGATTCAATGTCGAGCTCGGAACAGAAACTTTTGAAGGCTCGATTGTCAAACTGTCATCCGTTGTCGGTGATGAAGGCTACCTGAATTCCAAACCGACAAACAATCATTTTCCACATAAATCCTTGACATGCTTTTTCTGTTATCGTAGCCATTGGCTCTGCTTCTACCCATTTAGTGAAATAATCGATTGCGACGATTAGAAACTTCATTTGCCTAGTCGACGTGGGGAACGTGCCTAAGAGATCTACCCCCCATAAGACAAAAGGCCTAGGACTGATGACAGGGTTGAGGGATGTTGGTGGCCGTCGCTGAATTTTGGAGTGGCGCTAGCACGCATCACATTTCCAAACGAAATCTATTGTTTCTCGAGCAAGCGTTGGCCAGTAGTATCACTGCCTAAGGACTTTGTGACTTAGGGCTTTGCCTCCTAAATGGTCTCCGCCAATGCCTTCATGGATTTATCGGAGAACGTAATTGGCTTCTGTTGGTCGCAAGCATCTGAGAAGGGTTGAGTGTATGACCGTTTATATAGAAAACCATCTATAATTCCGTATTAGGTCGATTTGTTTGTAATCCGACAGGCTTCTTTTTTGTCGGTTAGGAGAAGTCCGTTTTGCAGATAGTTTTTGATCGGATCGTTCCAGGATATTTCTTCTTCGATGTCATGTACTTCGTTTTCTGGTTGATTTTCGATCGTCTTTCTGTTCAGGTAATGAAGGTTGAAGGACTGGCTTGTTTCTTCATTTAGTAAGGTGGCTTTTCTGGATAAGAGATCAGCTTCTTTATTTTGTGATCTTGGGATTTTGGTAATCTGGAAATGTGTGAAGCTTGGAAGGATTTTTTGGATTATGTTTTTATATTTGATCATGTTCTCTTCTTTGGCTTAAAATTCCCCCGTGGTGTGTCTGACGATAAGTTGTGAGTCGGAATAGCCGTGTAGATTTTGAATTCCGAGTCCTCGGGCTAGTTGCAAACCTGCAACCAGGGCTTCGTACTCTGCTTCGTTATTGGTCGCCTTGAATTGGAATTTCAGAACTGTGGTCGTTTGCCATCCGGAGGGGGAGCGTAAGACTAAGCCAGCTCCTGCTTTTTCTTATGTGGAGGATCCGTCTACATGCAGGGTCCATTGTCCGGACTCGGTTTCATCTTTTTCCAAATTTTCAGTGAGTGTTTGACCTTCACTTTCTTGAGCAGTTAGTTCTACGATAAAATCAGCTAAGGCTTGGCCTTTGATTGTAGTTCGTGGCTTGTAGCTGATTTCGAATTCTCCCAGTTCTATTACCCATTTCGCCAATCTCCCGGACATGTCTGGTCGATGTAGAACTTGTTTGAGAGGTTGGTCGGTTAGAACAGTGATTTTGTAGGCTTGAAAATAAGGCCTTAGTCTTCGGGCCGAGGTGATGAGAGCGAAGGCCAATTTTTCAAGTGGGAGGTATCTTGTTTCCGAGTCATTTGGGACTTTTCTTGTGTAGTAGATTGGTTTCTGGACGCCTCCTTCTTCTTTCAAAAGAACTTCGCTGACCGCTCGGACGGTAGTAGATAGGTATATGTAAAGCTCTTCTCCATTTTTAGGTTTGGCCATTATTAATGGTGACTGGAGATAATCTTTCAGTTGTCCGAGGGCTTTTTCGCACCCTGCATTCCATTCCATTTTTGGCACTTTCCGTAGTGCTTGGAAGAAAGGAAGGTTTTTCTCTCCAGCCTTTGAAATGAAGCGTCCGTTTAATCTCTGAATTTCTTTAAGGGTTTTTGGTGATCCCATTTCAAGGATGGCCTTGATTTTCTCTGGGTTTTCTTCTATCCCCCCTTGGGTTAGTATGAAACCTAGAAACTTTCTTGAAGGAACCCCGAAGGCGGATTTGCTCGGATTGAGGCGCACCCCATATACCCGGAGGGATTGAAAGGCATCTTTGAGATCTGTTAAGTGGTCCTAGGTTTTCTTTCTTTTGACCAGGATATCATCTACATAAGCTTCCACATTCCTCCCGATTTGTTTCTGAAAGACTTTATTCACTAATCTTTGGAAGGTGGCTCCAGCGTTCTTTAGTCCGAATGGCATTACCGTATAACAATAAGTTCGTTTGTTGGTGATGAATGAAGTTTTCTCTTCATCGATTTCCACCATCTGGACCTGATTGTAGCCTGAGAACGCATCTAGGAAGGTTAGCATCTCGTGTCCTGCCATGGAGTCCACTAGATCATAGATCGAAGGCAAAGGAAAAGAGTCTTTGGGACAAGCTTTATTTAAATCCGTAAAGTCAATACACATTTTCCATTTTTCAGAGGGTTTGTTGACTAGGACTACGTTAGAGAGACATTCCGGATAGTTTACTTCTTGGATGAAGCCTGCCTTAATTAGCTCGGCAACCTCCTCTTCTGCTGCCTTTTGTCTTTCCAGGGCAAAACTCCTTCACTTTTGTTTCACTGGTTTGATGGAGGTGGTCTACATTGAGGTGATATTCAATAGTAGTTTGATCGACTCTTGGCATGTCATCTGAAGACCAGGGAAAAAGGTCAGAATTTTTCCGTAGTCGTGCCATGATTTCTTTACGCCTTCGATTAGAGTTCACGCTCCGATTTGGGTTTGTTTGACTTCGGTTTGGATTAGATCTAAGGGGAGCACGATCAGTTTTTCGACCGGGGTTGGTCTATGGTCTTTACTGCCACTTTGTTCTTCGGCTTTGTAGACGACCATTATCTCCGGGGCCTTCCCTTTGTCTTGATCTATTCCTTTGAGTGTGGAGATATACCATTGTCGAGCCAACGGCTGATCTCCACGTAATTCTCCGCAACCATTTTCAGTCAAAAATTTGAGTAGAAGGCGGTAGGTGGAGATCACTGCCCTTAAGGCATTAAGTGTTGGCCTGCCAAGGATGACATTGTAACTGGATGCGCAGCGTATGACTAGAAAATTTGCAGTGACTGTGGATAGCCTGGGGGGGGGGCCTCTGACTGTGATTGGGAGGTTTATTATTCCCTCAGACTGCACTACTCCTGAAAATCCGACCAGACTAGACTTAATAGGGAGTAAGTTGTCCGCGTTGTATCTCATTATTTCAAAGGCGCTCCAAAACAAGACGTCTACCGAACTCCCACTGTCTATGAGAACCCTTCTCATCTCAAAATTAGAGACAGTGATGGCGATGACCAAAGCATCATCATGAGGATGGCGGACCCTTTTGGTTTCTTCGTTATAGAAGACGATGGGTAGTGCAGGCCGTTGCCTTTTCAAAGTTTGTCTTTCTTCTAATGCTCCAACCATTCGAGCTTAGTTTTTCCGGGAGGATGTGCTTTCACCGCCGCATCCGGGCCCTCCACTGATGTAACCAACAATCTCTCTTCCCGCCTGGCTGCTTCTTTAGGGTGAGGGAGCGTCATCTTTTGGGTTTTGGTGAATGTACTGTTCCAATTTACCCCTTCTGACAATATCTTCAATAGCGTTCATGAGATGGGTGCACTCTTTTGTGTCGACTACAAGAAAAGTATAGCATCACAGATGGAATTTTTCCAACGGAATAATTTCCGTTGGTGAAACAATTATCACCGACAGATTTTGGGAAAGATTTCGAACGGAGAGGTTTTCCCATTGTTGAACATATTAGCTTAATTTAAATTTTTGTAGTCACCAGCGTAAACATTAGTTGGTGATGGTTTCCGTAAAACTCGCTTCTGGCCATAAAACGGAAATGAGATTGAAAAATGGTTGTGACTTCAGCGACGGATTTGCCAAGACAATTCCGTTGGTGAAAATTTTTATTTTTATATTAAAACTATATTTTCATATATTAGCTACGGAATTAAATATGGTTAGCAACGGATTTTTGTTTTCTTTTTACAAACAGATTTTATTATTATTATTATTATTCTGACTATTATGATTATTATTATTATTAAGTATTATTATTATTATTGTTATTATGATTATTAAATGTATTATGTTTCTTTATCTATAAAATATTTAACTTTTCTATATATATAAAAAATCTTGTTTTTAACCTATTTTATTAATTAGTTTAACTTTTAATTCTACTATTAAATTAAGTAGTAAAGTTTAAGATTTCATACAATTAGTTTAACTTTTAATTAGTTTAATTAATTTATCAAATTTAGTAATAGTTAAATTAATTATTAAAATAATTAGTTTAACTTTAAGTATTAAATTAATTAGTTTAACTTGAAGATTTGATGGAATTGGTTTAACTTTTAAATAGTTTAATTAGTTTATTAAATTAGTTTAGGTATTTTATTAATTAGTTTAACTTTTAATTCTATTATTAAATTACTTAGTTTATTAACTTAGTTTAAGTATTTTATTAATCAGTTTATGGTCACCAGGTGACTGTGTATTAGCTTATTAATTAGCTTGTGGTTTGGAGGGGCTTATGCTCACAATTTCGTCAAGTAATTACAAATCCTTGATTCCAATGTCAGACACCACGTGAAATTTCACTGAGCGCTTTTTCTCAATTACGTAGATTTTGAAAATGCGGTCAACCAAACATTTGTTTTCCAAAACCAAGTAGTCCAAAGTACAAGTAGTTCAAAGACTATACTCTCTCCCCAGTGAGCGATCTAGGGCATCGTTTCGGTGTGGCTTCTAAGCTCTCCTTGTCGGCGGCTGTTGGTTCTCAACCTTCCGTTCATCCTCTGCCTGTGTTAGGACCTTTCTCTGTGTGCTATTTTGAGTCTTGATTCTAAGAAATCTCACCTTTCTCTTTGTTTTGAGGCTTTGACTATACTCTCTCCCCCATGTGCGATCTAGGGCTTCGTTTCGGTGTGGAGAAGGTGAAGCGAGCTCGTGATCTTGTCCTTCTCGAATAGAAAGTATGAAGAAAGGTTGAATCTCGGGACTGATTTTGCAGCATCTCCAGCGAGAAATCAGTGGTGCAGCAATGAGCATCTTCAAATTGTGGGAGTTGCCTGCCAAGGTTGGAGCCCTCCAGCTGCAGTAACCATGTCATGAAATTCTCCAGTAGACAATACAAGGTAAGGCTGCAGTTATTATAGATTTGAGAAATTCTAAGGAGTTTCCAATTAATTTTATACATAGAAATCAAATGCGTTAGGACTGAAATGGAATTAGTTTATAAATGAGTATGATTTCCTATTAAATCATCTGCATTACATCCTGTTAAATAATCTATATCACTAGAATTCATAGTTGCTTCATTCTAGGGTTCAATAACTCTTCTTCTCTTGATCTATTTCTTATTTTTGTTAGTTGTTATTGTTATGCTATTGTTGATTTTATTTAGTTTTTTTTTTCAATGAAAATTTCGGTTTCTTTGTGGTTGTTTGTGGGTGAGCAATAGTTTCATGCCTAAAGATAATGCTATTTTTAAAATCTGAGCAAATTCAAAGTTTATGCTTTGTATACGTGTATTTTTTTGACATATGGAGAGAGTATATTCATGGTGTGTATTTTGTCTTCTTTTATTATTTTTTCCGGAAAGTTTCTATTTCTTTTATTTTTCTTATTTTTTTATTTGGTGTTAGGGTGAGAAAGAATGTCTTATTGATTAAGCTTATGGTTCTTCCATAATTTGAAAAATTCTCAGTTTGTACTTTGTGTTCTTGAAATTTTTGACTTATGGAAGAGCAAATTCACAATTTGTGCTCTTGAGGGTTTTTTTCTTCATGATTTTTTATAATTATTTTATTTTTGTTTGTTTGGATAATGGTGAGAAAGCATGATTTATTAGTTAAAGGTACTGCCAGTTCTCAAATTTTAGCAAATTTGTAGTTTATACCTTTTGTGTTCTTGAAATTCTTTTTGTTTGAAGTCAATGATGAGATTAAAAGCATGTTTTCTTGCTGATAAGCTTACAAAGTTTGCATCTAAACTTTAATGTTGGAAGAAGTCAATAGAATATTAGATGTTAAAGTCCTTCCTATTAAAATATTATGCACCATTTTTTTTGTTCATGCACTCCACTTTTCAATTTAAATTTTGGATATTGGCAGAGACTTATTTGATTGCCATGGTCTGGTTTGTCTTAGCTGGCTTTTAAAATTTTCTTTTTTACTTAGATGATGCAAATGATTTAACAGGATGTAATGCATTACCAAACACTGTAAGAGGACAGATTTAGAAAGTACAAAATATAATGTGAAAAGTTATCTACCAGTTGTTCCTGAAGAAAAGAGAATGTTTATCACATTCTCTGCTGACTGATAAACTGGAACATAACTACTAGGCCTGCCACAAGAAAGGTGGCCCTTCAGGATTATATTCTGATCTAATATGCAGATTCAAAGACCAAATTCCAGATAAAACATGGAAGGATTCTCTGAATTTATTTTTCCTCTTGAGATTAGCTATGGAATCCAGTAAATGACCTTGCATTGGTAGACTTCTATTTAGAAAATCAAAAGCATATCTGACAATACTAGGATTGTAAGTGAACAAAATAATAATTTGTTTTATATTCAAGATATGAAAATAATCAACTAATGGGCATTATGTATGTGTTCGAATCTTTACTATGAGGTCCAAGATATACACTACACAGGGACATGACAAAGTATCTGCTGGTTGAGATTTGATTTAACATATTTATCTAATAGGTACATTTGAAAGCAAGCCACACTGATGTGTTGCATAGTGGAAAGAAAAAAAATGCCAAAACTTTGCTTCATGTGGCTAGTGCTGTCACGCCCCGAACCACGGCCCAGGCACGTAAACAACCAGCCGCACCCAAACAGGGACTAGTCCCCATTCAGGCGCAAGGCCTTAGAAACTCTTATACAACCAATATTCAGAGGTGATGATAACAGCGGAACCATAAAATAAAAGATGAAGGGAGTTTATACAACTCCGTACAAGTACAATACCGGGTTTATACAACCCAAGACTAGGATCTAGTCCAGTCACCCCTAGAAATCCATACAACAAGGAATATAAAATACAAGTCTCACACAGGATAAAAGAGGTACGCAGACCTCGAAACAAACACGAGTAGCCGAGTCAACCACTCGGTATACCCCCGCCTAAGCTCGACCCTACTCCTCCTCGTCGGAACCTGAGAACACACAAGTCAAGTGCATGAGCCTAAAGAATAGGCCCAGTAGGGTCGCATAAACAATGGAAGAGGCGGAAGCCATAAATAAGGAACAGAATAAAGTAAGTAACAACATGCAAGTGTAACAACACTACAAGTATAAAACAAGTATCTGGAATATGGATAAATCCACAGATGTACTAAATCTCTGGCATGTATGATACTAAGATGTCTACGACATCCGCGACACCGTCAGTGTCATCTTCGGCCTAAGCCGGGTAATGCTATGGCAAACATGTGCACATGGTCAGAAAATACCGCTCTCTGACTGAGCCAGGTGGCCAGATATTATACGCCCTCTGCCGGGGCATCCGTCCGATGGAGCATCTCGTGCTCGTGGCCAGATATTATAATGCCCTGCGGGCATCAGATGCGATGGAGCACCAAGTGCTCGTGGCCAGATATTATACACCCTCTGCCGGGGCATCAGTCCGATGTATCATGTCTGAAAGTAAGAGATTCTAGTACAAATACCTAACAACAGGTATACATATATATATCCAAGGCCGCAACATCTTGAATATATAAAGATCAATGACCTCATCGAGATCGGAAGACAATACGTATCTAAGGAATAAACTCTACTCAAATACGCATAAGAAAACATGCGAGCAACAATCTCCTCGAGATATAAAGCCAATACATATGAGGAAACCCATCTCGAATATGTATTGGGAACCTCCCGAGGAAATAAGAGCACAATATCAAAGTAGGGTAGGAGGAAGGAATACTCACAAACCTCCCGTGCGAGAGCCTACCTGGCTAGAAGCAACTCACTGATCCTCGTCGCGTCTCACGCGTCCGGCTCGAGATCTAGTAAATAGAGTGACAACCTTAGTTCTTTACATTCTAATATACCGTATTAAATACGGAATACGGTTATTCACGAAGTTCTAATTATTTATTTTCAAAGGTTACATCATCAAGTGATAGTCTCTCAAATCTCATCATACTTGAAAGTCATAAACTCACTCATAGAATGCTTCCTTATTTAACAAGCATGTCATGCCCTTAAGATTCTCAGGATGCCCTTAAGCATGCTTAAATATCCAGGATTACTAGTCCATCGCATGAAATCATTAAACATGTTAATCATGGAAACAAATCATAATTAAGAATGTTAACATGAACATCAATGGGCATTTCTTCTTAAGGATTTTCATGAAAAATTCGGCGGCACCTTCCCTATTTATAGGGCCCCGAATTATACAAGCATTCTCACACAACATCAATTATCATACAATTTCCTCTTTTACAACCATTAATCTTCATACATATTCAATTTACTCTTGCATGCCATGTGGACACATTCATACATGAAAATAAATCCTCGATCTTCTATCCAAATCACCTCCAACATGTGTAGATCGCTCTCGAACCAACTAATGATCGATTCATGCGCTTAATTAACCCGTTAATTAAGAAATCCTTCAATTAAGAGTTCAAGGGTTTACTTGGAGCTCTTGGTACCTCTATGCGAACTTCTTTTCGCCAACTTGGGCTAACCGTTTGCCGATGTATGTGGGGGCTTTTGATCGCCGCCGATCTTGGTTGGTCGCCGCCGGATCTCACCGGAAAAGAGGAGGACAATGTGGTCGTAGTGCGTTCAGAGTGGCCGAGAAATCTTGCTTGAGTGGTCTTTGAGTCACCGGCTGCTTTGGGATTCGTCAGAGGTCCGCGTGGCTCGTCGGATCCACCGGATTTGCACATGGATCGGTAGGGAGAAGGGCGGTGTCTCGGTACATCCATACATGCTCTTGGCGCTTAGGAGGGC
Organism: Dioscorea zingiberensis; assembly: GCA_026586065.1. Classification (NCBI taxonomy): domain Eukaryota; kingdom Viridiplantae; phylum Streptophyta; class Magnoliopsida; order Dioscoreales; family Dioscoreaceae; genus Dioscorea; species Dioscorea zingiberensis. The sequence goes on from CM048823.1 coordinate 23,290,299, forward strand.
GTGGCTATGCTGGAGGGCAGCGTCATGGCGGTAGCCGGTGTCGAGGTGTAAGCCCTCAACGGCTTCGGTTGGACGAGAGAGAGAGATCGAGTAAGGGGCGCGGGCGAGAGAGAAAACGAGAGAGAGAGGGAGACTCATGTCTGGATCTCAGATGTGAATGTGAGAGTGAGAGATATTTTTCTCTCTCTCTCTCATTTCTCATTCTTATAGATATATAATATACCTATTTAATTAATAACCCTATTATGATAACTCATCTCCAATTATTTTTATTCTAAAACTCCAAAAGTTGTCACATGCCTACTGTTCATTCACGGGTGAGTAATTTATTTCTTGCCGGGGTCCACTGTCATGATTCTCTCGTCCTCAGGCCCGACCCAGATCCACGAATCACGGGTCAATGGTCTCGGTGGCACGGGTGCCCTGTAATATCACGGGATCTATATCTCATCAGACTAGATCCGAGAATATTGGCTTTTAGTCACCTCTTTCGTCACGGGCATACTGTGGTATACACGGGGCTGTCTCAGTCCCCGACCAGATCCACATTTCCCGGGATTTGAATATTTGTTTATTTTCTCTTCTCGATAATTAATCCGAATTAGTTAACATATAAATAATCTGGATTACTTAACAATTGATTAACCTTGGAAAATTAACGCTTAATTAATCTGAATTATTAAGACATGTGATTTTTCCCAAAACTTCACTGTTCACCATCTTGAATTGCCATTTAAAAATTCTGAGGAAATAAATCTTTATTTATTTCAGGGCGGGTTTTACAAGTGCATTATAGGAACTTCCTTATAAGCTATTGATTGCTATTCAATGTGATTTTAAAAGAAAATTTGGTAATGCATCCGACAAATTTTTTTATATAATTCTATAAAGAAAATTTATGTCTCTATGCATAGCTACTCATTGTTTGAACATTTATTTAGAATAGAACATCAAGGAAATGTTAGTATAGTCTCAACAATATTATGTTTGCTGTGACTACATATGGTTTTGACTACTGTTCATATTATAATTTTTATGAAATTTGCAACAATCTATATGAAACACATTGTTAATGGATTGGATATTTGCAGGACTCTAAAGCAAATCCGCATATAAAAACGGTATCAGTTAGCAAGAGAGAACAACCTCCCTCGGCACTGAGAGGCCAAGCAAAAACAATATCATCGACGGTTTTTTGGCAGTTGTCAGGTGTTTTTTGTAGCGCTCATGTATTTCATACTGCTCATGTATCACAGTCTTTGCAGGCTTGGTATTTTTTTAACTATTTATTTTGGCATGAACAGTTATTTAAGAAAACTACCAAATGAGTTTTATAATTGTAGATTGCCATGTTCATATGTTGATGACTGTTCCTTGTATTTATTCTACATATATTTCAATTGAGGTGATAAGCCTTTCACTATATCTTAATTTTCTTTTGGGTATTCTTCAATGAGCTACTAAGTATTTAGTTAGTGTTTATGAGATCCTAGTCCTGTTTTAATACTTGAGGTGTTGTTGAGATAATGGTATGATAGAGTTTAAAAATTATGAGATGATGTTTGGTGTGTGTATTTAGTGGAAAAACCATGAGATTAGGAAGGAACAATTAAAAGCAAGATCAGTGAACATTGACAATCTTGTGATCATATGTTTAGCTTTTGTACGTTATATATATGTGATCATAAACTTTGGCCAACTTGCCTTCTTCGAATCTTTCCTTGGTTGTGTCGTGTGAACAAAATACTTTTCTATTTTTTGATAGATTCAGCAAATTCTTGACCAAAGCTTTCTTATTATAGGATTTCTCTTGAAAGGATTCTCAAAACATGCACTTTGCTAAAGTTTGCAACATGTTGGTTTTTCATATGCATCATAATTAACTAAAATTTGTTCAAATAGTACATAAAGGGTCTATAAAAACTAAACACAGGAAGCTTTCATGATTCATAATGCATATAGAGCTCTAAAGCTATTAATTTTTTACACAACGGAATTTGTTAATTAAATTAAATAATATCTTGAAAACATGAAGTATGCTATCTTGGAATTATTCCTTGTTTAATAGCCATGTTTTGATTTGTCCCACAATTTGTTTTAGCATTCATCTTTTTCTCTTCTTAAAGGTAAGCATCAGCTGTTTTTTCCTTTTTTGTTGGTGATCCAGACAAGCTGTATCAATTACCCATCCATTTGTAGCTTTGAATTGTAAGTTTCTTTTTCCTTGTCTTGCTTTTGAAACATCTTTATTATTGTTGCGTTGTTTGCTTTTGACAAATTCTTTTTAGTTGATCTTGTATATTTTCTATTCTTATAATTTATTTATTTTTTGGAAAAGAATTCACATAAGTCTATTTTTTTTTTAGCACTTGTCTTGTCCTCAACATAAGCCGCGCTTGTCTTAGATTCATGTTGATTTCTATTGGCTTATCCCCCCATGATTTTATAGCTTTAATAACCATGATATGATTGATACAATATGTTTTCATTTTCATGTGCTAAACAACTATCTTTCTCAATTAAAATCCAACATGATTTTATAGCTTTAATAAAATATGATAAAATGATTGATATTTCATAAGGGATTAAAATAACTCACTATGACTTCTAGATTGCAAGAAACATTGAAGCAAATATTATTCATCTAAACATTGCTTTATGGTGTTTTAAATCATTTAGGATTGTACAATGGCTAATGATGGATACTGGGCATGTGCTCATTTAGACGAGAATGGATATATAACAGACCAATATATGGGGGCAGTTGAAGAGTACATAACTTTTGCAATGAACGAGCAATGGTTTACTAGTGGTGATAGAATTTGATGCCCGTGTTTGAAATGTCAAAAGATATCATTTCTTAAACACGATGATGTGCGGCGACACTTATATTATAGTGGTTTTTGTAATGAGCCATTGTCTGGTGTTGGACAATCATCCAGAAGTAGAGAGAAAGTTGAACACTTATTCGGTGTGGAAGCTGAAAATCCATATGTTAATATGGTCAGGGATACTTTTTACTCTGATTTTGACTCTAATTGGAATTTTGGTGGTGAGTCCATGTTCATGGAGCATGGACCTAGTTTAAGGCCATCATCTTTTTTTGCTTTGTTGAATGACGTTGATGCCCCAGTGTGGTCTGGTTGTACAAAACACACGACACTATTGGCAGTGTCACGGCTGTTAAATTGCAAATCTGAATTCAAATCTGAATTACAAATCTGAATTCAACATTAGTGAAAATTGTTTCAATCGTCTCATGGTTATCATAAAGGGTATACTGCCAGAGAATAACAATTTTTCAGGGAATTATTACGGCATTTGGCCTTCGGTATGTCAAAATTGATGTATGTGACAACAATTGCATGTTGTTTAATAAAGAATTTGAAGAATTGGAGTACTGTTCGGTATGCGGTCATCCTAGATACAAATCAAGTAATACAAGTGAAAGAAGTGTCTCAAAAATTCCTTACCAGATTTTGCGATACTTCCCACTTATACCTAGGCTTCAGAGGCTTTTCATATTAAAGAAAATTGCAAAGAATATGACTTGGCACGCAGATAATCGAAGTTCTCCAAGAGAGTTACATCATCCTACTGATGGAGAGGCATGGCAACACTTCAATCGTACACATAAGTCTTTTTCTAGTGAAGCGAGGAATATAAGATTAGGGTTATGCACAGATGGGTTTGCTCCTTTTAAGCAAGGCAGGAGACCATACTCTTGTTGGCCAGTAATGCCTGTGATATACAATTTACCTCCTTGGTTGTGTATGAAGCAACCATATTTATTCCTTAATATGGTAATTCAGGGGCCAAATAGTCCATCTCAAAACATAGATGTCTTCTTGAGACCTTTAATAGATGAGTTGCTAATTTTGTGGCAGTTTGGTGTTCGAACCTTCGATAATTATAAACAAGAACATTTTTTACTTCGGGCAGCATTAATGTAGACAATTAGTGATTTTCCTGCTTATGGTATGTTATCTGGATGGAGCACTCATGGAAAATTATCTTGCCCTTATTGTATGGCAAATTTGAAATCATTTAATCTAAAACATGGCAGAAAATCTTGTTTTTTTGATTGTCACCGAGAGTTCTTGCCTCCTGATCATCATTTTCGAAGGCAAAGAGATAAATTTAGAAGGTGAGTTGATCATGATCCTCCTATTGAGAGATTATCAGGTGAAGAAATCTTAAGAGATATTGATAGCTCTCCAGATTTGACATATGGCACCAAATGTCCAGCACAAAAACCAAGGGGTTATGGGTCGACTCATCATTGGACAAAGAAAAGCATTTTTTGGGAGTTACCATACTGGCATACAAATTTAATTCGTCATAATTTGGATGTTATGCACATTGAGAAAAATGTTTTTGATAATATATTCAACACCATAATGGAAGTTAAAGGCAAGACAAAAGACAATGAAAAGGCTCGGCTGGATATAGCAGAGTACTGCAAACGACCAGCTTTACATTTGGTGGAAAGGAATGGAAAAACACTCAAGCCCGTGGCTTCATATGTTTTAGTGAAGGAGGATCGATATAGAGTGTTCAAACGGGTGAAACAACTTCGACTACCGGATGGCTTTGCGTCCAATATAGGGAAATGTTTTAACTTGGAAGAAGACAAGGTCTACTTAATGAAAAGTCATGATTGCCATGTGTTTATACAACGATTGCTTCATGTTGCATTTCGTGATTTGGTGCCCACCCCAATCTGGGATGCAATTACTGAGCTTTCCAATTTCTTCCGAGATCTTTGCTCCACAAAAATAACTGTTGATCATATGGAGTTCTTGCGGAGAAATATCATCGAAACAGTTTGCAAATTAGAGAAGATTTTCCCACCCGGCTTTTTTGATTCAATGGAGCATCTAGTAATCCACCTTCCTTATGAGGCTAAAGTTGGTGGGCCAGTTCAATATCGTTCGATGTATGTGTTTGAAAGGTATACTAATATGTACATTTACAAACTTTACCGAGTTCAATTTTTTTTAGCTTCATTACGAAAAATATTTTATTTGGTTATGATACGTAGGTATCTACATCTATATGTGAAGAATATATTATTGAGAAAATAGCATCATTTTGTGCCTTGTACTTCGAAGAGGATGTCGAAACAAGATTTACTCAAGTGCCACGTAATGATGACGGAGGTGAAGTGGATACTATGGGACATCTTTCAATTTTCAAACATCTTGGACGACCCCTGGGGCCGAAAAAAAAAATACTCAATATCTGACAACAAATGAGTATTTGGCTGCGGAATTTTATGTTCTGATGAATTGTGAAGAAATGATTCCGTACATTGAGTGAGTAATATTTATTTTTTTGCTCAACTTCATTATTTTTTGGAAAATATTGTTTACCATATTGATTTTATATCATACGATTAAGGACATTCGATGAAATGGTGAGGAGGAATAACCCACGTGTTACTGATAAAGAATTGGAGAAAGCACAAGAAACCACATTTACATCATGGTTTAAGAAATATGTATGTATCAAACTATGTTTCCTCCTTTATCATTTTATTTTTCATCCGGTAAGAAATTATTGAAATTCGATATTTCTCCTAGGTCGAAGAGAATTGTTCCAAAATTGATCATCATATTGCTCAACTCGCTCATGGTCCATCTCGTTTGGTAAACTGCTATAAAGGTTACTTTGTGAATGGTTTCAAGTTTCATACTAAAGAATATAGCCATAATCGTGACTATTTGAATTGCGGTGTATGCGTGAAAGGAAATTGTTATAATGATTATAATCGGACTTTTATGGTGTCTTGCTAGATGTAATTGAGTTGGAGTATTTCGGGAAGGAAACGCATTGTACTTTTAATTGCCTTTGGTTTGATCTGAGATAAAGGAGTTCGGGTGGATCCTCGTCATGGGCTTATAGAGGTTAATTATAAATCAGTACTTGGCAGTAATGAACAATTTGTACTAGCTGAGCAGTGTCACCAAGTTTATTACGGTCCTTATCCGTCAACAGGTCCTCCTCGCCGACATTGGTGGGCTGTGTTCAAAACCAAGGCAAGGTGTAGGTTTCACTTTAACACTAGTGAGAAAGAAGTACCTGATTTAAATGAAGGGGTTTATCAAGATGTTGAAGTGTCTAGACCATTAAATGCGACATATTCAGAAGATATTGATAGTGAAAGACCGATTTTTCATGGTGGTATTGAAGAAGTTCACATTGAGGAGGAGGAGGAAGTAGAAGAGGAATGTGAAGAAGAAGAAGAAGAAGAAGAAGAAGAAGAAGAAGAAGAAGATGAAGATGATGATGATGATGATGATGATGATGATGACGATGATGATGATGATGATCAAGATGATGATGTTGATGATGATGATGATGCAATTAATGATGATGATGATGGCCAAGAACATTCAAGTAGCATGTCAGCTGGAGATCAATAAATTTTCCATGCTTTTGATCAATATTATCCCTAGTGTTGTTATTGTTAAAAATACCTTCTAAGATGTTGTTGCACTTGTGGTAGAGATGATCTTTTTTGTTACCATGAACCATGCATGCTTACTAATCTTCCCCTTAATTCCCTTTCTATGCCCTATTAGCTCTATTAATGTCCCTTGCCTTCACTTTTCTCTTTTAACTTCATTTTAATTCTCTCACAAGTGATCTTAAACATATATATATATATATATATATATATATATATTAAGTGGTACAATAATAAGTCATTGTGATGGTATTAGAAAGGTCCATGTCTTATAAGGAGAAGCATATGTGAGGAAAGTGGAGGAATGGAATGAGCGATATGGTGATCACATAATAAGTTTCATTTTTTTTTAGTATTGGGTCAAATTGCAACAAAAATAGCAGTAACTTCTAAAAGTTGATACTTCCCATTAATTTATTTCTGAATCTTAAATTTATAAAAATATAATACTTATTGAGTTTAGTTACTTATGAAATATTAGTGTTCTATTCCTTCATATGAATAACCTCTTCAGACTGTTCTTTCTAATTTTGGCTAGAAATCAATATTTCATAATGTTTTCAACTTATAACCTGACATATTGTGGATGGGTCCATGTGTGTGATTTTGTGTTGTTGGGAGTTTGCAAGAATTCCTTATTTATGATCTAAAATGTTGTTTTTTACTTTCACATTGTCTTTACCTGATGAAGAGCTTTTCCCACATATCAGTGGATTCTAGGAATTCATAAAGCACATGATATCAATATCTCTTCTTTAGTACTTTTAAGTTCTTTACTTTAAGAGATGTGTATTTTTTATCCACTTTACACTGTTATTTTAGTTTGTTGGATTCTATTGTACTGATCATCATGTTGCCATGTTATTTTCCTGCATATTTAAGTTTTATAAACACTGTAAGTGCACAGTATCAACAGAAAAAAATTGAAGAGAGTGATAAGTACTCTTTAATTACTGATCTCTTCAAAGAGACCATTCATTTTCCTTCAAAAATTTGAGTATGATAAAAGTTGATACAAGAATCTTTACTGACAGAAAAAAAAATAGAACGAGACAAAGAGTTCGAGATAAGATTATTTTCTTTCATGTAATTTAACTTCTTACCTGAATGTGATTGGTGAAATGCAAACAAGAGTATTGCAGATATAATATAGAGATCACATGAGTAGTAGTTTATTACTCCATCAGCAAACAGCCACTGTTTCTTATGTATCCTATGCATTGCCATTAAAGAACAAGAAGTAACCAAATTAGAACACTCATCAGGGAAGTCCAAAGAATGAGAAGATCATTAATGGAGAAAAAGAACTGACTAATAGGAAGAAGAAGTTCTAAGGAATTAAGTCCTAGTTATAAGGAAAAAGGGAAGAAGGCTGAAAGTAAAAGATGAACTAACAAACTTGATGTTCTTAGTGTACTGTTGTAACAGTGATTGCTCTGTTTTCTCACTTAAATGTCCTGGCAGGGAAAAGGGGAATTGGTCTACTGATGTTGTTGTAAGAGAAATCCTTGTATATAAAATAGTGAGTTAGTTTGGATAAGGAAACACAGAATGGACCGTTGAGATTGTTGTTGTTCAATCTCCAATGACCATTAGAAGAATAGTTTTGCATGCAAGGCCACCTATGATTTCCACCATGACAAATTGCATGAAAAACATATAAAAAATTTAAAGCTGAGAAGAAATTCATGGTTTTGTTTGGAATTGTTATTTTTTTGCATGAAAGGAAGCTGTAGCTTTGTCAGTCCAGATTTGTTTGCCAACTTTTTCCTTGTTGAAAATAGTGTTTTGGAGGACAGAAATATTTATTTCTATCTCTCTTGTCTCATTGTCATGCATTATATATATCTGGTCCATCTAAGAATACATATTAGGCCTGGATATAGGTGCAAATTCTAATGAAACTTGTCTTTCTATTGTTAAAAGCTTTTTCTCTATTATTATGATCACTTTCTTACAATTGTATTTACCATGCACTTGTTTCTTACTAAGATGGTGATATTCTTGTTCTATTGGAGACATTATGCATCGAGCAAAAGCTAAGAAAAAATCCAAGACGAGGAAAACTTTGGAAGCAAATGCAGCTAAGGATCTTCCAAGTCAAGTTGCATGGGAAGGATGGTTCATACCGCATCAATCGTCCTCACAAAGTCCACAAGGGATGAACCAACCTACTGTTGCACAGGTGCCAGGGTATGAAGATGAAGAAATACAAGATCCTAATATGGCAGCTGAAGAAACTCATGATGATATCACCCCTGAAGTAGAGAAAAAAAACGCCCAAGAGGTCCTAATAAAGAAATACCCACACCAACAAATCCAAATGAGCGAATCTTCATTAATATTTTACATGATGAGTATATTGGACTATTTAATTTATTTATTTGTGATAAAGTCATACTTGACTCATATAGGACTAATTTCTCCTTTTTTTTTTCTTTACTATGATAGGAAATTTGTAGACCCTAAAATTGTTAGAACAATTACAAAGTCTATCCAATTTCACTTTAGCGATGCATGGCCAACATGGAAGAAAGTTCCTGAAGCTATCAAAGATGAGATGTGGGCAAAATTTGCGGTGCATATTTTCCCTCTTTTTGCATAACTTTTACTCTATCTACCGTTATGCTCCTGTGTGGTGTTTTAATTAGTTGTAAATCATCTAGAATTTAAGCTATGCATAGCCATCAAAATTAAATAGTGATGACATGGTTGATATTCAATGATCATATCAACATGTATTGTGTTTCTATTACCAATTGTAATGTTCATTGCTTTTTATTTCAGTGACACTAATGTTTTAATGAGTTTGAATTTAACTGCAATTGAAGTCATGCATAGCTTCAAAGTTGAATCTGTATGAATAACCTTGCCATTCATTGATATCATAAACATGCATTGGGTTGTATAACCAACGGTTCTGTTCATGGCTCAACTAAGATTGTTGTTTTTATATGAGTTCCAACTTATCTGAAATTCAACTTGTGCATAGCCTTCAAAATTGAATCTGTTGTCATGTTTTCAATTCACTGATTCTATGGGCTTTTACTGTGTTCGCGGTACCGAATGTTCTGTTCATTTGTTAAATAAGTCTATTACTTTTGTTATGGTCCTTCTAATCTCCTGATATAAGTTGCTTTTCTGAAATCCTAGTCACACATTCCCTTTTAAATTGAATTTTGATATCACGCTTGCTATTCCATGATCTCAACAAACATGTATTTGCCCAAAAGACAGGATAAGCATAAGTTAGATTTACCCATGATGATGGTTGATATAACTAGACAAGAATAAGACAAACCCAAACTTATGAGAGCAACATAATTTGTGTAGTAAAAAAATTGATGAAGTTAAGAGCTGCAACCTTGCGAAGTGATCCTGCATTTTGACAGTATGTACTGCAACAACTTTCTTTCCCAAACCATAAAGATAGTGAATAGAACCTGGATGGAAATAATCACATAAACCAAAATGATTGACAAATGATGCTAATGAAATATGATTGGCTGAATCAACAGGATGTCACTATAAGACAAAATCAATTGATAATTTATTTATTTAAGAAGTGTGGACACAACAATATTTATTTTTACAATTCAGCACTAACACTCCTCATTTTGTGGATATTTATAAATGTATATTTTAGACACGTGGGTTTTTAGTTATCATTCACAAGAAGAGCAGTAGCCCTCACAAATTTTTTCATGACTCCTTACTCACAATTATCAAAATCAAACTTAGAGAACTTCCCAACTTCAATCATAAGAGTCAGCTAGATTAAGAAGATGAATATGTCTACATGAAAGCCAATTAATCATTAATGGATTTAATTGGAGGATGTCAAATGAGAAGAGTACCAGAGTTATGGAAATTATAAATATATATATATATATATATATATATATATATATATGCTTCACAACATGAAGTTGGATCTGAATCTCACTACTCAATCTTCAGGTGGTAACTAGCTTGCTAATGTTTGCAGTTGATCAGGAGCTGTTGGTTAAGGAATTAATTAACCTGTGTTTGTTAAATTCAAAGTATATATTAGAAGTGCTAGCTATACTATATATATATTCAATTCATCAATATATGAACTCTCATATATATATATAGCAAATTAAGCAAATACTGAGAATTGAAGCACGAACAAATATGATATATAAAGCAACAGGTAGCAATTAATTAATGGGCATATACAATTGATTCCTATCAACCAGTAGAAACGGAGGATATCTCTTTTGTCACATACAACAGTGGATTATAGAAATAAGGAAAGTAAGTTGATGTGGTTGTGACTGTGGTGGTAGTGGTGGAGGACATCCTTTTGGTTTCTATGTAGCTTTAGTGGTGACTTTTTTTTTGCTTCCCTTCACTTTGTTCTGCTGTCTTTTATCTGCATGTGTCTCAGTTTGGTATCTATGGTTACTAATTTATCAAAGCTTAGTAGAAGAGTAAGACAAGAGAAATCTGTGAACACACTAAAGAGTATATTTAGGAATAGGTCTTGTTGCAAGCATTTCTCAAGCAGCTCAGAAAGCTTATGATGAGTATGTTTAGGAATGGTAGGTCTCAGACCTTGAAATGAAAACCAAACAAAACTTGAGCTTCGTGATTAACAAGTAGAAACTGATCTGTCTGATTTTGATTTGAAAGAATTTTGAAGGTTGTGTAAAACCAAGAAAACATATAAAAAGTCACTCAAAAACAAACAAATTAAAAGTTTCAGTCTTGAACTAAAAGGTCATGCTAGACAATACACTTTCAGATTCAAAGAAGCCATTAGTGGGTTGGAAACAGAGTCACTTTGTTTCATAGCAAACCTTCACATATATAGATCAACCAGAATAGTCTTTTCAAGATAATAATTCATTTAACAAAGGGATCTATTATTCAATTTATTTCATAGTTGAATATCCTATTACATTTAAATACTGTAAGTTTATAAAATGGAAACTTAATATGCTCTTGATTCATCTCATCAGATTTAATTAGCAACATTTTAGAGATAACTCAAATTAGTTCTTAAATACTATTCTTTATATCTGGTTAAAAAAGTAAAAGGTCTTTCATTCAACATTAGTGAAAGTTAACAACTAAGATAAACTATTGGCGAAAATTTCTGCAGTTATTCATTATATTTTTTTTTTAAATCTTGCAGCCTGATTCCCACTCTCTGATATTCTGAAATGTATTCTTCTATTTCTGCAGTTTGATAATCTAATGGTGAAGTTTTTACCCATGTGTTATTTGATAGGAAAATTTATGTGGCTTATTGAAATAGCAAAAGTTGTGAGAACAATTTGGGAGACTAAGTGCAAGGAACGGTTGCGTGGAATGTTGGAAGAAGAAAGGAAGCAGGTAATGAGACATTTTGGTGTTAATGATATTTCAAAGTGCAAAGGTTACAATGTAGGTTGGATTCGACTTGACATTTGGGATCAATTGGTTGATAATGTGTGGACTACTAATGCGTGGAAAAATAGATCAACTATTGGCAAGCAAAATAGGATGACTGAGAAAGATGGAAGCATCACCAAACATACCGGTGGATCGATCCCTTTTATGATTCATGCGGAGAGGATGGTATGTACATAATTTATATTATTGAAGTAATATTTAGCATAGCTTTATATTTTTAATTTTACTTGCTTGTGCCATGAGTCTCTTATTCAATATCTCCATGTAGGAAAAACAACTAAACCGAAAACCAACCTATGGAGAAGTGTTCAATCGCACCCACAAACGTGAGAAAGGTCAAGGTGATTTTGTTGATCATAAGTCTAAGAATGTCAGTGTAAGTTATATTTATTTGATCAATATTTAATTTTGAAAATCTCCAAACCTATGATTTTGCATAAATAGTTACACTTTTTTAAGAACCATTCTTCATGATGTAAACTAAACTGCATGATTTCAACTAGTCATTGTTCAAATAAACTAGCTTGCATGATTTCAACCTCTCTTAAAAAATTTGAACTCCATCATGTTAATTAGATAGGCTTTACTATTGATAAGCCCTGTGATGTAGCTAGTTAAAATACAAGTAGCTAGTTAATTTTTCCCTTGTGATGTATATAGCATTATCAGTTTATATCTCTCCTATGATGTATATTGTGAAACTAATTTGATTTATATTTCCTATAGGAATCTTATACTTCTTCAATGAGTCAAAAGTATGGTTCTGATGAAGCCTGTCATCCCGAGTTTGACCCACAAGTTTGGTGTGATGCAATTGGAGGGCTAGATACTACACGCACTCATGTCTATGGGTTTGGAACGTGGCAAGAATTTATTATCTACTCCTACCAATGCTAGAGATGTATCATACTCGGCTTGTAGTCATCCGACTCCTGAAAATGCACAATCTTCCACTGAAGTTGACAATTTACGTGAAGAAATGACGTTTGTGAAGGACAAACTACAAAACCTAGAGACGTCCCAACAGAATTTAGTAAGCTCTAATGCTGAAATCAAGGCATGTCTTAACCAAATGATAGAGTTGTTAAATCCTGCAACAATGCTTCCAAATGCTTCAATAGAACCTTCTCAGCCTACTTGCAAGGATAAAGACCAAGAAGAAGGGAACTTAGATTCTTATGAAGATTGATATCTGTCGGTATATGTTTAGCCACTGTTTAGAACTTGATGATGAACTATGTTTTTTCGACTATGTTTAGAACTTGATGATGAACTATGTTTTTTAGAATATGTTTAGAGCTTGATGATGAACTATGTTTTTTAGAAGACTTGTTAATTATTAGTGATGTTTGTACATTAAGTATTGTACTTATTTTTAATTCTATGTAGTTGACTTTGGACAATATTGTGTGTTTATCATATGTAATTAGCTTACATTATATGTATTGTTACAGGAAAACAAAGCTGGTTAATGAATTATCAATTTAATAAAAGACCTTTAGAGACGGAAATTTGTTGGTGATACCTACTTTCAGTGACGGAATTCGTTTAGATGTAAAAACATTCAAAACCACAATTCCGTGGGTGATAATTTTTTTGGGACGGAATTCTGTGAGTAATAAACACTATCAGTGACAGAATTCCGTTGGTGTTAAAGACATTTGCCGACGGACTTCCGTGGGTGAAGAAAAGGTATCTGTGAAAGAATTCTGTGGGTAATAAACACTATCACTGACAGAATTCCGTTGGTCTTAAAGGCATTTGCCGACGGACTTCCGTGGGTGAAGAAAGGTTATCTGTGACGGAATTCTGTGGGTAATAAACACCATCAATGACAGAATTTGTTTCGTTACAAATAGATTCAAATACATAATTCCGTGGGTGATAATTTTTTTAGGGACGGAATTCCATGGGTAATACACAATATCGGTGACAAAATTCCGTTGGTGTTAACGACCTTTGCCAACGGGATTCCGCGGGTGAAACGAGGGTATCTGTGATGGCATTCCGTCGGTGATATACACTATCAGTGATAGAATTCGGTTGGTTGTAAAGAGATTCAAATACATAATTCCGTGGGTGATAATTTTTCAGGGACAAAATTCCATGGGTAATACACAATATCAGTAATAGAATTCCATTGGTGTTAACGGCCTTTGCCGACGGAATTCCGTTGGTTTCATGTATTTTCTTATCAATAATTTTAGCTTTTTATTTAACATCACTGACAGAATATTCCGTCTGTAATTATGTATCATCACTGATGGGAAATTATTTTCCGACGGAATATCATCAGCGACACGGTTTTTTCCGAAAGAAGTTTCCAGCGGACAGTTCCGTCGCTGTAGATCATTACCAACGGGATTTTAGCTTTCAGTGACGAAAAATTCCGTCAATGATGCGACTGTTTTCTCGTGGCCTCGAATCCGGTGGAAGTTGCAGAATTTTTCGTTGTTTTTCTAGAGGTCAGGGTTTTTTGTTGGCTCGGGCCAAGTCAAAATCTTTTTGTCTTGAATTTGCATCAGGATGTGGCTTCGGGTTTGGTTGAGACAGGTATGGTGTTCATGCCTTACTATTTTCCCCGCCTTCATGGCATTTCACAGTTGAAGGGCGTGTTGTCTGGGGCGAGGCGATAGCTCCCGGCCTCTGTTGCCTTTTCCCCGAAGTCTTTCCTGTCGAACTTCCCTTTGGGTTCTTACAAGATTGTGAGGGGACTTCTCCGTTTGTTCTTCTTTGGTTTTCTTGCGGTCCTCTTCTTCTCATCCTGCATGTATTTCGTCGGAATTAATATACTTCTGGGCGTGGGTCAAGAGATCAAGCATGCTCTTTGGTGGTTCCAATGTGAGCGAAAAGCGGGAAAGGGGAATCGAGAAGTCCTTCTATCAGAATGGTGATAGACATCCACGAGGTGAGGTCAACGACGTTTGATGCTTCGTCAGTGAATCGATCGAGGTATAATTTGAGGCTTTCTTCTTTCCATTGCTTGACTAACATAAGAGTGGAAGGGGTCTTCTTTTGCTTGGAATAACTGGCAAAATGAGTAAGGAAGAGATCTGCTAGCACCTGGAAAGAGGAAACCGTGCTAGTAGGGAGGTCGGCGAACCAATCTTGAGTAGCTCCTTCTAATGTGGACGGAAAAGCCCTACACATCCGGGCGCCGGTCATCCCGGAGAGGAGCATTGCCGATCGGAAATACTTCAAGTGGTGGGAGGGATCAGTTTTGCCATTATACATAGCCACGGGAGGTGGCCTAAATCCGTCTGGGACATATTCTTCTAAAATCTCACAAATAAAAGGAGAAATTACTTGGGGTGCATACCTCTCGGGTTCCTCTCTTCGGCGGGGTGCTATTTGTTGCGAAACTCGCCCGTCGTAGGATACGGTATATTGTTGGGTCCTTGAGGGGGCACGATTATGTCGGCGAACTGAAGGTGGTTCTTAGCTATCGGAGAAAAGAGTCTTGTCTCTTCGTTCTTCTCTTGACCTCCTTCCTCTTGGCGTGCGGGCGCTAGTCCTTCCCTTGCTAACTGAAGCTGTCGTCTGAACTGGCGGAACCATTTGGGGAGGTTAGGTTCCAGTGGGTGGATTTCGTAAAGTTTGTACGACTTGATCGAGCTGTTGTAATCGTCGTTCCATGTTTTGGTATTGCTTATGGATCGTTTCCTCCTAGGGGTGCTCTGGTAATATAGGTGGGTTTTCCCTCACCTCCTGTGTCTCACTTGGGACATTGACATCGTTGTTCCTTCCTCCTTGTTCTTGAATGCGGGTTGACCTTCTGGTTGTTGTTATTTTGGCTTTTTGTATGAGTCCCCACGGACAAGGCCAAACTGTTAGAGTTGAAAACCGGTTTTCCCTCGGGATTAGGTTGGATTCAGATCAACGGTTGAAATTTATATTTGATTTGGTGCGGACTCTTGTAGTTGGTGATGGAGGACAATTTTCGCTCTTCCAAACTTGGAGAAAGAAAGCATTGTGCAATGAAAACCGACCAAATGAGCCTTTTCAGGATTCACTCAAGAGCGGTAAGTTAGTGGAGTGAATTGGAGAGCCAAGAAGAGGATTTCTTAGTTCAATTATTTCTTACCTCTGGATTTTCCCACCTCCCTTGCTTATACAGTATTATTGAGGCGGTGGGAAAATATTTTACCCACTTGTTGGGCAAGTGGGAGTTTTATCTATGGAACAGTTGTTTTTCAACTGATGTCTAATCCGACATTTAAGAGTAGTTATGGCATGTAAAAACCTAAATTAGATCTTTTGTTTGGAAAATATCTGGTATGTACTTTTATTCCCTTGCTATTAATGCTCAAGGTCTGCTTTTTACCCTTCTGCCCAGGGAGAATAATTTCTGTCGGCTTTTAGGCCCTATTTGGATGATTGGTTGTTATGGTTTCGTAATGTATGGTATGGTATGGTATAGTATGGTATGGTATTGTAAGTATTGTTTATCATGTTTGGAAAAATGGTATGGTGTGGTATGGTTAATTAGTTGTTTGTGTTTGTTTTGATGGTATGGTATGGTTGTAGAAATAATAAAATGACCAGAATACCCTCAAACACAAATTAATATAAAATCATGTTAAATTGAAAAAATTGGTTATATATCCTTCAATGTTTCATAATTGCATATTTACACCTGAAAAAATCATAATTGCTTGTATATTCTTGAATTATGGATATGCCCCTATTGTTAGGTTTCGTTGATAAAAGTTAATAAGATTATCTTAACCATGGTTACAACTTCAGTTAAGCGTTGGAAAATTTCCAAAATAATTCTCTTTATATATCTCAGCTATTTTAAATTTCATATTTTTAAAGGGGGTATTTGTAAATTTACAGTCAAACAAACTTCCAGGGTATATATGTAAAGGGTATAATGGTTATTTCTCATGTTTATCATTTGTTAACTGACAGTTTTTCATCTGATTAACCCTAGGGGTATATATGTAATTATACTTATTATTTAGAAGTATATATGCAATTATGTTTTATTCAAGGGTACACCTACAAAAAACCATATTAAATTGAATGATTTATGATCACAAATAAAATTCAACTAAAGTATAAATAATTTTTATTAAAATCCTACAAAATATATATCAAATTATTAACCATTAATTTAAAATTGATAAATTTATAATAAAATTAATATACAAAATTAACAAAAATAAGACTTTTTTTGTGGAGATTATAACTTTCTTTGATTTTACTAGGGTGGAAGAAGGGATTGAGTTAAATTAGTAGGGATATTTTGGTAGAAAAAAATTAAAACCATGAGAAACCACCAAATCGGTGGTTTGAAAAATCCAACAAAAATAGAAGTTTTTAAACCATTGAAAACCATTAAAAAACCATAGAAAACTATACCATCTAAATGAAAATGAAAACAAACAGGAAAGTAAACCATACGATACATTACGAAACCATGGCAAACCATAAAACAAACAAGGCCTTAGGGTCAGCTATTAATGACATGTGCTCGACCTAGATTTAGACGGGTGGTCGTAGGGGATTATGCCATGTGGCGAACTGAGATTTGCGACACGTCTCATACTAAATATAACCATATCATAATATTTAAATAAAATATTAATATTTAGTATTGATATATAATATATAATATAAAAAAAATAATTTATAAATATATTTTTAATTTCAAGCTTTCGAGCCGAGCTCGAGCAAACATACTCGAGCTAGGATATTTCGAGCCGAATTTGAGATGGGCCCAACCCGATCAAGCTCAGCCCATTTACAACCCTAATGGGGAGTGGATTGATGTCCACTTCAAGTAGCTAGCTCGTGCCCTGGTGGAAGTCTCTACGATCAAGTTAAAACTTTGAGGGAGAGAGGAAGAAAGAGAAAGAGAGAGAATTGAGAGAATTCCAGAAATATCTCATATGTATAATTTATTTTATCAGTGGATTAGTAACCTCTTTTTATACGGTGTTAGCCGGATCCGCTAAATATTGACGCCCATGGAGTTCTCATCCTCCAAAGTCAGGTAATCAAACAATTTGATCTAAATCATGCCACATATGCACAATTATTTTTGCCCCCTAACAACAGAAAAAACACAATTTAATTCCAACATTATTCTCATGATCACACCAGGATACAGAGAGTTGTAGCTTATGAACAACATAGATAATGCCATAAAAATCTAAAAGTGCAAAAGGTTGAGGCCATCCTCAAACTGTTTATCATAAAAATTATCTTAGAACAAGCAACTTCACTTAGATCGTGGTAGGGTCAAAAGCAAGCAGGGAAGGATTAACAACAGTGAACCCACCATCCACAAGAAGGTTATGCCCACTCACATACCTGGACTCATCACTTGCCAGGTAAAGCACAGCCAGCGCCACGTCCTCAGCCTTCAACACCGGACCCTTTAGATTTGCGTGTGAGCTCATAATTTTCTCAAAAACTTCATCTTCAAGCTCAACTCCAGTGAACCCCACCGCCAGCTTTGTAGCCACGGCATAGGGTGATACGCAATTCACCCTCACGCCAAACTGCCCGAGCTCCACGGCCGCGTTCTTTGTCAGCCCCACCAGCGCGTGCTTCGCGCACGTGTACGCGTACGTCCCGACGCCGCCCATCGATGATGCAACACTCCCCGTCGCTATAATGCTCCCGGAGCGTGCAGGGATCATGACGCGTGCCGCGTGTTTGGTGCCCAGCAACGTGCCCGTTACTATGACGTTCATGACCCTATCGAAATCGGACTTGTCGTTGTAGATGAGCGGTTTCGGTGTGTCGATGACGCCGGCGTTGTTGTACATGATGTCGAGCTTGCCGTACTTAGACACTGCAAAGTTGACAGCGTTCTTGACGTCATCCTCGACGGTGACGTCGCAATGGACGAATGAGGCGGTGTCCGATCCGATATCATTGCAAACCGAGAAGCCCAGCTCGTCCTGGATGTCAGCGATGATGACCTTAGCGCCATGGTGAGAGAATACACGCGCGGTGCACTCGCCGATGCCGCTCGCGCCGCCGGTAATCAGTGCTACTTTCCCTTCCAACCTGAAATTTGTTTTACTCTTCAATAAGGTAAATAACAAAACTATTAAAATTTAAAAAAAAAAAACCACTTTTCAAAAGGCCTGCTTTTATTTGCATCTATTTTTCTGCATTAAATCGAAAAGATGAGATAAATATAGAATTGGTCAGGGATATGACCTAAAACTCCATGTTCACAAAGCTGTGACTGGATTTAACTCGAGAAGAGCTTGAATTGAGATGCCTACCTCTTCGCAGCAAATGAGGATGAAGAGGTGGTTGCCATTGTTGAGGAGTTTCTAGCAGAGCTTTCCAACGGATACGTAGAAAGTTCAGGTACTTAATGATGTGGACTTTCTATGCCTAGAAAAATGTACATAGACTTGGACATACTTGGTTATTGCTTCAAAAGAACCTTAGGCGGTTGGCAGGGAGACATTAAGCAACGGACAACCGGCCGAAGATGCGAAATTTATGTAGTGACAGCAATGTCTTGAGAATATATGAGAATATAATTGTGTTTATTTGGTCATGATACCTTTGTTTGCATCTGGTTGGTATCTTGTTTATTTGGAGAGGGAATAACTAGGAAGACAAAGAGAGTGCTGTTTATATACAATTGATGGTTATTACCGCCCTAGACATTAAAAATGAATGAGAGAGAGAGAGCAAGAGAGGGAGAGAATGTTTTAATAGTCCATGTAAACAGTGGAAGAAACATTAAAAAAACAGATATAAATAAAGATTTAAAAGAAGATTTTTTTTTCTACAATGTATATAACTATGTTTATGGTTGATGGTGATGACAACTATAATTTTATTATTTATTTTCATATTGAAAGTGTTGTAGGGTAAAAATAAATATAGACAAGTGGCATGATATGTACTCTTAAGATAAGCATGCCTAGTTATCCGTCAGTGAAAAATGGATCTTTAAGGGTGTTAAGACCCAGCAAGTTAAGTCGGTAAGTTATAAAAGAAGATCGTCAACCTACTAGCTAGTAAGGATTGTTTTTCACAAATAACTCTTCTCCGTAACGCCTCTCTCTCTCTCTCGGAGTTCTGACTTGACTGTCAGAGGCTCCCCCTGAGCATGAACACTTGGACCTTTTCTTTATCATGGTTCTCTTCTTTCTTAGAGCAGAGTTCAATTTATGAAGATTGATCCCTAAAAGAGTCTTGGATCCAACAACGCAAAGAAGAAAAAGAAAGATCACCGATAGTGATGACCTCTCATTTAAAATCCCCTGTAGAACTCTTATCATTTCTAATCAATCTCTTATTGATCAAGATTTGGTCTAATCCTAAGGAAGAGCGGATCTATAAAGACCCCCCCTTCTAATATGGTATGGATTTAAATTTTAATACCGTTCATTTTAAGTAAATTATTGGCCAACTTGATAGGATTAAGTAGTATAATGAGGGAGTTCCTTCCTTAGACCTATTTTGCATGGGAGGACTTACATGTAAGGGCTTGAGAAAAGGGGGACTAAAATTCTTAATGACAAATGCTTCATAAGAAGTTCGAGCTGCGCTGGATGAATTGGACCAGGTGGTTTCATGTAGAAGATTTATTGGTTAAGGATTTAAATACAAATAGGATGAAGGGCAGAAAGATGACAACTCACATTATTTCTTTACAGCAAACCCTAACCTATGGGTGTTATGTGAACTTGCTAGCTTCACCATGCTGAAGCTTTAAGTGGCAGAGAATCAGACTGCCATGCCTTCGAATGACTCAAGCTTCTTCTACCATTCTTCAGTCCAACCACGCAGCAACCAACAACCACACCTTCTTCCCGAATCCAGCATAGTATTGTGCCAAATTTGTGGGCGAAAATCTTAGTCGTTGTCGGTTTCAAGGGAAAGGAAAAGCTTCTCCGAGCCTACAGGCATACACCTCATCTCTTCTCCCTGTCAGTCAGCCGTGAGCTTAACAACTGAGAGGTAGGACCCACAGGCCATGGACTACGGTGAGAGGGAATCTAGTGCCATGAGATCTCAGTTGCCGATCTCTCCAGGCGAAGGCAAGATAATATGCCTTATATTTGAAGTGATAAGCCTTACCACCTCATAGCTACCCCTCCTCCATAGCTCTCTTTTAACCAACCCAGTCACCACTGAGCTCCTTTATCTCTTTCTCTCTCCCTCCTTCTCAGCCTGAATGCTTGAACTCTCTCTCGGGGTGCAGAAACAATAGGAAGCCAACTTCATTGTTAAGCTCAGAAGACCTAAGATCCCAAAAGGAGGTTGGAGGTGTGAATCTCTAATGGAAGGCTACTGAACTTCTGAAGCTTGAGCAACTAACTTGAAGCCAAGCCACTGGTAGATATGAATAGGTTCAAAAAGAGGAGAGCACCATTGAGGTGAGCTCTTGGACTTAGCTGATGTGTTGTATGCTTTGAAGAGAACACTGCCTATCTTGATGTACATAGCTCTTATTAAGGATGGTTTAAACAAATGCATGCCGACTAGGTGCCTTCCATCTCCAAGTAATGATGCACTCTTCCTCGCACTTGGGGGCTGTTTGGTTACCTGTAAGTGGTTGTGATGTATGTTGTTTTACAGGGAAATCCAAATATTGGGTGTTTGGTTACCTAAAAAACAACCACTTACATGTAAAAGGTTTTACATGATAGGCCTATTTTGCTGCATTTCAATTCACGGCCGTTGAAATGCATGGAAAGTAAAGCTCCTCCACGCGATTAAAATCACTCGCCCCCTTCGTGTTTGGTTACCCAGTCCCCCTCCAGTCTCTCATTTCTCCTTCGACGAAGAACCCAAGTCTAAGGTGAGGTTTTAGCTTCTCTCTTGCTCGTTTCGATTCACTTATATTTTCTCTTCGGTGCCGTTGCCCCTCCTTCCGCCACGGGCCGCTAGTCACCGTATTCATCTCTTTCTCTCGTTTTTTCAGGTTCTGCCTACGGCCAAATCCTCACATTCCCATCTCTGGAACTGAATCAAATCCCCATAAAGGTTATTTTGATCTCTCTTCTTTATTGTTTAGGGTTTATTGCAACTAGGTCAAATTTTCTGAAATTTACGCTTACGGATCATCCTCTATATGTGATTTCCGGATCATATATGTTCCACGTTTAAACCCAAAATCAAAGTTTATCAATTCCAGAACTATGTTTTCCCTACTTTGAAAAAGTTGGTGATTTTTTGATCCATTAAATCAAATCAGTGGTTTGTTGTGTAATTAATCTGTAAATCAATGATCTAGATAGATTATGAATTTTTTTTGTTAGTATTTGTATATTTTATTGGAATTTGTTGTGTAATTAATCAGATCTGTGTTGTCGAAAATTCATTTTGTTTTGTGAGAAATTGTTACCATTTGGAGTGAGAATATATGTTTAAATATATATCCAAGTTCTTAGAAGCCCATTTATAAGTATCTACGATTCTATTATTCATCCATAATAAGAGCAACATTTGCTGAATTTGAGAGGGATATTGTCCTTTTCCTCTTCTTTGCTATGGATCGCAAACCCTAGATTCCTTATGCCTTTTCTTCCACTCCAGTCCCCAGCTATACCCTCCCTGTTTTGGATTCTCTCACTTTTCTTTGGCTAAGATGAGTGATCAAAAAACAAGTATTTTAAACCCTAGTTTTATTTTTATTGCACTCTTTTTCTCTTCTAATCTGTAGCTGCTGCTGGATTCGAGTTGCTGGGGGGACTGATAGTAAAACTTCATGAATTTTAGATATTTAGCAGTTTTGTTTTGTTTTCTAATGCTGATTGTGTTGCATTGAGAGAGGTTTTTACTGAAAATCAGGGCATGTATTTAGTTTGAAGAGTCTAATTTAGAATTACAAGCAATGTGTTAAATTAATTAGTAAATTATTTGGATAACAAATAAAATTTCATTGCCAATGGCACTAGTAGTTAGTGAGTCTCCAATCCTATTTGATTTGAGATAAAAATTACCTATTCTTGTGATTCTAGAGAAATGTCCCCGTTCTCCAAGAGTCTTTTTTTATGTTCGCCATTTATTATGTTTAAAATAAGGTCACATATTTTCTTTTCACTGTTATATGATTAGGTATTCTTGCATGCAGATACTAGAAAATTAGTATTTACTTAGTTTTGAAGATACTCTTGAGGCAAGTTTACAGTTGGCCACCAGGGGCAATATTTGTTTGTCTTTGCTGAGTATCATGAAGGCTTTTGCTTGTTTATTTTTTCTTGCTTTTAATTTTATTGTTAGACTTAAATTAGAATAAAGGTGTCTGGCTTGAATGATATGGTTAACTTTATTTTATAATACTATGTTTCCTATTGATATAAACACAGATTATAAATATTGGATAAAAATTTAGAAGAAGAAAGCTCAACGGCTGCCTCGGCTATTGTCGTTGGTGTTTGTGCATTAAAGTGGTATGCAAGAAGAAGAGGAGTCAATATCCCATGGGTGCCTTATTATAATAGGGGTCAACAAGGTACAAACTATATTTCGAGAATAATACATGGATCCAAGGAAGCTAGTATAGCAATTTTGAGGATGAAAAGGGTGGTATTTTTTGGGTTATATGATTTATTGAAGGCAAAGGGGGTGTTATGCAACACCCTACATATAAGTGTCGAAGAGCAAGTAGCAATGTTTCTTCACATTCTTGGTCATAATGTGAGAAACCGAGTGATTTGAGTAAATTTCCTATGTTCAGGAGAAATCGTTAGTAGATATTTCAAGCACGTGTTACATGCTATAGGAGAGCTTCAGGGTGAATTACTACAACCTCCTAGCACAATTACTAGTTCAGTCATAACACGAGATCGAAGGTTTATGCCATATTTTAAGGTAAACAAATATTGATTTAGTTTAGTTTGTGGTCCCAAAATTACATGTTCT
The DNA here is from genome assembly GCA_026586065.1 of Dioscorea zingiberensis. Classification (NCBI taxonomy): domain Eukaryota; kingdom Viridiplantae; phylum Streptophyta; class Magnoliopsida; order Dioscoreales; family Dioscoreaceae; genus Dioscorea; species Dioscorea zingiberensis. The sequence goes on from CM048823.1 coordinate 23,314,054, forward strand.
AATTTATAATTTTATTTATTCTATAGGATTGCATAGGAGCGCTTGATGGTATACATATCCATGCATTCGTGCGAAATGAAATTGTAGCTCTTTTCTGTGGAAGAAAATGTTACCCCACCCAAAATGTATTGGCCGCAGTTGATTTTGATTTAAGGTTTACATATGTGTTAGCCGGTTGGGGGTGTTCAGCACATGACGCACTTGTCCTCCGTAATGCTTTAGAAAGAGAGGATGGACTCAAAGTACCCGAAGGTATTTTATCATTTGACAAAAATTAAAATCATTAATCTAGTATAATGTTTGAATAACTCAGAAATATATTCTTGTAGGTAAATATTACCTTGTTGACGCAGGATACTCCACACAACCGGGTTTCATAGCACCATTTCGTGGGGTACGATATCATCTCAAGGAATATAGTGCACGTTCCCCATCAAATAGCAAGGAGTTGTTTAATTATAGACATTCCTCCTTGCGTACTTCGGTGGAACGGGCATTTGGAGCTTTGAAGAATCATTTTAAAATTTTCACATCTAGGCCATTCTTTCCTTTTCGAACCCAAGTAGATATTGTGATTGCATGTTGCATCTTGCATAACTATATTTTATGAGGAGGTAATGATATTTTTATACCCGAACTTGAAGAATGGGAACCGAATGTGCAAGACGTTAGAACTCAATCCCAAGCACGTGACAAACCAAGGGAATGGTTGGCAATGAGAGATGCAATCGAGGACAACATGTGGAGGAATAGATAGAGTTATTATTTGCATCTTGAACAATTTATTTTATTTTTTTCTCTATGAAACTTGTGTCAACGTTGTGAACTTGTGTCAAATGAGAATGTATCCTTTTGGCAGATATTGTTCAACCACATTTGAGCTAAAAAACCTTGACTTTGATCACTGATCATTTGCATCGAAGTGCTTCCATTATCCTGTAAAAGAATATAAAACCAATGGAGTTATAAATTTTGAACAAGATACTTGAGTTTTGCTGTCAGCTATGAAGCAAACTCTTCAAATTTTGTGTGGTTGATTATGACAACCTTAAACAAGAAAAAAACGTTTGTGTTGGACTAATGTTGACTCCATAGCTTATGCTTATAAAAGTATTACACAATGTTAGTGTTAGCAACCTAGATAAATATTGCATTTCTAGTACTATTTTAGTCAATTTTTTACTGCCTTATGGGGAATAGTTGTGACTTCTAGAGCTACTGAGTACAGAAATTCATGAGCTTCCTAATTCTCTTGAAAACCTCATTAACTTGCAATTCTTGATGCTTGTTAATTGTAAATATTTACACATTCTTGCTAGAAATATAACCAGTTGGAAGATGCAGAGTTTTATGTTTGGAGAAAATGTTGGTATTCACTAACAAACAATGTTTCAGAAATTGGCTTCAACATACATTGTTTTTTCTTTTTTGTATTTTTTGAATTAATAAAAAAACATCTCTGTTATTCAGAAAAGCCAACATCATCAAGGGATTTTAATTTCTTCCCAACAATCCAGCCCGATCTTACATAATAATTTATATTTTGTCTGTTCTTTCATATTTAATATTTGATCTCATAATTAATATCAAAACCAAAACAATAATTTTCAGGATCTTTTACAAGCAGCAACAGTGATTTGTTTGCCATCAATCACCTTTGTATTCCCACAAAATACTTCTTTACTGTAGTTATACTCTCCAGATTGTTGTGTGGAAGTAAGAGTTAAGTTCTGAGGTTTTTCATGAGAAGTATATTGGATGTGTTCTTTTTTTTATGTCTATACTGATAACAACTATTCAGAAAATCTATAAGATCCTAGTTTGCTTTTGATACTATTTGGTATACTATATTATTATCTCCAGATTGTTGAAATTTATTATTCAGGAAATCCATATCCCATTTGTGAATAACAGTAAAAACTTTTGTTCATATGCAGTTTGATTTTTATTTGGCAGATCGAGTCTGTAGAAATGACACAAGAGAGCCATAATAGTGTTGGAAGGAGAAATTCAACTAACTTCATATGGATAGCGATCATGACATCATTTATGCTCAAATGTTTAGTTGAGCAAGCAAACCTCAGTCTTTAATCTGACAAAGGTTTTAAGAGTATTGCTATTAATGCTGCTGCGAGAGATGTTCGTATGAAGTTTAACTTGACTGTGAATGATACACATGTCAGCAATCGTCTTCGGCATGTGAGGAAGTTTGGCTAATAATAAGAGGATTAAGAGTCTAAGAGGGGTGTCGTGGGATGATTCGTAGAAGAAAATAATTATGGGCACAGAGGAATTCAGCACATATATACGGGTAAGTTAAAGTTTATGATTACCATTTTTTTTAGTGATATTTGTATATTTACCCTACTTATGGATTGTGTTTTTTTGTTTGTATATTCGAATCCTAGTGAAGAGGTTTACATCAATAAACCAATTAAAGACTACGAGGAGATAGCTATTGTATTAGGAAATGATCAAGCAACAGGGTCCTTTGCAAAAGTAGGTTGTCATAGCTCTAACAGTATAGGTGCCCGCATGGACCTTCCACATACAGCGCCGGCATTTGATTCCAATGATCAACCCCAGAGTTTGGATGATTTTGAAGGCTTTACACAAATACAACCTCCTATGGTGGACATGCCAACTAGCTCCACTTCTAAGACCATGGAGGTTACCAAGGGAGCTAAATGTATTAGGATTGAGGAGTTGGAAGTCATGAATAAAGTTTCAAAAAGATTTGACAGGATTGCAAGTGCACTGGAGGCGGATAAAGCTGTTAATTTGGGTAAGAAATTGTATGAAGAGGTTATGACCTTGATTGGCCACTACAGCAGGTTTGACCTTGGATTAGCATATGATCATTTGAATGCCCAACACAATCTTACAACTGCTTTTATAAACAAGGATCACGACCTTCGATGCTTTTGGATGGATGGTTTCCTAAGATAATTGAGGGGGAATGGTGAGATATGATGTGGTGACATATTGTTCGATTTTCAAACTTTATATTTAATGTTTTGTGGTCATGAAAAACCAATGAACAAGTAGTGTTTTTGTTAATGTTGTATTGAAACTAATTCTATGGAACTGTTTTAAATCCAATTTATGAAACTGCTATAACTTTGTGAGTTCTCCAATTCTCCAGTTTTGTATAGAATTGTATGTTACCTTGTTGGGTTGTTGTTGTGATTTAGGAGTGGGATGTTGTTGGAGAAGTTGTTATGTCCCATTGTTTAATAATTTACTTTTTTATTCTCTTTAATTAATTTGTTCTCTTTACAGTCTGGTGGATATGATTCATGAACCAAGCTCTTTTTATTTTAATTTGTTGATTTATAATATATATATACTCATGTTTAATATATAATTTGATTGTTGAGCTTTATTGGGGAAATTATGTTTAATTACTGAATGCTACACTCAAGTGAATAAAAATAATTTATATTAAATTTCACATTATTATTTCTATTATAAATTAAATATAAATATAAATTTTTTTTTTATTAGGGGGTAACCTCACCACTTACTTCATAGAGTGACTGTATCACCCAACTTACATCAAACCAAATAATGGAAAAGAAAATGCAGCATTTAAATCACAGGCAACCAAACAACCCTTAAAGTAAGTCAAAATACAGTAATTCAAGTTACATGTAATTCCACTTACACTGTGAATTGAAATACGGGTAACCAAACAGACCCTTATCTGTTAAACCTGTAGTAACCTTGAGTTATAATGAGAATCTGCCTCTCTTTTACCCTCTCAGCCTTGCCCTTGCGACCTTAATTAACTATAGTGTTCTATTAGAATACAAATGTCTGTCTTATGAAAAAAAAGATTAAAAGGCTCATAGCATGCATAAATACCTTCCAGTTTAACAGAAGAATCTTTAATGTATATCTGTGTAAAACCCAAGGTTTTTATAAATAATTTTGATGTTTTATTGTTTTAATTATTTTATTAATGGAAGGAATTCCCTAAACATGGTATTATTTGGAAAAGGAAGGATTAAGTGGAATAAAACCTTAAATATGGTTAATGAGGTTGTCAAGGACTAAATAGGAATTTAGTGAGTTATGGAGGACCTGACAGAAATATTTCCTCTCTCTAGTTCAAGTAGAAGAGGTCTTATTTGTAAAACCTGGAAAATACTGGGTTTAAATAAGAGAGTGCCTTACCTCATAATGGAGACTTGCGTGCAAATAGAATCAAAGTCGGGGGTTACTTACTAAAATTACATAAGAACTGTGTGCAAATAGAATTAAAGTCAGTGGTTACTTACTTAAATTACATAAGAAGATGAGGATAAAAGCTTCCCCAAATCTTGTTTTAAACCAAATGCCAACGAGATCTGATCATGTGGGGGATTTTTCGCGAGCCTTATAAAACCAAGAGTTCCTTCTAAACCCTAGTACCGTTTCTTTTCCATCGTTCATAGCTAGAGCCACCACTACCAAGGAATATAGAGACGTTTGGAAGGGAGGCAACGCCGAGGATCCACCATCGTTCACACGCTCGTTGCAGTGGTCATGCTCGACCCGGATTCCGGACCCCGAAAGCACGCGGAATGTGACCAATCAGAACCAAGTAAGACGCATCTCACTCAGCTACAAGACCTTAGTAAGTAACATCAGATAATATATAGTCAAGATAAATAACTTAATTAAGAAGATCACAACGGAAACAATATATGCCCTACATAAGCCAGGCCCTATAAGGGACCTACAAATAAAAAGTCTCACACTCAAACAAATAAAGGTAAATGAGATCCTCGGACCTCTGCTATCAACCCAACCCTCGATCGGCTCCTGTACGCTAGACTCCTACTCCTCAGGATCTGAAAAACAGGAAGAAAACAAGTGCGTGAACTTTCGGATGGAAAGCCCAATAAGTACCCCTGCGGGGGTTCAAGAAAATCATAATGTAAAGTAAAAATGATAATCAAGTCAAAACTTGGGCCACGCCCCTCAAATAATCCCTAGGAGTCTACCACAAAAACAAGCAAGGTACGACCCCTAGTTAGAGAAGCCTACGAGCTTCAATAAGAGTTCCAAAGGAAGCTCAGCAAACATCTCCCCCGACCAAAGATCATCAAGAAACTTGTCGCGAAACTCGACCCTCCTGGCCAGACGGCCCTCGATTGTATTTCGGTGGCGCCACCTCTCGTACGTATCGACACGGCCAACGAATCACTCCCATTGACGGGCAGGACAACCAGAGTATCGTCCCTCTCGCATGGCAAGCCGGAATGCCAGGGTACTGTCCCGTCCCTAATTGTTCCCCAAACGGAGGCCCCAAGCTCTACTGAATCTGGGTGGAAGATCAAACAACAAACAGGAATACCAACATCCCGAAATATCCAAGCATGCTCAAAAGAATTCCAAAAGAATAGAGAAAACATGTATGGTCTAAAATAATGATATCAAGAATATGACATAAGCAAAGTCAAAGAATACTCCAAAGAGTGGGTACGAGGCAATGTACTTACCTCAACAGTGTCACCTGGGATTTTTCCTCAAAATCCCTCCTGCCACGACACTTTCTCAAAAACCTGATAATAAATCCTATATCAGTGTCGATGACATTTAAATTATCCGGTTAGACATGCAGGAAGCTCTAAACGGGCCTACTAGTCCCTTAAAGAAGTCTCGGGTTTTATTCGCTCCACTTTCCTTATAATATCTCTTATTTCCTTTTATAGCTTTAATTAGCCAAACCTGGTTTATTTGATCACATATGAAAGCATGGCAATGTTGGTTAGGGCCCAATATTAGGTGGTGGGAGAGGTCTTGGGTTCTATTCTCCTCTCCACCACTTTTCTTTTTGTTAGTTGACTAGATTAAAACCCAATTCTCCTGACCCAAGTCTAAATCCATTCCTATTTGATCGAACGCGACCAGCTAGCCAACATGTTGGCCAAACCAAGTTACTAGTCCAAGCCCTTCTTGATTTAATCTCTATTAATCTGACACAACCCAACCAGGTTTAATAAATCAAATTAACCTTATTTGACTGAGCCCAACCATCTTAGCTAATAGATTGGCCCAACCTAATCAAATAAATCAAATTAACCATACTTGACTGAGCCCAACCATCTTAGCTAATAGATTGGCCCAACCCAATAGTTACTTGACCAAACCAAGCATGAATTAAACCAAGCCCAATCTTGTTACTTGATCAGACCCAATACTTGATTTGTATTAAATCAATTTAACTCAACTTTACTTGACTTGATCAAGTCAATTTGTTAACATATAACATAACTAAACTTAATTATTCAATTAAATTCTAATTTGTTTTTTTTAATAAATTCATTAACCAATTAAACTATCATTAACAAGTCTAATTAAACTTTAATCCTCTTTCTTCTTCTTCTTCCCTGCAGGCCGACGGTGTGGAGGTTCACCCAGTCAAGTACGGTGGCCGCCAGCGAGCATCTGTCCGATATTCCACCTCCATCACCATGCTTCCCTGTCTGAGAGCTCTCCCGGCCATATGAGAAGCTCTGCATGCCTGCGGTCGCCTCCTGGCCATCGTATGCTGTTTCCGGCCGGCTTTCTCCCTCACTGGCGTTCAGCCCCCCCTCTCTACTTTACCATGCATGAAAGATTAACGGAAGGACAACAAACAAGGGTGCATCTTACCTACAGGTTCGGTGACTAGTTGTGCCATGGCGATGACTCCGGCGAGGCACAGTAGGTCTGAACGCCTCCTTGATGAAGTCTTGTTCCTCCACGTGAGCTCCCTACTGCTTCTCCGCGACCCCTGGCAGCTGTTGACCACGTTACTGCGTCTGTCTCAAACTCGGCTGGCGGTGGCCAACTGAGAAGGGAGAAGACAGAGGTAAAGAGAAAAGGAGATGGTGTGCGCTTACAGCTCCTCCACGCGGGTTTTTATAGGGCGTTGGGGGTCCGAAATAGGGGATTGCAACTTCCCCGGTTGGCAACAAGCATACATGGAGAAGATCTCCACCTTCCTTCATCTCGTTATTCCATAAACGGCGAAGAAACTAGGGCTCTTTTGCGGCGGCGCGTGCTGGAGCTGGTGGAGAAGAAGGTGGTTGCCTCGGGATTGTACCTCGGGTCTGATGGGAGGCTATGATCAAATGAGTGAATCATCTCTCTCAGTCGTGCGTCGAATCCATCACACGATCAGATGGACAGGTTGTATTGTTTGGAGATAAACGGCGGGATTATTAGCCCGTGCTCCGAACTCATACCAAACTTAGATGAACGGTGGCGATTTGATCAAGTACCAAGGGTTTGGATAAGACGTGTTGCCTCGAGCTTATTCCAGATCTTGAGATCTTTTAATCTCGATCGTTGATTCACAACACTAGTCTCTCTCTCACTCACGTGAGATTTTGCGAAAGACCCCTGGTCTCATTCTAGGTTACATCCAGGTCCCTCTCTTGTGAGAGAACAAAGTTTATTTCAAGTCCCTGACACCATTTGTTGTTACAATCCGATTCTTCTCTCAGAGACGAACAAAAATTATTGGTTAATCCTTGTATTTTCTAAAATTCTTATATGGTCCTTGGCAGCCCCATTTATTTAAATTTGAATTTTAAATAAATTTCTCCTTCCTTTTTAATTCAACCTATATAGTTTCCAACTCGGAATATTCCAAAACTGATTAAATCAATCATCATCCAATTTTCATGAATTTATTCCATCTTTAAGTATTCTCCAATTCTTTTCTTTTCTCATCCTATTTCGAATAAATTCTAAACTTAGAATTTACCATTAATTAATCAATCAATTGCTAAATAATTAATATTTTAATTATCTATTCCCTTTTTAGTCATCTCCAAGAGATTTCACAAACTTGGGCATTACTAATATTTATTTATCTCGAAGTTTCTCAATTTTGCTTGATTACCAAAGTAGCCTTGATAATCAATTCCAAGGAATTTCCATGTTTGGACTAAATCCCTTAACTAAATGAACTAGTTTTTATTTACTTGTTCCCTTCATGTTTTCCACTCATGTTAAATTACCAAAATGCCCTTGATTTTAATATCATGTCCAACTAGGGTTTCAATTATTAAAATCTTCCTTTCAAATGATTTGGGAAATTAACTCAATCACTAAAATATTGAAATCCATTTATTCTAAACAAAAAAAAATCCCGGATTTCACACGTCGTCACTAGTGAGTCTCCTGGTCCTTGAGGTTTTAATTATTAGGTTAGTTAAGTAACAACATGCATATATTTTTTGGAGATCTTCAAGAGTCTCAGATGCATGATTAACTTTGACATGAATTCTATGAGGTGAGTTGTTTGTGGTTCCCATTAACTGGTAGAGTTCCTTGAGTTCTTTTTAAACTTCATTCATGGAGGATATGGAGGTGGTGATGATTGTGCATACTTGATCTTACGTATGTGAGTGCTTTCCTGTTGGGTTTTATTAAGGGATAGTATTGAAAAAGTATGCATGTATGAGGATCATGAGAGAGAGAGAGAAATGGGAATAAACGTTTGGGTGAGGGACTTGTATGGGTAATACCATGGCCTTTATTTATATCTAGTGTTATAGAATTATGAATTGGTGTTGATGGGTGAGAACTTAGAGTTTTCTTTTCTCCTTTTATGCATGAGTGTGTGTTAGAGGGTTGACTGGATGAGTTTATTAGAAGATGGATTTGTGGCTAATGGCATGGGGTTGAGATCATTTCTATGGATCTTCTATGAATGCTATGTGTGTTCAGAGCAGTAGGTGTTCAGTAATTTATTTTGCATCCAAGTTCTCAGTAATATGGAGTGCATGCATGAACTTAGTTTAAACTTTAAAGAGTCTGTTGAATGGTTTAAATTGTAGAGTGGACTGAGGGTTGGAGATTTGAATGAGAGAACTGATGGTTTTGTTAAATAGTTAATTGGTTGGTATTCATTATCGAAGTAGTGGTTGTGAGTTGGGTTGAGTCTAACCATGTTCAGGGGATTAGATTGACCAACTTGAAAGGTTAAATAGATGAATAATAGAATGAATGTTAATATACTTAGTTAGTCAAGTTGGATGATGGAGTTAGTATTAATCAAATTAGGGTTGGTTAAGGGCCTACAGACTGGCTATCCTCTTCGAGGGACAGCTGGGCAGCCTGTTGTTTTCCAATATAGGCTTATAATTTACCGTTGGAAAGATGGGGAAGAGTTATTTCGAACGAGGCTTATATCAACTTAAACAAATTCCATAGTCAAATGTTATGAACTGTTCTTTGGGACTGCGCATTAATTTCATAAATTCTGCATTAACATTATGATTAATGATAATAGTTCATTTTGTGTTGGTAATGGTACTAAGTCGTGATTATCGTTACCATATATCGTCGTTGAGTGTTGAGCCACGTCAGGAGGGACATGAATCAGTCGGATAGTTATACCAGTTGAGGTAAGATACTCTTGCTTAGATTCCACCATTGTTTGGGTTTCTTGTTTTGATGATTGCTGCTGGTTGGCATGTCCTTCTTTATGATACCTGTTGTTCTTGGATGCATGCACCTACATGATAGTTATTGCTCTCTTTCCTCGTATGTGTGTGATTGATGTGCTAGTGGTAGTGCTATTACTACCTGTTTGTTGGAATGCTCCGCTTGGTTCAGTGGAGAATTGAGGCTCCGATTTGGGAATATTCGGGGATGGGACATCCTGGCGTTTCAGCTTGCCATGCTTGAGGGACGGTACTCTAGTTGTCCTGCCTATCAGTGGGGTTGATTCACTGGTCGTGTCGACACGTGGGAGAGGTGGCGCTACTGAGGAACGACAAGTTAGTCAAATGCAGCCCGAGGCTTTGTTGATGTCCGGGGGATCGTTGCTGAGCTATTCTTGGAATTCTCTTCCAGAGCCCAAGGGTTGTAGTTAGTCAGGAGTCGTACCGTTGCTCTTGATTGTGGTAGACTCCTAGGGTCTAATTGTGCGGGGTGTAGCCCCATTGTGTTGATGAATGTTTTTTGATTTGATATCATCTTTATTGCACTACATCTTTGAGATCCTTACAGGGTACTTACTAGGCTTTCCATTCGAACGCTCATCACTTTTCCCTTTTTCTCATTTCAGGTCCTGAGGAGTAGGTGACTCGAGCTCAGGAGACGTGCGAGAGTCGGAGTGGGATATTTGCTGAGGTTGGAGGATCTCCTTATCTTTTGTTTCTGTGTAAGAGACATTCTGTTTAGGACCCATGTAGGGCTTGTATTTTATTTAGGGCACATGGACCCTTTGTGATTTGCTTTATTTCTGTTGTGGTTGTCTTGAGGCTTATTATTGATATTGAGACTTTTGATTATTACGTCATATCTACTTATGATTACTTAGGCCTTGTTCTCGAGTGGGGCTTATCTCCTCTTGGGTACGGCCGATCTAATTTTGGTCGGGACGTTACAATCTGTTTCACTGTATTTCTGACTGGTGCTGAGGATGTGGGGAATCTTAGTATCGATTTGTAATATAATATTGTTTGAGAATGTAAATAATATATGGAGTCTACAACCTTCAATTGAAATGCCTAATAGGGTTAATAATAGAGGTCTATGTCTTTATTCTTTGAAAAGGTTAGCCAAATAACTAGTTGTGGTGTAATAAGATCTTATCTCTTTGATTTTATATGACAAATGCACTCTAGTTGAAAGATAACTAAGTATATAGGTGTGTCTTTTAACATCCCTCTTATTGCCTTTGCATAGACCGTTGAAAGCTTGTCTCTGTTGCTTATAAAGCTGACAAAGCTTTAATAGGTAATTAGGCTAATAGAGAAGCGCATGAGTACTCTTATCATGTGCAGATCTAAAGTTATGTTATGACATGAGCTAGGTGTGCAAGTTTTGATGGTTGTGTAATGAAGCTATATGTGAGTACTTAGTTTTACATAATATTGGTTACCTTAAATCTACAAACCTGGCATATATGCAGGTTTGGGGAATGTGTAGATAAATATAGTTATGCAAATTTAAGTTGCTACTATATGGCCTCTGTTAAGCTAAAAATTGGCAGGTTACAACTATAATAGTTACATTAGTTTTGGCATGGACTTTAGATAGATAATTAATATGGGTGTTTGTTAGTTGTAGTAAACATGTAATGTTGATTGTTGTTGCATGTTTTAGATATTTTCCTATCATAAAGTAAACATAGTAAGAAATGTTCAAAAACCCATATGAACAATCAGGGAGGGTATCGGAAATCGCAATACTCACCCTAAAAAATTGAGATGTTTTTGATGGAGTAAGTATATACATCGAAATGAGTTGCTAAGTTTATATGCTTTCATTTAGATATCAATGGGGACATGTGAGCCGCTAAGAGGGATTTAGTCCATGCTACTAAACAATATATATCCCCATATATAAATCACTATAAATAAGTTCTTTATAAATAATTTATTTTATGATTAAACGTATATGTTATCTTTGCTATTAAATTTAATCTGGCTTGATTTCTTAAAACCTGAAGTCATTCAATAATGTCACTTTGGTCTGCTAACTTATTTTATTATTACCGAAGTTTCCTGATTTGATATTTCTGCTATCTAGTACATGAAAATGCTATTAAATTGGAATATGTTATTGATCTCGGTTATTTATGTTAAATCTAATGAATTCTATCAAGAAAACTTATGAGTTTTGAAATATATTGAAAATGTATTTGTGTTCTGCTTACGATGGTCTTATCGACCCGTGAGCTGGGGATTGGCCATGTTGACACGTAAGGTCGACATCAACTGTCGTTGGCCATGTTGACATGTGAGCTAGGCACTAGCCGGGTTGATACGTGTTTGTTGCTCGGATTTATTTCATAAGTTTTGTATATTTTTACATCTCCCGTTATGGCAGTGATTTTGTTTTGTGCCAGCGTATCTTTGGATATAGCGCGTTAGACGCGTGTTCTAATGCTCAGGAAACCGGGGGTAATAAATAACATGTTTGATATTCTGATGATTCCGGCCGAGGCCCATGGATATATTTTGTTCTGCTCAGTCCATAGCCAATTAGGAAGATTGTACACTATAGATTATTTCAATATCTGTGAATTTCATTTTTGTTATAAATTGCTTAAATTATCATACTCTGATATCTTAACTGATTCCCGAGAGTAAATTTGTTATTAGCTACATGCCATATACATCTGTTATATTTCCAAAATGAAATTTCAATACAATTTTGTTGAATTATATCTGATCGACATATTTTCAAAAACATATGCATGGGATCCTATTTTTAGTGGATGCTTACTGGGCTTTCGAGCTCATTTTGTGGCCCCCTTTCAGATCTCGACGTGTAGCTATGATCGGGATGTAGAAGGGGATTACCTACAAGGAAGTACATTGTGTTGTGAGTTCTGTGGAGCCTCGTTGTATGATTATGCATGTATACCTATGTGAGTTGTATTATTATTAAGGTACCTTATGTAGATTTTGGACCCATGTAAGTTGTAAGGTATATGTTGAACCCTTATATATTTCCTTTGGTTATGTTGGAATATTATTCATATTGTTGTATTAATTATCTGTAATCAGGGACTGACGCCTTGCATACAAGTGGGGTCCATCTTTGCTTTGATGCGGCCGACCTGCCTACACCTTAGCCTAGTTTGGGCAATGACAAGATCGTTGCATCAATAGTTTGGTGTCGTTTGTGGGAACAATCATCTTCTTGATCAAGAAGCCACAAAGCTCAACCATGGCTAGAGGCAAGCGGAGTTAGATCCTTGATCTGTTCAAAGAAAACAACACAAGACGCAATGGCATCCAAGAAGCTGAAGAAACTCGCTAGGATCAATACACGATCTTGGGAGGTGAAGCCCAAGACTCGAGGTATTGAGTTCTTGAAAAAAAGATTGAAGCTCTCACAAAGAAGTTTTGATTAAGGAGTAGCAAGTTTCTTAGCTTCCACCACCACCAAGAAATACTGTGGCAGACTCATTGGAGGCAGGGATCGCCCTGTCATGACCTGAGAACTCTCTAAGAGCCCGATTCAAAGTTGTCTCCCAAAAAACTAGAGGATAACTTGCGTACGTCGCTCGTACGATCTCCTCTTTCATTTTAGAAATTCTTGATGTGTCGCTCTCAGCGGAATTCCAAACGCCATCGATCAAGAAATACAATGGCATCTTGGAACCAAATGACCATCTAGAGTCTTTCATGGCCATGATGCTGCTCCATGGAGCCCTAGATGTCATCATGTGATGTGCGTTCCCGACCATTTTTCAGAGGAGCTGAGGAAGGCTTTAGGATCTTCAAGAAGATCATCCTCAAACATCTAAAGTTGGACATTTCATCTCTACGCTTCAAAGGTGCTTTATAATATCTCCCACTTCAACCCTAACGATAATGGAGGTCTGGTTGAATCCGATGTTGAAGTAGAGATTGGTGTTCCGACCTCTACCAAAGTTGAGGCACCTCAATCTTCTTCTCCATAAAAACAATTTTATACTTTGATTATAATTTTCTTCTTTTTACTTGTAAACTTACAAAAGATTCACTCAATTAATAAATAAATAAAGTTTAACTTACTTTGTCTACTTTTCTTTCTTTGAATGAATGCTTTGTTCTTTATTTTCCCGAGATGGTCTAGCTTGCATGTTCAAATTTCACAAAATGCTCAACTTTTGAAGAGAACACGCTGAAAAGGGCCATGTAGCTCCCATCCGCAGACGGGTTAGGTGTCCACCGAGACTAGGCCCGCCACACCACGGTATGGTCAGGAAGTGCTTACCTGGTACTCAATCACCTAACAGGAGGAATTAATAGTAACATCCAAAACACATCTTGTCATATATATACATATCTGTGAAGTGTGTTAGTCTACAACTTTCATAATGTATAGTACCAAAATATAAGTCTAAATATCAGCATTGTTTCACAAATACATCGGAATCAACAACCTCCATACATGATGCTTAGAGCTACTAGAGTCTCATACAACATAAAGATCTAATACAACTCTTACCTCAGGGTTCTTAGACCTCTAACTACATTGTACCTATAGACTAATAGGGGAGAGTAATGAGCTTATGGAATCTCAGTGAGAGAAAACATCCTTCTCAGAGGTATATCGTATGAAAATAACATAGTTTCATAAAAAAATTTATACATTAGGAAAAATGTTAGTCTTATGCATATAATCATGTTGTAATGATGGTCATAATCATACTTGGAATTATGATAGTCATGCTGATCAATTTCCATATATTCAATCTAGATACTATGCTATGCATACGGGAGAGGCAATGGAAATTCGACAAAACATTAGCTACACCACATCATAAACATACCATCAACAATGGATATCAACATTCATCTATGTCTAGTATGCACCTGACCGCATCACCTAAGTCATACCTTGTTTCAACAAAAAGTTTATATATATAACAACACGAAGCTTGTATCATATCACGTACATACGAAATGCCCCAAAGGACAGAACACTAAGTACTATGCTTCCAAAGAGTATGGGTCGTTCGTTTTATAGAAATAACTGCTTTGGTTTTGAAACACCCATCCTAAATGTGATATCGAATACGGTTTTGAAGACAAAGTCAGCTCATACACTGAGCTTAGATATAACTTGGGACATCTTGATGGGATGCATACATGACATACCCCCTAATACCCACATTAGTATTTATATCACATGCATTATCTTGTATTTCTTAGTATTTATGCACAATCAATCAACTACATTTTCAAGCAAAACCAACCCTCCATCTAGGGTGGCCTCAACCACAACATATGTAATACAAGCACTACATAAAACCTATATTGAGAAAATACTATATCAATCATGTATCAACCCTAAATTAGAGCAATCATGTCATAAATATTTAAAATATCATGTAAAAACATTCAACATATCCATAGAAATTATAAAGTATCAAAAAGAAGGGAAAACATTTGGATCCTCTATTTTTCTACTCCCCTTGGTGTTACTATTCACTACTAGCTTTCCTGCTCTCCTACCAAGCACTCAACACCATTCCCACAACCTAGATATGATTATACATCACTTTTTAGAATTTCATAGCATTCTGAATTGATTTGATCAACTATATTGACTATTTATATAAACTCTAAAATATCAACTTTTTCTTTAATGCATAGTTGGCCTCATCGGCTTTTTCATAAATCTTAACACCTTAATTTTCTTATTCTATGGGTTAACAAACCTATACCAAAATTTTATCTGACTTAAAGTTATCACTACAAACTATAGGTGTCAAACCGGCCTTGTCATGATTGCACGGCCCGGGGTCGGTGTGCCATGGGCACTATTTGTGCTTGTGAAGGCACGGCATGCAAGTGAGCCGTGCCATGCCGGCACAACACAAATGGCCGGGGGTCAACCAGCACAAGGCACAACCCAGCTCCCCAATGCTTGTGTCGTATCGAGCCGTGTCACAAGCCCACTGTTTTATGAAAACATTTATTTTTTTAAATATATAATAAATTTGTAAAAATAAAAAAGGGGAAAAAAATCAGAAAGGTACTTTAAAAAAAAGAAAAACAAACATAAAAACCTAGATCTTTCCCTCCATGTCCTAATCTTGGCCTCTGGTCGCCTCCTTTACAAATCAGAAAAATAAATCAGATGATAAAGAAAGGAAAAAGAGAGAGAGAGAGAGAGAGAGAGAGAGAGAGAGGATAGAAGACAATAATGAATTCATAAAAGGGAGAGTAAAGAGAGGGAGAGATGGAGGTTCTTTTAAAAAAAAAAATTAGCCTTATAGGCTGTCAGGCCACGTGTCGTGCTGGCAGCAAGGGCCACACATATGGGTCCACCACACGGCTTGTACCCGGGCCATACTAAACACTACCTGGAATGTGTTGGGTCGTGCCACACACAGCTCGGTTGACACGTATACTACAACACTCGGTGTCACAGTATATTATTACAGTGCTATCAGTACAATACTTTCTCTATATTAGTCGATTCTACAATACCCTAGTAATAATGTTATTTGTACCGTGCAGTTTTATAGTACCTTAATTTGGCGCTTTCTCTACGTCAGCTCAGTGTTACAGTACTTTACTAGAATGCTATTGGTACCGTGCTTTCCATACATCATCTTGGTGCTACAGTACCTTGCTACTTTAGCTCAGTGCAACACTACCTTGCTACAGTAGTAATGTTTCCCAACTTGCCGAGGTATAGCACCTATGGTTATAGTATTCAAATTTTTCCTGCCTGTCAAGCTATAGTACATATGCATATAGTAATATCGGAAGCCCTTCAGACAGAGAGGCTAGAAAATTCATGAAAAAACCTCTAAATTCCTCTCTACATGGATCCATCCATTTCCACTCTCATTCAACTCTAATTTCCATACTGTCATCATCACGGCTTTCAAACCTATATTAACTACCATGACATGCGTATCAAATCAAATTCATAGCTTCAATGCATCAATTGAGTTTCATAATACTTAGTTGAGAATACGAAACAACCTAACACTTGTATTTCCCAAACATCCGTTCTTTTTCTCCAAATTCCTTTTATAAACCTTATTTGAAAACCATCTTCAATTTAGAAACCAAATCAAGACTCTACCCTGAAGAGAGAGGGTCTAGTTTACTAATTTTTGCTTCCTTACCTTCTTCTTTCTCCAAAGTTTAGATCTCATCCTCCTACACTCTCTTTCTCCCTGTCTGCTATAGTGACTGGACAAGAGCCTTCTCTAGAGCATTCTCTTCTCATCTTCTCATCCACACTTCATTCTCTCTCTCATTTTCTCTAATTATACTCTTTTCATATATATAAGGTGTACAGTGGTCTTTTTATCTTTTTAACACTAATGATGACTTTCATTCACACTTTAGCATCATCATCTCTACTAATGACCCATTCGACCACATTTTCATATTTTTGACCAATTTAACTTCCATATTGATTCATTTGCCCATTTTTATACATGAAAAATGGCTTTTGAAGCATTAAATTCTATTTCGAACCCATTTAAATTATATTACTCCTTTTAACCATTGAGTCCCCAAGCTCGTCCTGTCCTAGTATTATACCAATAGCCTATATGCATGTTGTAGGGCATGGAACAAACATGGGCTCACATGTAAGTGATCGTACTGGTAAAGTAATAAAGTGATAAGATCGAGTATAGTATCCACAAAGAGTAATTACTGACCTAGCTGAGTTCTAACTTAATTTCAAGTCTTGGTTTATTTAAATTTATCAAAAAGGGTTTTTTTTTAATTTTTTCTAAACTAAGATATAGCTAGAAAAAAAACATAATACTAATAACGGAGAGATATGGGAAAGACTTAATAAAATAACAGTAGAGTTGTATACCTTCTTGACTTGTTAGGGATTTTCATCCATGATTCATATTAGATTGCAAGACTAGTGAACAAGGGTCATTCGGTGGTAGGACTAGGGGATCCAATGCTCGACATTTGTTAAGATTTATGATTCCTCAATGAATACTTCCGAGGTCTCTAATACCATATTCCTATGGGTAGAGTAACAAGGTTATTCACTACCCCTTGCATGGCGCTACTACGATATATTCCTATATCGTAGGTCTCACCCTCAATAAGGTAGACTTCCGCCTTGTAATACATGAACTTACCACACATTCCATGAAGATAAAATCATGGCCATAGATCTTTCATTATCTTTTGATTAATGATTAAATCATGATAGCCAAACCCTAGCCCTATACAATGACTTCGCTGCACGACTGCCTTTTGCTAACTATAAGCGGAGGTTATGTGGTTCCAACTATTAGGATTTACCCTGATTCGGAGAATGAGTTGGTGTTGCGTGACAATACAACGACCAAACGATCTCTTGGCGTGCGGCCTTCCCCTGTTATCTATGGTTGGATCTAACTTGACCGTGATTTCTCCTCAAGCATTAAGCAACTCTAATTATTTGGTTGACGCTTTCACACTAACAAACCACAAGAATTTAGCACCCACAGATAATTGACAAGAATAATTAAAAAGGAAACTTACTATTAATAAAAGGAAATAATCAAAAGTTCATCCTAAGGTTAGGGACCCGAGACACCCCAGAAGATTTAGCCTCTTATACTAACAATAAACCTCACAAAAATAAGTGAGGAAGACATAATAATATTAAGAAACTTCTTGGCCTAATGTCTCCTTCGCCCTCAGCTTCCCTTCAAAACCCTAGCCGTCGGTAGAAGATTTGCCTTTTTTTTTTTGCAAAATATATCCTATGGCCTTTTATAAAGCATGTTTTTCTACCACATGATCGTGTCGGAGGGTGTGTGTGTGAGCTTCTGGCTCTCTGGAGTCTTCTGGAATTACTTTAATGTGTTTTCATATGTATATGGTCTTGTACACGATCGCTAGATGTCCGTGTCGTTTGGTACACAGTCATGTCATCTGATACACGGCTCTGTCAATGAAAAGTGTGTATGATCCTCTTTTAAATCCACACGCTCATGTACACGCCCATTTTGATGACGGAATCACTCTCATTTTTTACCCTTTTCCTTCCGAATAGATCCCAAATTTGCTTCTTTTGTCCTGAGTACCTGATTATCTGTCTAACCACACAAAAACACCCTAACAGAGCACAAATATGGAAGAAACCATGCAAAAATATATGTAAAGTGCATGTAAATATGATATAAAAATATGTATATTTATGCACTCATCATGCTCCAAAACTGAAACTAGATTTTGTCCGCTCTGTGCTATAAAACTTCTTGTCTTTTGTGGTGATGGTGGCGAGGACTGCTAAGGTAAGCTCCTTGTAGGCCATCTCATCGATGGTGAGCAGCCAGTCCCACCTTCTTACTGATAGTAAACTCCGGACTTCCTTATCGAGGCCCACATCCTGTAGAACATCGAAATCTATGACTCAGGCCTCGCAGAACCTCTTCTGGCTCAGAAGGGCATACCGATTATTCTAAGAAGGAGTCTCGAATACTAGAGCTTGTGGCTGTAGAAAACTCCCTTCTCCTTTCTAACTTTTTTGTTAGCTTGTTTGTGCATTGATTCTTCAAACCCATTGCTTTGTCGGAGAAGATGGTGAACACGCTCGTTTGGGATACCGAGACATGGGTGTGTGGGATGCGGGACATGGCCGCGTGTGTCGAGAGAGATGATGGCAATCAGTGCGAGGATCTTGTGGACACCAGCGGGAATCAATCGTACTTATGCGGGCAATGCTCGGACAGGTCACTTGAGTAGAGATTTGGAAGGGGCGAGTTACGGATTTGAAGATGGCAGCTCAAGATTAGGTATTTAAAACCATAAATTCGGTTTGTCAAGCTATACACAGGAATCACACAGTTATGTGGGCAGTCGTATGGATGGACAGAGGCTTGTTAGTGAACGTATAGAGACCGTGTTCTTCTCTGTTTATTCATAAAATCGCGTGCAGAGTTCCATACTGCGAGCGTGTAATTCTCTTCTCTCTTCTATCTAGCTTTCTCTTCCCTACCAAGAGTTACAAGCCCTCTACATGGTCGTGTCTGAGGGCATGTTTCTCTGCAAATTCTCGAGTCTTGTCCTTTTACCTAGTTTTAGCCTGCACCAAAGTGTTTTTTAGTCCAAAGGAAAAAGATCAGTTTTTACGCACCTTGGAAAGAATATAGACGCTGAAAAATCATCAAAGAAGTAAAATCACCACTAATGTATGTACCTAAACCCTAATCCTAAAATAGAAATTAACTATGAAACTTAACTGGAAACTAACTAGAAACTAACTAAACTTGGGTTGCCTCCCAAGAAACGCTTGTTTTAAATCACTAACTTGATGTACCTATTATGATTATGGAGGTTCTAATAAGTGGAACCCCTCAACTTCCATATTGGGAGGAAGACCTCCCACCAACTACATACTTTGATAAGAAATAAATTCGTACTCATAAGATTGGCTATCAGATGAGCCCAATGGTGGCTTTGGAAGTGAGGCGGCATTACTCCTCTTTCTTGACTTCAATTTCTTCCACTCTTTCTTTCTTTTTCATGTGGGGAAGGCCAATTCAGCTTGTTCAGGGACTTCTACTTCTTCGTTATTTCGCTAAGGTGGTGGTTCATTCCTAAAGAGATCCTGTAACAACCATCTCCTTTTCAAGGGGCCACGTGTCACACCAGCCAGGTCAAGGGAATGAACCCTAAACCTAAGGTTGTAAAACTGGTAATCAACACTAATCAAGTATAAGCAAAAGCTAATAAAGCAAACTAGTCATATCATATCATAAATTCAAACTCGAATACCGATTAGTACAACCCAAATAAACATACTGTCTTAGACATAATTTTCTCAAATACACTGCTAAAGGAACATAAATATGACTAAGACACGGGGAAGTCAGAGCCAGCTACAGGACATCTCCAGTTAGACTTGCGATTAGACAAAACCTCTATTTGGTCCCCTATCTATCGCCTGCATCAAAAATATCACGAGAAAGGGGCTGAGCTACTGGAGCTTAGTGATTTTTGAACAGTACTGTCGGGTAAAATATACCAGTATAAATAAATAAAACTGTAAGAACTGAAGCATAAAATATGCATGTAACATAACTGAAATTAAATACTGAAATCTGAAATAAAAGTTGAGCGAATAATATACGGGTCAACGCATTATCTTAAATATGTTTTAATCATATCAAATGCATAGAAATCTGATGTATGCATATAACTCATAATCTGTTTCTCTGTACAGTGAATGATTTCCAAAATTACCCTTGGTAATCTGTACCAAATGCCTCTATGGTGGATCTCTAATTTCTACTTGGAGGTGGGTAATATGGAGTCATCTAATCATCACAATACTATCATCTTTAACTACACATCTACGTCAATACTGCAGGACTAGCGACCAACGGGTAGATCTATCCTCGCTACATAGGGTAAAATTATATACGCGCACTAGACACTCCAAGAGAATGGAAAGGGGGGTTTTAATTTCATAAAATAGAATGTTTTAAAAATAGATAGTTCTGTAATAAAAATTAGAGATTTAAATAACCCCCTTCTTAACCTAGTGCCGTGCTCTCTTGCTCTCTACAAGCCACCACTAGTACAAACAAGTAAATCAATAAAGTGTAGTTTACTAGTTTCTGTATCGGTTTCTCTATTCTGTTATGGATTAATGTGCATGAATGATTTTCTAAAACTCTGGAAGTTTTCAGAAAAAATTCTAATTCATGCTTTTCAAACTGAAATCAAAACTTTAATAAAATGAAAATACGATGAAAACTCATACTGTAAAGTTAGCTCCCTCACCTGAGTCTAGTTCGAGCTTAAGACTGCTCGGTCCTTCAGCAACGGCTGACTTGCCTTTGCCTTTTTCTTTTCCCTTTCCTGATAAGTGAAATATGAAATTTATGAATACGGAGATCGTATTCTTGACTCGTACTCTAATTTAAACTCGATAGAATACGATAACAATATGAGATATACTCTTCTTATGAACTGTACTTATTTCCATCATTAACATAACTTGGAAACTACTAACATGCTCTTCCTCTTACAGCAAATAATTCCTATACCAACTTGGAAACTTAAGCATACATTTCATGGAAAATTAAGAGCCTTTAACATGCTCTCCTTAAAGGAATTTATTTACTAAGAATGGGGATTAATCCTCTAAAAAAATCAAAGAACTTTCGACAACATCTCCTCTATTTATAGTGCCTGGAAATTATACAAACATTCACACATTAACATCATGAAATAAATCATTCCATCAATCCTCTCACAACCTATACACATGCATCTAGATCATTCAAGTTGGCCCTAAATCTTAATTTTATTTAGGGTTTCCCAATTCCAACACTCAATCAACTAATTAGCATAGGGTTTCCCCATGGAGTTCACAAGAAAAAGTAGGGACCTTGCCGGTTTTAGGATTATCGGAAAAAGGGCATCGTCACAGAGCAATCGCTGGGCAGCGAGGCGAAAGCCGGGGGAAGCTTGGGCAGAGCAAAGAGGCCTTGGTTTGTAGTAGCTTGCTACGGTCAAGCATGGGGAGAGAACCAGCGGCGCAGCTTGCAACAGATGGCGGTCGAACGGTGTCGGTAGCTGGCAGGGGACATAGCCGCGGCTAAGGACGGAGCCAAGGTTCATGGGCGTCTGCAGGGCAGCTGCAGCTGTGGCTCCAGCTGGCAAGTTGCAAGGCTCGAGGCTAACAGCAACTACTGGAGTGGGACGGAGGGCACAGGTACGCTGCAGCTGTGGGTAAGGGATGAGAAGAAGGAATGAAGGAGAGGAAGGCCTTCGTCTCGGAGAAATCGAGAGAGAGGGATTAAAAGATTTCTCTTTCTCTCTCTCTTTCTCACTTTACTTATAAAAAGAGTTGAGATTCCTTAATGGTCCCGAAATCTAGATTAATTAATGGAAAATCGGGAATTAATGAACCCGAAATCTAGATTAATTAATCCTCCTGTAGCTTCCCAGCTAGCTTCATTAACTTTGGGTCTTGTAGTTGAGCATCCTTAATCTGTGATATCAACGTCGGGCGTAGGTGGAAATTCGCCACTAACACCCCTAGCTCATCCACCAAAAATTGGACTCTAGTGGATCTCAAATCATGAAGTTGGGCAAAGTTGGTGGTCCCCAACCGTGCCATCCTCTTCCTGCTCAAGGCGTCAGCTACTACGTTCGTCTTGCGGAGGTGGTACTCAAAAGTACAATCATAATCTTTCTGCAATTCCATACACCGTCTTTGTCGCATGTTCAGCTCCCGCTGGCTCCTCAAGTATTTCAGGCTCTTGTAGTCGGTGAAGATTTTACAGGCTTAACCATACAAATAGTATCACCATATCTTCAAAGCGAAGACCACCGCCGCTAGCTCCAGATCATGGACAGGATAGTTTAGTTCATGAGCCTTGAGTTGCCAAGATGTAAGGGCAATAACTCTACTCTGATGTATCAAGACACAACCCAAGACCCTGTACGAAGCATCACTATAAACTTCAAAACGACACCTACAGTAGGTAAGGTGAGTATAGGAGCAGATTCTTCAGCTCTTGAAATCTTTGCTCACGTTCTTCAGTCCAATCGAACCTTACATTCTTCCACAGCAACTTAGTCATAGGCTAGGCGATTGAAGAAAACCCTTCAACGAACCGCCTGTAGTAACCAGCATGCCTCAAGCAACTCCTGATCTCCTTGACTATTGTTGGGGCTTGCCAGTTAATCACCTCTTCAATCTTCTCGGGATCCACGTAGATCCCTGCCGCTGAGACTACATGTCCCAAGAACATCACTTCTCCCAACCATAAGTCATACTTTTTGAGGTTGACATATAGTTGTTGCTCCCTTAATGTTTGCAGTACTACTCTAAGGTGGTGTACGTGCTCCTCAACGCTTCGAGAATACACCTAAATTTCATCGATGAAGACAACAATGAACTGGTCCAGATAGGGTGCGAATACTCTATTTATCATTCCTATTAACATTATTGGTCCATTCATCAATCAAAAGAGCATCACCGAGAATTCAAAATACCCGTATCGGCTCCAAAAAGCTGTCTTTGGCACATCTTCCTACTTCACTAGCAGCTGGTGATACCCCGACTTCATGTCGATCTTTGAGAAGACGCACGTTCCTCGCAGTTGGTCGAAAAGGTCATCAATGCGGGTTAGAGGATATTGGTTCCTGATAGTGACCCCATTCAGCTCTCGGTAGTCGATGCATATCCTTAGGGAACAATCCTTCTTCTTCATGAACAATATGGGCACACCCTAAGGGGAGACACTAGGCCTAATGAACCCCTTCTCCAGTAGTTCCTGTAATTGAACTTTTAGTTCCTTCAGTTCTACTTGAGCCATGATGCGCTGAATCCGCAAGTATACGGGTCGAATCAAGTAATAAAGTGGACTAATGTCGGGTTGTCGATCCTCAGCTAGAAAGGAAGTACTAGTAGTGGCTATTTATCTATTATCTATTCGATCAAGATTGGTTGGTGGTGACTAAACTTAAATTCTAAAAGTAACAATGCAAATTAACAAGCAAATTGATCTTGAAGAAAATCAATTGATGAAGGGGATACTTGGGTTATTGAATCCCCCTTGGATTTTCTTAGGGATGGATAGTGCTATCTATGCTAATTCTTGGTGAATCATTGGCCAAAGGTTCCAATGTGCTTTTATCCCCTTACTATACCCAGTGCCCTTACTGATTATGTTCAAGGGAACCTATCTCTTGGAAGAGCTATGAGAATAAGACATCTAAAAGATTCGCTCTCCTTAGTACCCGGGCTCCCGGTGTACTCATAGCCCTTTCTATTGGAGATTGTCTACACATGGGGAGGAGCTCGCATCTTCCCCCATATGGACTATAGAAACCTCTCCGGGCTCTTGCAACGTAGAGGGGTTAATACTACCATACATAACATCCAATAGACCATAATGAATTCAACCAAGCAATTAACATAGAAAAAGCAATATCAATTAAACATCATCCAAGGGTTCATCAAAACCCAAGTATAAAGAAATTAGCTCTCCGTCAATGGAGAGCAACAATCCATGCTAATAGGGAAAGAAATCACGAACTTCATGAGGAAAAACCCTAATCGTGCTCCGTTGGTAGATTTCTTGCTGCTCCTATTGCCCCTTCTTCTCCTTCTTGAGCTTTTGGATTGGAAGAACTCCTTCAATCCTCTCCTCCTTGGTGGTGGAGAAGATAATGAAAACCCTCCCCAAGACTTGATTTCCTAATTAAGCTTTGTATTTATACCCCACACTAGGGTTTTGGGTGTATTTTCCGATTTTACCCTTGGTTCGATCAAAACACAGCTGCAGACTTACGACATACGGCCCCATATACGGACTCCCATACAGGGACGTATGGCTCTCAGGAGTCCATATACGGAGTCCTGTCAGTCCGTTTAGGGGTCCGTACAACTGTGGAGGTTGGATCTGAATTCTCTAGGTATATACGGATCCGTTTGGGACTCCGTATGGGCTGGTTCTCTTGCTCTGTTTCCCCTGTTTTGGCCCGTATTCTCTTAAAAACGCTTCCCTTCTCTTGGAACCTCTATTTTCTGCCATGTTTACAGAAACAAAGCCATTTTGAGTACAAGCGGGCCAATACTCCTCCAAAACTTATAGTAATATGCATAAATTTTATATATAAATAATGCTCATTTGAACACTTATCACATATCTCCACACTTAAAGGTTTGCTTGTCCTCAAGCATAGAAAAGAAATTAACAAAAGAAGATGAGTGTTCAACCTTGGGCTTTACACACTTAAAGGTTTCCTTTTTTTTTTTGTGAATTGGGTAGGGCATCTTTACTAGATCCGACTTTCCCGTGCTAGAGATCAAGGTAGAGTATAATTCCCCCCTTTTGCAGAGGACCCATGCTGATTAGGCACCCGAACCCTTAGCTACTTAGGTGGTTACAACTTTACCTGTAAATTTTCATGTTAAGTAGTGATTTTTCGAAATGGAGAACACTCTAGTTAGGAGCTAGAACTCCAAACTAGTTCATCACCATAAGCAGCGGAACACTGTCTTTCTTAACTTACACTATGTGCTAAACTATTTTATTTTCATTGTACTTGTCCACTATGTATATTATGAGGGGTTTAACAAATTTGAACTAGTACCACGAAATTTCTTGGGGTCATTGAAAACAATGCTTAGCTAGTCAAGTCAAAAGGACATGGCAATGGGTTATCTATTGTCTTTCACAATCATAATTGTCACAAGGATGGTCTCTATATGCCCATGGTATTTCAATTGGAAAAGTTTCAAATCACAGATGACGTACTAGAAAAAAAATTCATGTCACATTTATCTATCCACAAGGTTATCATGCATATCAAACATAGTGAATAAAAATATCTGCAATGAATGATCTTAATAGCTACCTATCTCCACACTTAAAGATTTGCAATATCCCTAAGAAGAGATAGGTAGTGAAGAAAGGTGAAAGATACTCCCCTAAATGTAGTTGCCAAGAATGGTTCGTGTGAGTGGAGGAGTGCTTGGCTTATTGGGGACTGTGGATCCAAAGTTGAATTCTGCGAAAATAGAGAGGGCATCAATTCCAATAAAATGCAAACCAAGATAATCCACATAACAAAAATAAAGGATAAAATAGCAGGGCGATGCCCTAGCTCAGTGTACCACAATGCACGAAAATAAAGAAATAACATGTTCAAATAACACAGGTCCAAATAAAGAATTATAAAATATGAAAGTAGTGTCTCAAATGTTCCGCGCGGGTTCATCATCGGCTGGTGCTGAAGGTAAAGGGTGTGCAAAGCCGGCATATCCACGAATGTTTCTGAGAGCTTCGGTAACCGATCCCCTACTGCCGCCGCCCGCAAGAAAGGTGTCTGGACAAAGACGGATCTCGTGGATCTGTTCCTCTAGCCTCGTGAATTGGCTACTGGATGCAAAGGTGCCACTGGATGTGGAGGGTCTCGTCTGTGAAGTGCGGCCCGGTTGATGATGATTCGGCCTCCGTTCGGCGCTTCTTCGTCGCTGTTAGCTCCTCCGTATCTCTGCAAATAAGTAAGGGATGTTAGTATCAATGAAGCTCATGGGGCAGGGCAAAATTTTTCAAGAAAAAGCCCTAAACTGCCCCTATATGGGGTAGTATACGGACTGTCAGAGGACCGTATACGGGGGGCAAAACCCTATACAGGTCCGTATGGGACTCTGTATGGGATCCGTATGGCTCTGGCCGCGGGCGCGCCGACGGCCGCGACGGATCTTGGCCCCATTTTTACTTTTTTCGCATCCAAAACATCGTCAAAACATACTATTATTATCCAATACAAGCATTATAGCAAAAGTAGATAAAGATTTCATCTATTCATAACATTCCTCATTCGAAATCGATTTGATGCAAACCTAGGTTTTTAAAATATGTAAAAGATGTAAACAATCGATAGATCGAGTGATTGGCGCTTACCTAGAGACTATTAGGCCTTAATTTGAAGAGGAATGATCACCTCGTCACAAAGAGGGGGTGTGGGGTCTTTAGGGCAAAATGTGAAAATGAAATTTTGAGTGAGAGGAGGGCGCTTTTTACAGCGCCCCGCACTCTTGCCCTTTTTACATTCCATACGTACTCCTATACGGGGTCGTATCGAGTCTATAGTGAAGTCCGTATGGCCTTCTGTCTTCCCTATACGGACTGCTGTCAGTCCATATGGGACCCCGTATATACCTAGGTTGAGGCTTATACAACCTTTCCAGGGTTCATTCATGCCCCTCCCTTTGCACGGCCTGATAAAGATCAATATTCTACCTCTAATAACAGCACCCAGCACAAGAATAAAGGGAATTGGACGGAAATACATCTTTTATTTATTCCAAACACCACTAACTAGTCAAGAAGAAAAATTGCAAAAGATAATAAAAGAGAGTTTTAGAACTTGGGTTGCCTCCCAAGAAGCGCTTGTTTAAAGTCACTAGCTTGACGTACCTTCATTTTACCTCATGGAAGCTCAAATACCTTGAAGCTTCCATCAGCTCTTCCACTAAAACATCATCCGAACAAGTATTCACCCAAGAGTGCATAAATAGAATGATCTTTCGCGTTCATACCTGGGTCTTCATTTGTAGGAGTGGAGTTGGAAGATGTGGTAATTACCCCTTCTTCTTGCGCTCTCTTCTAGCGCTTCTTCAAGGCCGGGATAGGTCTCCTCTTCCTCTTGGCTCTTTCAGCTTTGGCTAGAGTTTTCTTCTTTGGAGCAGTAGAACTTTCCTGAACTTCTTCTAACATGTCTTTCTCTTCATTCAATTCATCATACAAAGGTTCTCTCACCAAGAGATCCTCTATGCATGCGGAGGTGATCAAATCAACATCATCCATACTGTACGACGTGTCATCTTGAACCATAGTATATCGCATTGCCTCGGGAATCTTGAATACAACCTCTTGATCCCCTACTCTTAGCGCAAGCTTGCCTTGGGCGTGGTCTTCGAGTGCTTGAGCAGTAGCAAGAAAGGGACGCCCCAAGATGATGGGGACCTCAACATTGTCGTCTACGTCCAAGAGTACAAAATCAGCCGGAAATATAAAGTCATTGATCGTGATAAGAACATCTTCAGCTAATCCCTTTGGTCTTTTCATGGATCGATCCGCCAATTGCAACGTCATTCTAGTTGGCTTTGGATCCTCAAGGCCAAGCTTCATGTATAGATTGTACGGCATTACGTTGATGCTTGCACCAGAATCCGCCAATGATTTCTTTGTCACTCCTCCCCCAAGTGTGCAAGGAACAATGAAGCTACCCGGATCCTTCAACTTTTTGGGAACATCCTATTGTACGATGGCCGAGCATTGGGCATTGAGGGTGACTGCAGCCGCATCCTCTAGCTTCCTATTGTTGGAGAGGAGGTCCTTCATGAACTTCGCATACTTTGGCATCTTGGCTAGAACCTGCACCAATGGTAAATTAATGTGCAATTGCTTCAGCATGCTAGAGAACTTGGCAAATTGAGCATCTTCCTTGTCCTTTTTCAACCTAGCGGGATAAGGAATCTTCGGTTGATATGGAGGGAAAGACGGTGCTTCTTCCCTTTCCTTTGTCCCCTCTCTATAGTTTGCCAATGGTGCCGAGTCTTCTTCTTCAATTATCTTCTTCTCTTGAGATCTTTGCGTCGGGGAACTAACCTCTTTTCCACTTCTCAAAGTGATTGACTTGCATTGCTAACGAGGGTTTGCTTCGGTATTACTCGGTAAACTACCTTGGGACCTCTCTGAAAGGGTCTTGGCCATCTGCCCCATTTGGTTCTCCAAATTCTGTACCGTGGCTTGCAAGTTTCGAATAGATGCTTCATTGTTTTGTAACATCTTCAACATCATTTCCTCCATGTTGGGCTTCCGTTCCTGTGGCTTTGGGGGATGCTGGAAACCCGGTGGGTATTGCCCCCTTGAGGATTCCCATAAGACAAAGCGGGATGATTCCACTTTGGTATAAAAGCTCTATACTGCCCATCCGATTGCCTATGATTGTTGCCCAAATATTGTAGTTGCTCCAGACGCATGGCATCAATGCTTGCAATGGGACAATGAGTCATATCGTGCCCTCCTCCACATGTGTTGCAAGACATCACCGGGGTTGGCCTCGAGCTACTACTGGTGGTTAATGCATCAATCTTCCTTGTCAAGGCTCTAGTCTGTCGACGAGAACTATATCAGTTGCATTGGTTCCATTCAAGGAGCCTACTACTTTGACTTTCTTGCCTCTAGTGGATCAGTGTGCCTCATTGCTCGACATATCTTCAAAAATCTTTTCGGCCTCATCCGTATATTTGTTTCCCAAAGAACCTCCGACGGCCGTATCTACCAATTGTCTTGTTGAATCATCCAAGCCATTGTAAAATGTACGGACCTTGTCCTAAATGCATGAAAATCAAATTCATCGCATATAATTAGTGAAGAAAGGTGAACGATACTCCCCTAAATGTAGTTGCCAAGAATGGTTCACGTGAGTGGAAGAGTACTTGGCTCATCGGGGGCTGTGGATCCAAAGTTGAATTCTGTGAAAATAGAGAGGGCATCAATTCCAATAAAATGCAAACCAAGATAATCCACATAATGAAAATAAAGGATAAAATAGCTGGGCAATGCCCTAGCTCAATGTACCACAATGCACGAAAATAAAGAAATAACAAGTTCAAATAACACATGTCCAAATAAAGAAAAATAAAATATGATAGTAGAGTCTCAAATGTCCCGCGCGGGTTCATCATCGGCTGGTACTGAAGGTGGAGGGAGTGCAAAGGCGGCATGTCCAAGAATGTACAGCGAGAGCTCGGTAAACTGATCCCCCAGCCGTCGCTGCTCCGCTAAAATAGTATCTTGGACAGCACGGATCTCTGTGATCTGTTCCTCTAGCCTCATGAATCAGCTACTGGATGCAGAGGGGCCACTGGATGTGGAGGGTCTTGTCTGTGAAGTGCGGCCCGGTTGATTATGATTCGGCCTCCGTTCGGCGCTTCTTCGTCGCTGTTAGCTTCCTCGGCATCTCTACAAATAAGTAAGGGATGTTAGTGTCAATGAAGCTCATGGGTCATGGCAAAATTTTGCAAGAAAAAGCCCTAACTGCCCTTATACGGGGTAGTATATGGACTGTCAGAGGACCGTATATGGGGGGCAGAACCTTATACGGTCCGTATTGGACCCGGTATGGGGGTCCGTATGGATCTGGCCGCGGGCGCGCCGATGACCGCGACGGATCTTGGCCCCATTTTTACATTCTTCGCATCCAAAACATCCTCAAATCATACTATTATTATCCAATACAAGCATTATAGCAAAAGTAGCACAAGATTTCATCTATTCACAACATTCCTCATTCGAAATCGATTTAATGCAAACCTAGGTTTTTAAAAAATGTAAAATATGTAAACAATCGATAGATCGAGTGATTGGCGCTTACCTAGAGACGATCAAGCCTTATTTCGAAGAGGAATGATCGCCGCGTCGCAAAGAGGGGGTGTGGGGTCTTTAGGGGAAAATGTGAAAATGAAATTTTGATTGAGAGGGGGCACTTTTTACAGCGCCTCGCACTCGTGCCCTTTTCAGATTCCATACCGATTCCTATACGGGGTCGTATCGAGTCTATAGTGAAGTCCGTATGGCATTCTATCTTCCCTATACGGACTGTTGTCAGTCCGTATAGGACCCTGTATACACCTGGGTTGAGGCTTATACAGCCTTTTCAGGGTTCATTCATGCCCCTCCCTTTACACGGCCTGATAAAGATCAATATTCTACCTCTAATAACAGTACCCAGCACAAGAATAAAGGGAATTGGACGGAAACACATCTTTCATTTATTCAAAACACCACTAACTAGTCAAGAAGAAAAATTGTAAAAGATAACAAAAGTGAGTTTTAGAACTTGGGTTGCCTCCCAAGAAGCGCTTGTTTAAGGTCACTAGCTTAACGTACCTTCATTTTACCTCATGGGGGCTCAAATACCTTAAAGCTTCCATCGGCTCTTCCACTAAAACATCGTCCGAACAAGTATTCACCCAATAGTGCATAAATAGAATTATCTTTCGCATTCATACTTGGGTCTTCGTTTGAAGGAGTGGAGTATGAAGATGTGGTAATTACCCCTTCTTCTTGCTCTCTCTTCTAGCGCTTTTTCAAGGCCGGGATAGGTCTCCTCTTCCTCTTGGCTCTTTCGGCTTTGGCCCGAGTTTTCTTCTTTGGTGCAGCAGAACTTTTCTGAACTTCTTCTAGCAGGTCTTTCTCTTCGTTCAATTCATCATACAAAGGGTCTATCACCAAGAGATCCTCTATACAAGCGGAGGTGATCAAATCAACATCATCCACACTGTACGACGTGTCATCTTGAGCCATAGTATATCGCATTCCCTTGGGAATCTTGAATACAACCTCTTGATCCCCAACTCTAAGCGCAAGCTTACCTTGGGCGTGGTCTTCGAGTGCTTGAGCAGTAGCAAGGAAGGGACGCCCCAAGATGATGGGGACCTCAACATTGTCGTCTACATCCAAGAGTACAAAATCAGCCGGAAATACAAAGTCATTGATCGTGATAAGAACATCTTCCGCTAATCCCCTTGGCATTTTCACGGATCGATCCGCCAATTGCAACGTCATTCTACTTGGCTTTGGATCCTCAAGCCCAATCTTCATGTATAGATTGTACGGCATTACATTGATGTTTGCACCAGAATCCTCCAATGCTTTCTTTGTCACTCCTCCCCCAAGTGTGCAAGGAACAATGAAGCTACCCGGATCCTTCAACTTTTTGGGAATATCCTGTTGTACGATGGCCGAGCATTGGGCGTTGAGGGTAACTGCAGCCGCATCCTCTAACTTCCTTTTGTTGGAGAGGAGGTCCTTCATGAACTTCGCATACTTTAGCATCTTGGCTAGAGCCTGCACCAATGGCAAATTAATGTGCAATTGCTTCAGCATTCTAGAGAACTTGGCAAATTAAGCATCTTCCTTATCTTTCTTCAACCTAGCAGGATAAAAGAATCTTCGGTTGATATAGAGGGGAAGACAGTGCTTCTTCCCTTTCCTTTGTCCCCTCTCTAGAATTTGCCAATGGTGCAGAGTCTTCTTCTTCAATTATCTTCTTCTCTTGAGATCTTTGCATCGGGGAACTAACCTCTCTTCCACTTCTCAAAGTGATTGACTTACATTGCTCGCGAGGGTTTGCTTCGGTATTACTCGGTAAACTACCTTGGGACCTCTCTGAAAGGGTCTTGGCCATCTGGCCATTTTGGTTCTCCAAATTTTGTACCGTGGCTTGCAAGTTCCGAATAAATGCTTCATTGTTTTGTAACATCTTCAACATCATTTCCTCCATGTTGGGCTTCCGTTCCTGTGGCTTTGGGGGATGCTGGAAACCCGGTGTTTATTGCCCCCTTGGGGATTCCCATAAGACAAAGCGGGATGATTCCACTTTGGTATCAAAGCTCTATACTGCCCATCGGGTTGCCTTTGATTGTTGTCCAAATATTGTAATTCCTCCAGAGGCATGGCATCAATGCTTACAATGGGACAATGAGTCATATCGTGCCCTCCTCCACATGTGTTGCAAGACATCACCGGGGTTGGCCTCGAGCTACTACTAGTGGTTAAGGCATCAAACTTCCCTGTCAAAGCTTCTAGTCTGTCGACGAGAACTATATCAGTTGCATTGGTTCCATCTAAGGAGCCTACTACTTTGACTTGCTTCCCTCTAGTGGACCAGTGCGCCTCATTGCTCGACATATCTTCAAAAATCTTTTCAGCCTCATCCAGATATTTGTTTCCCAAAGAACCTCCGGCGGCAAAATCTACCAATTGTCTTGTTGGATCATCCAAGCCATTGTAAAATGTACGGACCTTGGCACATGGATCCAAACCATGTTGGGGACATCGCCGGAGTAAATCCTTATATCTTTCATAAGCTTCAAAAAATGTTTCCATATGCCCTATCTTAAATGAAGAAATATCTAATCTGAGCTTCGCGGCCTTGCTTGGTGGAAAGCCAAGGAATTTGTCAAGCATTTCGGCCCAAGTTCGAATAGATCCCACCCGAAGCGAATTCAACTACCTATAGGCCCCATCTCTCAAACTGAACGGAAACAACCTCAATCCAATAACATCATCGGGAGCTCCATTAATCTTGAACATATTGCAGATCTGGACGAACTTAGCAATGTGAGCATGTGGGTCTTTGTCCGGCCTCCCATCAAATTGAGCTGAATTCTGAATCATCCCCAATGTGCTTGCTTTGATCTCAAAGTTGTTCATATTGACATTTAGGGGTTGTACACAGAATTCTTCCCCTGTGTAATGAGACCTTTCATGTTCAGAGAGTGTAAGTCTTCTTCCTGCCATGATAGGTTCCTCTATGATTTCAACGTTGCGCACAGTGGGCAAAGTGTTCTCTAACCCCGAAGAGGGTCCTGGATTTGATGTCTCCACTTCTCTCAACCTCTTGTGGAAGGTTCTATCGATTTCACTATCCTCTTCAACAATATTCTTAGCATTTTTTCGGGTCATGAACCAACACCTCGTACAAAAGATTGTGAGAAAAATTATTATTCAAGAGAACAAACAATTATTAAAACAAAGTAAAAATTGTAAATAAATGACTAAATTAATAAACTTCAAGTTTTCCTAGTAGTCCAAAATCATCGTCGGCAACGGCGCCAAAAACTTGATGCGTTGAATCCGCAAGTATACGGGTTGAATCAAGTAATAAAGTGGACTAATGTCGGGTTGTCGATCCTCAGGGAGAAAGGAAGTACTAGTAGTTCCTATTTATCTATTATCTAGTCGATCAAGATTGGTTGGTGGTGACTAAACCTAAATTCTAAAAGTAACAATGCAAATTATCAAGCAAATTGACTTTGAAGAAAATCAATTGATGAAGGGGATACTTGGGTTATTGAATCCTCCTTGGATTTTCTTAGGGATGGATAGTGCTATCTATGCTAATTCTTGGTGAATCATTTGCCAAAGGTTCCTAATGTGCTTTTATCCCCTCGCTCGAGGGTGATTACTTAACCTAGTGCCCTTACTGATTATGTTCTAGGGAACCTATCTCTTGGAAGAGCTATGGGAATAAGACATCAAAAGGATTCGCTCTCCTTAGTACCCTGGCTCTCGGTGTACTCATAGCCCTTTCTATTGGAGATTGTCTACACATGGGGATGAGCTCGCATCTTCCCCCATATGGACTATAGAAACCTCTCCGGGCTCTCGCAACATAGAGGGGTTAATACTACTATACATAACGTCCAATAGACCATAATGAATTCAACCAAGCAATTAACATAGAAAAAGCAATATCAATTAAACATCATCCAAGGGTTCATCAACACCCAAGTATCAAGAAATTAGCTCTCCATCAATGGAGAGCAACAATCCATGCTAATAGGGAAAGAAATCACAAAGTTCATGAGGAAAAACCCTAATCGTGTTCCGTTGGTGGCTTGATGCTCCTATTGCCCCTTCTTCTCCTTCTTGAGCTTTTGGATGGGAAGAACTCCTTCAATCCTCTCCTCCTTGGTGGTGGAGAAGATGATGAAAACCCTCCCCAAGACTTGATTTCCTTGCTCCAAGATTCCCAAAACCCTAATTAAGCTTTGTATTTATACCCCATACTAGGGTTTTGGGTGTATTTTCTGATTTTACCCTTGGTTCGATCAAAATGTAGCTGCAGACTTACGACATACGGCCTCGTATACGGACTCCCATACGAGGTCGTATGGCTCTCAGGAGTCCATATACAGAGTCCTGTCAGTCTGTTTAGGGGTTCGTACAGCTGTGGAGGTTGGATCTGAATTCCCTAGGTCCATACGGATCTGTATGGGACTCCGTATGGGCTGGTTCTCTTGCTATGTTTCCCCTGTTTTGGCCCGTATTCTCTTGAAAACGCTTCCCTTCTCCTGGAATCTCTATTTTCTGCCCTGTTTACAGAAACAAAGCCATTTATAGTACAAGCGGGCCAATACTCCTCCAAAATTTATAGTAATATGCATGAATTTTATATATAAATAATGCTCATTGGAACACTTATCAGGACCTGGCCATTCAGTTCTCCCACAGGCATCTTATGTGACTGTCTGAATTTCCTACAAGAACAC
The DNA here is from genome assembly GCA_026586065.1 of Dioscorea zingiberensis. Lineage (NCBI taxonomy): Eukaryota > Viridiplantae > Streptophyta > Magnoliopsida > Dioscoreales > Dioscoreaceae > Dioscorea > Dioscorea zingiberensis. Next base: position 23,349,079 of record CM048823.1, read on the forward strand.
CTTTGGATCATTTTATATCTCATACAACTAGTCATGTCATACTCGTACTCAACTAGTCATCTCATGCTAGTGAATATCAGTTAGAAAAATAAATTTTTCTATATGCATAAAATAAGATTCAGAAATATTATCTCAAAAAACAAAATCATGACTTTGCATGGGTACCACTCCTAACAGGAATATCTTCTTATCGCATCCGAATATGGTGTTACCTCGACTTCAGGTCGATCTTTGTAAATACAGAAGCCCCATACAACTCTTCTAAGATTTCCTCAATCACTGGAATGGAAACTTGTTAGGAACTGTCTCCTTCTTAAGGGCTCGATAGTTGACACAGAAGTGCCAACTTCCATCCTTCTTCTTAACGAACAAGATCGGGCTGGAAAATGGGCTCAAGCTCGGTTTTATAATCCTGATTATTGATATCTCTCTAACCATCCTTTCAATCTCATCTTTTTGTATTCGCTGGTACCTGTACAGCCAGAAATTAATAGGAGAGATTCCCTCCCTTAGGATTAACGCGTGCTCATATTCCCATCCTGTAGCATGTACAAAACCCCATCAAACTTAGTCAAAAGATGTTGTATCTACTCTGATATCTCCTCATTGGTATCCACCTGCTCTTCCTTTATTGTGTGCAGCATTATCGAGTAACTATCACCCACATCCTTGATCACCCAAACCATGGTGTTAAGTGATACCAAGGTTTGGCACAAACTCGGGTCCCCTTTCAAAATCATGGGCTAGTCTCCCACGTGGAACTCCATAGTCAGTAGCTTCCAATTCATCTTTCATCTCACCCAACGTTTGTAACCACTGAATGCCCAAAATCACTTCCGTGATACCCAAGTCCAATGGAAGAAAATGATATACTCCATGTAGTGCCATTATCAGTCCCTAGCACACCCCCTACTCTTTTTCATCTTCCCAGTCTTCAAGGTCACCCCAAAGCTACTTGTATCTGTTAAGTGACCCAGCGTATCCATAACCCAATTGGATATAAAATTATGAGTAGCCCTACTGTCACTCAAAACCACCACGTTCTACTCTTCTATATTGCATCTATCCTTCGTAGCATGATTCGAGATGAATCCCACCACTGAATTAAGGAAGACTTCCACCATACCTAAGTGCGGATGCTCGTCTTCTGCCTTTATTACATCTACTACCTCGACCAGATCTTCCTCTCATCCTCGTCACACACCATAAGAACTTGTAGAGTCCGATCCTTACATGTAAGGCGCTTAAAATTCATTCTCCGTCACGGTCCACAAAATGGTTCCCTCAGTACATCTTTCTTAACTCCCATTGGTGGTATTTTGGAGTTCCCACTACTAGAGATAGCCTGATAAAAGACACTAGATCCTTCTCTACTACTTTGCTCAACCTTCTTCTTATCCTCCACCATCTGCGTGATCTTTATTGCTTCAAAAGACACTTTCGGCCCAAATGTTCTCACCACTACCCGAATCTCCGGCTTCAATCCCTTCATGAAATTACTCTTTAATACATCCTCAGAAATTCAGAATAGTCTACCAAAAAGCAGCTCAAACTTCTGGCAATACTCCATGACTGACCTACCCTCAGTAAGAGCAAAGAACTGCTCGTGGAAATCACCATCTTAGAAAGGTCGAAAGCACTCCAGGATTTGATTTTTGTTCTCTTCCTATGTCCTCATTATATGTCGTTGCTCACACCATTACTACTATCCAAGTTTCTTACCCTCCAAACACAAAGCCACCGTCGCTAGTTTCTCTACTTCGGATAGCTCTTTCATCATGAAATATCGCTCAATGCGGTGTATCCACCTATGAGGATCCTCACCTTCAAAGATAGACTTTTCAGTTTTTGTACCCTTGAATCAAGCCCGATCGTGTATCGGTTGCCATCAACCCTGCCACACGGCGGAAAATATGGCATCTTATTAGGTCTTCCAGCCTCTCATCCTACTAACTTGGTATCCCACATGCCTGTCCCTACTGCCATCGTGGTCTCCCGTCAGGATTGTATTGTCCCGAAAATGGGGCTCGCTCTGCTTCACGCCGACGCACGTCCCATCTACCAAGTTTTAGTCCCCATACGTTGGAGCCCCAAAATTCGTCGTCGACTGGTCCCGTCCTCCATGCACCAAATTATGCTAAACGAGGCTGATCCCCGCGGCCCAAACTGTGCTCGTTCCCACCATGAGAAGGATTTGGATCCGTTTGCACCGCCCATGTCAGCTCCGACCCAGCCACTACCACCAAAGCCCAATTTGGGTAGCTTCCTCCTCCCGCATCATTGTGGATCCAGTGTGGGGCCCTAAGGCTTGCAACAGGTCCCAAGGTTGTCACGCCTTTCCCATCCGTCATGCCACCTCTCCGTACTAGCCGCGCTCCTCTCCACAATGACAGAACAACCTGTCGCTTAGGTTGTCGTCGGTGGTGGGGAGATTTACTGCTCCAGCACACTTAGCAAAGCTGCCTCAATTGCGATGAAGTGGTCTTCCAATGATGGCAAACAAGAAAACCGCTCAAGAGTCACAATTTGCGAGATCCGCTCCTCCACATATGCGAACCGCTCGCCCAAAGCCAAGACCTCGTTGTTGAGGTCTTCCAACACGTCAACCTTCTTGGTGGCCATCGTCCCAAGAAAGTGCTTTGATACAAATTTGATAAGAAGCGGAAATAAATCATGAAGAAATTAGGGCAAAATTAGGGATGGATATTATTGATAATTCTAATCAGTGAAGAACATAAATTCGGCCTACTATTCGAGAGGTAAGCCAACTCTCCCAATCTATTAAGGCTACTAAATGAAACAACAAATTTCAGCATCATACCTAATGGCACACTAAACCCTAATTATACTTAAGCCCTTATTAGGAAATAAACTATATAATAGGCTAAATGGTTAACTACCCCTACCCCTTGTGTTTTGCGCTTAACATAATGTTAAAGAGACCTAACAAGAATAAATCATTTTATGAAAGGTAAAGATTGAATGTCAATGAAATAGCGTACTATTCTTATAAAAGTTAACACTTAAATGTAATTTGGATTAAAGAGATAGATTCTAATCAATAATTACATGAAGTAACAGATGAAATCTATTTCCAATAAAAATTTAGTTTAGGGTTAAAGCCACTATTTGTCCTTGTACTTTACCCGAATGTTCATTTTGATCCCTGTGCTTTGAAAAAGTTTTATACGGTCCCTGTACTTTGTGTATTTTGTACAATACTATCCCTGATATTGATGTGGCATCACATGTAGCATACAAATAGAATACATCCTATTTTTTTGAATTTTTCTATTTACATCTAGCTATATTTTACTGAGGTGTTGTTACATGTGGTTGTATTTTGCTAACGTGGAGAGCCACATCAGCAAAAAAAATTTAAAAATTGATAATATAATTTTTAAATGGGAATTTAAAGATATGTTGACATGGTATTGCTAGTTTTGTTCCGATTCTAAAGGTGATAGCCTTGACGGATTCTCTTCGGTTCACCTCTGTGCTGCTTGGAAGTGCGCATGCTGGTCTTTTTGCCAAAAGCTTAGCTATCTGGGCAACTTGGTGTTTGAGATTCTGCAAGGATGCTTGTTGGTTCCTCATTATCTCCTCATGCCTTATAGCTCATGCTTCATTGTTTGTAATGTACTGCGTGATCAAGCTTTCCAGTTTGCTCCATTCTTTTTCTGTGCTGGTGGTTGACTCCCTTGGGGTAGATTTATCCTTGGTTGTCCTGAGTTGCCGTAGGAGAAGTTCGGTGGTTCTTCAATCTAGGATTGTAGGTAAAGCTGTATAGATTGTTTTGTAATCTTCCTACGAAATCAACTTCTTCTACTTGTTCAGCCTTCCCTTCCTCTATCTTACTCCCACATCCATTGCACATCCATACCGCTGTTTGTTGTTGGATGGTTATGTTATCTATCCTTTTGTTGAGGGCTTCTAACGTAGCTGCCAGGGCTGTTATCGTATCCACATTCTGAACTCCAGCTACCTTGCTTGGTTTGGTCCTCTCAAAGCTCCACTAATAGCCGTTGGTAGCTATCTCATCCACTAGTTCCTTGGCCGCATCAGGATCCTTGCTACAAAGGGAGCCACCTGCTACTACATCCAACATTTGATTGGTGGCTACATTCAAACCATTATAGAAGGTTTGGGCTTGCATCTAATCCACTATCCCATGTGCACTTTCTAAGTATGTCCTTGTATCTCTCCCATGTGTCATACAATATTTCCATCTCCAATTGTCTAAAGGAAGAGATATCGCTCATAAGCTTTATTATATTGGCCAGTAGAAAGTACTTCATTAGGAACTTCTCAGCTAACTGTGCCCATGTTCTGATGGAACCATGTAGTAAAGAGGTCAGCCACTATTTTGCTCTGCCTCGGACTATGAACGGAAACAACCTGAGGTGTATAGTGTCCAAGGATACTCCGTTTATTGAGATTGTGTCGTTGATCTCTAGGAAACTTGACAAGTGTGCATACGAGTCTCATCTTGGAACCCGTCAAACTAGTATGACTTTTTGACCATCTAGATGACATAGGGCTTCAGTTCAAAGTTTTGCCCGGTGGCTGGTTGAGGGATGATGCTTGAGCCAATGCCGTTTAGGTTCGGTCTTGAGAAATCCGATATGGATCTGGTTGGGGCCGCCATCGGTTCTGGTTGATTGACTTCCGCACTAGATTCTGCTATTATCGTCCTTTTGAGAATGATTTCTCGTATTTAACGATGAAGGTAGCGCTTAAAATCTGGATCAGGTACTTCCATTGGATATGGAGTCCTACTTTTGGTCATGCACTGGTTCCTTCATAGAAAGAAACCGAAATCAAACCAGAAAGTAAAAGTTTTTTTTTTTTTTTTTAAGAACTAAACTATCTAACTTGAGTAACAAATTCTAATGTTCCTAGTGTTGCCAGTCCTCGGCAACGGCGCCAAAAACTTGATGCATGCACAGGGTCCGTTACAACTACCCACATATGTACGGGGTCGATCAAGTAATAAAGTATCCGAAGGTAGGGTTATTGAATCCACATGGACTCGAAACTAGTACTGACTATCTTTGTTACCTAGTTCAAAACTACGAAAGTGGTTTTGTTGATTGATTATCCTAAAGAAACTAACATGAACAATTGGAAGGTTGTGAGCAATCAGAGATGAGCGTGGCACCTCGTATCCCACTTCCCTAAGATTCCTTTATTATTAACTAAATTCTAAATATTGGTTATTCATTGATTAATTCTTGGGAGTTCGCTAATTGCACCATCTAGACGCTACATCTGATCTCTTGGTATGCGGATCAAACTTGTTACGTATGCCTAGTTGTAATCTTACTAAGAGAGATACGGATCTATGCATAAAAGAGACATGTAAGTCAAAACCCTAAACACACTTGTGCTTCACTAGAATCTAACGAGGTAATTGAACATGTCCCGTGCAAAGTATAATCACATAAATCAAGAACAGACTTCACAAGATTTATCAATAAATAAAAACTAATAAATAACATAATTCAATTAATAAATCATCATAGGGTTCACGTGTTTGAGGCACAACCAAAGGGGTTTAGCTTCACATGCTAATGGAAACATAAACAAAGATATCGGAGAAAGAAATAATTGGAAACATAGGGACATCCTTTCTTGATGTCTTCTCCACCTTCAATCTTCTCTAAAACCCTAACGAAGCTCCGAACACCCGCCGAGGATTGCTCGGCCAAAAGTCCCGGAACTCTATGCCTTTGGGGGGTTTATATAGAACTTTATCCGATTTGGCACGGTCGTGCGCATCTGGCGCACTCCCGTGCAAACTCCCACGGCTTAATCTCTACACATTTTGAATTTATTGAAGCACAAGGGCATGTGCATAGCCATGCCAAATTCTATTGGGCCCGTGCACACCTCTGTGAAGTATTCTTTTAGCTTGTTTCACCATGTTTTATCCCGTTTCTAATTCCTTTTGCTCCGGGTGCCTATTTTACCTGCTCATTCACAAAATAAACCCAGAGGAGAAAAAAAAATAGAGGAATTGATGTGAAACAGCAGGATAAGTGCATGTGAATGTGATGGGAATATATGTATATTTGTGCACTTATCAACAAATTGAAGAACATAGTGTCTATACTCCATTTAGAGCTAGTTATAGTCATTAACCATCCCTTAGAGTGAATCGTGACAAAGCTAAGTTCAGTTTGATCATTTTCATATCATTTTCAGTACAAACTTAGTATCTATTTATTGAATACTAAATTGAGACCAATTACTATATCTATCTTGCTTTGGTGCTCATAATTAGAAGATTGAGCATAAAATTGTACTATTGTATAACATGGCTATGATCACAATTCAATGCTACAAGACATTTGGATTAGCTTAAAAAAATGATGGTCAAAGTGGAGATGCAAACAAGACTTTGGTTTTTTCATTTTAGATTAAAAGTACACTGTTCTAGGCATGGGTGACCACACTTACTGAATAATAAAATATTTCAGGGCCTTTATTCCATACACTTATTTTACATGCTTTCTAATACCTTATATTAATTTTTTTATATTTATATTTTAAAACTTGTAGATGGCTAAGAATGACAGAAAGGATAAGTTGCACGCAACTCGAACTTTTTTTTTGTGGCTTATGATATCACGTTACTTTTGTATAGTAAACGACGTAGAGTTTGTAGAGAACTATCACATAGTCGGATAGAAATCAGAGTACAATATTTGTCCAAGCTGGTGAATAGGAATGACACCACTAGTATCAACATGGTTCGTCTGAAGAAATCCACTTTCTTCAATTTTTGCCTTAAAATGAGACGAAAAGGTCTTATTAGAGATACGTTGCACATCACCATCGAAGAACAAATGTTGATGTTCCTACACATTATAGGACATAACCAATGCAATCATATCATTGTGCATAATTTTCTTAGGTTCGGTGAGACCATTAGCAGATACTTCAAGCATGTACTTTATGTAGTTTGCCAGTTGTGTGCTAAGTAATGTGTACCCACCTAGTGTAGAAACCCCATCATATATAGCATCGAGGGCTACATTATACCCTTATTTAAAGGTATTTCTACATTCTCTACTTAGGTTGAATGGTCTACCCTATAAACAATTCTTACTTACACAATATTAATGGTTGGATTATATTTGATCTCTAGATAGGACTCATATACATGTTTTTGTACCTGCATCTGAAGTTGCAGCATTTCGTAGATGAAAACCATATCCTACACAAAATGTGCTTGTTGCCGTGGACTTTGACTTACATTTTACCTGTGTTATTGTTGGATGGGAAGTTTCAGCATACGAAGCTCTAGTCTTAAGTGATGCACTTGAAAGGCCGAATGGACTATCAGCCCTGAAGGTTTCATTTTCTAAAGCTTGATATGGCTTAACATATGATAAAACCTAATCATTATAACTTCCTTAACTATCATCCTTGCTTTTTCCTAGGAAAATATTATTTGGTTGATATGGGGTACGCTACAAGACTAGGTTTTATATCTCCTTACAACGGTGTCAGATACCATCTCAATGAGTTTGGCTAACGGACACCAGCAAACCATAAAGAACATTTTAATCTTCACCACTCATCGGTTCGCACAACAATTGAACGTGCATTTGGTTCTCTTAAGTGTTGTTTCAAAATTCTCGCGTCTAGGCCATTTTTTCTTTCAAAACTCAAGTTGGGCTACTCTTAACTATGTAAATTATAAATACAATTTTTTTTTTAGTTCCAATTCACATAATTACATCTTAAGTGGATATTAACATGTTTTTATACCATCTAAGGAAGAAAGGACTCCTCATTGGCCACCCTCAGAGAGTAGCATCAGGGAGCTAATAAAAGAGGCCCAAGAATGGTTGGCATGCAGAGAAATGATTGCAAACAATATGTGGACAAATAAGTAGATACTTACCTTTTTTTTTGTTTATGTAACAAAATACTTCTCTTTGACCATGAGTTGTAATACCTTTTTTGTATATGGATTCAATATTATGGCTCTTATTTCTGGGTCCATGAATGCCAATTCTAACATGGTCAAGCATATATATATATATATATATATATATATATATATATATATATATATATATATATATATATACGGGAGTGATATTATAAGGTCGGCCGGATTACAATGCAAGTAAGGTCACCTCCAATTTGGCCACTTGCACAGTATTTTAAGGATTTCCAGCCATATGGATGGAAAGAATATCAAAAAATAAGCTAACATGTCAATTTTCATACAATTTGGGAACTTGTAGAGTCTTCATCTTAACATGTGAAAATTTATAGAAATCTTATTGATTCCAAATTTCACCCTTTAAGATGAAGACCCTACAAGTTCCCAAATTTTATGAAGATTGACATGCTAGCTTATTTTTCGATGTTCTTTCCATCCATATGGTTAGATTTCCTCAAAATACTGTATAAGTGGGCCAAAACGAGGCGACCACACTTGTACAGCGATAAGGTCGGCCGCGTAGTATATAAATATATATATATATATATATATATATATATATATATATATATATATATATATATATGGCGATAGATGTCACACTAGCCAGGTCAGGAGGGTATCCTTTGCCTAAGGCTGTAAACTTTAAAACCTAATAACAATGAAGTACTCAACTAAAATCAATATGACATAAGCATAACCGGCTACACACCGGGACTCATATTCAAACCTGGGTCATAAAAGAGTATAACATAATAAGTCTTGGGCAACAACGGCGCCAAATACATGGAAGCAAATAGAACATAGTGTCAGATACAACACAACAAGACTAAAAATAAAGATAAGGTACGCCAGAGCCAGCTAGACTTCGATCTTTACTCTCGTCACGAGCTACTACTCAAGTCTCTGTCTAGATCCTGCAATATAAAAACAATAACCGAAGGGACTGAGTGATATAAGCTTAGTGAGTTTGGGCAAATCTCGGTGGTATTATACATACCTATCTCTCGACAGAAACTGTTCTAACATAATAGTACGAGTACATAAGCAAATTTAAATCATGAGGGTCTACATAATTATCATAAATCATGATAAACATGCCAGCAAAATCAGAAACCCAAAGAAAGCACATATGCAATCTCACATCATAACAAGCATATAATCAACATGTATATGCAATGGCCTCATATCATACAAGCATGCACCCCTAGTTCGAATGTCTCAGGAAGGACTCCAACTACCATCAAGGAACAGTGGTATACATCTACATGATCCTGATGACCGGGAACAGCGGTATACATCTTTATGAATCGGGTACCTGATGACCAGCGGTATATATTCTACATGTGTACATCAAGTATGCATCTCGTATCTGATACGGGCACTCACAAGAGTTAGAAAGGGGTTTTATAAAATGAACGACTTTTGCAAACATTTTTGTTTTAAGAAAAGTGATTGAAAACAAAGTCTCTTTCTTAACCTGATTTCATCTACTTATTTTTCGGCTCTATCCTGAGCCCCGTTGGATCCTTTATCCATGTCTAACTAAGGTGCAGCCTATAATAAATAAGTAAATACATCTCTACCAATTAAGGTTTCATTTAACATTTATTTATGCTATTTCACGACATAGCAATACAAACATGAAATCATGATACTAATGTAGCGATAAAATCCACCGGCATCCAAAAACCAATATAAAACTCATAAGAATATGAGTAAATCGAATCGTGATGAATACATGCTTAAAAACTATATTTACAGAGATGTCCCCTGACCTTGAAGTCCATCTCTAAATCCTAGGTCTTGCTCGGTCCTGCTGATCCTCCCGCGGGACCTTTACCCTTACCTAGAATTTATAATAATAACTAGATAAATACGAAAGTTGTATTTTTCATAACTTAATTCTATAGCCTGAAATAAAATGCGGAGATAAACGACTTGCCCAATTTATCTTAACTCATGCTTATAACCTCCTAAAATATCCCTCGACAAGATTAATTAGCCACATTCAATATATCCAAAGCATGAAACAAGTAGGCATGATATCTAGGGCTTAATAAGCATAATCCCCTATAATTTTCCATCAAAATTCGGCAGCACCTCCTCTATTTATAGGGCTCCAAAAATTATACAATCATTCACCACAATTAATCCATCCATTCAATACCTAATGGACAATAATTTACCCTTCATTCTACAGTTAGATAATCCCCAATCATGCATACATTCAATCATGACATTTCTCATTACAAATCCTAATTGTCATTAAGTTTTCCCCCACCACCAGCCCGAGGTTACCTGTTGATAGTAAGGCTTTCAAATGGTAGTGTCTACCTTCGAGATCTAGAAATTGTTCCTTAGATCTTTGAACCATTCTTTGGAGTTTGTTGGAAAAGGAGGTCGGCTTGTGACTGAAGGGCGAGGGGCTAGCGTCGCCGAAGTTGGGCGGCGAGCAAGCAGCGCGCTTATGCAAAGCAGTCGTGATCGGCCAGTGTGAGGCGGAGACTAAGGACGGCGGTGTTAGGCGGTGGGCTGGCTGTGAGGGGGCGTGGTGAGGGTAGCCAAAAAGTTGGCGGAGGAGGGAGTCCAGAGCAGCCTACGACTCAAGCTCGCTGCATGTGGTCAGTCCACGGACTCGAGGAGGAAAGCTTCGGATCGGCTGATGGTAGCGGTAGGGGTTGATCAATGGGAAGAAGGAAGAAGGGGGAAAAAGGTCACTATGTAACGCCCCAAATTTTCTAAGTGAATAAATCAGAAAATTTTTGACAATTAATGAGATTAATTAGCACATGGAATTAATTATTTATTTTAAAGCCCAATTAAAGGAAAATTCGGGGATTAATAAATTTAAATCCAGCCTCGCAACTAATGGGCTTAGGGAAGGCCTTAATGGGCCAAGCCACTTACCCTTGGAATAGTTGGAGGTGAACGGTAAAGATAATCTCGATTAATTAAATGAGAGATTTCGTTATTGTTAATTAATCAAGATTAATTAAGTAGGAGAATCGGACAAATCTTCGAGTTCCGATAAAGTAGATCGGGGGAGTCAAAAGCCGATATTCGCGGATCTGGTCCAAAGAGAGCCGACCCCGTGAGACTAAAGTACTCCTGTAACACTTGGTCGTTGACCCAGGATTCTTGGATTTGGTCGGGCAAGGTTACCGCCCGTGATCCTATAGCGTTAAAGTAGAATATTATATGATTATTAAAATAACTTATTTAATAAGATAACTATAAAAAAAATAAATCAATAAAATATTAAATTTGATTAACCAGATCCGTAGGATTAAAAGAGATTGCCCGTGACTCTCATTGAGGAGATGGAAAGTTATAGAAAATAATATAATATTTAAATAAGGGTTAATCAAAGAGAAGGATGCGAGTTTTCAGCCCTATCTCTCTATCACCCAACTTTCCCCCCTCTCTTCGACCAAGTGAGAAAAGCCCTAGTTCTTCTTGGCTTTGAGCTGACCGGCGAGACCACCCTCGCCCCCTTCCCGGCGAAATGCCACCGGCTAGCTGCGCCTGCAAGGTTCCCCTTCACGAGTGCTGGTGCCCAGCGAGGCCTCGGACTGACTCCCTGCGCACGCTGCAGCCCCTCTCTCAGCCCTGGCTTGCCTGCGCGCGTCCAGATCCGCCTGCGCCGTCGTCAATCAGCTCCGGCGCCACTTGCAGCGCGTCAAGACCACCTCCCTTTGCTCAATCGCCAGACGGTGACTGTCAGCTCAGGCCGGCCAGTGGTAGCTCCGGCAAGTAGCTTCACTGTCCACCTATTCCTTCCTCTCTTCTCTGACAGACTTCATCGGCCTTCCTCCTTTGGACGAGCATCGACCAAATTTGGTTGTCGACGAACTTACAAAGAGCTCCAAAACTTCGAGTAAACTTCTATGAACCTTAATTGGAAGAAACCTTGACTGGAATGTATGATTGGGAGCATGGTAGTGTAAATCATATTTAGGTGAATGTTTGTATAAGATTTCGAAACCCTATAAACAGAGGAGACTCTTGCCGAAAATTCGTTGATTAAACACACTAAATTATTCTTGAATTGTACAACATGAGATTAATTATAAAGAGCATAATAGGACCTTCAACTAATTATGTTTTCAAGGGCATGCTAGTAGTTTCACGATCATCATATTAAGTGCACATGCGTCAAATTGATCGAACTTGCAAATTAAACATGCTTAGAAACATGCTAGAAATCTTGAAGGCACGTAATACTCGTTAAGTAGGAAAAACCTAATCTTGTGAGTTAATGTCTCTTATATGTTCCTTGGAGCTTAAATGGAATTTTAAGTCAAGAATATGAGTTACGTATTCTTGGATTTCATATTCCTAAGCTATAGGGCTAAGTTATGGAAAAATACGGACTTTGTATTTACTTAGTACTCTCGTTGATTTTAGGAAAGAGAGAAAGTCCAGCAGGAGTTGCTGAAGGACCGAGCAATTCCTAAAAACTTGCAAGGACTTCAGGTGAGGGGAATTCACCGTAGAGTTATGTAAAATCCACGAGTTTTAGGAATAAATTTTTTTATATATTCTATAAAATAAGATCTTAATTTAGTTCCTTAAGATTGAAGGATGGAATAAAAAAAAAGGGGAAAATTAGAAGCTCAAAAGGTTTAAAACCCTAATTAGGGTTAGTTGGGAGTCAGAGGGATCTTTTAGTAATTATTGAAAGTATTGAGGACTTGAAGGAAATTGTCCTCTCTCACAAGAAAGGGACCTGGATGTGACCTAAGAAAAGTTAGGGACTTAAGGGGAATTGTTTCTCTCTCACAGAGACGGACTAATTCGTAACCTAAAAAGATTCAGGGACCTTCAGTAAATTTGACTAGAGAGAAGGTCTTATAGAGATGAATCAACGGCTGAGATCTAGAGATCTCAGATCGTTGTAAATCTCATGGCATTATAACCGCCTACAGAGAAACACGTAGCGATCGCAGATTTAATCTATCTGATCGTGGATCAGATCCGAGGCAAGGAGTAGAAGTTAAGCGGGAGTGATCCCACGGTGCGCGCTCACAAGAACCACCCATCTAGAGTTGAGTTGTGATCTTGAGGTAACTTGGGAAGATCAAGTCGTTGGTTGTGATGAGATCATGACCATTGATCCAATGAGTGTGCGATTCGAGGTTTCTTAATCTAATCTGGACCGTTGGATGTGATCTATCCGATCCTCACCATTGATCGTTGAGTACCTATCCCGAGGCGGTGGCGCCTATCGCTTTCTCTCGCCCAGAAGCGTGCCGCGCCACCACCTCTAGATGCGTTCTGGCGGAGATCTAGCTCGTCGGAACGGTGGGTTAAGGCGGGGACGTTGGCAATCGATTCGCCTCCCTTTCCCCTATAAAAACCCCACCCCAGCTCGTCCTGAAGCAGCGAGAAGAAGGAAACCAAGGAGGTCACTAGAGAGGGTTGGTCGGAGAAGGGGTATACGGCCACATGGGGTCTCTGTCGCCACCAACGTCACCTGGTGAACCGGACCAAGGTAGGTTTCTATTCCGGTACTCAATTTTGAGTTTAATGCATGCTTAGCTAGGTTTAGTGCTCGCATGAGCTGTCAGTGAGAATGCGAGTGAAACGGCGCCGGGAGGGGGACATAGTGGGTGCTGATGCACTCAATCGATTCACGAGGCCGAGGTGGAGCTTTGGGTATCCTTGGCAGGCGATGAGAGCTCTCGGGTGAGAAGATGCCATTTCCGGCGATCTCCTCCGGTGAAGCTCGGACAGAGAAAAACGAGCCGCTGGCGGTGATGTTGATGGCTTGTAAAGGGATCTCGGGACGAGAGGGAGCTCGGTGCAGAAGGTGCTCGGCCGAAGCATCCCTCCGTCGGCGTCGACGGAACTCCACCGAGTCACAGCCGCGGGTTGAGAAGGAGAAGACGCGAGGGAGGAAGAGAGGGAAATTAAAAAAAAACTAATTAAAAGTTATTAATTTAATTATTCTACTTAAATTAGTAACTTAGGGGTTGATTAATCAGTTAAAATAATGATTATTATTTTATTTAATTAATTCAGTAGTAATTAATAAGTTGAAATAATTCTTTGGAAACTTAGGAAGTGTGACAGATAATTGATTAATTATTTGGTATAGTTAAAATAACTATATGGGACTTTAGTAATGTGACATAATTTGATTAATAAAGATGATTTAAAGATCTTGATAAGGTTATGAGAAAACCTTGGTAGTGTGACAAATTATTAGAATAATTGATTATGGGGTATGATTGAATTATTCTATGTGTGACAAATTTAATGGATTAATGGTTGGAATAATTTAAGAGATTATTAAAGTTATTAAATATTTTTAATAAACCTTATAGTGTGACGACGATTAATCAAATTAAGTTGAACCAATCTATGAAGTTAATTTAACTAAAATAACTTGGTTGAAAGATAGAAGATTGGGTTCAATTGGATTTAATCGTTTGGAAATTGAACTTGGGTTGGTCTAACCAAATAGGCCTTCATATAAATTATTAACTTAAATGAGTAGGTTAGTTTGTTAGTCGACAAAAATGGGTTAAGTTAAGGTGAACCCAATTCGTCTAATCAAAATGACTAACATGACCTAGCTCAAATGTTGATTACATTCGATTAATCGAATAAGCATATTAAATGAGACTAAGTGAACCCAAGTTGGTTTAGGTCAAGTGGATCAAATGGGTTATGTTCAATCCGATAATTGAACCAACTGAAAGGGGAGATCAAACAAAGATGGTTAGGTAAAGGGACTAACCAAACTAAGAAGATTAATTAGATTAATTAGTCAAGATCCCAAAGTCAAATTATGGACTAATCAAAGTAGGAATTGGGTCCAATATTATAAAAGCCCAATGGGCTGTGCTCAATTGGTTTAATCAAACCAGTTTAGTTATTAGACAATAACAAAGAAGTAAAAGGTAAGATAAAGGGATGTTGGTAGGGGGAACTGACCCCTAAGTCACTCAAGTAGTAGGGCAGGACCTTAAACCCTAGGATCATAACCACTCAAATGACGTAAATGCCCTTCCTTAGTTAAAAGGAATAAAGGTCAAGCTAGATTGTATAATGGGCACGAAAATGGGCCCAATTCAACTAGAATGACTAGAGATGACCAACAAGGGTTTAGACTTCGAAAAATGAAGATGAAGTTGACTAGGTATGACCAAGTGGTCAATCAAGTCAACTAAAGGACATATGGAAGCAGAGAGGATAAGGGCCAGTAATCCGAGAGATGGTCCTTAGGACCCGTTAGTGGGCCTAGGCCCAACAAGAACGAGAGTCATGCATGTGCAACTAGTAACATAGAGTTTTATTAAAATTTTAACTCTAATAGAAACTCTATCTGTTAGATACTCTCGGGGGGTCCAAGAGGTGTTTCAAGAGGTAACTAGGAGGGCTTCGAGTTCCAATGAGAGATAAGTACTTTTGCCTAGCTCCCACCGAGTTATGGGTTTTGTTGGCTTTGCCATTGCATGATTTCATGTAAGTACTTACGCTTGCAGTACCCACTCTACTTGAAAGTGTTTTAATCGGGCTTTGATGTTGCCTCATTTGTTATTGTTTTCTTGACTTCGTGCTTGTGCACGTTACTTTCATGCCTTGGGTGTTTGATTCCATATTTGTGCATGCTCGTATGCCCTTTAGGGGTATCGCTTCATTGATATCATAATTTGATATGATTGCACACACTCATGTTTTTGTTCTCGTGGATATCTACTTCGATATTAGTGTATGCTTGTTGAGAGGTTAGAATCCTGTAGGGTATGCTTGTGAGTGTTGAGTGTGCCTACCTGTTGAGCGGCACGTGGCCGTGGAAACACGTGAGCTTGTGCGCTGGGCGGGTTGGTATACATCAACTATGTTGTTTTAAGGATTCTCTAGTCCTCGTAATCTTTGTTTCCTGCCAGTAGGGGTAATACTGGTACTCTTTGTTTCCCTCCAGTGGGGTATACATCGGTACTCTTTGTTTCCCACGGTGGGGTAAAGCATTTGGTAAACTTTGTTTTCCTTGATTGGGGTGTCTGACACGACAAGGTAATGCGTCCATGTTTTTGGATAGTAGCGCACTACTAGACCATGGGCCTAGAGGTGGTGTCCGGCTTAGAATTTTGTGTCGACTAGGGGAGATGACTTGTGAACTCTTAGGAGTACTTTGTTGAGATCTTGTGGTTAGGAGCCCTATCCTTGTTGTGATAAACTCCTAGGGTTGAATTTGTGCGGGCGTGGCCCTATTTGTGTGGATTGATAATCTTTGACTTGCTCATATTTGACTTTTCTTATATCATCATCAGGCTTTTGGTTTCATTGAGATCTGGGGTACTTACTTGAGCTTTCCTTCCAGAAAGCTCATGCACTACTTCCTTTCTTCATTTGGAGTCCCTAGGGGTAGGTGACTTCGGTCTCGGGAGCCGTCTGAAAGGGTTGGGTTGACTTCGTTGAGGTTCGAGGTCCTCATTCTTCTTTTGAGAGAGAAGGTGTTTATATTGTAGGACCCTTATAGGACCTTGACCATATGTAGGGCATGTAAACCCTTATTGATTTTATTTTCGTTGTAACTCTGATATTATCTGATTACTAAATTTGAGTTATATGTTATCTGCTTTTGGTTACTTAGGCCTTGTATTCGAGTGGGGCTCGTCTCCACTTGGGTACGGCCGATCTGTTCACGTGCTCGGGGTCCCGGAATTCGGGTTGGGGCGTGACAAGTTAAATTTAATTCGTGTATTTATTGGGATTTCGGTTTTATCGTATTCTTATGAGTTTTATTTCTGTTTGTGGATGTCGAAGGGTTTATTGTTATACTTGCATAGTATTTTCATGCTTGTATCATTGAGTTAACTTACAGAGCATTAGATATGATTAAGGAAACCCTAAGGGGTAGTTAAAGATTATTGCATGTATCATAAGATGCACCTTAGTTAGTTAATGTATGGGGGACCCAGCAGGGGCTCGGGATAAAGCTCGGGTATTTTTAGTAGACGAGACTGGGTTGAGGAAGGGGTTTTGTTTTTAACTGCTTTTCTTTAAACTAAAAATGTTTGCGAAAGTCGTTCTTTTATAAAAAAAAAACCCCCCTTCCTGTCACTTGTGAGGGCCCATATCGGACAAGGGATGTACCGGACTTATGTAGCGCCGGTTATCAGGATCATGTAGAGGTATACCGCTGTTCCTGATGGATGCTGGAGTCCTTCCGGAGACATTTTAGCTAGGGGTGCACGCTGGTATGATATGAGGCCATCGCATATGTATATGTTCACAATATGCTTGATATGATATAAGATTGCTTGTGTGTTTCTTGGGATTTCTGATCATGCTAGCATTCTTATCAAGATTGAAGATAATTATGCTGACCTTCATGAGTTATAATTGCATTGATTTTGTTATAGTATTTAGTACAGTTATCAGGTATGTGTAATACCTGGCGATGTAGTCCATACTCACTGAGCTTGTAAAGCTCAGCCCCCTTTCTACACTATTTTTTCTGTTACCGGATCTAGACTTGGATCAGGATAGTAGCTCGTGTCTCAAGCAGGGATCGAGGTTTAGTTGGCTCTGGCGCACCTGTCCTTATGTTTCTTGTTGTTGAGTTATATTAAACTCTAATTATGTTTTCTTTTTGCTGTATTTGGGGCCCTCGTTGCCCAAGACTCTGAGTGTTGTACTCTATTTATGACTTGGGTTTGAATATGACTCCCGGTGTGTAACCAGTTATGTTATGTCATATGGATTTTATTTTAGAGTACATCGGTTATTCCAGGTTTATATTGTACAGCTTATGGGTTGGGTGCACTCCCGGCCCAGCTGGTGTGACATCAGTCTCATTAGCGAGATGGGTGTTACAAACGAGGGTTCTCTGGTTTCAATTGAAGTTCAATTGAAACTTAAAAACCTAAGTTTTCCTCTTAGCATATATATATATATATATATATATATATATATAACATTATATATTATTATTTAAATCAATTCTTTAACTTATTTTAACACCTTAAATTAATTTAATTTATCCTCTAAAAAACTTTAATTAATTTAATTCATCTTTCCCCTTTATGTCACATCGCCCTTTAAATTAGTATTATTTCTTCAATAATTCATCGACCCAGATCCGAAAAGTCCGGGTCAATAATTCCAAAGATAGCAGGGTGCTTGATGACATGCGGGGTCTTTCCCTTTACCATACCAGATCCGATATTCCCTACTTTTGACCCGATTGTGTCTACTTTACCGGGACTCTAACATTTGTCTGGTATCTCCCACTTAATTAATTTTGGTTAATTAAGACTTAGTAAATCTCCCAATTAATTAACCGAGGTTATCTTAACCATCCACCTCTAACTGTTCCAAGTGTAAGTGGCATGGCCCAATAAGGCCTTCCCTATTCCCATTAGTTGCGAGGCTGGATTTAAAGTCCATTAATCCCTGATTTTCCTTTAATTGAGTTTTAAAATAATTAATCTATTTTCTGTGTTAATTAATCACATTAATTTTTGAGAATTTTCTTATTTATTTATTTAGAAATTTCAGAGTGTTAAATCTTCATCTCTTTTCCTTGTTCTATCTAACAAATCATTGTTCCAAACCATCAAGAATAATACAATTGTGACTCCTTTTAAACCTCTTGTATGGGTTGAGGTTAATCATTACTGCAGGAAAAGGATATAGAAATTTCTGTTCAACAACCTTTACTCCTTATTTCTAGTTGTTATAGCAAGGATCTCAGTGAAGTAAATGTTTACAAACCTATTTTTTGGTTGTGTATCCTGAACTATTGTTATTGTTGTAACCTCTTTATTCTCATTACAGAGTGTAACCCCTAATTTGGTTGGTGAATGCTCCATCATGAAGACCAACAGGTAATAATTTGTAAGGAAGAGTGGAGAACCATAAATGGAGATGCCATTTGAAATTATAAACTACATATGTAGCTCCTATTTAGTCTGTCTTTCTTTATTTGACCCCAAGCATCATCCAATGGGAACTTATAATTAGCCTCAACTGCATTGACTTGAGAGAGCATAACAGGTTTTGGAGATAAGGTATAGCTAAGTCCTGTAACATCATGATCAGAGATGAGCATATGAGGTTAGCTTGTATATGTAATATCTTGAGTAAAAAAAATACTGAGGGTAATTTCTTTTTCCCATAAGATACTGAGGGTTAAAGAAAATACTGAGGATAATTTTATAAATGGTAATATCCTGCAAGAAAATGTGAATATATTTCAATGAAATGTGGAACTTGGATGTCAGTGTGGTTGTAGTATAGGTAAACATTGGCATAGTCAGGGAACTAATTGCTTGATCTCATGCCTCTTAGAATCATACTTACAATATTATAAGGAAATTTCTGCAGTTTTTTCCCGGCAGCCAACTGTAATCTAAAATTATGGAAATCCATGTTAAGATGAAGTATGGAGTCAGCACTCGGAATCAGGTGATCATAATGAGTTCCTTGGTTGTCTAGAATTTATGTACAATAAAAGATTTCATATTCTGTTTTAGCTTCTGCCTCTTGAATCTGAAGACTTTAATTTGAAAGTTAATTAACAACTTTATGAAAAAAATGCAACAGATATCCTCATATTCCATGTCATAAGTATCTCTGATCTAAGAACTAGTAGTCATTCTTTAGGCTGCATTGGTTAGATCTCATTCTTAGGAAAAAGTTGGAACTCATACAACAAGTTATGAAATAGTGAACATCTGGATTGGTTATTTATGTACTTTCATATGCTACATGTGGTCATAGCAATACTATTTGTCATACTATTAATTAAGTAATGGACAACATGGAAATTTTATTTTATTTTTTTGTGTTTTATTCTCTAAAAATTTTGCTTATGTATTTGTCATGTATAGGAATGGACAGCATAAGAGCATCAGAGGATAGCCAAACGGTAACAATAAGAAGCCATAACAAGAGAACCGATGCTAATAAAAGATGGACCTCTACTGAAGGCCGCTACTTTATACGTTTCATGGCTTCCCAAGTTGAACAAGGCTTCAAAGTCGATAAGGGCTTCAAACCACAAGCACTCCATGGTGCAAGTAAGGCAATGAAAGAAGAGTTGGGTATCGTAGTTATTGAAACAAATGTGTCCAACCACCTAAGGAAA
Source organism: Dioscorea zingiberensis (assembly GCA_026586065.1). Lineage (NCBI taxonomy): Eukaryota > Viridiplantae > Streptophyta > Magnoliopsida > Dioscoreales > Dioscoreaceae > Dioscorea > Dioscorea zingiberensis. The sequence continues at coordinate 23,369,151 of CM048823.1, forward strand.
ATTCGCACATGATGGGCAAGAATTAAAAAACTGAAAGAGTTAGGTGTAATGGGTAGGGATGATAGAATAAAAATGATAATCATGGGAAAATCAGAGTATAAGGACTATATCAAGGTACTAATTTACTTGTAATTAATTTTTATTTATGGTTTTGTATATTTTTATTTAAAGCAATTTTTTTAAACCCTCTACTAATTTGTTCCTATATAGTAGATCCATCCACAAGATGAACTATTCCTAAACAAGCCAATCGAAGATCATGACCTACTGGAGATGATTTGTGTAAAAAACACCATCTTTATGGTTTTATTAATTCTTAATATCCTCTAATTATGGTTTAGTAATTAAAACCAATGCTTGGATGAATATGATTTATTAATGGGGTTTAGTTGCATAAAAGGCTTCTTATGAGATTTATGAGATGAGGACCTAGGTGTGAGGATTTTGGTTATGTGGACTAAAGTGCAAAGATGCACGCTCTTGCAAAATGGAATAAGCATAGACATGTAAGATAATTTTTAAGAAACTCAGGGATTCTTTTCTAAAAATCCATGTGTACTAAAGCATGAGTGACTAGTGTTAAATATGGAAAACTTGGGGACCGAGCTGCAAGATTTTCTCACACCAATTCAAATAAAGTAGGCAATTGCATATGATGGAAATAAAAAAATAAAAAAAGAAACTGAGAGGGTTTTAGGAAAATTGATTTTATAATATTATTTAAATAGAACTAAAACCCTAGCCGTCATTATGTTTTTGTTTCCATCCATCGAGAACCCTAAAACCGAAATCGCAAGAAGCCTCTCACGTGGATTGATCTTCCAAGAAGGTAAGATTGTCATCGATCTCCTTCTAGAGTTTTGCTTTACCTTATTCTTCTGTGAAATTTGTGATAATTTCTCATATTTACATTGAAATATTAAACCACAGATGAGACTTGTGATCCATAATGAATAGCAACTTAGATTTGATAAGGAAGATTTCCAATTCTCTTTGGTCAATCATGGGATATTGGTAGGACCTACTGTGTAATTATCTTTTTGCCATGATCATGAATGAGACTATGTGATTTTATGTAATTAATTATTATGAAGCCCAAAAGTTTGGATCTTGATTTGATTGATATTTAAGTGAATGAGGGCCTTCTGGAATAAATGTTCTCCTTGGACGTTTGGCTTGAGTTGTTGAATTGATAATTGATTAGGTTTGTATTCTTTTTATCTTTGGATACCTTAAATTTCATTATTGGTCACGGATTTTTAGGAGACAATTGAGTCCTTGATATTCTTATTGTAAAGCTCCGAACTTTCTAAATAAATAAATCAGAAAATTCTCCAAAATTAATGAGATTAATTAGCACGGAAAATAAATTAATTATTTTAAACCTAAATTAAAGGAAAATTGGGGTTTAATAAATTTAAATCCAGCCTCGCAACTAATAGGCCTAGGGAAGGCCTTATTGGGCCAAGTCACTTACACTTGGAATAGTTGGAGGTGGATGTTTAAGATAACCTCAGTTAATTAATTGGAAGATTTCGTAAGTATTAATTAATCAAGATTAATCAAATTGGAGAATCACACAAATGTTCGAGTTCCAAAAAAGTAGATCGGGCGAGTCAAAAGCTGATATTCGTAGATCTTCTCTGACAAGAGACAGACCCCGTGATACTACAGTACGCCTGTGATGACTGAAATCATTGACCCGGGATTTTCGCATCCGGGTTGATATATTATTAAAAAGATAATATAAATTAAATGGCGATGTGACGTAAAGGGGAAAGATAAATTAAATTAATTAAAGTAATTTAGAAGATAAACTAAATTAAATTAAAGTGATAAGATAAGTAAAGTATTGATTTAAATAATAACATAGAATATTATAAGTTATATATATAAGACTCAAACTAAGGTCTGAGAAATCAATTGGATCAATTGATTTGACTTTTCATCGAGGTTCTCTCTTCCTCTCTCTCTCTCTCTTGCGACCTACTCTACTTAGCCGCCGCCGGAGTCAGCCGCCATCCCCTCGCTTGACACCGACGCCACCCACCTCCCCTCCCCCCGCCGCACCCCTCCGCTGAGCCCCCAACCTGCTCCCGGGCCGGCCGTCAGTCATACAAGGCATGCACCACCCCGCCACTCCGCTCGCCCGGTCCGGGCCTCCCTTGGCCGCGATCTCCTCCCGGCAGCCACGTGCCAGCCATCGGCCATACTAATTACTAACTCCTCCAACCACGGGACAACCCTACAGCCTCGTCGCCCCTCTTTCTCCTCCAACGAGCTCCCATCATTTTGTGAGTTGGAAATTGAGGGAAAAACTTTTAATTGTCTCTTAATTTAGGGCATGGAGTGGGTTTGGGACGAATTACTTGAGGATGGAGAGGATTCTTGGTGAATGGTTGTGGGAGTGAACATTGTGTTGGTGGTGTTATTAGGGCTGTGAAATATGGATGATTAAAGGGGTTATTTGCTTGTAAGATGATATGGAAAAGCATGATTAAGTTTAATTATAGTTATGGTGATTGATTGTATAATTTCTTGAGCCCTATAAACAAAGGAGGTGGTGCCGAATTTTTCATGAAAATTCTAAGTATAAATGCCCTATTAGTGTTCATGTTAACATGCTTATGTGTTTTTAGTTTTCATGATTAGCATGCTTAAGTGTCACATGCTTTAGATTAATTAATCTTGCTAATTAATCATGCTTAGGTGCATTCTAGGAGTTTTGAAGGAATGATATGCATGTTAAGTAGGAAAGCATCCTTTGAGTGAGCTTAATGTCTTTGATATGCTCCTTCGAGTTTAAATAGGAATCTAAATTAAGAATAAGATTTTCGTATTCATAATCTCCATATTATAAGCAATAGAACTAAGTTATGGAAAATACGAACTTTGTATTTACTTAGTTATTATTATTAATTCTAGAAGAGGGTAAAGGTCCTGCGGGAGCTTCATCAGGACTGAGCCAGACCTAGTAAATTTGCGAAGAACTTCAGGTGAGGGGACATCTCCGTAATATAGTTTATATTCTTGTATCAATCGTGATTTGGCTTTCTCGTATTCTTATGTGTTTTATATCGGTTTGTGGATACCGGTAGATTTTATGTACTACACCATATGTAAAGCGATAAAATCCTCCTTTTCACTCCCCCATTGAACCAAACATAAAATTTTTCAAAACCCTCTAAATCCCTCCGCTCCAAACTCCCCCTCACCCCTCCCCTCCAAACTCCCCCCTTGAACCAAACAAGGGCTAGTGTTTGGGAAAGCTTGTCATCTTCTATTGGAACTAGAATATAAAGGTTCCATTGCCTAAGTGTAATTGGTTGCTAATTGCTAAATACCTTGTGTAAATGCTTGTGAGAATGTTTGTAAATGTTTGTCAGGCTCAATGTTTCAAGGGAGGTGCTATCGAAATTTTAAGCAAACCCCCTAACTTGGTTATTTTGTTTTGGTATCTCTTATCTCATGTGTTGTCTTCTTCTTCGCAGGCTGCCATGCCTCCCTCCAAGAGAGTTGCTTCCAAGAAGAAATCCACTGCATCGCCTCTAGCATGCCACCCTGTTAAGAAAGCAAAGGGGGCAACCTCCACATCTACACCATCGGTCTCCGATGGCATTTTCTCATCTCCGGTAGTGATCACACACCATCAGGTCCTATTAGGAAGGAAGTTGGTACCCGAGCGCGGCCTTGATTTCAGTGATCCCGTCCTTGCCTCTCACTTTCAGATCATTCAGGCAAGGGCCATTTGTCTTTCCTATTATGTAGGAGTTCTATGCAAATCTTCCCGATCACACAGAGGTTACAGTCGTGGTGCGCGGAGGCCAAGACGTCCACGACTGGAGAAAGAGCATTTTGGTTCCTATTTATAAGAATAAGGGAGATATTCAAAATTGCACCAACTACCGTGGTATTAAGTTAATGAGTCATACGATGAAACTCTGGAAGAGGGGTAATAGAGCATCGACTCAGGTATATCACGAAGGTGTCAGAGAACCAATTTGGTTTTATGCCAGGTAGATCCACAACAGAAGCCATTTTCCTATTAAGAAACTTGATGGAGATCTACAGAGAAACGAAGAAGGATCTCCATATGGTTTTTATTAACCTGGAGAAAGCATATGATAGGGTACCAAGACAAGTCCTTTGGTCGGTATTGGAGAGGAAAAACATTCATGCAAATAATAAATATTATTAAGGATATGTATGAGAGAACGTTTACAAGTGTGAGAATAGTAGGAGGCGATACGGAGGAGTTTCCTATAACAATGGGTCTACATCAGGGATCGGCCTTAAGCCCATACTTGTTTACCCTAGTAATGGATGAATTAACTAGTTATATCCAAGATGACATCCCATGGTGTATATTGTTTGCAAATGATGTTGTCCTAGTGGATGAGACTAGAGATGGAGTAAATCAAAAGCTTGAATTATGGAGAAACACTTTAGAAAGTAAAGGCTTTAGGTTAAGTAGAAGTAAGACAGAATATATGCACTGTAATTTTAGTCTAAGTAGGAGAAATGAAGGAGAAGTGAAACTAGGGGGGTGGTAGTGCCTAAGGTTAACCATTTTAGGTATTTAAGTTCCATTTTCCAGGATGATGGGATGATAGATGAAGATGTAACCCATAGAATCCAAGCTGGATGGTTAAAATAAAGAAGTGCCATCGGGTGTTATGTGATAAAAAGATGCCTAACAAAATAAAAGGAAAATTTTATAGGACGGCAGTTAGATCGGCCATGCTACGGGAGCGAGTGTTGGGCAACTAAAGTTCAACACATGCATAAGATGAATGTGGCCGAAATGAGGATGTTAAGATGGATGAGTGGTCATACAAGATTGGACAAGATTAGAAATGAACACATCCGACAGAAGGTGCATGTTGTACCAATTGAAGATAAAATACAAGAAGGGCGTTTAAGATAGTTTGGACACGTACGCCGGAGACCCCCAGGTGATCTAGTTTGAAAATGTGATAGTTTAGTTGTAGAAGGTAAGAAGAGGGGTAGAGGTAGGCCTAGGATTACATGGAGAGAGGTGGTGTCTAAGGACCTACGTATGTTAGATATTGAGCCGGATCTTGCTTTTGACAGAGCAACATGGAGACAAAAAATTCATATAGCCGACCCCGCCTAGTATAGGATTACCGATAAGTCGGCTAAAAGGTTTTCCTTCATTAGCTTAGCTTTATTTGTAGGGATACTGTTCTGCTTCTAACATCTCAATCTCTCATAGAATTATTTGTTGTTATTATTATTTATTTATGTATTTTTATTTTAAATTTTATTTCATTTTATTTCAGTTTATTTTATTTCATTTTATTTTATTTTTATTTCATATTTGAGAGCGACATGAAAACAGAGAATCCATATAGCCGACCCCATCTAGTATGGGATTAAGGCTTAGTTGTTGTTGTTGTTGTATTATTTTATTTTAAACATGAAACAAATCCAATCTGAAATTTCAAAAAAACCAAAAAAAAAATTAATTTTCTTGTAGATATTCAATAAAAGAGAACTCGATAATAAACATTGCAATAGTTCTGTAGAAGATTGTTTTTATTCATATAAATCAATAATAAACATTGCATACATAGATTAGTGGAAGTTTAAATTTTGAGAGCTAACAATCAAAGATAGAACATTAAATCAAGCAACTTGAGCGCAAGACTTTCTCCCAGGCCGTAAAGAGTGAGGCCTTGGCGTTTCCGAGCGTTGATATAATGGTCATAGCGGTGACCGTCTTCCTCAGCACCGTACTCCACGAGTCTCCTCATAGATAAGATCGCGGATGCGCTTCACTCCGCCATGCGCAAGTGAGGTGGCGAATCACTAGCTTGTTGATGCCCTAGATGTTGTCATGAAGAACCTTGCGGTGGCGCTTCGCCTCGCCCTTGCCCAACGCCTTGCCTCCCTTGCGATAATCCGACATAGTTTATCTCCCAGTTGGTATTAAGAACCCTAGCACCAGATACGAAGAATAAAGAGGAATTCGAGAGAACTTCTTAAGCTGCTCCTCACTGTTTATCTTTACAGAATGAACAGCTGATAAGAAATTTTGGCAATCACTCGGATTGGTAACGTGGCAAGGGGATACGGGCCATGTGCAATTCACGTGAGATATTTTCTTAAATTAAATTTTAAAAGAAAATATTTAATATTCTCATTTTGATTTTTTTTTAAATGATTACTAATTTTAAATTTTATTTTTCAAAACAAATTTCTTATTCTCACTTAAATCTAAATAGATTAAATATTTTCATCATCATTTAAATGTTTGAAAGGTTTTTAAAAAAAATGCAAAATCTTTTAATTTTTTAAGATTTATATTTACAATTTATAATCTATACAAATTTTCATTATTTATTGATACAAATTTATAATCTATACGTTTTCAAAGTTTTTTCAAAACAAATTAAATAAAAAATTAAAAAAATAATTTTATAAATAGTTAATTAATTTTGGATCTTTAATTAATTTTAATTTTATAACAAATTAACAGATAACAACAAACTAATCAATTAAAACAAATTATTTTGATTAAATGCAAGCTATTCTAAAGTCTAAAAGAAATAATTTAGAATGAACATTTAGGATTATGTTTTAACCTACATGATATTTTCTTAAGACTTAAAATTTATTTCAAAATTTATGAAATATATTTATTAATATATTTTTTAAAAATTTAATTATTTTTAAAAGAATATTGATATGGTTTGAGGGTTTAAATAGTAGAAATTTATATTTTTAAGTGAAATTTAAATTTTCTTATTCTCACTTAAATCTAAAAGGATTAATTATTTTTTAAAGATTCGATATGTTTTGAGGGTTTAAATAATAGAAATTTATAGTTTTTAGATGAAATTTAAATTTTCTTATTCTCACTTAAATCTAAAAGGCTTAAATGTTTTCAACATCATTTAAAAGTTTTCCAAGTTGTTTTAGAAAAAAACATCAAATCTTTTAATTTTTTAAGATATATACTTCACAATTTATAATTTATACAAATTTTAATTATTTTGATTAAATACATGGTATTCTAAATTCTAAAAGAAATAATTAGAATGAAGTTTTCGGATTATTTTTTTACCTACATGATATTCTCTAAAGGCTTAAAATATATGTTAAAAATTAAGAAATATATTTATTAGTATCTTTTAAATTATTTTAAAATAGAATATTGATATGGTTTGAGGGTTTAAATAGTAGAAAATTTATCTTTTTTTTAAGTTAAATTAAAATTTTCTTATTCATACTTAAATCTAAAAGGATTAAATATTTTCATCATCATTTAAACGTTTTCAAAGTTTAAAAAAACACCAAATCTTTTAATTTGTAAAGATTTATACTTTACAATTTATAATCTATAAAATTTTTAATTATTTTATATATACAAATTTATAATTTATACCTTTAAACGTTTAAAAAAATTAAAATTAAAATTAATAATAATAATATTATAAATTGTTAATTCAGTTTAGATCTTTAATTTGTTTTAATTTCATAACAAATAAACAAATAATAACAAACTAACAAATTAAAACCAATGATTACATGCATGCATTTAAACCGCCGCAACCTGAAACAACTAGCGGCTTACTGATAAAACCGCCGCTCAATTCAACATTCTGCGGCGGTTATTAAGAACCGCCGCTATTGTGATGTTGTTAGCAGCAGGTTTTTAAAACTGCTGCTAAGATTACATTTCGTGGTGGTTTTTTTAAAACCGCCGCGAAATGCTTGACGCGAAATGCCACTTTTCTTGTAGTGAGACTCCACCTCCTCGGATGCTGCATGCTAAAAGTATCGACGCATCATGCAGCATCTGCCTTACATTTTCACTACCGTGATAGCAAAATATCACCCAAGATTCCAGAGACTTTGCATACCCAACCCAACACTCAGTTCTACCTACTTGACTAAATCACTAGGACAGCTAAGGTGTCCTTTTATCTGAATGTCTTTGTACCACTTTAATCTGTCATGTCCTGACCCAGATCACGTTCCTCGAGCAAGTGAACAAATCGGCCATACCCAAGTAGAGGTGCACCCCACTAGGATACAAGGCCTAGGAAATCAAGAACATACAACAGAATAAATATCAAATATCCAAATAAAATAAATAAATAATCTAGAGTCTACAGCGGAAATATAACCTAAGGGTATAGGCACCCTACAAAATGTCAAGACCCTACAAGGGTCCTTCAAATCATACTCTCACTCACAATAAAATAAGAGGTTCTCGAACCTCTACAACAGCGTCCCAACTCTCGTACCGCTCCTGAGTCTGAGTCAGCTACTCCTCAGGATTTGAAAAAAAGAGCGAGAAAAAATAGATGAGCTTTCAAAGGGAAAGCTCAGTAAGCACCTCGCAGGGATCACAATGAAGTCATGTCCAATACAAGATAATAATAAGATAAGTCAAAACATGAACATATCAAATCAATCAACATAACAAGGCCTAGAAAGTGGGGACCACGCCCCGCACTATCCAAACTCTAGGAGTCTCAGACCTACCACAAAGGATTCTCAATGGTAGGGACTCCTAACACAACTATAGCCTCAAGCTCTGGAAGAGAAATCGAAGAAATACTCATCAAATATCCCGTGGCCAGCATCATCAACCTTAGATAGAAATGACCCTCCCGTCATAAGTCGGTAGCGTCACTTCTCGTACGTTTCGACACAATCAACGAATCATCCCCACTAACGGGCTGCACAACTAGAGTATCGTCCCTCTAGCATGAAATGCCAGAACGTCAGGGTGTCTTCGGCCATGAACATCTTGCAGGAGCCACACTCCACTATACCGGGCGGAAGGAATAGAACACAGCTAACACAAACCTATCCAGCCAACCCACAAGCCCAACAGGTCTTGTCCCAGTCCACATGTGTGTATACTCAGCAAGCAAGAACATTCAACAACAGATAACAAAACTGACAGACATCTATTTGAATAGGGCATAGGCTCACGTATGCCCACGACCACGTAGCGATCAACGGACAAGCATATTCAGTAAACACTATCTTACAGATATCACACACACACACACACACACACACACACACACACACATATATATATATATATATATATATATATATATATATATATATATGGAAGCATTCCAACACGTCAAGATGTCAAACATGTGTATGCAATCAATAAAGTAATGATCGGAATCATCAAGGAAACATAACGGTAACAAAACCAATGAATACTCAACCACTGAGTAGGAACTAGGAAAGAGTAACTTACATTAATGTGAAGGGACGCCTGAAATCAATCAGCGCCATCCTGACCTGGCTCCATGCGCTATGTCAATATTTGATGAATAAAATCTATATCAGTAGGTGTATACTTTCATAAGCTCACTTATCCCCGTCTAGTAGGGTCCGTTAATAAAGCCCATTTAATTGGTTCAACCCTCTGTATGTCGGGCATGATTACTTAAGGGCCTACACAACTCCTATGGAAAAACCAGCCCATGTCTTATCTTTTACTAAGGTCCAAATCCTAAATACAATTGGACTGGACTTGGGTCGTTGCCGTCAACACTATTTATCTCAAAGGCCTTGAGTTACAAATTGGCCCAAGATTCTATCTCATGTAGCCACGCCCACATGGGAGCCTGATGGGCCGTGACTCCCTTCCACATCCAAACTTGAGTGTACATGGCATGCCAACCATCATCACCAACTAATGGGTACCAAAAATCTGAAATCGGCCATGATGAGCCAAATTACTCTCAAACCCATTTTGTTGTCAGATACTCATAAGGTTACTTCTTAATTTCACTAACATGGTATTAGTTGACTCTTAACAGTAGAGTTCATGCAACTCAATCCTAGTTCTAAAAATTGACAATTGGTATTACAACTTATTATTCTCAATATGCCAAAGATACCAGATGTGATGCTTCACACAACTCTACTAGACTGTGCGGTGATGCTAAAAGAAACCAATATGGATAACCTCAAAGATATATATATATATATAGGGGATGTTTCCACCGGCCCGCTATGTGACTGCACTATCGGGCCGGGTCTCAGTTGGCTAGGACCAGCTCTGGAGCATGTTGTCTCATTATAGCGAAATGGCCGCAAGTAATGGGCCGGCCGACAATAATGTAACCCTATATATATATATATATATATATATATATATATATATATATATATATATTATTTTATTTTATTTTTATTATTATTGTTAAAAGACTTAACGTCAACATCATTCATGGCAAGTGGGGCCCATTGATCTACTCCAACACAACTTAGTCCTTTAACCAAACCCAATGAATATGCAAGACATTCTCATTATCTTGTAACCCTTATTACTAGACTCAAAAGCCCATCTAATACTTTCCATGAGGCCTCAAAGTATCCCATCATTATCTCATCTTCCATAAGTTTAGGATATATTATCTTCTACCAAGCCATGCATGCATGCTCTGAAGAAGATACACCATTCATGCAACTCTTCATCACTCACTCTCTTCCTTCCTTCTTCCTTATCTTTATAAATTATAATATGGATCCCATAACGTTTGGCTGTTAATCCCTCTTGTACCTATGTTTCACTGAGGTTTGAACCTAGTCATTTCCCCACTAAGTTCACCAACCTGCCATGCATGTCATAGAGATCCCTTAACTAGTTTCACATGTAATCAAGACCATCTAATTAACATGGTTCCCCCTTTGTGTAACCTTCTAGCTCCAAACCCAGTAAGGTGTGAGTGTTGATCTATACTAACTTGTGTGTAGAATCCATGCATGTTTTCAAAGAGACTTAGAAGGACTTACTCGCGAGGTAGTGGCGGCGTGTGGTGATCCGATCGCTGGCCCACTTCAAGCCACCTGGCGTTCAGGTCCTTTGTCCTCTCCCTTGAGACTGTGCCATCTCTCCTACGAGTTCGAGTCCATGTGGGTAACTTCCGTCGTCTGCTGCCGATCTCCCTCTCAATGCTTCGCCGTCTCTCTCTGAACGTTGCCAACAGCTACACACAGCGGGGTGAGAAGATTGAAGGGTTCTCGGTCACGAAGGCGATGCTAGGTTTTGGAGAACGACGTCCTTTTATAGAGCTCACTACGAGGATCAGCAAAGGGTACTGCTCCCCTGATGTAGGCTTCTGTTACTATGGTAATGGCGTGCGGATCTCCGGAGGAGATCGTAGAAATCTCGAGGTGAGCTAGTAAAGAAGATAACACTGTTTGTGCCTCGAGATCACGACATCAGCGTAGATGGACGACTGCTAGTGTTTCATGGCTACGGATTGGGGTCTCCCTTCACGCGTTTTCGCGAGCCTCAAAGCCCACGCGTCCCATTCCCGTCCATCCGATGTTTCTATTTATCTTCATTCTTTAAATCCTGAGCGGTGCCTCGTCCCAAGAAAATACTAATCAGGCAAGTCCAAGCCTCCTGCATGTGATGCGGAGATTTTACCATAAGGTCCTCAATGTTTCCCACATTCCCATTCAATCCCATCCCACCTTTAAATCTCATGAGAGTCACTGTTGCATCTAGACCCCTTGTATTTGGTAACATCAAATTTAATCCAAAGTCAGGAAACTTCATTAACTAAAACATAATTAGGAAAAATAATTTTATAAAATCCTTGGATTTTACAATATTTTTTAAGAACAAAGGTTCAAAATGAAAATTAAGTTGAAGGATAGGTACCAATAGTGCAAGTAATTTTTAATTTTTATTCACTTGTCATTCCTTCATTGTCCACAATGTGAATAAGCTCAAAATATACATTGAAAACCATTAAAAAATCATCATATACAAACTACACGAATATAATGTCCCCATTAATAATAGATTTTACTAATGACTAATGTTAGTGTATTAACCCTGATTTAGCCCAATGGTTGAGATTTATAGTTAAAGGGATGCCATATTTACGTGAAACCCCCTGTAAATCCAGGGAAAAAAATCATGGGGCTCCAACCACCGTAGTAATCCACTAAACCTGGATTAATTACAAGTGCAACATCATTGATCCCATGGAGATGACCATGGAGATGGTTATGCATACATCACAAAGAGGCCTACTACAAAAATGCAGGTATTTTGGGTCGGTCATTTAGAGGCGGTTTTTTAAAACCACCGCAAATGTTTGTCTTAGAGGCCGTTAATATGGCGGTTATATTAACTGTCGCTAATATCTTTAATTTCGCGGCGGTTTTATAGTTAACCGTCGCATAATGGATGGAATTAGCGGCAGTTTAATATAAACCGCCTCTAAAGAAAAGCAGTTAGAGGCGGTTAACTATAAACCGCCGCTAACCTTTTCCCGATCACACTTTCATTAAGCAATTCACGGCGGTTTAATAATAACCGCCGCGAGTGTATTTTTTTTCGCGCTTTCCCATTACGCGCGAAACTCCCAACCCTAATCTTTGCTCCGCCATGAATCTTCGTCCATTGAGGTACGCATTTGCATTGTTTCGGTTAATTAATGTTTCAGTTACTAGATCTAGATTCAACTTATTGTTGGGGATTTGCTAGGGTTTTTGCTTTGGAGATCGGAAGCTTGGTTGTTGGAGATTTGCATTGTGGTAAGCTTTTTTGTTGGTTTTGGTGATAAATAAAGAAATCCATCTTCGTCCATTGAAGCTTAAAGGTTGCCTTAACTTGCAAGATGTAGTATCATGATTCCTTCATTGGCCTGAAAATTGAAACAGTGGTCATCAACTCATCAATTTTTACTTGATTGGTTTTGTTTTTGTGTTCTTTGTTGTTGTTCTTCCGTGAAGTTTCTTCTTCCTCTCCAATCGAGATGTGCATCTTATCTTCGAAAAAGATCTGTTTTCTCTCTCTCTCTCTCTCTCTCTCTCTCTTTCGTTTTATACTATGTTTAGGAAGAGGCAATGTATGTATGGAATGAAGATAAGGAGGTGAATCCGCTGGTTTTCCCTTTTTCTATGATCAATTTATGAAACTATTTAATAGATGATGTTGATTTCATGCTATAGGTTGAAGATATATATAAAACAAAAGTTTCTTTCTTTTTAGAGTCAGTTTTCCCATGATTGCATCTTCATCTTCTGCACATGCGAGTCTACCTAGTCAATTCCTTCATTTGATTTTCCCAAAAAAAAGAAGAATTGAGAAGTTACAGAGTAATTTAAAGTAATTGATCATGACCACTGGATGCAATTAGAATGTATGGCTTTGAATTAGTAATTCTAGTATAATGACTTTGTACTTGGTATAGAAAATAGATTATTATCATGGTGAAATATGACCTAACCCAAAAAAAGGTTGCTTTATGGATTTTTCCCCAATCATTGTCTTGGATACTTTTAGCTTTTGTGCATTATCTCTTTGTAGCCATCCTTTCCAACCTCTGCCATTGTTGTGTACTTATTCCCCATCTGCTGATCTTGTTCTATAATTTGAGTTTATCACGAAAGTCTCACTGCTCAGTGTGGAAGAATCATGTATGTATGGTCTACTGAATCCTTTACTGTATCGCCTTAATAAGTGGTCATTTCTATGCTTCCTCAGGTGTCTTCAGCTCTAATCAATTCCCTTGTCTATGAAGCCAAAAATAATGACATATACATACTCAAATGACTACTTACTGACAGTGATTCAGAACTGCTTTGATAACAAAAAGATTTTTGCTTGCATTACACAACAGATTACATTGACAATTATAAATCAAAGCTCAGAGCCTCCAATTGCTTTAGTTCTCGCAAACTTTGCTAACATACCACTTTAGCTGTTTAGCAGTCACTCATATTTTGTAAAATCTACCATTCACTTCATTCCTAGGGTAATTATTCACCACATATATGTCAACTACCTTGTCCAATGATCCCTTTGTGTGTTTTAGTGGAAAGATTCAGCAGTTGAGCAAAAGCCAATTGTTCAATAGCCTTTCCTTTTAATGCCTTTCATTTGTGGTAGCTGCTTTTGCACAATAATTATTACTTTTTTTTCTTCTTTTGGTACTATGTTGCTTCTGGATTGCATATCCTTATTCAAGCAATTCAGGATACCGGCAGAGGGAAGGGTTTGGCATATATTATTATCTTTATGTTTCCATGACTAATAATTGTATACCTGGATAATGACCAGATGGTTGCCTGACTATGCCTCTCATTCTCAGTGATTACACCATAGCTATATGTTGAGCTATGTCCAATCCTTCCTCTTCAAATTTCATCTGAACTCAAATTTCCTCTGAATTGTGACTGCCTACCAAAGTTAAAAGCTTCAATCTAAAAAAGCTTGTGCAGTAGTCAACCTTTTGTAATATCAACTGTTTTCTTTGTTTCTTTGTTTCTTTTTCTAATATAATTGTGGGTACTTGATGATTGTGGTCACAGGGTTGTCTGGTAGTTTATAGCATCCTTTTTTCTTTTAACAATGCATTTGAAGGATACTGTTGCTAATGGAACTTATTAGTATAGAAAAAGTATTATATTTGGACAAGTATTTAGAATCTGATAGTATAGAAAAAGTATTATATTTGGACAAATATTTATTCCTCTGTATCCATGTCTATATCAAGTCATTTATAGAATGTGCACAACTGACTTATCCACCATATTTGACAAGTCTAGTGTCAAATGTAAGAAATTCCTATGATTTGTTAAATATTGTCTATATAACAACATTCACCTCTTTGTTGTTTTTTCCTCTCCAAGTTTTAATCACTCTTGATCTCAAACATCTTTTAGAGCCCTTATTTTTGGAAGTATGCCTTTGATATATGACTTTTCGTTTACGGTGCCCACTTATATGGTGTCCTGTTAACTTTTTGAAAGGATAGATTCTTTGATACATATCACATGCCAACAATTGATTTCTTTGTAGGTAAATGAATCATGCACCATAGTTGTCCTGGCTTAAAAGATAGTTCCTGTTGGTTGCCCTTTTTTTCTGTATGAACCACTTGGGAATTCATGTTCTAAGACCTCCTTATGCTTTTGAAGCTTCATTTTTTGTGTAATTCATGAGCTTATTTGTTTTTTCTTTTTAATTTTAAAACCATGATGCAATTGTGATCCGGAATTTAACATTTATTTCGTTTATCCTTCCTACAGAAGTGCAAGTTCTTGTTTTCATATTCATTCATTTAAATGTTAAAGCCTTGATTGAAATTATTGCTCACATACAAGTTTGCACATTATACAGGCCCTTCTGGAAAAGTAATGTTATTGCCAAAAGATGATCAAGATGATATTATAGCTTTTATAGATGTTGTTTTCTTTTCTTCTTTTTTTCTTTTTCTAATATAACTGTTGGTACTTGATGATTGTGGTGACAAGGTTGTCTTATAGTTTACAACATCTTTTTTTCTTTTAATAATGCATTTGAAGGATACTGTTGCTAATGGAACTTATTAGTATAGAAAAGGTATTATTTTGGACAAGTACTTAGAATCTGATAGTATTTAGAATTTGTTGGATGCTCTTTCTTTCTTTCTTTCTTGGATGCTCTTCATTCCCATGTGCCACCTAAACTTGTCTCCCTAATTCTTAATCACCATGTGAAGAAGCCTCATTGCAATATGAATTTCTAATGGACACATGATTGAGGGATTTGGTGGAAGATTACATCCAAACTGTGGACATTTTCTTGATGGTGTTTAAGTTAAGTTATAGATTATCATCAATTTTGTCATCCATAGTAAAATTTCCCTTTCTCCAGAAACACCAATACTTTCCATTGTGATCTTGAACAACAGAATCTTGTCATCTGTAGTAAAATTTATTTTTTACTCATGAAAAATGCATTCAGATTATTAATTATGTAGTAAAGATGAATTATGTCTCTGAAAAAGTTAAAGGTTCATGTGACCTAATTTTCTACATGGTTGTTCATATCCTTTTGAGTTTTGATATCTTACTAGTTGCTCGTTATCTTGACGTAGTAATTAGAATGGCATATTGTGATAATAATTATAATAAAATGAAGGGTTAAAACCATTTTTGATCCCTGAAAACAGGGCCAATGTTCATTTCCATCCCAAAAATTTAAAATTTGTTCAATACAGTCCACATCAGCATATACTGCCACTTATCACTCCACATCAGCAAAATAACGACCTAAACATAATAATAAAAAGATTATATGCATTTCATTGATATTCCACATAACCGCCACGTCAGCAATAGGGACCAAAAATGCCAAAATACGGAATATATAGGGACCCAAAATGTCAAAATATACAATACATAGGGACCATATTGAACAAATTTTGAATTTTGGGATGGAAATGAACATTGGTCCCGTTTTCAGGGACCAAAAATGTCTTTAACCCTAAAATGAATGGCACATCCTGATGAGACGACCTGCAATTCTTTTTCTTGTATTCTTGAGGTCCCATCTTTTTCTTCAAACAGAGATAGTAATTGGTTTGTAGACTATCTAATTCTGTTGCTTCTTTGGATTATTAATTGGTTTAGAGAGGATTGTCATTCTCTCTCATGATTTCTTTGTTATTTTCTTCAATTTTCTTTGATTGATGCATTAGCTGATGTTTCTTGATCTGTGATTATGCATTGGCTGATGCTTCTGATGCTTCTGGATCGCTAACACATTTTTTATAATGTTTTATTATTGAAAGCCCATGAATTTAGGAAAAATATGCCTTCCTTATGTTCGCTGACAATCTGTTCTAGGTTTATTGCAGTAGACAACATTCAAAGTTCCCTTTTTGAAACTTATCTATTTTGACAATTCTGTGTGGAATTTACTGATGTAATCGGTCAAAATATGTTTTCTTATGCATTCATTGAAGCAATGACTTTGGGCAAATCAATAGTAGGGAAGTTTGTTTCTTTACTAATAATGAATGCCTTTACTTAAATGTGGGTCACCAACATGTTGAAGTAGATAACTTTGGGGAAATCAATAATATTGAAGTAGATAACAACAATTAAGTAGTTGTTTGAGATTAATTGGTAATCATTCAATTCATCTGTACTTATTTTGATATTTTTTATTGCATAATATTGTTAAATTGATTCATTGCCTATGTGAGTTGTTTGTAGGTATGGCGAGGACAAGACGACATGCCACTTCTACCGATCCATCGAGACCGGTCGCGGACGCCGACCGTTCTACTGGCCCGAGTACATCTACGCCACCTCCACCGATTGATGCACAAGAACAACAAGAGGCCCCTATGCAACACCCTGCAGTTGAGACTACTAAGCCTGAAGTTATCAGGGGCCGTAAAAGAAGTTCAAGAATGTGGGATGTGGGGGTCAGAGGTGATTAGTATATATGTATAATTTATTTGTTATCTTAGAATGAAAGGTTTTCAAGTTTATATGATTTTATGCTATGGATTATAATCACATATATGATGATGTCTTATACAATTTATTTTTTGAATGTAGGTGAAAATGGGGAAGCCAGGCAAAAGAAAATACGAGCAATTGATATATTCTCACTTCCTCCAGGAGACAGAGTAATTGTGCAATGGAATCAGTGGGATCAGCCGATTGAATCGTCTGGGGGAATGCTTGCTCAATTTTTAGGCCATATTGCAAGCAATTGTAATAATTTCCCCATCGGATATGAAAAATGGCAAAAGATTCCAGACTCCCATAAAGATCATGTATGGATCAACATGATAAAGGTCAGAGATGTATTTTTAATTGATATTTTTTGGATTTCATTTTTTTTCATGTTTCCTAATGTATACTGATATGTTTATTTTATTTTTTTTGTAGACTAAGATGGAGGTTAATGATGAGGGTCACAAAAGTTATATTATGAAAAGTTTGGGGAAAAAATGGCGAGACCACCGGTATCACTTATATAATTTTATGAAATGTGATCCGGATGGTCCTCGTGAAGCTAATATTGCCAAGAACCCCCCAGAGGTTCCTTTGGAACAGTGGGTTGCGTTTGTGGATTATAGAGCTCGCCCTGAGACAAAGGTAATTTTCATAAGAAAATCTTTATGTTGCATTCATGTTTAGTAATTAGCGCCTAATTCTTGTGCAGGCTAAAGCAGAACAGAATATTATAAATCGCACCCACCTAACAACGCCTCACACATTAGGCTCAAAGTCATTGGCTCGATTGCAAAATGAGATGGTTAGTACCTTCATCTTAATAGGAGGTTTAATGATGTTTATCATGTATATGTAATTTTCTTTGAAAATTAGTTATATTTAATTTTGTAGGAAACTCAACTTAGTCGGCCTGTTATAAGAGATGAAATGTTTCAGGCCAGTCACACAACATCGGCTGGGGCTTTTGTAAACAAAGAAGCAAGGCGTAATCATGTAAGTTAAAGTTCTTCCAAATTTGTTATGCATGATGTTTGTACATACTAAATTCTGCAACTTTATTTTGCAGGAAAATCTAGTTATTCGCAGCAAGAGCTCATCCGAAACCGATGCTTTTAGTAGCGTTTTCGGAAAAGATCACCCTGGGTATGTTAGAGGTATGGGACTTGGAGTTGTCCCAACCCAGGTGTATGGGTCGAGCAGCTCGGGTACTAGACATTATGGTGGTATGGTTTCAGCAACAGCACATAATGCCCTCAAGGATGATTTTCAACGCTTAACGTGGCAACTTGATGCACTTCCACAACAAGTAGACTTTCTTATGACGAGGGAGAGACAAAATGTGACACCTAGTCAGGTTTTATTTTTTTTATTTCCATGTTAAAGTTTTTGTTTCATATTCTATTAATATTTGGTTTGATGTTTTCAAAATTTTTATTTTCTTAACATTTGATATTGATTTTTTTTCAAATAGGAAAATGTGGGATCCCCAGTTGTGCGAAGACCTTCATCACATGGTAGTCACTCGGCCCATGTTGAAGAAAATTCAAACCATAGTACATAGTGACATAGTGTAAGTTTTTCTGCGTCCGGCATCACATTTTCATGTTTTAACTTTAGTAGAAAAAAAATCTATTGTTATTAAATCCATGTTCTTGGTTTCTTGAATTTCCATTATTTATTTGTTCCTATAGTTCTTAACACTCCATTATAGAATAGATTTGACTTCTTTTCAATGCGATTTCTGTAGGATCCCACAGGCCAGGTAACTTTCAAAGTTGGTCAATCATCAACTGCAGATGAAATCTCAGAGATAGAAATGTTCTGGTCTTGTTTTATGATTTAAACCTTTGTATATGATTTTCAATGCTTTGGAACTATCTTCTTGTGTTAAATCTTGTCTTTCTTTAATCTGTCAGATGAAGTTAATTATGACGTGTTATTGGCCATGTTTGCTTGATTCATTTTGTAAAATCCAAGAAATTTTAAGAAATAAAAATTTTAAATACCCTAGAGTTTAAATTAAGTTTAAAAGGGATTTAAAAAAAAAAACCTAACTAGGGTTTATAGTGACGAGAAGGACTTTCTGGTATTATTGAAAAGTTTGGGGGACTAAAGGAAAATAGTTCCCTCTCTCAGCCATGGACCTGTATGTAATTTTAAAAGTTTCAGGGACCTCTGGAAAATTTTCCACGAGAAAACCCTATAGAGGGAGGATGAGCGGCTGAGATTACATCATCTCGTGCCATGCTTCATCTCGAGGCGTTATAAAGGCTGATGTAGAGCCACGTGTCGAGCTGGGATACAATCCATCTGATCGTGGATCAGATGCGAGGCGGAAGAGGGAGCTTTTATGGGAGTATACTCACGGTGCGGGTGTTCGTGAACCCTCCATCTTGCAATTGTGTTTGATTCAAGACGAAGTGATAGATCCAGGCCGTCGATCCTCTCATCATCTCAACGGTTTATCTTGACTGATGTTGGATAATTAGGCTGGATTTAAATCATGGCCGTTGCTGTGATCAGATGATCACAACCCTCCATCGTCGAACGCCGATCACGAGGCGGTGCCTGCCTCCTCCCCATCGCCGGAAACGCTCGCGCGAGGCCCGCGCCATTCCGGCCGTTACGAACGTTGACGCCGGCCACTTGAAGGCGAGGCCGTTCGTCTGGGCGTCCCTTCGTCTGGACTCGGCAGCCTATAAAAGGGAGCGCGGGAGGCTCGGGAGGGAGCACCATTCTTCGTTGAGACCCCAGCTCCGGTGAGGTGGCAGAGGAACAGGGAGAGAAGCCTGCGAGATCGTCGCGGCTTTAGGTTTCGCGGTCCAGGGAGCTCGATAATAGACGGGAAGGAGAAGCACGCCGTTACGTCGCGAGGAGGGAGAGTAGTAACTCACCGGAGATCGTGGCCGAACTCGTCGGAGGAGGACAGTCTTGTTTTTCCGGCGACTCCGACACCCCCGTCGTCAACAAACACGCGGTAAGTGATGTTAAAACCCTGTAGAGTGCTTAGGAATGATTTTTGCATATATACCGTCGACGGTGTGAGCTCGCCGGAGTGGTCTATCGCTCGGCCGAGAGTGTCGTGGATTATTCCGAGAGAGGGAGGAAGCCAGCAGCGCCACGGAGGAGCCGGCCGAGGTCGTGGGGTCGACGGCGACGAGTTCCGAGCGCGGGCTGGCGTCCAGGATGGCCGGAGAGGGTGGGTGGCACCGGCGTCTCTCGGTCGGTCGCGATAGAGAGAGAGAAAGTAAAGAAGGAGAAGATGTTTAAAATAATAATAATAATAATAATAATATATATAACAATAATAATCATTTATATTTCAAAACTTAGCTTGCGTGACATTTAAATTGAAACTATAGTTGATATGTTAATTGGCTAATAATACTAAAAGAATAATGTTTAATTAAAACATATGACTATAGGGGTGTGACATTTATGTAATTAATCGGAATAATTAGATGTTTTCTTCTCTCTTTTTAATTAAAACTTTAGCTAATTATTATTATAAATAACAATTAGCTAGATATGGTATTAAAAATGGGGAAACTATGGACTTGTGACAATAGATAAAAGTTAATGAATTATTAACTTAGTGTGACAAGCTAATAATGTTATTGAACCATTAGTCTTGAGCTAGAAAACTAGTTAATTATTGTGACAAACAATAATTAATTAGATGAGATAGTTATTTGAGGACTATTGGTATGTCACAAATAATTTTAGTGGAACTTAGGGAGTGTGACAATTAATCCAATAATTGTTGAAAAACCCTAAAAGACTTTAGAGGAGTGTGACAAATAATCGATTAAATGTTTGAACAACTATAAGGATTATGGAAGTGCGACAAAGGATAAAAATTAATCGATTAATATAGTTACATTAACTATATATGACAAAATCAAGTTGATAAAACTTGGAAAGATTATTCCTTGGAAACTTAGAAATGTGACAAACTAGATCAAATTAATAGATTTGAAAGGTTTGTCCCTAACCATGTTAATGTGACACATTAGCGGAATGCTTCACTTAACATATTCTGTGTAACAAATAATTGAATAATTATTTGCATAGCTAAAAAGGGGCTTTAGCTATGTGACAAATATTATGGTGGATAATATTTTGCTAGTGTGACAAAATAGAATAAGTAGTTAGGTGCTTGCTAACTACAGTATGACAAGTATTAAATTGTGAAACCTTTATTCACGATTTAATAGTTAGAAAACTTGAGGTTTTGATAAAAGATTAAAATCTTGGTGTGACATAAAGATTATTATGAAATATTGAAGTGTGACAAATAGGAATTAAATAATTTCCTAAATTTAGATAATTGGTTAAATTATGGAAATTATTTGGTAGGGAAGCTAAACGGGGCTAAATAAGCCCTAATCAAATGGAACCCTAAACTTTAGAGACAAAAGTCGTCAAATGACTAAAATGCCCTTTTATGGTAAAAAGGGGTTAAGATCAAGTTGAATAGGCCCAACTCAACTAAAATGACTGAACAAGAGTCAGACTCAATAAATAGACTAGAGTTGACTAGGTTTGACCAAAGTAGGTCTAAAAGTCAACTAAGGGACATAAAGATGGGAATAAGGGCTGTTAACCCGAGAGATGGTCCTTAGGACCCGTTAGTGGGCCTAAGCCCAACAGGAACGTCGGACATGCTTGTGAAACTAGGAACCTAGGAACTTGTCGAAAGCTTGATTCTAATAAGGGTCTATGTATGCCAGATACTCTCGGGGAGTTGTTGGCACACTAAGAGAAGACTAGAGGGACATCTAGTTTCGACGAACCGGAGGTAAGTTCACTTGCCTAGTTTCCACCCGGTGACGGGATTTCTTGGACTTGCTATGAATTTTTATTACATGCGCTGCTGAAGCCATACATGCTATTCATACCTGTTTTTGAATCCTGTTGAGCATGTATGTTGGTTTTCGGGACATTGGTGTCCATGTTTGCTATGTTCTACTGCCCGGACTCAGTGGAGCAAGGGAAGCTCCGATTAGGGAATGTTCAGGGACAGGACCCCCTGGCGTTCCTATCTGCCTTGCCAGAGAGGCAAAACTCTGGGGGTCTTACCTGTCAGTGGGCATGGTACACTGACCGTGTTAACACGTAGAAGAGGTAGTTCTACCGACCTGTGACCGGAGGGTCAAACGACCACCTAGGTCGTATTTACATCCAAAAGCTGGACATATTGGCCGGGAGTAAACTTTGAGTTCTCTTAAAACTCATTGCAGAGCCCGAGGGCTTCTGTATCAGGGGTCGTACCTTTGACTTGTTTGTGGTAAACTCCTAGGACTATGTTGTTGATATTATGATCTCATTGGCTGTCATACTTTCTATTTATGACATTGTGACCTGCAGGGGTACTTACTGGGCTTTCCATTCAAAAGCTCATATATTTTTTCTTCTCCTCTTTTTCAGATTCCGAGGTTTAGGGGGGGAGAGGAGCCTGAGGGGAAGTCACAGGGAGACCAGAGGTTTTAGGAGCCTACTCTATCTTTATCTTTATCTTTTATGAGCATTTTTATTGTAGGACCCGTATAGGGACCAGACTGTTATAGGGCCTATGGACCCTAATGACTCTATGTTCTTATGAACTCGAGTTTATGCTTATGTTATAGATTGTTATCTGCTTATCACATTATTAGGCCTTGTATTCGAGTTGGGTTTATCTCTACTTTAATACGGTCGGTCTGTTGACGTGCTCGAGGTCCCGGAATCCGGGTCGGGGCGTTACAGATTAAAGTGGTATCAGAGCAAGTTCTCTAGATAGAGCAGATAGCAGACCCTAGATTCCTTTAGCCAGTCGCATAGACTGCGTGCGGGACTAGGGTAGTATGGATAGTGAATGCGATAGATTGACACATAGTTTTACCTGCAGGATGTCGGGACCATCGTACCATGATCCGACTGATGATGAGGTGGAGTCTGTTCGGGAGAACACTCCACCACCCAGAGCTGATTCGTATGAGCCTGCAGAGGTTCTCACGAGATGAGGAGGACGCCGAAGCCACCAACGGAAGGTTGGCCGGGCTTGAACCATAGTTACCATGTTGGTCAGTGGACTTAGAGACCATATTGCTATGCAGAGGCCAGTGGGTGTAGGACCGAGGGCTCCACCTATGCAGGAGATAGTGAGCCCTAGTATTCCTCCACGGCGTGTGTGCCGAGCCCGAGATTACCGCCGTGGATTGGGGGTTCAGATTCGGGAGAGAGCTGTTAGACCATCTCCTGCCATTCTCCGGATCTCCTGGTGCCGTCGATGTGGAGTATATGGGCACCGTATGACGGAGTGTAGGCATACGCCCTCACGGTGCCGCGCTTGTGGCGATCCGGGAACACCTAGCTTTCTCTTGTCCATCTGGTGCAGGGACCTATGAGGGAACAGCGGGGAGTGCAGGAGGACTTCGACCCTGTGCTGACTACACTCCACTGTCACCTGATGAGCATCATCTGGATTGAGTTTTAGTTTTAGTTGCTAGAATAACCGTAGTCCTGCAAACATTTGTGAACTACTTCTGTTATGTTCTTTGGTATCTTTCGTTCTAGCATGTTGCCTCTTGTCGTTGTTTTCGAACAGAATAAAAAGTATGTTTTTATTATCATTTTTCTTACTAGTAATAAAAGTAACCTTGAAATCCTTATACAGCTGAACTATGGATCACTTGCGTGGAGGTCGAGGTGGTAGGGGTAGAGGAAGGGGTAGGCAAGGGCGACCTCGTTGTACTGAGATGCCACAGCCTCCTGTGGAAGAAATACCTCAACCGCAGGGTGGGGAGGTACCCCCACCTGTGGACGAGATGGAAGTTGGCGGAGGTGCACTTTCCGGTCCTAATGCTCAGGCGCCTCAGGCAGAGGGCCAAAACCCAAGGGGGGAGGTACCCCCCATGAGCATGATGGAACTTATGAGAGAAATGTTGGGACTAATTCAGGAGACCCGACAACAACGTGCACCACCTCCATCAACCACCCCCACGTCAAGTAGAGGATTACTTGGGGAGATCAAGAGACCCTCTCCCCGACCTTTCGAGGGGGCTGCAGATCCCCATGCAGCCGAACAATGGATTAGGGAGATGGAGAAGACCTTCGAGGTTTTCCAGACTACCGAGGCAGAGAAGATCAGGACCGCCGTGTACATGCTCCAAGGACCCGCAGAAGATTGGTACTTTGGAGAAATCAGGCTGAGGAAGGGTGAGGCCTTCCAGACTTGGGAAGAATTCAGGACTGCATTCTTCGCCAAGTATTTCTCGAGAGGACATTTGGTACAGCTCGAGGCGACAATTCTCCCGGCTTATGCAGGGGAGGCTCCACCGTGGAGGCGGTATGAAGATGAATTTGACTTGACCGGTTGGCTCAAACTTCTTGCACGATATGGTTCCAGCGGAAGAGAGCCGGGTAATGATATTTGAGGCCTGGGATTTGCGGCCATCACTAAAAGATTGTGACCCGGCCACATGTGTAAGACCTACACGAAGTTGTGGCTAGGGCTAAGTATCTTGAAGCTTCTTGCCAAAGGGACGAGGTCGCCCGAGAAAAGAGAAAAAGGATAAGGGGCAAATAGCGGGGCCAATCATCCTGAAAGAGCTGCGGAAAGCGAAGGCTCGACAGCAAGTGCTCGGCCATATGGGAGGCGACCAACCGCTATCAGCGGCCTCATCACGGAGGCAAAGGGTCTACCGCCGGTGTGACCCCGAGAACATTAGGTGCCTACGAATGCAAGGGACCGCATAAGAGGTCCCGGTGCCCTAGGATAAGCGGAGGGTGTTACTTACATTTGGCCTTGGATCACCAAAGGCCCAATGTCCCCAGCGTCAACAAGGGCCAGTATAGTGGGGAACCGGGGATCTCAACAAGCTTCCCGATAATCTGTTGGACCGCCACCAAGACCCCAAGGCGGAGACAAGAAAGGGAAGGCAACTTCGGGACAGCCTTCTACCCCGAACCAACCCCAGCAGCAGTAGAGGCCAATGACCCATGGACGGGTCTACCATTTGACAACTGAGGAAGCACAGGCATCAGCAGATGTCGTGGCAGGTACCATTTCAGTTAGTTCTTTCTATGCACGTGACTTTATTTGATCCACGGAGCCACACACTCTTTCAGATTATGCACGCACGATTTGCACGGAAGCATACATTGCCTATTATAGATCTACCCCAGGACTTGTGTGTAGACACCCCGGTAGGAGCTGCCATGATGGTAAGGAGGATGGTACCGGCATGCCCAGTAGTAATTGAGGGGCGTAGATTACTTGCAAACCTACATGTAATGGACCTGAAGGATTACGATGTGATCCTCGGGATGGACTGGCTCTCTTCCGTTTACGCGGTAGTAGACTGTCGTGGGAAGAGGGTTGTATTTAAGATGCCAGGAGAAGAAGAATTTACTTTTAAAGGCAGCCAAACTTGTTCCCTAGTACAGGAAATTTCAGCACTCCAAGTTCGGAAGTTACTTAGGGGTGGATGTATAGGCTATTTGGCTTCTATTTCTGAGGTGAAGAAGGATAAGGAGATTGTGGTCTCGGACGTACCGGTGGTAAGGGAGTACCCTGACGTGTTTCCGAAAGAGTTACCAGGACTACCCCCGGAAAGAGAATTGGAGTTTTCCATTGACTTGGATTTAGAGAGCGACTCACGTGTCTAAGGCCCCTTATCGGATGGCGCCTGCGGAGCTTAAGGAATTGAAGACGCAATTAGAGGAATTATTGGACAAAAGTTTTATCAGACCTAGTATGTCACCTTAGGGAGAACCAGTTCTTTTCGTCAAGAAGAAAGACGGGTCGCTAAGGTTGTGCATTGATTATCGGGAGTTGAACAAGGTGACTGTAAAGAATAAATATCCTCTACCCAGAATTGATGACCTACTGGATCAGCTACAGGGAGCTCAAGTCTTCTCCAAGATTGACTTGAGATCTGGGTATCACCAAGTAAGGATTAAAGAGACGGATATCCCGAAGAGTGCTTTCCGTACTAGATACGGGCACTACGAGTTTCTGGTAATGCCGTTTGGGCTTACCAATGCTCCGGCAGTTTTTATGGACATGATGAACCGGGTATTCCATCAATTTTTGGACAAGTTTGTGGTGGTGCTCATTGATGACATACTTGTCTACTCAAGAAGCCACCAGGCCCACGAGGAGCACTTAAGAATAGTGCTAGAGACCTTGAGGGAACATCAGCTCTATGCGAAGTTCTCCAAGTGCGAATTCTGGTTGGACAAGGTAGCCTTCTTTGGCCACGTGGTAAGTGGAGCTGGAGTTTCAGTAGATCCCAAGAAAATTGAAGCCGTTGTGGAATGGAAAAGACCAACAATGGTACGGGAGATACGGAGTTTCACAGGATTAGGTAGCGTCTGGGAGATTCGTAGAGGGTTTCTCGGTTATAGCAGCACCATTAACCAAGTTGACCAGGAAGGGTACCAAATTTATTTGGACTGACTCTTGTGAAAAGAGTTTCCAGGAGTTAAAACAGAGGTTGATTTCAGCACCAGTGTTAGCGTTACCACAAAGTAATCGTGGGTATACCATCTACAGTGACGCCTGCAAGACTGGTCTTGGATGTGTGCTGATGCAAGAGGGACACGTGATTGCTTATGCATCACGACAGTTAAAACCTTTCGAAGAGAATTACCCCACACACGATCTTGAATTGGCAGCGATCGTGTTTGCCCTAAAGATTTGGCGACATTTCCTCTACGGTGTACCTTGCGAGATTTACACCGATCATAAGAGCCTCAAGTACATATTCACACAAAAATAGGTTAATATGAGACAGCGGCGTTGGTTAGAGCTAATTAAGGACTACGATCTCAGTGTCCATTACCACTGGGTAAGACAAATGTGGTGGCGATGCAATGGCGAAAGGTGAAGTTCTGATATGGAGCCGCGCTATGTTAACAACGAGAGGCCGCTATTGGAGGATATGAGAAGGCTCAATCTAGAGGTTGTTTTGCCTACAATGGATGTCTCTTTGGCGGCTTGCATATCAGGCCCTCGTTATTGGAAAGGATTAGGGTTGCTCAGGGACAAGATCCTGAACTGGAGGAGATTAAGGAACACATAGGCCAGGAAGAACCAACACGGTTCAGAGTCTATGAAGATGGCACTCTAAGATATGATGAAAGGATATGTGTACCAAATGTAACTGAAATAAAAATGGAGATTCTGGAGGAAGCTCACTATTCGAGCTATACTATTCACCCTGGAGGTACCAAGATGTATAGAGGGTTGAAGGACCATTTCTGGTGGAAGGGGGTGAAGCGAGATGTTGCGGAGTTCGTGGCTAAGTGCATCACCTGTCAGATGGTAAAGGCGGAACACCAGAAGCCGGCAGGGATGTTACAACCCTTACCCATTCCGGAGTGGAAATGGGAACACATTAACATGGATTTTGTAACGGGGTTGCCATGTACTCAAAGAGGCCATGAGTCGATCTGGGTTATTGTGGACCGACTGACTAAATCGGCCCATTTTATACCGTTGAAAACGGGAGCATCTTTGGAAAAGTTGGCCCAGCTATATATCGATCAGATCGTTAGACTACACGGAGTACCGGTGTCGATCACCTCTGATCGAGACACTCGGTTTGTCTCTAGATTCTGGGAGAGCACCGCGACATCGCCTCAGGCACGGGATTGGCATTCCGCCTGACTTTCCACCTGAGACCGATGGTCAATCTGAAAGGACTATCCAGGTATTAGAGGACATGTTGAGGGCATGTGCGATAGATTTTACGGGGTCTTGGGATGAACGCCTAAGTTTGATAGAGTTTGCCTATAACAATAGTTATCAGGCAAGCATCAAGATGGCTCCGTATAAGGCACTCTATGGGAGGAAGTGCAGAACTCCCATTTGTTGGGGAGATGTGGGAGAAAGGAAGCTGGTAGCTGAGGCGACACTTAAGTAACCCGATTTTATCAAACAAACGGAGGAACATGTCAAGATGATCAGGGAGCGACTTCAGGCTGCCCAAAGTAGACAAAAGAGCTATGCAGACCGAAAGAGGTCTGATCAGGAGTTTCAAGTGGGAGACTTGGTATTTCTGAAGGTATCCCCTATGAAAGGGGTGGTAAGGTTTGGACGACGTGGAAAACTTGCTCCACGGTATATGGGACCTTTTGAGATATTGGAGCGCATAGGAATGGTGGCATATAGACTAGCCTTACCTCAGGACCTCGCTCAGGTTCACGATGTCTTCCACATTTCAATGTTGGAGAAGTGTATTCGTGATCCCACCAGAGTGATCCCTCAAGTTCCGATAGAAGTCCAAGAGGATATGTCCTACGAGGAACGCCCAGTAGCTATTTTGGGCCGAGAGGACAAGCAACTGAGGAATAGAACTATTCCTTTTGTCAAGGTGAAGTGGAGTAACCACACAGAGCGGGAGGCAACTTGGGAACGCGAAGAAGATATGAGAAAGCGATACCCAGAGATATTTTCTTAGTTGTAACGGATGTTGGAAATTTCGAGGACGAAATTTTTGTAAGGGGGGAAGATTGTAAAATCCAAGAAATTTTAAGAAAAAAAATTTTAAATACCCTAGAGTTTAAATTAAGTTTAAAAGGGATTTAAAAAAAAAAACCTAACTAGGGTTTATAGTGACCAGAAGGACTTTCTGGTATTATTGAAAAGTTTGGGGGACTAAAGGAAAATAGTTCCCTCTCTCAGCCATGGACCTGTATGTAATTTCAAAAGTTTCAGGGACCTCTGGAAAATTTTCCACGAGAAAACCCTATAGAGGGAGGATGAGCGGCTGAGATTACATCATCTCGTGCCATGCTTCATCTCGAGGCGTTATAAGGGCTGATGTAGAGCCACGTGTCGAGCTGGGATACAATCCATCTGATCGTGGATCAGATGCGAGGCGGAAGAGGGAGCTTATATGGGAGTATACTCACAGTGCGGGTGTTCGTGAACCCTCCATCTTGCAATTGTGTTTGATACAAGACGAAGTAATAGATCCAGGCCGTCGATGCTCTCATCATCTCAACGGTTGATCTTGACTGTTGTTGGATACGAGACTGCGGATTTAAATCATGGCCGTTGCTGTGATCAGATGATCACAACCCTCCATCGTCGAACGCCGATCACGAGGCGGTGCCTGCCTCCCCTATCGCCGGAACGCCGCTACGAGGCCCGCGCCATTCCGGGCCAAGCATTTAACGCTGACGCCGCCCAGAAGGCAGGCCGTTAAATGCTGGGCGCCCTTCGCCCGACTCGGCTGTACCTATAAAAGGGGAGCGCCGGAGGCTGGGGAGGGAGCACCATTCTTCGTTGAGACCCGGCTCGGTGAGGTGGCGAGGAAGCGAGGGAGAGAAGCCCGAGATCGCCGCGGCTTTAGGTTTCAGCGGTCGGGAGCTCGATAATAGACGGGGAAGGAGAAGCACGCCCGTTACGTCGCGAGGAGGGAGAGTAGTAACTCACGCAGGAGATCGCGTGGCCGGCTTCTGGAGGAGGACAGTCTTGTTTTTCCGGCGACTCCGACACCCCCGTCGTCAACAAACACGCGGTAAGTGATGTTAAAACCCTGTAGAGTGCTTAGGAATGATTTTTGCATATATACCGTCGACGGTGTGAAGCTCGCCGGAGTGGTCTATCGCTCGGCCGAGAGTGTCGTGGATTATTCCGAGAGAGGGAGGAAGCCAGCAGCGCCACGGAGGAGCCGGCCGAGGTCGTGGGGTCGACGGCGACGAGTTCCGAGCGCGGGCCGGCGTCCAGGATGGCCCGAGAGGGTGGGTGGCACCGGCGTCTCTCGCGAGCGATAGAGAGAGAGAAAGTAAAGAAGGAGAAGATGTTTAAAATAATAATAATAATAATAATATATATAACAATAATAATCATTTATATTTCAAAACTTAGCTTGCGTGACATTTAAATTGAAACTATAGTTGATATGTTAATTGGCTAATAATACTAAAAGAATAATGTTTAATTAAAACATATGACTATAGGGGTGTGACATTTATGTAATTAATCGGAATAATTAGATGTTTTCTTCTCTCTTTTTAATTAAAACTTTAGCTAATTATTATTATAAATAACAATTAGCTTGATATGGTATTAAAAATGGGAAACTATGGACTTGTGACAATAGATAAAAGTTAATGAATTATTAACTTAGTGTGACAAGCTAATAATGTTATTGAACCATTAGTCTTGAGCTAGAAAACTAGTTAATTATTGTGACAAACAATAATTAATTAGATGAGATAGTTATTTGAGGACTATTGGTA
Source organism: Dioscorea zingiberensis (assembly GCA_026586065.1). Lineage (NCBI taxonomy): Eukaryota > Viridiplantae > Streptophyta > Magnoliopsida > Dioscoreales > Dioscoreaceae > Dioscorea > Dioscorea zingiberensis. The sequence goes on from CM048823.1 coordinate 23,399,664, forward strand.
TGTCACAAAATAATTTTAGTGGAACTTAGGGAGTGTGACAATTAATCCAATAATTGTTGAAAAACCCTAAAAGACTTTTAGAGGAGTGTGACAAATAATCGATTAAATGTTTGAACAACTATAAGGATTATGGAAGTGCGACAAAGGATAAAATTAATCGATTAATATAGTTACATTAACTATATGTGACAAAATCAAGTTGATAAAACTTGGAAAGATTATTCCTTGGAAACTTAGAAATGTGACAAACTAGATCAAATTAATAGATTTGAAAGGTTTGTCCCTAACCATGTTAATGTGACACATTAGCGGAATGCTTCACTTAACATATTCTGTGTAACAAATAATTGAATAATTATTTGCATAGCTAAAAAGGGGCTTTAGCTATGTGACAAATATTATGGTGGATAATATTTTGCTAGTGTGACAAAATAGAATAAGTAGTTAGGTGCTTGCTAACTACAGTATGACAAGTATTAAATTGTGAAACCTTTATTCACGATTTAATAGTTAGAAAAACTTGAGGTTTTGATAAAAGATTAAAATCTTGGTGTGACATAAAGATTATTATGAAATATTGAAGTGTGACAAATAGGAATTAAATAATTTCCTAAATTTAGATAATTGGTTAAATTATAGGAAATTATTTGGTAGGGAAGCTAAGCGGGGCTAAATAAGCCCTAATCAAATGGAACCCTAAACTTTAGAGACAAAAGTTAGATCAAATGACTAAAATGCCCTTTTATGGTAAAAGGGGTTAAGATCAAGTTGAATAGGCCCAACTCAACTAAAATGACTGAACAAGAGTGAGACTCAATAAATAGACTAGAGTTGACTAGGTTTGACCAAAGTAGGTCTAAAAGTCAACTAAGGGACATAAAGATGGGAATAAGAACATTAGCAGAGATGGTCCTTAGGACCCGTTAGTGGAGCCCTAAGCCCAACAGGAACGTCGGACATGCTTGTGAAACTAGGAACCTAGGAACTTGTCGAAAGCTTGATTCTAATAAGGGTCTATGTATGCCAGATACTCTCGGGGAGTTGTTGGCACACTAAGAGAAGACTAGAGGGACATCTAGTTTCGACGAACCGGAGGTAAGTTCACTTGCCTAGTTTCCACCCGGTGACGGGATTTCTTGGACTTGCTATGAATTTTTATTACATGCACTGCTGAAGCCATACATGCTATTCATACCTGTTTTTGAATCCTGTTGAGCATGTATGTTGGTTTTCGGGACGTTGGTGTCCCTGTTTGCTATGTTCTACTGCCCGGACTCAGTGGAGCAAGGGAAGCTCCGATTAGGGAATGTTCAGGGACAGGACCCCCTGGCGTTCCTATCTGCCTTGCCAGAGAGGCAAAACTGCAGGGTCTTACATCGTGGGCATGGTACACCGGCCGGTGTTAACACGTAGAAGAGGTAGTTCTACCGACACGTGTAGGAGGGTCAAGCGACCACCTAGGTGCGTATTTACATCAAAAAGTCGGACATATTGGTAGGGAGTAAACTTTGAGTTCTCTTAAAACTCATTGCGAGCAGAGGGCTTGGTGGCTGGGGGTGCATTACCTTTGACTTGTTTGTGGTAAACTCCTAGGACTATGTTGTTGATATTATGATCTCATTGGCTGTCATACTTTCTATTTATGACATTGTGACCTGCAGGGGTACTTACTGGGCTTTCCATTCAAAAGCTCATATATTTTTTCTTCTCCTCTTTTGATTAGGGTTTAGGGGGGAGAGGAGCACGAGGGAAGTCAGGGGAGACCCGAGGAGGTTTTAGGAGCCTACTCTATCTTTATCTTTATCTTTTATGAGCATTTTTATTGTAGGACCCAGATAGGGACGGGGTATTATAGGGCCTATGGACCCTAATGACTCTATGTTCTTATGAACTTCGAGTTTATGCTTATATTTATAGATTGTTATCTGCTTATCACATTATTAGGCCTTGTATTCGAGTTGGGTTTATCTCTACTTTAATACGGTCGGTCTGTTGACGTGCTCGAGGTCCCGGAATCCGGGTCGGGGCGTTACAGATTAAAGTGGTATCAGAGCAAGTTCTCTAGATAGAGCAGATAGCAGACCCTAGATTCCTTTAGCCAGTCGCATAGACTGCGTGCGGGACTAGGGTAGTATGGATAGTGGTACGATAGATTGACACATAGTTTTACCTGCAGGATGTCGGGACCATCGTACCATGATCCGACTGATGATGAGGTGGAGTCTGTTCGGGAGAACACTCCACCACCCAGAGCTGATTCGTATGAGCCTGCAGAGGTTCTCGCTGAGATGAGGAGGACGCTCGAAGCCACCAACCGGAAGGTTGGCGAGCTTGAACCATAGCAGTTACCATGTTGGTGATGGACTTAGAGACCATATTGCTATCACGAGAGGCCGGTGGGTGTAGGGCCAGGGGCTCCACCTATCACGAGGAGATAGTGAGCCCTAGTATTCCTCCATGGCGTGTGTCGCGAGCCCGAGATTACCGCCGTGGATTGGGGGTTGGATTCGGGAGAGAGGCATTGACTAGACCATCTCTGCCATTCTCCGGATCTCACGTGGTGCGTCGATGTGGAGTATATGGGCACCGGTATGGCGGAGATGTAGGCGCCTGCCCTCACGGTGCCGCATTGGTATGGCGGTCGGGAACACCTAGCTTTCTCTGTCCCATGCACGGTGCACGGGACCTAGCTTGAGGAACCACAGAGTGCCTGGAGGACTTGACCACTGTGCGACTACACTCCACTTGTCGCTTTGATGAGCATCATCTGGATTGAGTTTTAGTTTTAGTTGCTAGAATAACCGTAGTCCTGCAAACATTTGTGAACTACTTCTGTTATGTTCTTTGGTATCTTTCGTTCTAGCATGTTGCCTCTTGTCGTTGTTTTCGAACAGAATAAAAAGTATGTTTTTATTATCATTTTTCTTACTAGTAATAAAAGTAACCTTGAAATCCTTATACAGCTGAACTATGGATCACTTGCGTGGAGGTCGAGGTGGTAGGGGTAGAGGAAGGGGTAGGCAAGGGCGACCTACGTTTATGCTTGAGATACCCAGCGGCCTCACAATGGAAGAAATACCTCCAGCAGCATGAGGTGGGGAGGTACCCCACACATGTGGGCGAGATGGAAGTTGGCGGGAGGTGCACACTTTCGATCTAATGCTCAGGCGCCTCAGGCAGAGGGCCAAAACCCAAGGAGGGACGTACCCCCCATGAGCATGATGGAACTTATAAGAGAAATGTTGGGACTAATTCAGGAGACCCGACAACAACGTGCACCACCTCCATCAACCACCCCCACGTCAAGTAGGGGATTACTTGGGGAGATCAAGAGACCCTCTCCCCGACCTTTCGAGGGGGCTGCAGATCCCCATGCAGCCGAACAATGGATTAGGGAGATGGAGAAAACCTTCGAGGTTTTCCAGACTACCGAGGCGGAGAAGATCAGGACCGCCGTGTACATGCTCCAAGGACCCGCAGAAGATTGGTACTTTGGAGAAATCAGGCTGAGGAAGGGTGAGGCCTTCTAGACTTGGGAAGAATTCAGGACTGCATTCTTCGCCAAGTATTTCTCGAGAGGACATTTGGTACAGCTCGGGCAGCAATTCTCCTAGCTTGTACAGGGAGGCTCCAGCATGGAAGCGTGTATGAAGCAATTTGACGGTTGGCTCGCTTCTTGCACGATATGGTTCCAGCGGAAGAGAGCGGGTAATGATATTTGAGGCCGGTTGCGGCCATCACTAAAAAGATTGTGACCCGACCACATGTGTAAGACCTACACGGAAGTTGTGGCTAGGGCTAAGTATCTTGAAGCTTCTTGCCAAGGACGCCCGGGGGTGCGTCGAGAAAGAAAAAGGATAAGGGGCAAATAGCGGGGCCAATCATCCGGAAAGAGCTGCGGAAAGCGAAGGCGACAACAAGTATCGGCCATATGGGGAGGCCAACCATATCAGCGACCTCATCACGGAGGCAAAGGGTCTACCGCTTGATTACCCGTAACATTAGGTGCTACGAATGCAAGGGACCGCATAAGAGGTCCCAGTGCCCTAGGATAACTGGAGGGTGTTACTTCTGTTTGGCCTTGGATCACCAAAAGGCCCAATGTCCCCAGCGTCAACAAGGACAGAGTATAGTGGGGGGAACCCAGGGATCTCAACAAGCTTCCCGATAATCTGTTGGACCGCCACCAAGACCCCAAGGCGGAGACAAGAAAGGGAAGGCAACTTCGGGACAGCCTTCTACCCCGAACCAACCCCAGCAGCAGTAGAGGCCAATGACCCATGGACGGGTCTACCATTTGACGGTGAGGAAGCAGGGCATGTGGCCTAGATGTCGTGGCAGGTACCATTTCAGTTAGTTCTTTCTATGCCTGCACTTTATTTGATCCTGGAGCCACACACTCTTTCGTATCTGCACGATTTGCACGGAAGCATACATTGCCTATTATAGATCTACCCCAGGACTTGTGTGTAGACACCCCGGTAGGAGCTGCCATGATGGTAAGGAGGATGGTACCGGCATGCCCAGTAGTAATTGAGGGGCGTAGATTACTTGCAAACCTACATGTAATGGACCTAAAGGATTACGATGTGATCCTCGGGATGGGTAGCTCTCTTAGTTTTACTGCGGTAGTAGGTATGCGTGGGAAGAGGGTTGTATTTAAGATGCCAGGAGAAGAAGAATTTACTTTTAAAGGCAGCCAAACTTGTTCCCTAGTACAGGAAATTTCAGCACTCCAAGTTCGGAAGTTACTTAGGGGTGGATGTATAGGCTATTTGGCTTCTATTTCTGAGGTGAAGAAGGATAAGGAGATTGTGGTCTCGGACGTACCGGTGGTAAGGGAGTACCCTGACGTGTTTCCGAAAGAGTTACCAGGACTACCCCCGGAAAGAGAATTGGAGTTTTCCATTGACTTGGTTCCGAGAACAGCTCCTGTGTCTAAGGCCCCTTATCGGATGGCGCCTGCGGAGCTTAAGGAATTGAAGACGCAATTAGAGGAATTATTGGACAAAAGTTTTATCAGACCTAGTATGTCACCTTAGGGAGAACCAGTTCTTTTCGTCAAGAAGAAAGACGGGTCGCTAAGGTTGTGCATTGATTATCGGGAGTTGAACAAGGTGGTACGTAAAGAATAAATATCCTCTACCGGAATTGATGACCTCTTTGGATCGGCTACATGGAGCTCAAGTCTTCTCAAGATTGACTTGAGATGCTAGGTATCACCAAGTAAGGATTAAAGAGGCGGATATCCCGAAGAGTGCTTTCCAGGTACTAGATCACGGGCACTCTACGAAGTTTACAGTAATGCCGTTTGGGCTTACCAATGCTCCGGCAGTTTTTATGGACATGATGAACCGGGTATTCCATCAATTTTTGGACAAGTTTGTGGTGGTGCTCATTGATGACATACTTGTCTACTCAAGAAGCCACCAGGCCCACGAGGAGCACTTAAGAATAGTGCTAGAGACCTTGAGGGAACATCAGCTCTATGCGAAGTTCTCCAAGTGCGAATTCTGGTTGGACAAGGTAGCCTTCTTTGGCCACGTGGTAAGTGGAGCTGGAGTTTGATGAGATCCCAAGAAAATTGAAGCCGTTGTGGAATGGAAAAGACCAACAATGAGTGCAGGGAGATCACGGAGTTTCACAGGATTAGGCTATTACAGGAGATTCAGTAGAGGTTTCTCGGTTATAGCGGCACCATTAACCAAGTTGACGGGAAGGGTACCAAATTTATTTGGGTGACTCTTGTGAAAAGAGTTTCCGGGGAGTTAAAAGCGAGAGGTTGATTTCGGCACTGATGTTAAGCGTTACCACAAAGTAATGTCGTGGGTATACCATCTCTGATGACGCTGCAAGGCGGTAGTCTTGGATGTGTCTTGCGATGCAAGAGGGACGCGTGATTGCTTATGCATCACGACAGTTAAAACCTTTCGAAGAGAATTACCCCACACACGATCTTGAATTGGCAGCGATCGTGTTTGCCCTAAAGATTTGGCGACATTTCCTCTACGGTGTACCTTGCGAGATTTACACCGATCATAAGAGCCTCAAGTACATATTCACACAAAAAGAGGTTAATATGAGACAGCGGCGTTGGTTAGAGCTAATTAAGGACTACGATCTCAGTGTCCATTACCACCCGGGTAAGACAAATGTGGTGGCCGATGCACTGAGCAGGAAGTCTGGATATGGAGCTGCCGCTATGTTAACAACGCAGAGGCCGCTATTGGAGGATATGAGAAGGCTCAATCTAGAGGTTGTTTTGCCTACAATGGATGTCTCTTTGGCCAGCTTGCATATCCGACCCTCGTTATTGGAAAGGATTAGGGTTGCTCAGGGACAAGATCCTGAACTGGAGGAGATTAAGGAACACATAGGCCAGGAAGAACCAACACGGTTCAGAGTCTATGAAGATGGCACTCTAAGATATGATGAAAGGATATGTGTACCAAATGTAACTGAAATAAAAATGGAGATTCTGGAGGAAGCTCACTATTCGAGCTATACTATTCACCCTGGAGGTACCAAGATGTATAGAGGGTTGAAGGACCATTTCTGGTGGAAGGGGATGAAGCGAGATGTTCTTGAGGAGTTCGTGGCTAAGTGCATCACTTTGCCGGATGGTAAAGGCGGAACACCGAGGAAGCCCGTGAGGGATGTTACAACCCTTACCCATTCCGGAGTGGAAATGGGAACACATTAACATGGATTTTGTAGCGGGGGTTGCCATGTACTCCAAAGAGGCCATGAGTCGATGCAGGTTATTGTGGACCCGGTGACACTAAATCGGCCCATTTTATCACCGTTGAAAGCGGGAGCATCTTTGGAAAAGTTGGCCCGACTATATATCGATCGATCGTTAGACTACCGCGAATACCGGTGGCGATCACCTCCGATCGAGACACTCGGTTTGTCTCTAGATTACGGGAGAGCACGCACATCGCTCACGGGCACGGGATTGGCATTGACACGGCTTTCCACCCAGGACGATGGTCAATCTGAAGGACTATCCAGGGTATTAGAGGACATGTTGAGGGGCATGTGCGATAGATTTCTGAGGTCTTGGGATGAGCGCCTAAGTTTGATAGAGTTTGCCTATAACAATAGTTATCGGGGCAAGCATCAAGATAGCTCCGTATAAGGCACTCTATGGGAGGAAGTCACGAGAACTCCCATTTGTTGGGGAGATGTGGGAGAAAGGAAATTTGGTAGGCTGGGCGACACTTAAGTAACCCGATTTTATCAAACAAGCGGAGGAACATGTCAAGATGATCGAGGGGAGGCGACTTGAGGCCCAAAGTAGACAAAAGAGCTATGCAGACCGAAAGAGGTCTGATCAGGAGTTTCAAGTGGGAGACTTGGTATTTCTGAAGGTATCCCCTATGAAAGGGGTGGTAAGGTTTGGACGACGTGGAAAACTTGCTCCACGGTATATGGGACCTTTTGAGATATTGGAGCGCATAGGAATGGTGGCATATAGACTGGCCTTACCTCAGGACCTCGCTCAGGTTCACGATGTCTTCCACATTTCAATGTTGGAGAAGTGTATTCGTGATCCCACCAGAGTGATCCCTCAAGTTCCGATAGAAGTCCAAGAGGATATGTCCTACGAGGAACGCCCAGTAGCTATTTTGGGGCTTAGAGGACAAGCAAGCGAGGAATAGAACTATTCCTTTTGTCAAGGTGAAGTGGAGTAACCACACGAAGCGGGGAGGCAACTTGGGAGCATAAAGAAGATATGAGAAAGCGATACGGAGATATTTTCTTAGTTGTAGCGGATGTTGGAAATTTAGAGAATGAGAAATTTTTGTAAGAGGGGAAGATTGTAAAATCCAAGAAATTTTAAGAAAAAAATTTTAAATACCCTAGAGTTTAAAATTAAGTTTAAAAGGGATTTAAAAAAAACCTAACTAGGGTTTATAGTGACGAGGAAGGACTTTACGGTATTATTGAAAAGTTTGGGGACTAAAGGAAAATAGTTCCCTCTATTACATATGGACACGTATGTAATTTCAAAAGTTTCAGGGACCTCTGGAAAATTTTCCACGAGAAAACCCTATAGAGGGAGGATGAGCGGTGAGATTACATCATCTCGTGCCAGTACTTCAATCTCGGCGTTATAAGGGGCGATGTAGAGCCCGCGTTGAGCCGAGGATCTGATCGATACAATCCATCGATGCGGATCCCGGATGCGAGGCGGAAGAGGGAGCTTATATGGGAGTATACTCACAGTGCGGGTGTTCGTGAACCCTCCATCTTGCAATTGTGTTTGATACAAGACGAAGTAATAGATCCAGGCCGTCGATGCTCTCATCATCTCAGCGGTTGATCTTGGTATTTGTTGGATCACGAGGCTATGATTTAAATCATGGCCGTTCTTTGTGATCGGGATGATCACAACCCTCCATCGTCGAGCAGCCAGATCACGGTGGCGGTGCTGCCTCCTCCCCATCGTAGGAAGCGGCTCAGCGCGAGGCCGCGCCATTCCGGCCAGATTCTGAGCGTTAGCCTGCGGCCACTTGAAGGCGAGGCCGTTAAATGCGGGCGTCCCTTAAATGCAGACTCGGCGGCCTATAAAAGGGAGCGGGGAGGCTTCGGGAGGGAGCACCATTCTTCGCCGTTGAGACCCGGCTCGGTGAGGTGGCGGAGGAGCGAGGAGAGAAGCCCGCAAGATCGCGGCTTTAGGTTTCGCGGTCCAGGGGAGCCTCGATAATAAGGCGGGGAAGGAGAAGCGCGCCGATTACGTCGCGAGGAGGAGAGTAGTAACTCCCAGGAGATCGTGGCGAACTCGTCGGAGGAGGGCCGATCTTATTTCCGGCGACTCGACACCGCGTCGTCAACAAACCACGCCAGTAAGTGATGTTAAAACCACAGAGTGCTTAGGAATGATTTTTGCATATATACCGCGTCGGCGGTGTGAGGCTTCGCCGGAGTGGTCTATCGCTCGTAGGAGTGTGGTGGATTATTCCGAGAGAGGGAGAAGCAGCCCGGAGGAGGCTGGCCGAGGGTCGTAGGGGTCGGGGCGAGGAGTTCCGAGCCTGGTCAAGGCGTCCGGGGATGGCCGAGAGGGGTGGGTGGCACTTGGCGTCTCACCGGGGTCAGCGATATAGAGAGAGAGAAAGTAAAGAAGGAGAAGATGTTTAAAATAATAATAATAATAATAATATATATAACAATAATAATCATTTATATTTCAAAACTTAGCTTGCGTGACATTTAAATTGAAACTATAGTTGATATGTTAATTGGCTAATAATACTAAAAGAATAATGTTTTAATTATAACATATGACTATAGGGGTGTGACACTTATATAATTAATTGGAATAATTAGTTTTCTTTTCTTTTCTCTTTTAATTAAAACAATAGCTAAGATATGGTATTAAAATGGGGAAAACTATGGACTTGTGACAATAGATAAAAGTTAATGAATTATTAACTTAGTGTGACAAGCTAATAATATTATTGAACTATTAGTCTTGAGCTAGAAAATTAGTTGATTATTGTTGTGACAAACAATAATTAATTAGTTGAGATAGTTATTTGAGGACTATTGGTATGTCACAAATAATTTTAGTGGAACTTAGGGAGTGTGACAATTAATCCAATAATTGTTGAAAAACCCTAAAAGACTTTAGAGGAGTGTGACAAATAATCGATTAAATGTTTGAACAACTATAAGGATTATGGAAGTGCGACAAAGGATAAAAATTAATCGATTAATATAGTTACATTAACTATATGTGACAAAATCAAGTTGATAAAACTTGGAAAGATTATTCCTTGGAAACTTAGAAATGTGACAAACTAGATCAAATTAATAGATTTGAAAGGTTTGTCCCTAACCATGTTAATGTGACACATTAGCGGAATGCTTCACTTAACATATTCTGTGTAACAAATAATTGAATAATTATTTGCATAGCTAAAAAGGGGCTTTAGCTATGTGACAAATATTATGGTGGATAATATTTTGCTAGTGTGACAAAATAGAATAAGTAGTTAGGTGCTTGCTAACTACAGTATGACAAGTATTAAATTGTGAAACCTTTATTCACGATTTAATAGTTAGAAAACTTGAGGTTTTGATAAAAGATTAAAATCTTGGTGTGACATAAAGATTATTATGAAATATTGAAGTGTGACAAATAGGAATTAAATAATTTCCTAAATTTAGATAATTGGTTAAATTATGGAAATTATTTGGTAGGGAAGCTAAAAAGGGCTAAATAAGCCCTAATCAAAATGGAACCCTAAACTTTAGAGACAAAAGTAGTCAAATGACTAAAATGCCCTTTTATGGTAAAAGGGGTTAAGATCAAGTTGAATAGGCCCAACTCAACTTTTGGGAGCTAAAATGGTGAACAAGAGTCAGGACTCAATAAATAGACTAGAGTTGACTAGGTTTGACCAAAGTAGGTCTAAAAGTCAACTAAGGGACATAAAGATGGGAATAAGGGTCGTTACATTGGCAGAGATGGTCCTTAGGACCCGTTAGTGGAGCCTAAGCCCAAGAAGCGTCGGACATGCTTGTGAGAAAACTAGGAACCTAGGAACTTGTCGAAAGCTTGATTCTAATAAGGGTCTATGTATGCGGATACTCGGGGAGTTGTTGGCACACTAAGAGAAGACTAGAGGGACATCTAGTTTCGACGAACCGGAGGTAAGTTCACTTGCCTAGTTTCCACCCAGTGACGGGATTTCTTGGACTTGCTATGAATTTTTATTACATGCACTGCTGAAGCCATACATGCTATTCATACCTGTTTTTGAATCATGTTGAGCATGTATGTTGGTTTCGGGACGTTGGTGTCCCTGTTTGCTATGTTCTACTGCCCGGACTCAGTGGAGCTAGGGAAGCTCCGATTAGGGAATGTTCAGGGACAGGACCCCCTGGCGTTCTTATCTGCCTTGCCAGAGAGGCAAATCTCTGGGGGTCTTACACAGATGGGCATGGTACAGTGGCCAGGTGTTAACATCGTAGAAGAGGTAGTTCCTACCGAGGCACATGTGGCCAGGAGGGTCAAAGCGACCACACCTAGGTAAGTATTTACATCAAAAGCTGGACATATTGGCCGGGAGTAAACTTTGAGTTCTCTTAAAACTCATTACTTGAGCAGAGGGCTTCTATATCGAGGGTCGTACCTTTGACTTGTTTGTGGTAAACTCCTAGGACTATATTTGTTGATATTATGATCTCATTGGTACATCATACTTTCTATTTATGACATTGTGACCTGCAGGGGTACTTACTGGGCTTTCCATTCAAAAGCTCATATATTTTTTCTTCTCCTCTTTTTCAGATTCCGAGGTTTAGGGGGGGAGAGGAGCCTGAGGGGAAGTCACAGGGAGACCAGAGGTTTTAGGAGCCTACTCTATCTTTATCTTTATCTTTTATGAGCATTTTTATTGTAAGACCCGTATAGGGACCAGACTGTTATAGGGCCTATGGACCCTAATGACTCTATGTTCTTATGAACTCGAGTTTATGCTTATGTTATAGATTGTTATCTGCTTATCACATTATTAGGCCTTGTATTCGAGTTGGGTTTATCTCTACTTTAATACGGTCGGTCTGTTGACGTGCTCGAGGTCCCGGAATCCGGGTCGGGGCGTTACACATTTACTAGTTATTTTTACTAGTTTATAATGTATATATTAGTATACCAATGTTACCTATTGCCATCCTCTTGATGTATGAAAAAACGGCTTGATAAAATCTTTTGTTTGATTTTAGATCCATGTATTTCTTGTTGAATATGGTGTATATTTTGTTCTCACTGTTAAACTGTTAGATCCATGACAAAAGGCACTGGGCAGCTTCATTGGTGTTCGACAGGTTTGGCTCTGAACATGCTTGATTGTATTGTGGCATTTGAAAAGAGAACATGGTTGTGTATTTGTTCCCTTGGTCATATATCTTTTGCTTAATTAGATAAAATCTACTTTCTGCTATGTATGTAAGCTTGTATGAAATATTTGAGATCATTCTAATCCTTATTATTATTCCTTTTTTTTTGTGAAAGAGTTGCGTGTGATGCTATTTATAATGGTTCAGTTTGGAAAATAGGAGAAGAACCAGAGAAGAGTAGAAGAAGAATGGGAATTAGCTGCTGTTGGATTTGATGCCCAACTTATGCATTACATTTGTCATATTTCTATGATATGATGCCAGAGGGAAGAAATCATGTTTGTATTGAACTTGTTAGTTAATTGAATGACTTCAGAGAAATTATGCTTGTATTAAACTTGTCAGTTAACTGAATGACTTCAGAGAAATAAAATTTTTAAATGATGATGAGGTTGTGTAGTAAAAGATTTATTAGAGAGGAATTAATTCAATTGATTGTTTCGATCAAAGTTTTTATTTTGTGGTGCTTGTGTTATTGGAATTTCTATCTTGTTCACCAGGTTTTGGTTGATGACAGTTTTCATTTATAGTGTTTTGGTTCAAGTGAAAAAAAAAAAAAAAATTTGTATTGGATTGCATGAAGGAAAATATGTAAAGATTACAAATATTACCTTATGTACATCAAATACCCTATTTAGTCCCTCTATTATTACGATTTGTCCCTTTGGGTCCCTCTAATATAAAACATGCCTTTTTGATCCTTTTAATTTTACGTTTGTGTCTTTTAAATCCCTCTCTTCGAAGTTTATAGGGACTAAAAAGGCCTGAAAAACATAAATAAAGGGACCAAAAAGGCTTGTGAAAGGATTTAAAAGACACAAACGTAAAATTAAAGGGACCAATAAGGCATGTTTTATATTAGAGGGACCCAAATGGACAAATCGTAATAATAGAGGGACAAAATAAGGTATTTGACCTATATAAATCATACTATATATATCAAAACTATATAGAAATAATGATTTATACACATGTAAATCTTGTTGCAGGCTTACAAGATATTACCTTATACACATATGTAACTCATTATTTCTATATAAAATAAAGATCTATCAGATATTAAAATTTTAAAAGGCTTAAAATAGAGGGACTAAAAAGGCTTAAATTGTAATAGAGGGACTAAAGGGGCCAATTGACTATAATAAAGGGACCAATCTGATATTTTAACCTATAAGAAATTAAAATTTTAGGACCACTAAAAATTTGGTCCCTATTTATATATTTTTTAGGACCGGTTTCGCATCCGGTCCTTGAAACATGGTCCCTAAAGACCATTTTTCTTCTAGTGAAACCACGGGAAAATTCACTAGTAGTTGTGGATACAATGGGGAACAGGGGGAGAAAGAGCTAAATCGCTCATGAAAGAGAGAGGCCACAGGATCCTCCTGGGGGGCTTGGTGTGGTTGCCTTGGTGGAGATTCGATTTGTCTTCTTCCTTGCCTTGCCTCTCTTTTTATGGGGCCAATTTGAATTGTGGGAGGATCCCTCATTCTTCTCCTTGATCTGCGCCATAACCCTGATTCTAGCCCCCATATTCTGCATGTGATAAACGTGTAACACCCCAATCCCAACAGGGACACGTGTCACACTAGCCAGCTCAGGTGAGTTCCCTGAGCCCAAGGCTGTCCAAAACTGAAATCAAACTTGCGGAATGAACTGGAGACAGTGATAATAGAACATATTAAGCCTGAAACTCATCAAAGAGAAGAGTCATATACGTCTGAGAACCCCCACAGACTATAAATGCGGGTCTAGTCTCCATAAGTAAAATAAATATGTCTACGAGTACACAATGAAGAAATAACTATGGGGCCTTGAGCCAACCAACTACGTTATCTCATCTCACCGGATCTAGCATCTACCCAGACTTCTGTCTGCTACCTGCGCAAGGTGAGTAAGAAAAAGGGACTGAGCTACAGAGCTCAGTGAAATGTGACCCCTACTGTCAGGTCAACTAAGACCCGTGCATCTGAGAAATATATTCTTGTATATGGAAAGTAATCTGTACTGATATACATGTAGAAAGACAGTAAAGCATGAATGCCTATGCATTATCTTCCTCCTAATCAGGAAGATCATCTAGTGCACGATGTCAGGAAACCGAAAAGTCATGATGCACAAACAAGCCTGACTATGCCTCAATGAGATGTCTAGATATGTGAGCGTCTATCGAAAAGAATGCATCTCTGCATGATCACTTGCTAAGGTCTCAGATAAATAGCCTCGAGGTATCCCCGACACGTACGTATGTGAAGCCATGAGGTTTCCCCGATCACAGGGTCTTCACTCATGGTACCGAGCACCCCAAAGAGTTGGGAAAGGGTTTTAAGTTAAATACATTTTAAAAACAAGGTTTTGATGCCAGAAATTCATTTTGAAAACCAGAAAACCTTTCCCCTACTCGGTATCACGCTCTGCATAGCACGGACCATCTAACAGGAAGCAAATATCGATGCTCACGTCCTATATCTATCTCATGTTTATCTCAATGATCTACAGCTAGTCATATGCAGAAAACATCAATCTACAATAGCTGTAAATAATCGAAAGCATTCCCAAAACCGAGAATTAAGCATAGCCGAGGAACATAAACTGAAAACACGATAAATCTCGATAAAACTCAAGATTATACAGTAGGTACACTCACCTGTAGTCCTACGTAAGTCAAGTCTAGCCTCCTGGAGTCCCCGAATTGGCTTTCCTTTTCCCTAGTTAACAAAACATAGCTAAGATAAATACTACTTCACAAAGCATAATTTCCTACTTTAATCATTCATTCATTCACTTCTAAACCCTCATGGGCCCAATGTAAAGTATCTGCGGCCCAAAGCTCAACCTTGCTCTTGGAGCCTAGTTAACCGAAATTGTAAGCTAACCATAAAACCGAACGACCATTATTACCCCTTACTCTAACTGAACCAGAGACAAACGTTTGAACTCCTTCGAAATTTATTCAACTAAATGGTTACACCTCCCCACCTGATCTTCAAATAAGCAACAGCAAATATAACATAGGAACAGCAGCAATGCCATAGCAAACTTCAAGCCAAAATACGAATACGCAGAATTCTAGCTGCCCTGTGCGGTTGGAAAGAATAAGTCGTAACTTTTGAAGCGTAAGTCCAAATTCCCTCATTTAAAGCTCATTAGAAAGAAGACCTTGAGATCTTTCCAACGGCGTATTACACAACCCAAATGGAGTAGTGAGCAGGGAGAGCGGTGGCTCCTGAAGTGAGACAGAGTGCAAGAGACTATCTACAATCATAAGCCTAAATTCTCATTCAAAACTTCTCTCCCACCTCTATTAAGCATTTTCACCAACCCTAGAAAGGCATCAATGAACTTCACCCAACATACTCCTTGAGTTCATGAACTTCAGCATTAACAATAGTACCTTATAGCATTGCAGTCCTAACAGAACTAAGGAATGATTTCAGCACAAAGCTTCTCCTACCAATGCCTTCCTGGACAATTCTCTTATCTCCAATAAAATACGATGCAAACTACAACCCCACTACAGCAGCAAGAACAGCACCGAAATACAAGGACAACAGGCACCTAACAGTGCCATAATAGCATCACCGCTCAACCATGATCTTATAGTTTGCATACTTCATTATGTTCATTAATAGCTTCAACCAATCAAGAGATAATGGTATAGATTCCTTTAATAAAGTTTGTACTAAGTTCAGTTATTCAGCATAGTATAAAACTAATCAATGCTTTCTCTAAAACATATCAATTTGCAAAGCATTCTCAAACACATCTTTTCATAGACATTTTAACGTACACTTGCTGCACATACTAAACTCCCACAACAGAGCACCTCTCCTCTTGCTTTCGTATTTCCAACTACAAAGCTATAACTCATAACAACACCAATTGGGATGGCAGCAACACTACAACGGCATTTCGCACTCCTTGACACCATCAACAAGAACCACAATACAATCCGGCCACTAATCCCTACACTACACAAAGCCTCATCATCCACTAAAGTATACCTTGCATAAACCCGGATGCTCCTCTCTTGGCCCAGCGTGGTTGCGCACAATGGGCGAGAAAACCAACTTAAAAATCGAGGGAGCTGGGTAGGAACGGCATGTCAGGAGGAGGAAGGACAAAAGACGGTGGGCGAGTGGAGCAATGGTGGCCGGTCTTGGCGTCAGGGAGTCTCCCTCCAAGGCCACCCACTGTAGCCCTCTTACTTGATGCGTCTCCTCTAGTGAGGCTGCGTGGAAGACTCTCCTTTCCCAGAACATGCATAAGCGCCACCTCCACCTTCTCGGGACCCACCGGCTCCACACCTCCTCCTTCTCCCAAAACGGCGGTGCTTCAACCTCTCATCTCCTTCTAATTTCATTTCTAAAAGAAATCAGCCCAAACCCGGTATATAGCGGCCCCTTTGTATTTATTCACTTGTCACACAAGGTTATTAATCTAACCATCAAACTTTATTATTCTAAAAACAATCAAAGTGTTAACTCCATCATCCATTGAGTTGATTAACTTATCATTTGTCGCTTTCAACTAATGACTACCAGCTTCCAATAATTCACTATTCATTTATTCAGTCTTTTTAAACCAATTATTATTTTCTCAAACTCCGGTATTTATTTAATATTTTACAATGTTTGCAAAAACCGGGGTGTTACAAAACGTGCTATAACTTCCTGCAGGATACGCCAGATGTCATCCTGGAGAAGCGCGTGTCCTCGCCTTGGTGCGCTTGGGGCTGCAGCGTTCTTCCCCAGCCTCCTCGGGCTGAACCGGTGCCGGCGCGAGGGGAGAGGGGAGGTGGTTGTTCGACTCCGAGGGGCTTCACTTGACTTGCTCGATCCGAGGGGGGAAGAGGCGAAGCGCAAAACGTAGTCTAGAGGGGGATGGGCGCCTCGTTTTCCGAAGGGAGGAAGCTCCTCCTGCTCGAGGGGGATACAAGGGCCACCCTCCGGATGGACGCCACGTGTCCACCCACTTAATTACTCGATATCTTGATCTTCTAAATTCACCTAAAAAGGTCGCCTTTACAAATACTATCCTCTGTAGCTATCCTTCTCTCCTAAATTTTTAAGTGTTATCAACTTATGACAGCTAGTACTCCTTTTCCATTGTATTTATGTTTCTTAAATTTTGTAAAACACTTCTTTGTTAATCCATCGAGTGTTCCGATAAGCTTTAAAAGGTTTGTTTGTGTATTTGAAAAACACTTGTTTATAAATATATATTTTTATTTTTAAATTTGAATTGAATGGAGTTTAATGTTTTAATAATTTTGTTATTATAGAAAACAAAACAAGTTAATAAAAAAATTATTTAAAAATTAAAAATTAATAATTTAAAGAAAATAAAAATTTACCAGCATTTAGAGGCGGTTATAACCGCCGCAAATGTATTTTTCGGTGTGGAATGGATGGAATTAGCGGCGGTTTATAAAAAACTGCCTCTAAAGTATATCATTTAGAGGCGGTTTGATATAAACCGCCGCTAATTCTTTTTCCCCACGACCACGCTGATCGATCTTGCGATTAAGCAATTAGAGGCGGTTTACTTATAACCGCCGCGAATGAATTTTTTTTTTCGCGCTTAACTCACCCATTGCGCGCCGAAACACCAATCCCTAATCTTTTTATTTCCTCTCTCCCTGCCGAAATTCCCAACCCTAATCTTTGTTCCGCCGTGAATCTTCATCCATTGAGGTACGCATTTGCATTATTTCGGTTAATTGTTTCAGTTACTATATCTAGATTCATCTTATTGTCGGGGATTTGCTAGGGTTTTTGCTTTGGAGATCGGAAGCTTGGTTGTTGGGGATTTGCATTGTGGTAAGCTTTTTGGTTGGTTTTGGTGATAAATAAAGAAAACCTATAGTCTTTGCAACTGAATTCTAATGAAACCCTCAAAGTTTTTGGTGAATTTTGAATGTAATTCTCTTGATTCTTGTTGCTTGAAATATTTGCTTGTGAATTTTAAAGAACCGTATATTACCTGGAATCTGAGTATTTTTAAATGTAATTCTCTTGATTCTTATTGCTTGAAATATTTGCTTGGGAATTTTGAATGTAATTCTCTTGATTCTAATTTTGAATGTAATTCTCTTGATTCTTGTTGCTTGAAATATTTGCTTGTGAATTTTGAATGTAATTCTCTTGATTCTAATTACCTGGAATCTGAGTATTTTTCTGGTTATCAATAATGAAAACCTAAAACTTTTTGTTAAAGTTTGGATTTCATTTAATTGATTCATGTTCTTTGTGTATAATCTCTGGTTTCAAAGCTTTATTTCATTGATGTGAACACATGGTCTTGGTCCATTAATCAGCATTAATATTAGATTATGAAGTTGATGCCTTTATGAAGTTGATGCCTTTGTTTATTGGCTGATAGAGTTGGACAGTGGACAACTACAAGGCTTTTGATTGCATCGTGTATATATAGTTTTCACATTGACATTGTAGGCCAGAGAGAAATAAATACATAAATATTTGAATAAAAAAATAAAAACCAAATTAAAACAAAATAAATAAAAGAAAGAAATGATACAAAATGTACTTATAATATAATGTTATGTTCTTATCCTTCATTAATTTTCATTCTTTTATTTAATTACCTTTACTTCCACTCAAAATAAACACGCCCAAAGGGGGACACATATTAAAGAGTATAGAACTAAAAAACTTTGGAAAAGGATGATTTATTACTTATCTAATCAAGCATGGATGTTAGTCTAATCAAGACAAATATCATCAAGTCCTAAGTATTATTGATGGGAAAGGCCACATGTGGCCCATGTGGCCCTTGGGATACTATAAAGACTCGGCTTCAGGTAGGTTAATTTTGCAGAATAATCAATTACTCTTTATTGTATCATTTGATAATTTTATGCTTCTATTATGTTTAGTGAGCATTATTTTTTATCCTTCTCATTGGAGTGTTTGATAATAACTGTTTAACTAGAGATCTGCAATAAGGTATTAATGTAAGTCGCCCCTAGAAATAGCAAAAAAAAAAACCTAATAAGAATAAAATATTTGCTAAACTATTTATTTGTGAATAGAAAAAACAAACTTCTAAGGCAAATTCAAGAAAAAATTATTAAAATTAAAATTTCATGTTTCTTTTCCAAGCAAATGCATGTGGTATTTATTTGATTTCAAATTTTGATTGCATAATTACATACCACGAAAATCATTATAGAATTTCACCAGGTATAGATAAATCATGGATTACAATGCCACGAAACTCACCTGCGTATGACCAAGGAGTTAGGAATTTCATTGAATTTGCTTTTCAACATGGCTCAATTAATGATATGATATTATGTCCATGCCCTTTATGCGGATTTAGTAAACGTCGGACACGAGCAGAGGTGTACGATCATTTAATTCACAAACAATTTCCAAAAGGGTACACAATTTGGTACCTTCATGGAGAGCTCCATCCACAAGAAATGAATTATGTTCCACGTAGCGTCGAAATTGCCTCAAATACCAATGTCGTTGCCGAAGATCCGATTAGGGATATGGTAAATGATGCATTTGGAGTACACGAACAACATTCAGAAGAAGCGAGACAAAGCGATGAGGGCACATCGAATGTGAACCAGACTAGAAATACAACGGATGAGTTTTACGAGCTATCAAATGATGGTCAACAACCTCTTTATGAAGGGTGTGCAAATTATTCAAAACTCTCTTTCATATTGAAATTGTACCACATCAAGTGTCTTTGTGGAATGAGCGACAAAGCAATGACGATGATTTTGGAGCTGCTACATGATGCTTTTCTGAATATAAAAATTCCAAGCAATTTTTATGATGCAAAGAAAACCGTCATGAAGCTTGGATTGAGCTATGAGAAAATACATACATGCCCAAATAATTGCATGCTTTATTGGGGTAATGAAGAAGATGAAGAGAGAGAAGTTTGTAGAGTTTGCAATATTTCTAGATGGAAAAAGAAGAAGGGTGGTATCAATGAGTTATCTGGCGGTAAGAGAGGTAGAAAAAAGATTCCTGCAAAAGTGGTTAGATATTTTCCATTGCGACCTCGATTACAGCGGTTGTTTTTGTCTTCAAAAACAGCTAAGGATATGAGATGGCATAGCTTAGATGCCAACAACGATGGACTGCTGAGACATCCCAGAGATTCTGAAGCATGGAAAAAGTTTGATTCTATAAATAGTTGGTTTGCAGTAGACCCTCGAAATGTGCGCCTTGCATTAGCTACAGATGGATTTAATCCTCATGGCAATATGAGTCAGAGTTATAGTATTTGGCCGATTATTCTCATCCCATACAATATGCCACCGTAGGTGTGCATGAAACAAACATCTTTTATCATTTCAACAATTATTCCTGGTAAACATATGCCAGGAAATGATATAGATGTTTACTTACAACCTTTAATAAGGGAGTTGAAAGAGTTGTGGTATGATGGCGTTGATACATATGATTCTTATGAACATGAAATTTTCAGGATGCATGCTGCTTTGATGTGGACAATTAGTGATTACCCTGGGTTGGGAAATCTATCCGGGTGGAATATTTATACCGGACGTGCTTGTGTACACTGCAACTACTCCTCAGAGCCTTCTCGTTTGTGTCACAGTAAGAAATGGTGTTTTATGGGTCATCGACGCTTTCTTGAAGGTGGACATAAATTTAGAATGAATAAGATCAGATTTAATGGAGAGCAAGAGCTACGTAATCCTCCGAGACTATTATCAGGCATAGAGATTTTTCAACAGGTTAAGAATATTAATGTCACATTCGGTCGGTCTGCGAATAATCAGGAGAGGGGGAAAAGAAGGCGTGGTGGGAGCACTACTCTAGAAGGGCCACAACAATGGAAGAAAAAAAGCATATTCTTCGAGCTTCCGTATTGGGAGTATAATTTATTGCGGCACAATTTAGATGTGATGCATATAGAGAAGAATGTGTGTGATAATGTCCTCTTCACATTGTTGAACGATAGTTCTCGATCAAAAGATCATCTCAATGCTCGTAAGGACTTGCAAGATATGCATTGTAAACCGGACCTGTGGCCAGATGATAATGGAAAGTTTGCTCCAGTAGTGTATACACTGACTAAGCAAGGAAAGAAGTTATTTTTAAATACTCTGAAGAATATTTGTGTGCCAGATGGATACGCAAGTAATATTTCTCGGTATGTTGACACTAATAATCTTAAAATAGTTGGAACATTGAAAAGTCATGACAGTCATATACTTGTCTAGCAGTTTCTCCCGCTCGCTATGCGTGCAGGGCTTGATGATAAAGTGACAGCAATATTACTTGAGTTATGTTCCTTTTTTCGACAAATATGTGGCAAAGCGTTGAGTGTTAGTGAGTTGGATAAATTGCAGAACCAAATTGTACTCACTCTATGCAACATGGAAATGCTTTTCCCACCATCATTTTTCACCTTAATGATACACTTGACTGTTCACTTGGTTGATGAAGCGAAACATGGAGGTCCTGTATATTACCGTTGGATGTATCCAATAGAAAGGTAATATTGGCTAATTCATTATTTGTAATTCGTAATAATAACATGTATATGCCATATAACTATTAGCCATATGATGGTGTAGGTACTTGGGAATACTAAAATCATATGTGCGCAACAAAGCGCAACCAGAAGGATCTATTGCAGAGGGTTATATTGCGCAAGAAGTTATTACATTTTGTTCACGATATTTAGATAATATCGAGACAATATGGAATCGTCCCAGCCGAGTTGACGACGAACCCGTCATTTCTCGACATCCAAATGCTCGAATTTCGAAATTATTTCCATACGTTGGCAAACCAGTTGGAGCTTCTACATGGTTTACTTTGACATCCAATGAGAGATTGCAGGCTCATCGACATGTATTAATAAACTGCCCTGCAGTTGATTCTTATGTTCAGTAAGTATTATTAAGCATCTATTTTTTACACATCTAAAATCGACATAGTTACGAAACTACTACTTCAAATATCACAGGGAATTTAGGATTGTTGCCAGAAGACAATTAAGGTCTAGAAGTAGGAATCCAATTGAGGTAGACAAGATGGTTTATAGAGAGTTTAATCAGTGGTTTGCAAATCGAGTAAGTGAGCTCTCAATTTATGCAATGAATTTCAATTGATAAATACATTCAAATAATTTTAATGTGTAATTAGATCAACCGAGACTACGACAAGCTTCAAGATGATGACAAAAGTCTGCTCGTAGCTCTTGTGCAAGGACCAATTAACCAAGCAAAAAGATATACGCCATACAATGTCAATGGTTATAAGTTCCGTACTTTGGAACGTGAGAGAGGATTAAACACACAGAATAGTGGAGTTTTCGGCACCTTTGGAAGAAGGAGTTACTCGAGCAATAGCGATGTTAACATGCGGTATGGAGGTGTTCCATATTATGGAAAATTGGTTGACATCATTGAGCTTAATTACAATGGGATATTTATGGTAACCTTGTTCAAATGTGAATGGGCCAACACGACTCACCCTAGAGGTGTAAAAACTGATAAATTGGGTTTTACTTCTATTAATTTTACAAGACCTATACATACTGGGGTGTATGAAGATGATGAGCAATACATTAAAGCTTCTGAAGCACAAATGGTATTTTATGTTAATGATCAAAAGGAAGACGGATGGTGTATACCAGTACATCTAAAACCTAGAGACTTGTATGACATGGGCGAGGGTGATGAACATGCCATGACCAATATTGAAGCGTATCTGACACAAAATTTGGATATTTTATTTCCTGATGAAGATATACATCTATGACTGAGTCGAGAGGATGTAGATGATCCGAATGATATGCAATCCTCTAATATTGGCGAAAATTTTGAAGTTGATAACAACAATTAAGTAATTGTCTGAGATTCAACAGACTCAATTGAAGAGTAAAACTGTGAGGTTTGTGAGGACAAGAAGATCACTGATGTCACTTGGAGGTTTAGGAGAACCAAATTGCATGTAATGCCTATCATTGAATACACTATTTCCTTTTTATTCTTTCATGATTATGATCATTCAGGTACCAAAATAATGAATCTTAAGCTCTGTTGTGGTTCTGGTTCAGGGTCAAAAATCTTGTTTGTAGGACCAACTTAGAAGAAGGCCAAACATGAGAAATTACTGAAGCCTTAATTTGTTAAAAAGATTGATCAACCACAGAAAAAGAACCATGCAAGTATACCATTGTTTTCTTTGAATTGAATCTTTCTCTACGCTTTCTTTTGAATTGAATCTTTCCCTATGTGTGCTACCTTTTTGCTTAATTGCTACAACAGTTTGAGTCACTATATTTGCTGAGAGTTTCAAATGTGAAAATGACAAAAAAAATCTTCCTGATTATCTTTCAGAAGATTAACTTAACCAGCAGAAGATTAATCTGTTCTGTGGCAACTGAGCCTCCACCAACCCAACTTGAAGATTCAGAGATGGATACCCCTAAAGAGGTGTTTCTAAGGGACTACAAGATGCCAGATTATTACTTTGATAAGGTGAAAATAATCTTGTATTAGTGCTAGTCTTGGTCTGTTTTTCTTTAGTGTTGTGTGCTATTTGTAGTGGTTGCTTCCTTTGGTTTCTCTCTTAAAAAGTTTGTTGTTTGTATTCATCATCTGATGACCATTGTCAATGCATCAGTCCAATTTCCAATTAAGACCTGGAAGAGGTTTTAATCTGAGTGCCATTTTTTTTTTCTTTTCACGATTTGATGGTTTCTTTTATTTCATTAATAAATATTGCTTTGGTACTTTGACATTTGATCATGAATTCAACTAAATGAACTCTTTTCACTAATTTTGGTGGATCTAAACTTTACACTCGGTGAGGACAAGACGATAGTGGCATCAAGAATAGCAGTATTTCCTCGAGTTGAAGCTGCATGATATTTTTTGAAATACATTTCTTGAAGCACTTTCTCATATGGTAATTTCTTTAATAATGTTATGATAACAGATTTCAACTTTATCTCACTATCCATGTAGATTTTGGTTCTGACAGACATTTCCTATTTTGTGTTTTTTGAGCTAAGTGCTTGTTTATTGAGGCATATGTTTGTGTTTATATCCTTATAGGGCAGATACTCTTGGACAATCATGATATTCAAGACATCCGTCTGAGAGGCCTAAGGGATGAAGACATCCGTCTGAGAGGCCTAAGGGACCAAATAGTTCTAATTTCGCAAGACACAGTAAGTACAAGTTCTTATCTAATTTTTCTTTCCCATATTCTGTTCTAAAAGTTTGAAGTTCTCGTGAGAAAATTTTCATGTCTCACCAACAAACTAAGAGACATTGCTTACCAACAAGGATATTGACATAATTTTCTATTCTTTTGACATGACTGTCATATGTAGTATCTATTGCAGCTTTGCAAAATGTGTAGCTTATGCTAAATCTTTTAACCATAATCTGTGCCAATTCTGTGAAGATGTTGTACCAGTACTAACTTTTTCTCTGGAACAGATGCTATTTTCGGGTACAGTTGTTGAAAATATAGCTTATAGGCATCTAACTGAAAAAATAAATGTGGAACAAGTTGAGAAAGCTGCTAGAGTTGCTAATGCTGATGAGTTCATCAGAATGCTTCCACGAGGATATGAAACCAACATTGGACAAAGGGGTTCTCTTTTAAGTGGAGGCCAAAAGCAGAGGTGACATAATTTGCTACAACTTGTTTGTTTCAACTTTTAGTATTACTCATTATGATGTTCTTTTCTGGAACTTTTTTAAAAGCTGTTTTCCCATAACTTTATTTTTGTTTTGAAGGGGAATAATTTGTCAGCATTGCTAATGCTTCATTTTAAACATGTCTGATGTTCTTTTGTCGAAGCACAGGTTAGCTATTGCAAGAGCACTTTATCATAAATTATCAGTATTGATTCTGGATGAAGCAACTTCAGCTTTGGACAGCAGGTCTGAATTGTTGGTGAGACAAGCATTGGAGCATTTGGTGGTTAATCACACTGTAAGTGAATTTGGTTATTATTCTCATTTTTACTTATTTTATTGTTGAACCAGAGTACTGTTCTGAGAATACTTGAAAAAACAAACCAAGGTGTTGATTTGATCATATGCTAGGGCCTCTTGTTTTTTATTATACTTTTTGTGTGATAATCTTGGGCATTTGTGAATGCAGGTTCTTGTAATTGCACACCGGCTTGAGACAATTTTGATGGCGGATAGAGTTTTTGTCCTGAGCGGTGGTAAGTTGGAGGAGTTGGCCAAATCATCTCTTCTTACTCAAGATGGTAAACATGCACCTCCGGAGCTTAGTAAGCTTATAATATGACCCACTAAGAGTTTGCAGATTGAACGAGTTTGTTCAGGTTTTTTTTTTTGGCATTTCTGCTGATGCTCTCTTACATATATTAGGTGCTGAAGTAAGTTACATTCAAAGCATACAGAGAAACCACATTGCGGTGGTGTGTTTGTTGTCCTAACTATGCAGGTACTCTTGCATCAAAATCCTCATTTTTTTTAATAAACTTCCTATTGATTTCCATTAAAAGCTTATGTTTTCTGAAAGTTTTTCTTTTGTTTATTACTTAAAGTTGAAGTTTTGTCTTAAACTATTGCAGCCTAGGATGCTGATGACAGTGGATGAAAATCTTAAACCTTTGTCCGTTACGGCGAGTTGGCCAGGCTGTTGATGTTATGGGCAAGGCAGGGCGACCAATTAAAGACCTACACATCTATCAATTATAATGGAATACATGGCGGGTGGGGAGCAGTCGAAGATGAGGTAGCTCACAATCATGTCTTTATTACTGATTCAAGGATATTCTTCATATGCATGTGTAATTTTCATATGTTTTCTTTATGAAGTTGTGAAAAAATGTGTAAAATTGACAGTTTTGTGGTTATTCATACATTATCAATAAAATTTTGATTATTTTTAAATTGTAATTGAATGTACTTCAATATATAGCACAGTGCAGCTTCAGGATTGTAAAAAAAAAATTATTAAAATTTTAAATTATTTATATAAAAAAATCGCAATCACGCGAAAAAAATGAAATTTTATAATTTAAAAAAAAAATCTTCAAAATAGCGGCGGTTTTTAAAACCGCCTCTAATTGAAGTCCATAATCCAAAAGCATTTGCGGTGGTTTTCAAAACCGCCGCTAATTGAAGTTCATAATAAAAAAGAATTTGCGGCGGTTATATAAACCGCCGCTGCATGATGTTCATAATCCAAAAAGAATTTGCGGCGGTTATAAAAACCGCCGCTGGATGATGTTCATAATCAAAAAAGAATTTGCGACGGTTATAGAAACCGCGCCCTGAATGATTTTACCGGTTTTATCTAAAGTGTGGCGGTGGTTACTCTAACCGCCGCAAACCTACGGAACAACCGCCGCAAAATGTATTTCGCACTTTGCGGCGGTTGTACCGGCGGTTCATAATAACCGCCGCTAAATACCTGGCAACACCAGTATTACGCGGTGGTTTTGTTACTGCCGTTGGAAGCAACCGCCGCTAAATGTATTTAAAACCGCCGCCAAATCCTAGTTTTCCATGAAAACACCATAGAGACGCCCATGAAGATTGGAGCCTTGAGCTTGAAGGAGCTTCACCATGAAGAGACCATGGAGGCAACCATGGAGCTAGAGCTCTCATCAAGATGGAGGGGCAACCTTGGAGACAACCATGGAGAAGAAGGAGCTCTCTTAGGCTCTCATGAAGATCATGGAGCTCTCTTATAAAAATCATCCTCTCATGGAGGTGATGATGAGCAAGGCTCCATGCAAGGCTTTATATATACATGGAGAAGAAGAGCTTCATACATAGCCATCTTCATACAGATGAAGATGAGGGCTCATGGAGAGCCTCGATACATGGAGTAGAGAAGAGAGAGTAAGACCATGGAGAGATGCTTCACTATAAAGAAACCATGAGAATGGCCATGAACTTAGAGGAGCTTCACCATGAGCTTGTGTAACACCCTAATCCCCATAGGGACACGTGTCACACCAGCCAGCCCAGAAGGGTGTCCTGAGTCCAAGGCTATTGAATCTGAAACCAAACCTGCGGAATAATCTGGAAACTGGAGACACGAAGAAATAATACATAAGAAGTCCGGAGCTCATCCAAGAGGAGAGTCTTATCTGATACAACACTCCACAGACTATATGCCTGTGTCTAGTCGATCTCCAAAAGTAAAATACAACAATATACAGAGTGCGGAGTAAGGAAGCTAATCTAGGACGCCAGAGCCATCTACGAGTCCACCCATCTCACCGGGTCTAGTCTCTACCGGGATCCTCTTTGCTACCTGCACAAGGTGGGTGAGAAAAAGGGGCCGAGCTACAGAGCTCAGTAAAATGTGACCCCTACTGTCGGGTCAAATAAGACCTGTGCATCCGAAGAATATAATCTTGTATATGGAAAATAATCTGTACTGATATACATGTAGAAAAACAATAAAGCATGTAAGTCTATGCATTTTCTTCCCAATCAGGAAGATCATCTAATGCAATGTCCGAGGAAACCCAAGAAGTCATCAGTCACAAACATGCCTGACTATACCTCAATAAGATGTCTAAATAAGTGAGCGTCTATCGAATAAAAGGCAACTCTGTAGGATCACTTGCTAAGGTCTCAGATAAATAGCCATGAGGTATCCCCCAATCTGGGTTGTATGTGAA
This sequence comes from Dioscorea zingiberensis, assembly GCA_026586065.1. NCBI lineage: Eukaryota > Viridiplantae > Streptophyta > Magnoliopsida > Dioscoreales > Dioscoreaceae > Dioscorea > Dioscorea zingiberensis. The sequence continues at coordinate 23,427,234 of CM048823.1, forward strand.
GCCGCGAGGTTTCCCCCGATCTGGGTCTTCACCCGTGGTACCGAGTACCCCAAAGAGTCGGAAAAGGGTTTTAAGATAAATACATTTTGAAACAAGGTTTTGAGGCTAGAAATTCATTTTGAAAACAAGAAAACCTTTCCCCTACTCGGTGTCACGCTGGTCTCAGCTCAATGGAGCTGCATCTGCATAGCAAGGATCATCTAAACAGGATGCAAATATCGATGCTCCCGTCATGTATCTATCTCAATGATCTCTGACTAATCATATCACGAGAACATCAATCTACAATAGTAATTAATCGAAATCATTCTCAAAACCGAGAATAAATCATAGCCGAGAAATATAAACTGAAAACACGATAAAATCCCGATCAAACACGAGGATGTACAGTAGGTCCACTCACCTGAAGTCCTAAGTAAGTCAAGTCTGACTCGGACCTCCCGAAGACCCCGTCTTGCCCTTTTCTTTTCCTAGTAATCACAACCATAACTAAATTAATACTAATTCATTCTTCATGAAATCATGAAAGCATAACTATCATGTTCTTTCTAATAATCCATAGGCCTAGGTCCAACTTGCTTAAGGCCCACTACTCAACCATGATGCTCAACACACAACAAACACTAGGTATCTCACTAAGAAATGGCTCTCAATTCCATCAATCAACTAACTTGAACACTTTAACCAATATTCTCGCTAAAACATTACAAGAGTACAAAGCATTCCCAAACAAAACTCTTCATTGTCAAACCACTGAACACTTGCTGGACATAAGTAAAGCCAACAACTCCAACTGACTACAAAGCCAACTTCAATTTCATGCCAGCAAGAACAACATCTAACAGCACAAATTCCCTTTCTAAATGTAACAACATTAACAGCACGACAACAGCAACTAATCACCTCCTTAACAGCCTTTAAATAGGGTAAGTTCAGATCCATTCCCTCCACCTCGGATCCTCAAACGCAAACCCAACACAACACAAACTAATAACCCTATACAATCTCAGTGAATCATTTCATCAAACAGCTGATAAGCAAGAATAAAGTCTAATAACATCTCAGCTCTTTAGATCTTAAATCCCAGTTAAGTACAAGCATACGACCAGAAGCAAAGCAACAACAACAATCAAGCATCATCCCTGATAAATAACATCTACATGTCATGCGATTACCTCACAAACATAACCAGAATACAATCCCCAACCATACAACCCTACTGATGACCAACCTGTGAATCTAACAGCTCGACAGCAGCTCCTCGGAGCTTGGATCTCGTCGGACGAGGAGACGCTCAGCCGGGTTACTGCACTGGTTCAGGGTCGAGGCGGTCCTAGTTCCGTCGCGCAGGTGTACGCGTGCAGCTGTTGTTGGCGCGACAGGGCTCGATTGGGAACCCAAAAACTCCCATAGAATCCCTCCTTCCGCCCACTTGACAGCCCTGTTCGTCCCCTTTGCGCACACCTGGAATCAACGTGGCCAACTCCCTTTACAAGCGCATGCATCGCACCACCTCCAGCTTACCAGACGACGAGCTGCTTCGTCCACGTCACCAGCTCGTTTGTCCGGAGCGAAGACCCCCACCTCTGTTCCCACGAGACCCACACCCTCTTCTTCTTTTCTATTTCCATTCCCTGTTTCTAAGTCCAGCCCAACCCATTAAGCCATAGCCATACACCCAAGCCCAACTCAAGAAATTTAATCATGTCACAACTCACTTATGTTAATAAAGCTTCATTAAGTCTAGTAGTTCAAAGATAATAATTCACCATTAATTTGTTTCTCTTTGTGAAATAAAATCTAACACCATTAACCTCTCCAAAACCTCCGAGCCCTTCTTTACTATTTTGACAATGTTTGCAAAGGAAAAACCGGGGCATTACAGCTTGGACCTTGGAGCTCTTTATGGGCAAGAAGACCTACAAAGAAGAGCTTGGACATTGGAGCTTGGAGGAGCTTCACCATAGAGCTTCACCATGGAGAGATCATGAAGGTGGAGAAGCTCTTATGGAGGTGAGCATGTAGTTGGTCATGAAGATGGCCATAAAGTTGGGAAGTGTTTACTTGGGCTAGGAGCTCATATGAGAGAAAGGCCATGGAGATCAAGAAGCTTCACCATAAAGAGACCATGAAAATGGATTGAGGATGGCCATGGAGAACACCATGAAAAAGGCCTTGAAATACTCATGGAGGTGGAGAGGCTCTCATTAAGATGAAGAAGCTCTCACGAACGGTTGGAGGGCTTGCTTGGCCGTTCCCAAGAAGTTGGAGCTTCATAGAGGTTAATCTGAGCTTCCCATTATCTCTGCCATGCTGTCAAGACCCTCTTCCTTTCCTCATGAGAGAGGAGAGCTATATTTATGGAGGGAAACCATCTTAGGAAAGCTAGGGGTGTATATGAGCCGAGCCGAGACGAATATTGGCATGCTTAAGCTTGGCTCGTGAATAAACCTCGAAGCTCGAAGCTCGGCTTGAGCACATTCGAGCCTTAATTTTTGTTGCTCAAGCTCTGCTCGTGTATTAATCGAGCTATTTGAGCTCGGCTCGCGAAGATCGAATCACCAATAAAAATGACCACATTGATCAGATTATTTTTAAAAAAAAAAACAAAAGAATCATATATACTTAAAAAAGCCCCAACCAAGAACACTAAATACAAACTTGCAATTTCACAAGAAATTATCAAAATCAAGGAATTATAAATTTAGAAGCTCAAAAACTAGAAATTATTTATGCACATCTGTTTATTTACAACAACAACAACAACTAGAATGCTCACATCTGGACATCATGTTACACTCAACATTAAAACAATGAATTCTGAGCCACAAAAAGAATACTTTCATACAGATCTATTTATTTACAACAACAAGGAGTAGAATGCTCATAGCTGGACATAGGGGATATCTAAAAACAACGGACAAACAATGATATTCTATCAAGTTTATCTTTCCCTGGCACAGGAGACAGGACTAGATAGAGAACATTGCTTCTGGTCACCTATTTCATTTCTCACTTCCATTGTAATATCGCCAATGGTAGGAATTAGAGAGACAAAAGAAGTTGACTTTCGACATTTACATGTTCAGAAAAAAGATAACTCCTCTCCCAAAATGATTGTTGGTTAATGCCAATGGAAACTGAATCATTAGCAAAAAAAGAACATCTGTAAGAGTACTCAACTAAGAACTAGTCATCATATCATACATAAACAATTCCAAAATCAGTTAAAGGTCCAACTAAATATACAATTAACTGGAGATATCTAGAAGAGGTAAATAAAAATGTAAAAAAAAATCATGTCTTAAAATGGCATGAGGCTTCACAAAGATTTCAAAATCTATACTAGCAGTTTTAGTGCCTGCAACATTGAGAGATATAGGATTATGGAATATAGATCAATTTATTAGTCAAGAATTGCCCAATCTGACAGTAAAATTCACATGGTATATCAAGTGATATCAAAACGATCACATGCCAAAGTCATTGGATGTGTGTTATAGCAAAGAACAATGTGTAAAAGTAAGAGCTATCTCAAAGAAACAAAAATTTTGATAGGCAAGTGTACAATATGAGAAAACAAGCATTAGAATAGAATTAACACAAACAAAATGCATCGTACATTAAAATCATAAAAGAGTGATATCACATTTATTACGGCTGACTTAGAAAAGAAAGAGATGCTGACATTCAATTATATTCATAACATAGATCAACAATTTTCTAAATTTAACAACTTTCAACACAAACTTCAAAGGAACCTCCAAACACAACAAGAACATTTAAGATAAACGAAAAGTAGATAACAAATAACAAATAAAACCCTCATAAATAACAAATAAAAAATCCTTAACTAACCAATTACACCAAAATCAAGAACCCACTAAAAATACTTAAAAATGCAAAGAAACAGGGTGCAAGAAAGGAGAACAAGAATCAGAACATCATTTAATTAAACTGCAAAATCTTGAAAAAAAAAACAAAAAATAAACACAAATGACGAATCAAAGCAGAATCAAGAACTCAACCAAAAATCCACATAAATCACGAGAGAATCAAATTTTGGGGAGCTTCATCTAGAGCTCTCCCTAGATGGGATCGAACTAGGGTTTGAGAGCTCTTGGATGTGAGGATAGCTTTGAGAGAGAGGAAGAGAGAGAGAGAGAGAGAGAGAGAGAGAGAGAGATTTTAGGAGAAGATGGCTTATATTTTGTTTTGGGTAGAAAGGGAGAGAGATACCTCGGGATGGCTCTCGATGGTGAAGGACAGTGCCGCAATGACGGATGAAGAAGAAGATGGTTGTTGTTGAATCACTTTAGGTTTTCAGTTTTCAATATATGTATATGTAATAGGGTAAATATGTAATTTAAGAGAAGATAAAGGTTAATGTATAAAAAATAATATATATATATATATATATATATATATATATATATATATATATATATATATATATATACTAACCTATAGAGAGAATAGCCATCCGTTTGGAGATCAAGATTGCCTTATACGGAGCTCTCTCATTCATCCCCCCTCTTTGTCTTGAACCAAGAGGCCCCTAAGGATTAACATAAAGAGTCGTGCCTTCCTTGGCTTCCTTATGAGCTACGTGGTAACATCAGGGAGAGCCATATGTCAACATCCTGGAGGTTGACCATTTTCCATATCAACTAACAAACGATTAATTTTTTTTTAAATTATTTATAAGTAAATTATGATTTTATTAAAGATGTGACAAAAGGTAAAACAAATTATTTTAATTTCATTTGTTAAGCGATGTAACAAAAAGGGATCTACAATGACCAATATATATATATATATATATATATATATATATATATATATATATATATATATATATATATATATATATATATATATATATATTTCAAAACTACTAACATTGCCAGTTGTTCCTTGATTCTAGTTTTTTTCGAGTTGTGAAAAAAAAAAGACTTCTCTTTTAAATGATTAGCAAGTATTTGAAAAATATAAAATATGGTACATAACACTCTCCTATAATGTATTTCATGACCTTTAAAATTATTGTTTTTCTAGTACATGTGCAAAACCTGTAAGTATAAAATCTATGGCATTATCTACTCTTTGAATTTTTAAGACTAGTCTTAACAAAATAGTGAACATGTCATTTTTCATCTTCATTAATCCTCTTCTACTATTCAAAATCTATATATGTTGAATAAAGGGTCTAGAAGTGTGAAAATTTAGAGCCAAAGGAGAATGATTATGTATATTATCAAGGAGACATGTTATATATAAAAAGAATAGAACAGTTAATAACTAGAATTACATTGACTACTTTTTAAGGGTTATTTTTCAATATATATAATCTATTAACGCAAAAATTAGGGAAAACCCACGATTTAGGTCAACAATTGAATTTGTAGATTGATTGGGGAGTGGATTTCGAAAAGATTGAGAGAGATTGAAAGAGGAAAACTCAAAAGAGAAAGAGAAGGAGCCAAGATTTACGTGGAAACCCCAAGTAGGGGAGAAAACCATGATGGATCTCTATTGCTGGAGATCAATTCACTATCAACTCAATGAAATTACAAGATGATTTGTGGAATTTGAGTTTCTAGATAGGCAGGGCTTCGCCGATCATCCAGAGGTTGAAGATGACTTGATGAACTTCTCTATTTATAGGCTCCAGGGAAGGGGAGTTGCTTGGGGAGCAAGCCACTTTCAATAGACCATGTGGAGGCTAGTGGGCTAGCTCCTAATAGGCCACGTGGGTGCCAGCTGGAGCCAGTTAGGTTGACAACTCATCTTTCTTCTAGATGTTTCTAGATTGCCAGGCTGGCATTCGGTTAGATCTCAACGGCCTTTTCTTCCAGATGCTTCTAGATTACCAGGCTGGTATTCGGTTAAATCTCAACAGCCTTAACGGCAATTCCTTCTAGAAGGGGGTGAGTTCTTCGGTTCCTGTTGCGACCTGCGAGCTCGGGTCTTGTGGTGCCTTCTTCGGGCCAGGGTGCATGGCCTCTAAAATCCGAAGAGGTGAGTCTTCATTACCCGAGGAGGTCCACTTTGATGGAATCGAGGCGGTCACTTCCCTTCAGTTTCCCGAGGAGAACGATGCTAGGCGTAAACTCGAGGAGGTTACTGCCCTAAATAGATGGATGAGATTAATCCACGTATCAGATGGCGGGCTCTTTGGTTTTTACTCTCATCATTCAGTCCCCCCCTTCCCCCCCCCCCCCGGTATGCTTGCGATAGCTAAGCATACGGATAGATTACTGCTTGGTTGTTCCGTTCTTGGGAATCTTGTACCACAAGGCAATGCTTGATCTGGGGTTGATTTCTCTAACCGACGTGGTATCCATTCATTGCTTTTGGCAGTAAGGCACATTTAATGCAACGCGCTTTTTAGTGAATCGTTGCGTCTTTCAAAGCAATGATGATTTCTCAGCATGGTGGCTGGTCCCATCATTGATGACACGTGGCATTTATCCGACGGCGCTCGAGTCTGTGTTCTGATCTCGGCCTCATGATTTTCGAATTCAAACGAGCGTCTCAAATTATCAGTTTCCTTGGGAGTGAATCTGGTCCGTCGAGCCAGATCGCGACGATTCAGGTATCGTAACGCTAATCGAATTCTATTTAAAGAAATCTCCCCCAAATCGTCAAAGATTTGCTTTCTTCTTCATCTTCTCTTCTGTGCATGTTTCTTGGAGTGACCTGCACTACGATTCATCTCCCTGTTTAGAGTATTCACAGATGGCTCCAGGTACGACGTCTTCTTCTTCACCTATTGATTCTCCGGTTTCGTCTCCCGAGCACGAAGCTGAAATAATCCAAACTGTTTTTAAGAAACCGAGACCAGATGCCTACTCGACTGAGTATCCATGTCTTCTTTCTGCCAACAAGATCAATGAAATCGTTGTAGATTATAGTATTTCAGGAATCCCTTCATCTGTAAGTTATAGGATTCCTAGAGTTTCCGAGCGTGCTAGTTCTCCATCAAATGGAGGAGAATTTGCTTTTTATTATGATGCTTTGATTGGTGGCCTTAGGCTTCCCTTTCCCCAGTTGTTTGTCGATATCTTTAACAAATTTGAGATCTGTCCTTCTCAATTAGCTCCCAATTCTTGGAGATGCCTTTGCGGTTTTGTTATCGTTTGTCTTCATAGTGGTATAGAGCCTTCGGTAGATAGATTCAAGTTTTACTTTGGTTTGAGTCATGAGAAGTCTACCGACTGGTACTTCTTTGGGGCTTGGCAGAACCGTCGTTTCCTCAGCCCTATGCCATCTTCCCTCAAAGGCTGGAAATCCAAATTTTTCTTCGTCTCTAGTTTTGAGAATTTCCCATTCCGAACTAAATGAGGTACTCCCAAACCTCATCCAATGGAAAAGAGGGATCTTACTCCTAACGAAGAGGACGAATATAATAAACTTTTAGAATGCTCTGACCTTCGGGTTGACTCATTCCTCACTGCAGAGATCCACCAAGCTAGCGGCCTCTACACTGCCCTGGGTAGGGCTTATTCTGAGATTTCTTTTCTTTTTTTATCATTAGACCAAGTTCCTAATTGATTCATTTTTTTTCCTTGGTTTTGCAGATAAAAGACCAGTTAATGCCCGAGCCGCTGCGGGTAATCTGTTGTCCAGCGTCAGAGCCAAAGAGGCCCAATTAAGGGCATCAAAACTAGAAAAGAAGAAGAAGAAGAAGGAGAGCTCGCGTGCCAAGCCAACGCAAGAGCCTCCTCAAAAGAAGAGAGCTGAAGTGGGGGATAAAAATCTGAACATTATTCCCGAGGCACGTGGCGAAGCTCCTCGGGTTGGCTCGGGAGTCCCCACGATCGAGGCAAGGGGACCCGCAAGGCGGGGTGTTGTGAAGAAAATTATGAAGAAGGTGGGCGTCCCCGTTGCCTACTCCCCCGAGGTTGTCAAGGAGATCCCAATAGTAGCTTCTCTTGATGATGCGGACAGCGATGATGTCGTACCGCTTTCGGCGAAGCAGTTTCGTGCTCGTTCAACAGTTAATCCTCCTTCTGTTGCTGCTGCTCCAGAACCCTCCATTCGGGAAATAGCCTCGGGAGTAGCGGTCGAAGGACTTTCTTCTGCTCCTCGCGCTCTCTAGGAGGCAAGGTTTGTTCCCGCTCCGCCTGCTCCCCTAAGGCGTTCAGGAAGGGGGCATGTGAGAATTGAAGAACCAGCGGGAACTATGGCTACTGCTCCTCCTGCGAAGAAAAGCTCCACCGCTGGAGAGAAAGGAAAGAGCTCTGCCACTAGTAGTTCGGCAGGTATGAATATAAATCCAATGAATGGCCTCTTCTTCAACCCAGAGTCGGCCGCCTTCGCTTTTGGAGCGCGTTCCAAGGATACGGACTCGAGGCTTGATAATCTGGAAGAGGATGAGATGGCTGCTCATCTTCGAATAACGGCTGTTTCTGTAAGTATTCCCTTACTTAGCATTCCACTGCGGTTCCTCCTTTACATTGCTTGACACTTCACATTTTACTCTTTGCATAATAGTATTCTTTCTGACAGAGCTGCTCGCTTGTTGGAGGAGAGGAAGGATCTCCGCCTCGCTCTTGCTCTTCGGGAAGGGGATTTCCAGAACCTGAAGGAGGAGCTTCTGCCTTAAAAGTGGAAAAGGACAGAATTAAAGCTTCTTTTGATTCCTCTACTGCCCAATGCCAAGGTCTTCTCGATGAGAGGAAGACGTTGGAGGGGAAGATTAAACCCCTGTCTGATGAAATACAGAGCTACAAGGCCACTGCTGATGTAATGATCAAGAACCAGGAAGCTCACGGAAGGCCGGGTGCAAAAAATTTGAGGTGAAGTGAAGTAGTGAGGGAGAATGCGGTAAGATGACCTCGGAGCTGACTCAGATTAAGGAGCAGATGAAGGCTCTAACAGAGGAGAACAATAAGCTCCAGGAAGACTTAAACGCTAAATCCCTTCATCTTGATGAGGTGAACCGTCTCATCATATTTCTGAAGGGGGAAAAAGAGAAGCTCTCCTCAGAAGTGGCTTCCCACCAGGAGACGTTAACTCTCTGTGGTGATTAGATTAAACAGGCCAAAGCCATCTGCTCCAGTGAAAAGTCTGGAGGGTATGCGTCGGTTTTCTTGTGGGTGGGACCGATGCCTTCTGAGTCCTTCGGGAGTTAGTATTGCAGGTCATTCCCGAGGAAATGCTGAAGACCCTTCCAGTGGACTTCTCCTTTCTGACCTACAAGAAGGGGCTCAACTTCCTCGCCGGAGAAGATCCTAATGTTGATTCGAACGATCAATGGCAAGAGGATCCTTCTTTGGGCTAGGAGAGCAAAGCAGTGCACGGAAGGGGCGCCTTTGAAGGAGTTTGAGGTAGAGCTAAAGATGATATTGAGGTTGCAGCTCCTCCTGTAGATCCCTCTGCTGCCACTGCTGAAAAAAGAGACTCTCCCCAATCTTGAGCTCAGTTATAATTTCTATGTTGTCCAATCTGCTTCCTCCCCACTACTTGAATTGTAATTTGAATCACATATGAATGAGAATTCTTTGAGTTGATTCCTTCTGTCTCCAAATGAATGAATTCGTTTGTTGTGCTTTTTGTTTATGCCTTAATCAAGTTATCAAAATGCTCTAGCGTTCTTTGAAGAATCACGATAGGCATGTGATCATGGTACTTTGGTTTTCCAGGAGTAAGGTTGTAGTCAAGTGATCAGAACGCTATAAGTTTTCCCGAGGGAGGTGGTAGTTGTGTAATCGAAATATTTAAGTCTTCTCCGGAGTTGGGTTACAGTTGTGTAACTGAAGCTCTTGAACTTTCGCGAAGTGGGTTATAGCCTTGTGACTAAGGCGTTAAATCTTTTTCCCGGAGAATATCATAGCCAAGCAATCAAAGCGCTTCAAGCTTTTTTCCCGAGGAAATGGATAGCCAAGCGATCAAAGCGCTTCAAGCTATTTTCCCGAGGAGATGTATAGCCAAGCGATCAAAGCGCTTCAAGCTATTTTCCTCAGAAAATGTATAGCCAAGCTATCAAAGCGCTTCAAGCTATTTTCCTGAGGAGATGTATAGCCAAGCGATCAAAGTGCTTTAAGCTATTTCCCGAGGAGGATTATAGCCAAACAATCAGAGCGCTTAAAGCAATTTTCCGAGGCGTGTTCTAGCCAAGCGATTGAAGCGCTTTAAGCTATTTTCTGAGGAGGATTATAACCAAACGATCAGAGCGATTGAAGCGCTTCAAGCCATTTCCCGAAGAAAGTTTTAGCTAAGCGATCGAAGCGCTTCAAGCTTTTTTTTTTCTAGGAGGATTATAGCCAAGCGATCAAAGCGCTTTAAGCTATTTCCCGAGGAGGGTTATAGCTAAGCGATCGAATCACTTTAAGCTTTTTCCTAAGAAGGGTCATAGCTGCATCGTGAAGCGCTTTTAAGCTATGGCTTCCGAGGAGTGTCAAGGCCAAGCGATCAAAGCGCTTAAAGCCTCTTTCTCGAGGAGAGTTATAGCCAAGCGGTCAAAGCGCTTTAAGCTATTTCCCGAGGAGAGTTATATTTGCAAGAAGGTATTCATCGAAGTAACAAGGATGCTATTTTTAAGAAATTGCAATTGAAGGACTGAATTTATTGATAGTACCTTCGAAGATGTTCGGAATGATATGGGCGCTTTAATCTCTTCCCATTCATCCTAGTGAGCCAATAGGTTCCAGGCCTTACAATTTCTTGAACAACATATGGTCCTTCCCAGTTAGGGATCAGCTTCCCAGTTCTGCTTTTGTTGCCATCGAACTTGTTCGCCCTCAGGACCAGATCCCCAATTTGGAAGGTTACTTGCTTCACCTTTCTATCATGGAAGCGCTTCACTCTCTGACGATAAGTTGCCGCCTTGAGATTGGCTTCATCTCTCCTCTCCTCCAGGAGATCGAGTTTCGCCTTGAGCCACTCCTCATTCACCTCAAAATCAAAAACTTGTGTGCGGGGCATTCGTACTCTTATCTCGAGTGGGATTATAGCTTCCGTAGGGGTTCGGGTAGTGGTCCGATACGCCCCATAGGGTCCCTGGAATCTCCTTAACCCAGGAAGATCCATGATTGAGAACTCTTGTCTTCAAACTGTGGAGAAGAGTTCTATTGGTTACTTCCACTTGGCCATTTGCTTGTGGATATGTAACTGAAGTCAACCTGTGCTCAATGTTGAACTTATCGCATAACGACATGAAGGTTAAGTTTGGGAACTGGAGACCATTGTCAGTTATAAAGGCCACTGGGATCCCAAATCTACAAAGAACCGACCTCGACAGAAACGCCTTGCAGGAAAAACCGAGGAGCCCGCCATCTGACACGTGGATTAATCTCATCCATCTATTTAGAGCAGCAACCTCCTCGGGCTTACGCCTAACATCGTTCTCCTCGGGAAAATGAAGGGAAGCGATCGCCTCGGTTCCATTGAAGTGGACCTCCTCGGGTAATGAAGACTCACCTCTTCGGATTTCAGAGGCCATGGACCTTGGCCCGAAGAAGGCTCCACAAGCCCCGAGCTCGCAGGCCGCAACAGGAACCGAAGAACTCACCCCCCTTCTAGAAGGAATTACTGTTAAGGCTGTTGAGATTTAACCGAATGCCAGCCTGGTAATCTAGAAGCATCTAGAAGAAAAGTAGTTGAGATCTAGCAATCAACGTTGATCTAGAAACATCTAGAAGAAGATGAAATGTCGGCCAACCTGGCTCCAAATAGCACCCACGTGGCCTATTAATGGTTATTTTTTATTATTAAAATAAATTTTATAAGAAAATTTTACTATGCTTAACTAAATATGGAAATATAGAAATATACATAAAAATCATTGGGAATTATTAAGTAATAATTTATTTTGCTAGAGCTTTTGAATGCATATGAAATTACCCACTTTTATAAGGGTATATGTGAAAATTTCCCTGGCTAGATTTGGTATTGGCTTCTGCGGACCTCTTCCCCAAACAGAGCGTTCTCAAGTACCCCTTCACAACGTGCGTTTCCAGGTTAGGGTTTCGCTGCCCCAATGGCCCAGAACTGGAAGCTGATGCCAAATCTCGATCACCAAAGCACCAAGGTCCTCAATCTCACCGTCCTCCAGCGGATCGATCCTTTCGTTGAGGAGATCCTCATGACTGCGGCCCATGTCACCTTCTACGAATTCAACATCGAGCTCAATCAGTGGGTAGGCGCTTGGCTGCTCACTATTGTTCTTGATTTTTGATCCATTTTTATGGTTCTATAGTTTCTAATTAGGGTTTTTGGTTTTGGTTTGATGTTCTCCCCAGAGCCGCAAGGATGTCGAAGGATCGCTCTTTGTCGTGAAAAGGTGAAATTAGATCTTCGAATTGATATGAATTGTTGCTTTACTTTGAATCAGATCTCTGATTGTTGTATTTTACAATACATTTTGTGAGAATGGGAGGATTTCTGTTATTTAGATCATAGTTGTCATCTCTAATGGTCTATCTGTTTTCTATAAAGTTTCAAATTTTTTTTTTTCAATTTTGGAAGGCTTTATGAATTAGTTATTTATTTTCCTGCTTTTATGTTTTTATTTCTTGTAGGAATACGCAACCAAGATTTCAGTTCATTGTCATGAATGGTGGAATACAGGTTAGGATTTGATCATGATCGCTTTCTTCTGTAAGATAACTAAACATCCTTGGTGTGGTTTATGTTTGGTAAGAGAAAGGAGAGCGGTATTATTCTTTCTAGTTGATTAAAAGAATTGAACTTATTCATATAATTTACTGTAAGAACTAGTGCATCATTACCACTAACTGGTTTAAGGGGCAGCTTACTGCATAGTTCATAACTTTTAACTCGTCATTCTTTTGCACATTCATTCACTTCTAATCAGAAGTTTTAAAACTCTAAATGCTAATTTATATGACTTAAATGGGCAATCATTTTGATGAGAAGTTTGTGAGATTCCTGGCTACTATACTTTGTGGGGTTCTTGTAATGTTATGCTTGATCATGATTGCATTGGAACTAAATACTACCGCACATTTTGCATGTGAAGATTATGAAACTGGTGAATTCTGAGGTTTTAGATTAAATGCATGATATTTGATGTTTTCTATTTTAAAATTATTGTATTAAGCTCTCTGTGGGTGAAACAACCAAGTTTTATTTCTTCAATATCAGTTTGTTTTGTTTTGCATTTGTAGAATGCCACGACTACAAGTGTTGCTATTTGGCGCATTAAAGAATTGTATAGAATTGCATGTACTGGGGACGTCATTTGTTATTGCTCACTTGACCATACTAGATTTTTAAGTTTGTTTAAGGTGGCTGAAGTGTGATATGAAGAAAGGGTACCGGCTTGATTATTGAACATCTTAGAACTTTTGTTAGTTGTTAGGTGCTCCAAAAACTTGTGAAGTTTTGAACTATTGGCAACATTATGCAAGAATGTTTTGTTTCTTTTATTGATGTATGTACATACATGTTTCAGTGAATAAATTTTTTTGAGCAGATAATTTGGTGGAGGATCTTTTGGGAGATTTTGAGTATGATGTCCAGGTCCCATATTTGTTATATCGTAATGCATCCCAAGAAGTTAATGGTATATGGTTTTATAATGCCCATGACTGTGAAGCAGTTGGAAATCTTTTCAGCAGGTACTATTTTTTTGTACTTCCCATCCATTTCAAACTCTTTAATTACGGATTTTTATTTCCCAATTTTATTACTGTCATCTTTCATTATAGTTGACTCGGTAGCTACCATAGATCATACTCCACATTGTACTTATTTGGATTTATATTACCGTCCTCATTATTGGTTTGTAGTTGTACATTGTTGATAGCTTAATGAGATGAAAGAAGTTTGATTCCTTGCTAAATGTTAAAATTTTGGAGGACATTTGAAAGTTTTTTCCCAATTGATTTCACTTTCAGGGTTTTTGCCAAAAAAGAGAGAAAGAGAAAAGACAACTTAACATGATACAAAACATGCATGGTTTACTTTCTAACCTCATATTGTAGGCAATGCTTATGGAGAACAACCATTTTCTTAAGTTTTGGGTTTTGATAATTTCATTCATTAGTTAACATTGGTTATACATGTTGCCATTTCTATCAATATGAATATAAAATCAGTTGTTAGTGTTACATTTTTTTTTTAGTTTTTTTTAATCAACTTACATGTTTATAGCTGATGGATTTGAATTGGAGCTCTGTTTTCTAATGATACTTTGTTTTCCACAGGATTCTTAATGCATATTCCAAAGTTCCTCCAAAGCCTAAAGTTTCTTCAACCAAAAGGTGGTAAATGCATCCTTTAAAACAATTGTTTTATTGATTCCTTGATCTATCAATTATTGAAGTCTTCTTTTCGAAGTGATCATTCTGGTTATGTTTCTGGTTCCTGTCAGGGAGGCCTGTCTTTGGCACTGCTGCATGTTGCATTATTAATTGTAGCAATTTTCTCTGCTCAATAATTTTTAAAGAAACACTCTATTGGCTATTTTTACTGTTTGCAAGCAATATTTATTTTAAATCAACATTTCCTCTGTTGATCATAACTTATTTTCAGATAAGAATTATTTAACATGTTTGCTTCTTGATGTTCTAATGGCTTGATTTATGGTTTGTGTGCATGGAAGCTGTTTTTCTCTGTTTTATGTTTTTCTTGATTTCCTCATTTATTCTCTGTGGAAGGACACTGTAAATGCCAAGAATTTTGCAATAATACACCCACTTCTATAAAATGAAACATTAGTACTTCTAGAGGTTCAATACATTTCTAGTTATACAACTGCTAATGGGTGGAAATTGGGACATATGACTAAGGAAATGTAATGTAATTTGAGGTTATTTCATGATCCACTATAGGTATCGACTAGTTTGTGACCCAATTGGTATGAAATGCTACCAAGTTTGTATCTTTTTTTGTAAAAAGGGAGTTTATGTGAATTTGTTGTGGTTTTTTCTGCTTCCTACTGTTCTTTTCATTGCCATCTTTGTGAGATTTTCTTGGTCTTTAACGTCATTAATTTTAATGTTTGTTTTTACTTAATTTGATTCACATATTTGGGAAATAATTGTGCAATCTCTTTGCCCTACGTTTCATTTGCAAAGCTCCAAACAATTTCTTCGTTGATAATTTGTATACACTGTTCTATTTTAAGTTTGCTTCTTTTTCATTGGTGTTATATTTCTAACTAGCACTTTAACTTTTAAGATGAATGTGCATCATAAACTTTGTTCCCTTTGTCATGGTTTTCAGCAGTCTCACTGCTGTTTTATTGAACTGTGTATTAACATGATATTCCAGATTTTGATATTCCGTTGCTTAAAAAAGCTTTTAAATTTCATCGTTGAAGTTGGCTTTTGTTGAAATTTGCAGCAGTGAATTTGAGGAGTTGGAAGCAGTTCCTAGTCTTTCTGTTATGGAAGGCCCTTTGGAGCCACCAACTTCGTCCACAGTTACATCAGTTTCAGATGTTGCTGATGATTCATTTGTGAATTTCTTCAGTGTATGTAATCTAACCTTCAACTGAATGCTTTATTTCCTGTACTGCCTTTGAATTTCATATCTCTATTTTTTTTTAATGTTTTTATTAGGTCAATTTGGATGTTTTTTTCTGCTTTGAGACGTGCAGTGCTTTGCACTTCATGTTTTCTGTTGATACTTGTAGGTTTAAATGCATTATCAATTGTACATGTTCAGTTGAAAAAGGTTTGGTTGCATTGAAAATCTTAGATATTTTGAATCAATATGTTTGATATCACTCCTTTATTTATTGTTACTGGTGTATCTTATGTTTTGTAGGCTGCCATGAATATTGGAATAGCACCAAACACAGTAATCCCTGAACAAGCACATCAGTCTTCTGCAGCTGTCTCCATTACCATCTAGGACACCCAGTGTTACTCCATTTCCAGTGCAAACCCCTCTGCCTAATCCATCTCTTCCAACTGCCTCAACTCCTCTGGTGCCTCTTCTTGAAACTCTTGAACCTGCCAACAACACCACCAACTCTGCTACAAATCTTGTAACACCTTCATTTTTCACACCCTCACCCTCTTCTTCTGCATTAATGATGCCACCTATTTCAGCTTCCATGCCTACTGCTCCACCATTACATCCACCTGTGACTATGCAACGCCCTTATGGTACCCCATTGCTTCAGCCCTTTCCACCACCTACTCCACCTCCATCTCTTACCCCTGCTTCAAATTATGCACCAGTCATCACGAGAGAAAAAGTCACATTGATGCATTATTGAAGCTTGTGCAGGTATTGTTTGTTCCCTACTGGTTTTGTCTTTTTAAATTTGCTAACATCAATTGGATTGCTGTATAAATGTTTTCATGTACTGTATTTCATTGGAGGTCATTTATCGTTTATTGCATAGTTCTTGAGCAGTTCTTCCTTTTGTTTTATAGACACTTCCTTATGGTGCTTTGGGAATCTTAATTTCGTAATGCAATCGTGAAACAAAGATGCTCATTTTATTTGAACTTAGTCTATGAAATGAACTAATTTTATATTGTTTTAGGATGGTCCTTTCTATATTTTTACTTTCACAAGGAATAATGGTCAAAATACAAAAATTCATTTCACTCCACTATGAAGATCTGACAATCTCAGTGCATTTGCTGAATCATGCCATGTGATAAACTGATTGTAGATTGTTCAGGTAGATCTTAGTAAATCAAAAGTCATAGAAACAAACTTGTAGACCCTGATTTGGAAGCCTCTTAATGAATTAGACTAGGTCCTAATGTTTAATTTGTAAAGCATGGAGCTTACATTAAGGTCGTGTTTGGCAAGGTGGATATAGAGGGATAGGTATGTGGATATCTAAACAAAGGTTTGTGTATGGCAGTGGGATGTAGAGGGACAAGGATGATCCGATTCTCAAGTCTAGGGATTTCTTCCCCCCTCTCCTCATCCCAAGCTTTTGTCCATCTTTATCACATTTCTTACTTACCCAAGCTCTTGTCCCTTAAACCAAACACAGAAAAAAAAAAAAAAAAAAAGATATCCATACCCCTCAAATTAAACACACAAGTGAATTTTCACATTCCTCTATATCAAGGCCCTTGTGTATTCACGTTCCAATGATCACAATATCCACACATCCGAACTTCATCTATATGGAATGATTTTTGACATTGATTTATGGATTTAGCCTAAGCCATGTGCTAGAGACAATGTCATGAGAGGTATACGTATTAAAAACAGATTGGAGTAGCAAGGAGAGAACCTCTAAATTAGTATTAGTATTTATAATGTAAAACCAGTTGTAATACCATAAGCTTTTTTTAAGATCAAGAAATTTCAATCCAGTTATTGGGCTCAAACCTTTTAATTGCAACGCAATTACCCAATCTCTTGCAAGTTTTGCTTTATAACCGGACCATGTACTATTAACCCATGAAGTCCATGTCATTTTTCCTTTTAATTTAATGTTGGCATGCATTCAAACATAGCAGAATGATCATTATCATAAGAGTCCAAGTCAGTATCTACAGTAGTGTGATTCTAGACTGCCTGCTCTGGATCCGTTGGTTAACAAATTCTTGGGAGAAGGTATTTTTTTGATTTCTGTGTGTTAGAATATAAGCTTTCCTTCTAATAACTAAAGATTATAAACTTGATACTGAGAAAATGTATAGAATAAGCCTCTGGATTAGGGATGACAATTTTCATGGGTTTGATGAGTACCTTTTTACCCGAACCCTAACAGGACTTGTTTAGAAAACCTTATTACGGTTTACGATGGGTTTCGAATTGAAAATTAAAACCTGAATGGGTTTGAGAGGGTATTGGGATTTGACCCTTCAGTACCCAAAACCCGAACCAGTATATGTATCTCACAGTTACTCGATATAGAATCGGTGAGACCCTAAACCCAAAACCCGAATACTATATATATGTCAGTATGTTAACCTATCTTTATATATGCCAGTGTGTATTTATGATGAAACTTAATTGGTAGTTCTATATTAATAAATCATATGTAGCAAATCGTTAGAAGTGCATGTTAGAACAAATTAATAATTTAGGTTATATTAATTGGTTTAATTTTTTAGTTATTAGATGATGTGATTTGTGGCATTAATAAAAATTATTTTAGAATTTTTTTATATGTAAATAAAAGTGTTATTTTCTTTAATTTTTCTTGAAGATTAGTTTATTGAAGTTTAATAAGGCTTTGAATCTTACAATTGAGCACTATTAAATTTGCAAAGTCATTATTAAATATTTTATTTTAAATACTTAATGGTGTTGGAAAATTAGGTAGAGATTATAAACCGGTTTGGGACGGGTTTGAGTATGAAAAATTTAAATTGGTTTGGTTTGGGAATTGTATTTTTCGTGGATACCCGGGACATTGCCATATCCACTTTGGACAACACTGCATTGTGAAGCACATTGGAGTTATGGATGTTTTTGAACACTTAGTGAACATGGTTTTTACTAACCATAGTCAAATTCCTTGGAAAAAGAGGGAACGTGACAAGTAACCTAGAAGAATAATTATATGTTAGGGTGAATTTATTGTTCCCGTCAAACCCAAAACTATCATTCTATTGAGCCATGTAGCAGTGAACTGATTATTGATTTGAAACATTTGAATTCATTACCATAATCACTTGATTCTTGAGCAAAACCTTCAAATGCTATTTGTTATAATTTGTCAATGCGTTGGTTTGGCAGAGTGACCAGTTCATTGATATGGTGTACCGGGAGATGGTGAATGCACATTATTCATGACATGCTGAAGAGAATGACCAGGCGCCTGTGAAGGTGAACCATGATAAATTTTCCCTACTTGACTGTAGCTTCATTTGATGTGTCTCTCTAGTATGTGTTATTATTGTATATGTTTTTTGTTTTCCTTTCTCTGGGTTGGTTATTGGTGTCTTTGATTATATATATGTTAATTGTCAGTACCTCCATGTATGGATGATGGATACATTGATGTATGTTATCATGCTTATTGATTTTCATTATACCTTTCAAGAGTTGGTAGTGGATGATATAGTTCTAAAATCTTTGAAATTCCTTGTTCTAATCGGGTGTGTTTGATATTTTGATTAATGTATATGTTGGGCTGGATGAGTGTTCCGCCAATCATTAAATTGATAATTTTTATTAATATTTTGTAAATTGTTAAAAATATTTAATATTATTTAATAGGTTCATGAAGATGATTAAATAATTGAAATTATTAATATCTGGAAAATTAGCTGCCTTGAGTAATCAGGTTGGAGATAATCTATTATGGATTAAGAAATGTTAATATTGTTATTGTCAAATTAATCATATTAATTATTATTCAATTAATAAATAATATTACTTTTTATATTTGTGTAAATGATAAGCTTAATTAAATTATTTAATAAAAATAATAGAGGAGACGATCTACATGTGGGAAAATTTCTTGTTTGGGCTTGGTGTATTGCACCCTGCCACTAAAATGTAGCAAATGAGATTACCACCCCGCCTTTTATTTTTGGTAGAAAAATAGCCCTTAATCTATATTCAAGACTTTACTTCACAGTTACACTGTTTTTCTTTGAACCACATAAGCAATTCTTGGTTACGTTCAAATTCAGATTCAGTTCTTGTTCTATTTGCCTCCGTAGCAAGATATTCAACAAGCCAATTATGTTCTCTATCAATTTTTTGGATACTCCAGTGTTTGATCTTCTCCAATAATTGTTTGATCTTGCACTTTAGGCTTCATTAATCTTAGGATGAACAAATTATCAGTTAAAATGATCACTCCTGTGCTTTTTCTCTGGACTAGTTGGGACAAACCTTCCTTCAGTGCTTGTAATTCTTCCTCCAGAGTTGAGTTAGCACCTCCGTTTCCAACACCTGCAACACAGAAACCAACTTTAGAATTAAATAGAGCATAACCAATGCCAGCATTATCTTTTCCCTCAATCTATGATCCATCTATGTATAATAAATTGTTATAGTTATCTCTCCTCCATTCCCATCTTTGTCTTTCTTCTATTTCTTCCATTGTCCTGCCCCTCTGACTGAACTCCTTCGCCATTGCCAATGTGATATTAGCAATCCTCTTCGGCTCACAGTGGTGCCCTTGAAAGATCTTTTTGCATCTTGTATTTCATACCTGCCAAAGAGTGTAAGATATAAGAGTTAGTTCCTCTTTATTTAAAGATTTTGGTCCCAATTTGCAATTCCCCAGCCACACCACATCTACAATGTTAATTTCTGTCATGTTCATAGTGGTGAGGTTTCCAAGCATTTGTATTTCCATCCAAACTTCCCATTGCAGTCAGCACTAAGAGAGATGTGGGTAATGGTCTCATCCTCCATATTACATATAGGGCACTTCTCTTGTGGATCGATGTTCAGTCTGTAGAGGTAATCCTTTATTGCCAGTCTCCCATGGCATAATTTCCATAAGAAAAGCTTTACTTTTGGTGGCACTTGGAGTCTCCATAAGTTCTTCCATCCCACCCATTCATTTTCTGCACCTTTCTCTCTGATTTGATCATAAATGGCTGCAATAATGGTTGTTCCCTTGGTTCCAGCCTTCCATATCCAATCCTATTGGGCTTCTCTAGTTTCCAACTTAATTTTCCTAACATCCTTTGCCACAAATGGGGGAAATAACTCCTGAACAAGTTGGTCATTCCATTCTAATTCATTCATTAAGTCTCCCATCTGCAGACCAAATAAATTCTAGTCAATGTTAATAAATGTGGGTTTGTAATCAATAGGAGTATCAAATAGCTATAGATGCTTAAGGATAGTATCATTTCTTTCTATGTTGCTCAGAGCTAAGTGTGTTCTAATTTCTTTAATAATTTTCCTTAGTGTTTTATGTCCCCATGATGCTTTCTGTTCTCTCCTCATATCCCATGGTTCCAATTTCCAATATTTCCTTTTCATGAGCTTAACCATAAGGTGTCCTTTCCATTGACTAAATCAATTGCATGCTTTGCTAATAGTGCAGTCCTCATTCTTTAAGATCTCTAATTCCTAATCCACCCTTAAGTTTAGGGCTAGTTATGGTACCCAGTTAATAATTAGAAGACCTCTGTTTCAGTTGTCATGGGACCAAACGAATTTCCTAACTTGCTTTGTTATTGAATCAATGATGCAGTCAGGTAAGGCATAAGTGCTCAGAGCATATATTGGTATAGACATCAATACTGAATTTGCAAGTGTGACCCTCCCAACCATTGAAAGACTAAGGCCTTTCCAGCTAGCCAGCGTAGATTTAACCTTATCCACCAATGATTTGAATAGATGCATTGGTATCCTGTTAGGTGCGATCTAGTTGCTGAAATATTTGAGTGGAAAACTGCCTCTTATCAATTTTAGAGTTTCTTCAATGGATTTTCTAACTCTAATATTAAACCAAGATGGAAAAAAATCTTAGGTTTTACCAAATTCACTCTTTTCTCAGTTAAATTTTTGTAAATTTTCATGTAAAGATTTAGGGTATTTGTACTCTTTCTTAAAGTCTCACTGCATACTAGCAGGTCATTAGCATATAAGACATGATTTATATGCCTATCTTCCTCAATTCTTATCCCTTTGAGTATTTTCATACTTTCAATTGTATTTAACACATTGGTTAAAACCTGTGACACCAGGATGAAGAGGTATGGAGATATAGGATTTCCTTGCCTCACTCCTGCCACAGGTTTAAACCATCTACCTACTTTTCCATTGATTATGAAGGCTATTGATGTGGTCTAAATAGATTCTCTAATCCATGCAATCCACTTTTCTGGAAATCTCATTTTTATCATAACATATATGCCATTCCATTCTAAAACATCGTATGCCTTTTCCATATCAAGCTTTATCATCATCATTGGGTGGAGAGTTTCATTCTCTAAAGAGTGAGCTAATTCATGTGCTAGCAACACATTGTCATTTATATTCCTACCTTTTATGGATGCATTTTGCTCTCTTCCAATAATGTGATCTAACACTCTTCTAATTCTATTAACTAGTATCCTTATAATGATTTTGTCATTGACATTGTATAAAGATATAGGCCTATAATCACTCACATACATAGAACTGATCTTCTTTGGGATTAAACAAATATGGGTTTGATTCCAAGATGTAAGCATCTTAGCATGATCAAAAAGGTGCATAATAGCAGTTTCTTGGATTGATTGATTGTGCTCCAAAAAGCATTAAAAAATTCAGAGTTGAGACCATTAGTGTAAGACCCAACTCCAATTAGGGGACAGGTGTCACACCAGCTAAGTCAAGGAGTAAACCCCGAGCCTAAGGCTCTGTAATCTAAGAATTTACCATAAACAAACGCTAATACCATATTTAACTTAATGTTAAATACATAACAGTACAAGCCATAAAGTCAAATAATACAAGTTTGCATAGGAGTTTATAATTCTCCTCAAATCAAACACACCAAATTCAAATATAACATAAGGGACCCGACGGTCAGAGCCAACTAAGGATAGATAGGACCCTGTCCTCCACACTAGACATGATCATGAACCTGTCTACTACCTGCAAAATTTCACACAACAAAAGGGTAAGCTACAGGAGCTCAGTGAGGTACGAATACTACTGTCAGGTATAAACATACCTGTAAGACAATTAGGAATTTAAAGTAAAATACAAATATAAACTGGACAATAATAAAGTATTAAGATGAACACAAATTTTAAACATGAGAGTAAATGCATTATCTTCAATCGATTTATATGAATCATGTTAACATCAATAGAAAGCCAAAGATATGCACATGTGAGTTTCTTTAGTCATTTATCATCGGTACCGGAAATGATTTCCATAATCGTCCTGGCTGACCAATCAAAGCCAGTAACCAACACACTTGGACCAATCAACAACCGAAAGGGTGACAATATGTGAAATCAAATCATAATCATCAATCATATTAATGTAAGCTACACCCCTACTTCCATACTGCAAAACCAGAGTGGAAACGAGCAAACCAATCAACACCTGATAGCTCTCCGGTCGGACCAATCAATAACCTTTGAGCTATAGTATATATACGTATACTAGGCACCTGATGGGTACGGAAAGGGGGTTTTAATTCTTTGAAAACAGAAGGGTTTGAAAACAGATAGTTTGGACTAAAAACAGAGTTATAAATACAACCCCTTTCCCACCTAGTATCGTACTCTCTGGCTCTATCATAGAGCCACCACTGGTGCAAGCAAGTATGTGGGTACGGTGCAGTGGATTAATATTTCTATCAATTTCTCATTTTTATTTTTGAAAGGTTTATGAGCTTATTGCATGCTTTTCTAAAACATGTTTCAAATTCCAAAAGCTATCAATAAAAACATGCTTGTAATACTCAAAGCATTTCATGATAATTAATAAAATCATATCTTTAATTATCAAATAAATAAGTACGATGAAAATACGGTAAAAATATAAGAATTTCCAGTTTTGTTCCCTCACCTGAGTCTGAGTAGTCTCTAAGGCTGGCTAGGTCCTTCAGCAGCAATGGCCTTGCCTTTGCCTTTTCCTTTTCCTTAAAATAAAAAATACAGAATTTCAGGAATATGAAAACTGTATTCTTAACTTATACTCTAATCTAGACTCATTAGAGTATAGACATACGTTAAGTTACTAGAGCATGCTTTCACTAACTTGAATTTCATATTTTCAAAGGATATAGAAAAATACGGATTTTACTAGAAATCAAAGATCTTTGAAATCTTCATCCTAGCATAATTGAAGGATCTAACATGCTCGTACAACTTAGTCCATTGCTATAAATAAACATGGATTATTAATCATGAAAGACTAATCAAACATTAATACTTGAATTTTCTACGAAAATTCGGTAACATCTCCCCTATTTAGAGGGCCCCGAAATTAATACAATCATTCGCATTTAACAACATTAATTTAATTAAGTGACTAGATATCTTCATCCATGCATCCCTAAACCCATTTTTCAACTAATAATCCCTGCCTTAACCATCTCACTGATTTTCAGATCCCTTTCCTCAAATCACTTCAATTCATTCAACCATATTCAATAACTCCAAATCAAAGCTCACCGATTTCACAAGGCTTTAGATCGCTGTATTATTCTTTAATCAATAAATCACTGTAGCATGACGTGGTTATTATTAAAGTCTCTTTGATCCGACAAGATCCTTAAATCTCAGATCTTGATTTTGTTGGCACCATGTCAACCATGTTTGACTGCCCTGAATAATTGCCTCAATAATTGTAGGTTGTCTCGTCACAGGAGCACCCTGTAGTATCACGAGCTTATTTTCGTACAAGACTAGATCCGAAATGGTGGTAACAATGCTTGATTGAGATCCATATTTTTCGGCTTTGACTTTGCTAGATCTACTTTATCGGGACCCAAATTTTTGTCCCGTATCTCTCACTTAGTTAATCAAGATTAATTAACACTTATTAATTTTCTCAATTAAGTAATCGGGATCATCCTTTCAATCCACCTCCAACTATTTCACGTCTAGATGGCCTGGCCCAATACGGCCTTGATGGGATTTTCGTAAGTGCATGGATCGTGATCAAGTAGTAGAGTGGACTATTAGAGTCGAGTGTCGAACCCACAGGGAATAGATTACTAGTGTAAACTAAACTTCTATTATCTAGTCTTATAAAAGATTTGGTAGTTTTTGAGTCTAAATCTAAGAAATTAATAGATTTGAGACAAACTTTGAAAATCGAGAATTAATTGAGAGAAAACTATAGCATGAGAAGGAAATACTTGAGCATGAGTTCTCTTTGGATTTAAATCTAAGGACACATAAAGAAGTCTATGAAGACGATTGGAGATGTTTGTGCCAAGAGTTCCTAAATTATATCCAATCCCTCTCCTGAGGTGATTGGATAACTAATCTCCTAGGATTGTCTTAAGCTCAAGGGAACCTATATCTTCGAAGGATTATGGGATTAAATCTTATTATAGAATCGCTCTCCATCTAGCACCCGAATCCCTCGGCGTACTCACAACCCTCTCTAATAGAGCATGTTCCTAATATAAAAAGGCGCTAGCTCTAGCCCTTGTATCGCACCAAAGTAATCTCTCCAGATATCCCGCAACATAGAGAAATCACAATCAATACAAAATATCCAATAGACATTCAAGCATACATCCAATCAATCAAAACATAGAAATCAATATGTCATTAATGCAATACCCAAATGTTTGTCATACCCAAGTATCTATAAGATTAGTTCCCCATTAATGGAGAACTCTAATCCAAACCAACAAGAATACAATTTAAAATAGACATGATAGAGAATACCGTCGGCATCTCTATAAGATTGATCCCCTTCTCTACCTCCTTCCTTCTCTCTTTCTCCAAGATTGGGGGAGAAGACCCCTAATCCCTAATCTCAATGATAACTCTCTCTAAAGCCAACCTCCCCTCCTAAACCCTAAAACATCCTATTTATACCTCAGCCTAGGGTTTTAGGAGTGACAATGACACGCAGTATAAGAGAGGGTTGCGATATATGAGCTCATATATGGGCCGTATACGGGCCCGTATGAAGATCATGGCCACCTATATGGCCTTATAATAGTCAGTATGCGGTGCAATGTCAAGTATACTGGCTATTATACGGTCGTATGAGACCCCGTATGAATTCATACGGGGTGTATACTATCCAGGGAGGGTCGATGTGTAGGTCGTTCACTTTGTCCAATAGCATACGGCCGTATACACACCGTATGCCTTCCCGTTTGCTCTAGAGTAACGTTGGTTCAGCCACTTTTTCACTTCAAAATGCTTCATTTCTCCCGGAGTTGCTTCTATATGCCTTGTTTATAAAATATAAAGCTTTTTAAGGACTAGAGGGCCATAATTCATCAGAATGGCATGCAAAACATATAGGAAAATGATATGAAAGTATGCTCATTTGAACACTCATCAAATATCTCCACACTTAAGCGTTTGCTTGTCCTCAGGTAAATAAAACAATTAAACGAAAGAATTGATAAGTGTTCAACCTCCGGCTATAAAATAATTGGTTCTACCCTGTCCCGAGCTTACCATCTTGAGATGCATTCCCCGATTTCCATACTGGGACCTAGATTACATCTTATGTTTCGGTTTCTCACGGCCCTAGATGACCATCATCACTCCACATACTATGTTCAAAAGTCCTGGCAAGATAAGCATTCCCTCAATCGACTTTAGAAGATTCTTGAGGCCCTAAACTCAAGACAACCAACCCTCTATTGAGCACATAGTGGACAAGTTCGAGAAACTTCAAGTTATGTACACACAAAACCCACCTTTTTTTTCCGAGTAGGGCATCCCTAATGGATCTGACTTTCCCTTGGTAAAGATCATTGTAGAGTGTAGGCCCTCTTTTCTTCAGGATGTACATGCTGTTTAGGCACCAGAGCACCCGAGTACTAAGAGGCTTACAATTTTACCTAGATGTGTTCATACTTAGAAGTGATTTTCGAATTGAGGAATACTCTGATTAGGGGCCGGAACCCCAAACTACTTCATCACAACAAGTAGTGGAACACTGTCTTTATTATTGTAGCAACTAAACTACTATATACATGTTATTTTATTTTTCTCTTACTTCTCCACTAGGTTAAGTTATGAAGGGTCAGAGGCTCAACTAGTGCCACGGATCCTCTTGGAGCCATTGAGAGTAATGGTTATCAATTAAGGTCAATAAAACATGGCAATGGGTTATCGATTGTCACTAGAGATTTTGAATTCCACAAGGATTGTCTCTAGATGTCCATAGTATGTCATAAGAGAATTCGAAAAAAATTGGGTGATAAGATGGTGCACTAAGAATAGAGTGAATCAATACATTCTCTAACAATGCCATCATCAGTGCGTGCCAAAAATGCTCTTGTATAGAATGATTTACAATAAATTCCAAAAGTCTATTAGCTACCTATCTCCACACTTAGAAATTTGCAATAACTCTGTAAGTAGATAGGTAGCTATCTATCTCCACACTTAGAATGGTGCATTGTCCTCAATGTACGTAATCAAGCTCAAGTAAAATCCAGAAAAGAGTAAAAAGCATGGAGAAAGGTGAACCGAGACTTCCCCGGTGAGATGATGACAACCTTGGTGGTTGAGGATTTGATCGTGTAGAATTTTACCCGGGTGTCTCTGGTTTGTGCGTAAATCTGCAAAGGGAGAGAGATCATGATAGTTCCAAGACAAATCAAGGAATAAATACTATAGAAAGGAACAATAAAGGATGAGATGAGCAGGGGAACCCTTGCTACAGTGCACAAAGTATAAGACTGTGAAAATATAACAAAATAAACACAAGTCTAGATAAAGTGTCTCAGCCGTTCGTGTGTGGCTGCTCATTGGATGCTGGTGCTGCTGGTGAAGTCGGTAGTGGAGAGGGGTCCACGGGTGCCGGTAGTGGTGCCATAACTGCTCTACTAATTGCCATGACGGTGAATACGCAAGTGAGTGTAATAATTTTATCATCCCCCTCATCTTCTTCAATGCGTGGGTGTGGGCCTTCCCTTCAAGGTGGTGTTGATGGTGAGGCAACCCGAAAGTGTTGGTGGGGAAGTAGTAAAGGTATCCTCACGCACAGGTCGTTCTAACCCATGGAGTGTTTGCTCTTTTAAGAATTAGGCTTCACTAGTGTGCCCGCAAAGAGAATACTCAAGAGCATATTAGTGCATTGAAAAGAGGGAGGAGATACATGTGCATAGTTGCATGCATAAGGGCCCATGTACGGCTGTATGGTAGGCCGTATACCCCTGGATTTCGCTTAAGGTGAATGTAGGGGAGTATACGGCCCAGTATATGGCCGTATAAACCCCCGTATGGTGGCACCTAGGTTGTATACAGGCCAGTGTACGGCCATATACATACCGGCATGAACCTGACAATTTAAGCTCATGCAAAGAACCCTCTATACAGGCCATCGTATGGCTGTATAAACCCCCATATGGTACTCAAGGACGTCTATATGACCTACATATGGCCTTATACCCCTCCTTATAAGACCTGGGTTGGCTTGTGAAACCAACACCAAAGGTCATTCTTGGTTATCGCGACATAGCCTAACAGGAATTATCAATATGGTTGCTCATAAAAGTGCAGCTAGCATGATGAGTCTAATGATGCAAATGCGGAGAATGAGACACATCATCATGTTATTCCAGACAACTCTAACTAACACAAAACAAGATTCGAAACAAAACAAGACTTTCCAAGACTTGGGTTGCCTCCCAAGAAGCGCTTGTTTAACTTCATGAGCTTAACGTACATTGGCCTTACTTATGAGTGTTCATACATATGAAAGTGTCCATCAGCTCCTCCAATAAAGCACTTACCAAACAAAATCCTACCCAAGTTGTTATAGATAGAACAAGTTTTTGCTTTTACACCTAGGTTATCTTCATATGGTGATTGAGCTGAAGGATTAGTGGTTACCCCTTTTTTCTTCACCTTTCTCCAAGTATATCTACCTATGATGAGTGTTAGCTCCTTCCACTTTGTCCTTTTCTTTGCCTTCGGGGAAAACCTTGATGTTGTAGAGATGTTTAGAAGCTCTTCCAGACCCTTATTCAGTTCTTCCACAAATTGGCACATTGGGTTGGTTTGCAGCAGGTCTTCTATGCACTGGGCAATTATTTTATCAACATTATCGACACTATAGGATGTGCCATCACGATCCATGGTGTGTCGCATGGCTTTAGGGAGCTTGAACACTACTTCTTGGTCCCCTACTCGAAGTGTCAATCTTTCATGAGCATGGTCTTCCAAGGCCTGAGTAGTGGCTAAGAAAGGACGGCCGAGTATAATTGGTACATCAAAATTTTCATCCATATCGAGAAGTATAAAGTCGGTCCGGAAGACAAACTGATTAATCTGGATAAGCACATCTTCGGCTAGCCCCTTAGGGCGTCTCACAGATTTATCGGTGAGCTGAAGTGTCATCCCTGTGGCTTTGGTTCAGCAAGACCCAACTTCATATATAATTTGTATGACATCACATTAGTGCTGGCACCTGAGTCAGCCAATGCCTTCTTTGTGATCCCTTCACCAAGTATATGAGGGACGACGAAGCTCCCCGGGTCTTTCAGTTTCTTGGGCAGCTCTTGTTGCAACACCGCAGAGCATTGCGCATTTAATGTGATGACACCCACATATTCCAATTTCTTCTTATTGGAGAGGAGTTCCTTCATGAACTTAACATATTTGGGCATTTGGGATAGGACCTCTACCAATGGTAAATTGATGTGAAATTGCTTCACCATACTCATGAATTTTTCAAATTGAGCATCTTCTTTATCCTTCCCGAGTCTTTCCGGATACGGGATTTGAGGTTGATATGCGAGTACGGGTGGCTGCTTTACCACTTTTTCCTTCTCTTTTTGCTGCCCATCAGAATTCCCCATCGGTTCTACTTCGTCAACCTCCACGGCGCTCTCGATTGGAGGGGTTGCAATGGGTAACTCCACTTCTTTGCCACTTCTTAGAGTAATGTCTTTGCAATGCTCCCGGGGGTTCTCTTCGGTATTCCTCGGGAGGCTACCTTATGGTCTCTCCGCTATGTTCGTAGCTATTTGTCCCATTTGATACTCTAAGTCTTGGAACGAAACTTACAAATTCCTGATTGCCATGCAAGTGGCCTGCATAAATTTTGCCAGTTGATCTTCCAGGTTGGGCTTCTTCTTTTGCGGTGACCTCGGAGTTGGTTGAAATCTTGGGGGATATTGCCCCGCTTGAGGGTTTCCATATGATAGGAGCGGGTTGCTCCATTTTGGGAGGTGCGGCCGATATTGACCCTCCGGCATTCTTGGTGCATTTCCCATGTATTGTACTTGCTCCATAGGGGCTGTTTCGGTGCTTGCAATTGGGTATCTTGATACTTCATGCCCTCCTCCACATGTGGTGTAAAACATCACTGAAACAGGGGTTGAACTACCACCAAGCTGTGATTGGTTTCTGAATGTAAGGAGGTCAA
The DNA here is from genome assembly GCA_026586065.1 of Dioscorea zingiberensis. Taxonomy (NCBI): domain Eukaryota; kingdom Viridiplantae; phylum Streptophyta; class Magnoliopsida; order Dioscoreales; family Dioscoreaceae; genus Dioscorea; species Dioscorea zingiberensis. Next base: position 23,457,138 of record CM048823.1, read on the forward strand.
TCTTCTTAGTTAATGTATCCAGCTTTTCAGCAAGAGTGGTGTCTATAGAAGGGGGGTCCTCCATTGATCCCACAAGTTTGACTTGTTTATCCCTTGTGGACCAATGGGCTTCATTTCCAGCCATGTCTTCAAATATCTTTTCGTTATCTTCAGAATACTTGTTACTCAATGACCCTCCTGCGGTACAATCGACAAGTTACCTATTGACGCTGTCCAACCCATTATAAAAGGTACAAACCTTGTTGCAAGGGTCTAGACCATGTTGTGGACAACGATGAAGTTGCTCTCTAAACCTTTCATAAGCTTCAGAAAATGTTTCAGCCCCATTTTGCTTGAAAGCATTGATCTCGGATCGGAGCTTTACGGCCTTAATCTCGGTGGGAAGTAGCGGCCAACAAACTTTTCAAGCATGTCAGCCCAAGTGTGAATAGAACCAGGGGGGAGGGAAGCGAGCCAACTATAAGGTCCCCCTCTCAAACTCCATGGGAAGAGTCGCAATCTAATGGCTTCATTGGAGATCCCATTCGGTTTAAATATGTTGTAAATCTGAAGAAACTTTGATATGTGGGCATGAGGGTCTTCATCCGGTCTTCCATCAAATTGAGTTGAATTTGGAGCATATTCATCGTGGTATTCTTGATCTCAAAGGTGTTGATGTTGACATTCAGGGAGTGGATGCTGAATTCTTCCCTGGTGTATTGAGATCTCTCAAACTCAGCTAATGTACGCCTTCTTTCGGCCATGATGGGCACTTCATCAGTGTTCGTGCCAATCTCAACTGTGACTGAGTTTTTTGATTCCGAAGAGGGGCTCGGAGGTGGTTCCTCTATCCCTCTCAACCTTTTGTGAAGAGTTATTTCAATCTCACTATCTCTTTCAAGTAGACCTTTGGAGTTTCGACGGGTTATGTAACGATTCCTCGCAAGTAGAGATAATGAGAAAAGTGAGTATCCAAAGAATCAAAAGAAAGTAAAGAAAACAAAACAAGAAAATAAATGACTAAAATAATAAAATCCTAACCTAACTACTAATTCTATTCCACGGCAATGGCGCCAAATACTTTATGCGATTTTCGCAAGTGCACGGATCATGATCAAGTAGTAGAGTGGACTATTAGAGTCGAGTGTCGAATCCACAGGGAATAGATTACTAGTGTAAACTAAACTTCTATTATCTAGTCTTATCAATGATTTGGTGGTTTTTGAGTCTAAATCTGAGGAATTAAAAGATTGGAGACAAACTTTGGAAATCGAGAATTAATTGAGAGAAAACTATAGCATGAGAAGGAGATACTTGAGCATGAGTCCCCTTTGGATTTAAATTTAAGGATACATAAAGAAGTCTATGAAGACGATTGGAGATGCTTGTGCCAAGAGTTCCTAAATTATATCCAATCCCTCTCCCGAGGTGATTGGATAACTAATCTCCTATGATTGTCTTAAGCTCAAGGGAACCTATATCTTGGAAGGATTGTGGGATTAAATATTATTAAAGAGTCGCTCTCCTTCTAGCACCCGAATCCCTCGGCGTACTCACAACCCTCTCTAATGGAGCATGTTTCTAATACAAGGAGACACTAGCTCTAGCCCTTGTATCGCACCCAAGTAATCTCTCCTGGCATCCCGCAATGTAGAGAGATCACAATCAATACAAAACATCCAATAGACATTCAAGCATACATCCAATCAATCAAAACATAAAAATCAATATGTCATTAATGCAATACCCAAATGTTTCTCATACCCAAGTATCTATAAGATTAGTTCCCCATTAATAGAGAACTCCAATCGAAGCCAACAAGAATACAATCTAAAATACATATGATAGAGAATACCGTCGACATCTCTATAAGATTGATCCCCTTCTCTACCTCCTTCTTTCTCTCTCTCTCCAAGATTGGGGAAGAAGACCCCCAATCCCTAATCTCAATGATAACTCTCTCCAAAGCCAACCTCCCCTCCTAAACCCTAAAACATCCTATTTATACCTCAGCTTAGGGTTTTAGGAGTGACAATGACGCTTATACCCTGCTTGGGTCCGCAGTATAAGAGAGGGTTACGACATACGGGCTCATATACGAGCTCGTATGTAGATCAAGGCCACTTATATGGCCGTATAACAGTCAGTATGCGGTGGAGTGTCGAGTATAGTGACTATTATACGGCCGTATGAGACCCCGTATGAATTCATACGGGGTGTATACCGTTTAGGGAGGGTCGATGTGTAGGCTGTTCACTTTGTCCAGTAGCATACGGCCGTATACACCCGTATGCCTTCCCGTTTGCTCCAGAATAGCGTTGGATGGACCTCTTTTTCACTTCAAAATGCTTCCTTTCTCTCGGAGTGGCTTCTATATGCCTTATTTACAAAATATAAAGCTTTTTAAGGACTAGAGGGCCATAATTCATCAGAATGGCTTGCAAAACATATAAGAAAATGGTATGAAAGTATGCTCATTTGAACACTCATCAGGCCTTCTCTGCCCCAAATAGCTGTGAGTGTGGATTTTAGATTCATTAATTCCCGATTTTCCCTTAATTGAGTTTTAAAGTAATTAATTCATTTTTTTGTGCTAATTAACCTCGTTGAAATTTTCAGATATTTTTTGATTATTTATTTAAAAATTTAAGGGTGTTACAATTAGGCCCCAGGGATTTACCTTTGGGAATTTCTTTAATAGCATCAAATACTTCATACCTGGTGACAAGGGCAACAAGCTTATCTCTGTGCTCATTAGTTAGCATGTGTAGGTCATCTGGAAAAGCATTAATTAATTTTGCTATGCTCTTTCTTTAACTTCCCTGCCATAGCTTGTGATAATAGCTTATGAATTCATTCTCAATTTCCTATAGTTATCAACTATGATATGTTGGTCATTTTTAATTCGATCTCTTTTATTATGTGCTCTGTGGGCCCTAGTAGTTTGGTGAAAAAATCCGTTGTTAAGATCTCCATTTTGCATCCATTGTATTCTTGATCTTTGGGCCCATATGGTGGCATTTTGTCGCAATAGGGCCTGGAGAAGATTATGTAGAGATCTAAGTTTCCCCATGTAAGTATCTTCTTGATTGTCACTGCATTTCCAGTCTTCCATTTTTTCAATTTCATATTCAACATGTTTGATTCTTTGTTCCATGGTCCTCAAATTCTGGTTGCAGTTTATAGTTAATTTCTTTCTCAATCTACTGAATTTGTGACTAAGATTATGCATTAAGTTTCCATTGTTAGTTGAGATCCAAATTTTCTTGACAGTCTTACGACATTCCTCTGTTTGAATCCATGTGTTTTCAAATCTAAAAGGTTTCCTACCCCTCTGTTTTCCAACCTACTTTCTAATAGAATTGGTGAGTGATCGGACTAGCATCTTTATAGATGCTTGACACAATAAGAGAAGACTTGGTTCTGCCATCTCTCATTAGGCAAGCATTTGTCCAGTACGGCCCATCTCCTTGCTTCCCCTCTCTGGTTGTTACACTAGGTGAAAGGGGAGTCCAGGTGCTGGAGTTCAGAGAGACAGTTGTCTAATATGAATTTATTGAATAACCTAGTTTTAGTGTCATGAGCTTGCATTCCTGGCCCTCCAGTTCTTTCCTCATTCCTTCTTACTATATTGAAATCACCTGCAATTAGCCAAGGGCCTCGAATTGCTGCTATCCTCTCCAATTCTTTCCAGGTGTTCCTTTGCTCCAAAATTGTTTTGTTACTGTATACGGTTGAAACTATCCATATGTACCTGTTTTCCCATGAAATAGATAAAGCTATAAGGGTGACAATTCCAAATCCTCTTTTCCAAATGGTGATGATGCCTTCGAGTATCCACAAGCCGGGATAGATGCCCAGTGCCATCTGGTTTTGAATGTTCTCCCAAATCTTACAATTTTGTCTATATTCGCTTTGGTTTCTACTAAGTATATGATAGATGCATTAGTGTCTTTCATCATATAACTTATTTAGTTGATTGTGTCCCTTTCACTAATTCCCCTACAATTCCACATTAGAATTCTGACAATTTATATAGAATATGGTTGGTCTTCCCTCCTCTTTAGTTTTCCTTTCTTCTGCCATTTGCGAGGCCCTTCAGAGCTTCTTTTTCCAATAGCCTGACCTTTGAAGCGTGTTCCTCCAGCTGATCCCATTTCAAGGTCAAGATATGGCTGTTCTCCTTCTCCTTGGATTCTCTATTATTCAGCACCCCTTCTTCCTTTTCTTACAGATCTTTGGTTACTTGGCAAATGAGGGAAGAATGAAGACAAGTTGGATTTGGGTCCCATATTTGAATTTCATGGTTTGCTCCTTGACGGTTGGGTTCAACCACTTTTGTTTCTTCAAGTGAGGTAATTAGACCTGGGAATTCAGTTTGGTCTACACCAATCTCTCCCATTAGTTGGGTTCGTGTGATCTCACTCTTTTCCCTGTTAAGAGGTGTCTCAGGATCAGCTCTCCTATGATTGTCTTTTTCCCACTGTGTATCCTTTTCCACATGTCTTGTCAAGATGGATCTGTTCAGACCCTGCCCACCTGTATCGCCTCTACCTCGAGACCCCCTTCGCCTCGATGATGTGCGACCGAGTCAACTCCGCTGTCGCGGTTAGGGATCCATTGTTGGTTTTGCTGGGTGGACACGTGTTTATCATTGGCCCATGCCTTAGCTCAATCAGGAGACACTTGTCGCTCCATCCCTTGTTTCCTCTCCAACGGCTCTCTGCTCTTTCGTCCTCCTCCATGGCCATCGACTGTTGTCCCACGACCATGGTCTTACTGGCAGACCAAAAGCCACGTCCCAAATCCTTAATCATCATTTTTCACCTCCTCATTCATTGACTTCTCTCAGGCTGCTTCCGGCTGTTGAGTTGTGTGGAGCCTGATCATACTGGACACCCAGCCACGCTTTTGGCGGGTCGAGCTCTGCCTTTGAGCTCGCAGGGGGATGCAGGGGGGCATCGCCCCCATGCCCGCAAGGCCGGCATTTTGGGTATTTTGGGTATTTCCACTATATTAGGGTTTCTGATTTCCCTATATATTGTTCATCCTTGTAAAGTTTTTTGTTCTGTTGAAAATTAATGAAAACAGCTGGCGGCAGTGGACGTAGCCCTATTTTTGGGGTGAACCACGTAAAAACTTTGTGTGTTTTCTTGCTTGTTTTTCTTTTCTGTTCTTGCTTTGTCTCTCACGATCTAAAGGAATCCCGCCGGATTCCTAACAACTGGTATCAAAGCTACGGTTCGGTTTAAGTGGGAGCAATAGCGGAGGAAGCAGGAAAGGCATCTGGAATTGAAAAGTTTGACTGCAATGACGTCACGTATTGGAGGATGCTGATTGAAGACTATCTCCATGCAAAGAAGTTGCATCTGCCTCCTTCGGGAGAAAAACCTGAGGAGATGAAGGCTGAGGATTGGGCTTCTCTTGACAGACAGGTATTGGGAGTTATCAGGTTAACTCTATCTAGATCTGTTGCACACAACGTTGTGAAGGAGAAGACTACGTAGATCCAATTTAAGGCTACCGCCTAGTATGTATGAAAAGCCGTCGGCAAACAGCAAGGTGCATCTTGATGAAGAAACTGTTCAACTTGAAGATGGCAGAGAATACATCAGTAGCACAACACCTGAACGAATTGAATACTATCATAAATCAATTATCGTCTGTAGAAATTGATTTTGATGATGAGATTCGTGCTCTGATCGTCTTGGCCTCTTTGCCAAACAGTTGGGAGGCAATGAGGATGGCAGTAAGCAACTCTACTGGAAAGGAAAAGCTCAAGTACAATGATATTCGAGATTTAGTTGTCCGAGGAGATTCGAAGAAGAGATGCAGGTGAAACCTCAGGATCTGGTTCTGCCCTAAATCTTGAGACAAGAGGCAAAAATAATAACAGAAATTCAGATTGGGGAAGATCAAAATCCAGAAATTATAATCGGAACAGAAGCAAATCAAGATCTGGCCAACAAGTACGATGCTGGAATTGTGGGAAAATTGGTCATTTTAGGAACCAATGCAAGAGTCCAAAGAAGAAGAATGAAGAAGATGATTCTGCTAATGTTGTCACAGAAGAAGTACAAGATGCATTACTTCTTGCAGTAGACAGTCCACTTGATGCTTGGGTTTTGGATTCAGGAGCTTCGTTTCATACCACTCAACACCGAGAAATCTTACAGAATTACACTGCAGGTGATTTTGGTAAGATGTATTTGGCTGATGGTTCAGCTTTAGATGTTGTTGGTATGGGAGATGTCCGGATATTGTTACCCAATGGATCTGTTTGGTTACTGGAGAAGGTTCGGCATATTCCTGACCTGAGGAGGAATTTGATTTCTTTTGGACAACTTGATGATGAAGGATATGCAATACTATTTGTTGGTGGTACTTGGAAAGTTACAAAGGGAGCTAGAGTATTGGCTCGTGGACAGAAGACTGGAACTCTGTATATGACCTCAAGTCCAAGAGATACTGATTGCGATTCTTTGAAGTAAGTCTTTATTTACAAATCTATGGCACCGCAGGCTTGGTCACATGAGTGAGAAAGGGATGAAGATGTTGCTGTAAAAAGAAAAGCTACCAAATTCGAAGTCCATTGATTTTGACATGTGTGAGAGCTGCATTCTAGGAAAGCAGAAAAATGTGAGCTTCTTGAAAACTTGCAGGACACCGAAGGCTGAAAAATTGGAGTTAGCACACACTGATTTGTGGGGGCCTTCTCCGGTTGCATCCCTTGGAGGGTCAAGGTACTACATTTATTTCATTGATAACTCAAGCAAAAAGGTATGGGTTTATTTTCTGACTGAGAAATAAATCTGATGTATTTGATACTTTTAAGAAGTGGAAAGCCATGGTTGAGACAGAAACAAGTTTGAAAGTAAAATGTTTGAGGTCAGATAATGGAGGAGAGTACATAGATGGGGGGTTCAGTGAGTATTGCGCTGCACAGGGAATTAAGATGGAGAAGACCATTTCCCGGACAATTACACAATGTAATCCGGTGTGGCGAGCATGAACAGAACTCTCAATGAGCGTGCTAGGTGTATGAGGTTGCATGCTGGACTACGAAAAACATTATGGGCTGATGCTGTTAACACTGCAGCTTACCTGATAAACCGAGGACCTTCAGTTCCTATGGGGTTCAGAATTCTTGAGGAGGTTTGGAGCGGTAAAGAGGTGAAGCTTTCACATTTAAAAGTTTTTGGTTGTGTTTCCTATGTTCATATTGATTCTGATGGTCGTAGCAAACTTGATGCAAAGTCAAAAACATGTTTTTTCATTGGCTATGGTGATGAGAAATTTGGCTATAGATTTTGGGATGAACAAACCAGAAAAATCATCAAAAGCAGAAATGTGGTGTTTAATGAACAGGCTATGTACAAGGACAGGTCAACCGTACTGTCAGATGTTACAGAGATAGTTCAAAAGAAATCTGAGTTTGTCAACTTAGATGAATTGACTGAAAGCACTGTTCAGAAAAAGGGTGAAGAAGATAGGGAGACAGTAGATTCACAGGTAGTTCAGAGTACACCTGTAGCTGAAGTCCGCAGATCTTCCAGGAACATTAGACCCCCACAACGTTATTCACCCTCTTTAAATTATCTTCTGCTGACTGATGGTGGTGAGCCAGAGTGCTATGATGAAGCATTGCAAGATGAGAATTCAAGCAAGTGGGAGTTAGCCATGAAGGATGAGATGGATTCCCTGTTGGGAAATCAGACATAGGAATTGACTGAATTGCCAGCAACAAAGAAGGCTTTGCACAACAAGTGGGTATACAGAATAAAGAATGAACATGATGGCAGCAAACGTTGCAAGGCCAGATTAGTTGTTAAAGGGTTCCAGCAGAAGGAGGGAATTGACTATACAAAGATATTCTCTCTAGTTGTGAAGATATCAACAATCAGGCTTGTATTGGGAATAGTGGCTGCAGAAAATTTACACCTTGAGTAGTTAGATGTGAAGACGACATTCCTTCATGGTGACTTGGAGGAAGATATTTACATGCTACAACCAGAAGGGTTTGTTGTTCAGGGACAAGAGAATCTAGTCTGTAAACTGAGAAAGAGCTTGTATGGCTTAAAACAAGCTCCAAGACAATGATATAAGAAATTTGATAGTTTTATGCATGAAATTGGGTTCAAGAGATGTGAAGCTGATCATTGCTGCTATGTTAAGTTTTTTGACAATTCCTATATCATCTTACTATTGTATGTGGATAATGTGCTCGTTGCAGGGTCTAGTATTGAAGAGATTAATTATCTAAAGAAGCAATTGTCAAAACAGTTTTTACTGAAGGATTTAAGAGCTGCAAACTAAATCCTGGGTATGAGGATCATTAGAGACAAGGCTAATGGTATACTGAAGCTTTCATAGTCAGAGTATGTGAAGAAAGTTCTTAGCAGGTTCAATATGAATGAAGCTAAACCTGTGAGCACACCCTTGGGTAGTCATTTCAAACTGAGCAAAGAACAGTCACCAAAGACAGAAGAAGAAAAGGACTACATGAGCAAGGTTCCCTATGCCTCAGCTATTGGCAGCTTGATGTATGCTATGGTGTGTACAAGGCCAAACATTGCACATGCAGTGGGAGTTGTGAGCAGATTCATGAGTAGGCCTGGAAAGCAGCATTGGGAGGCAGTCAAGTGGATTCTAAAATATATGAAGAGCTCATCAGATATATGTATTTGCTTCACAGGTGCAGGTTTGAAACTGTAGGGTTATGTAGATGCTGATTTTGCTGGAGAAATGATAAGTGTTCAAATAAGCATTATTTATATATGAAATTCATGCATATTACTTTAAGTTTTGGAGGAATGTTGGCCCGCTTGTACTCAAAATGGCTTTGTTTTTGTGAACAGGGTAGAAAATAGAAATTCCAAGAGAAAGGAAACGTTTTCAAGAGAATGCGGGCCAAAATAAGCGGAACTGATCAAAAGGACCATCCATACGGAGTCTCATACGGACCTGTATGGACCTGGAGATTTCTACGAACCCCTGAACGGACTGACAGGACCCCGTATACGAGGACCTAAGAAGTATACGACCCCGTATAGCACTCCGTATGGGAGTCCGTACACGGGGCCGTACGGGGTCGTATGGATCATATAATGGGTCGTATATCGTAAAGCTGCAGCTGCGATTTCAGCCGAACCAAGGGTAAAGTCGGAAAATACACCCAAAACCCTAGTGTGGGGTATAAATAGAAAGGCTAATTAGGGTTTTGGGTCATCTTGGAGTAGATTGGAGCCAAAGCATCAAGGTTTGGGGAGAGATATTCATCATCTTCTCCATCACCAAGGAGAGGATTTGAGGAGTTCTCCTATAAAAAGGGCTCAAGAAGGAGAAGAAGGGGCAAGAGAGGAGCAAGGGATCCACCAACGGTCATCATTAGGGGTTTTCTCTCATGAACTCTATGTTTGCTTTCTCTTTTAGCATGGATTGTTACTCTCCATTGATGGAGAACTAAACTCTTGATACTTGGGTGTTGATGAACCTTTGGATTATGTTTAATTGATATTGTCTCTTCTATGTTGATTGCTTGGTTGAATGCATTGTAGTCTATTGAATGTTATGTATGGTGATAGTATTAACCTCTCTACGCTATGTAGAGCCCGGAGAGGTTTCTATAGTCCATATGGGGGAAGATGTGAGCGCCTCCCCGTGTGTAGACGAACTTCAATAGAAAGGGCTAGGAGTACACCGGGAGCCCGGGTACTAAGGCGAGCAACTCTTTTAGGTGTCCTATTCCCTTAGCCCTTCAAAGAGATAGGTTCCCTCGAACTTAACTAGTAAGGGCACTAGGTTGAGTAATCACCCTCGAGCAAGGGGATGAAATCACATTAGGAACCCTTGGCCAATGATTCACCAAGAATTAACATAGGAAGCATTATCCATATCTAAGAAAATCCAAAGGGAATTCACCCAAGTATCCCCTTCATTGATTGATTGTCTTCAAGGTCAATTCTAATTATTAGTTTGCATTAGCAATTCGAGAATTAGGGTTAGTTATCGCCAACCAAATCTTGATCGACTAGATAATAGACGACTAGCCATTACTAGTACTTTCTTTCTCCCTGAGGTTCGATACCCGACTTTTCAAGAGTCCACTTTATTACTTGATTCGACCCGTACACTTGCGGATTCAACGCATCAAGATACAGATAATAGGAAGAGTACTATAGGGTACATCTATACTTTGAATGGTACTGCAGTTAGTTGGATTTCTCAATAGCAGAAAATTGTTACTCTTTCTACAACAGAAGCAGAGTATGTTGCCGTTACAGAAGCTAGCAAGGAGATGATTTGGTTACAAGGTTTCTTGATTGAATTGGGAAAGAGGCAGGAGAATAGTATTTTATACAGTGATAGTCAAAGTGCCATTCATCTTGCTAAGAATCCAGCATTTCATTCAAGAACAAAGCATATATAATTGAGGTACCACTTCATTCGAACTTTATTAGAAGGTAAAGTATAAGCTCTTGAGAAGATTCCAGGCAGTGAAAATCCAGCAGATATGTTGACTAAAGAAATTACTGTTGACAAACTGAAGCTATGTAAGGCTTCAGTTGGATTGGGCACTTGATGAGTGGGAACTTTGTCGCCGGTTTGTTGTTCAACAATGTTTCTTTGAGGACTTGAAGCTTGAGAACTTGGATGAGATCAGTCTCCAAGTGGGAGATTGTTGAGTTGTGTGGAGCCTAATCATACTGGACACCCAACCACGCTTTTGGCGGGTCGAGCTCCGCCTTTGAGCTCACGGGGGGTTGCAGGGGGTAGCGCCCCCATGCCCGCAAGGCCGGCATTTTGGTAGGGTTTTTGATTTCACTATATATTGTTCATCCTTGTAAAGTTTTTTGTTCTGTTGAAAATTAGTGAAAACAGCCGGCAGCCGTGGACGTAGACCTATTTTTGGGGTGAACCACGTAAAAACTCTGTGTGTTTTCTTGCTTGTTTTTCTTTTCTGTTCTTGCTTTGTCTCTCACGATCTGAAGGAATTCCGCCGGATTCTAACACCGGCATGATTGGCGTCTTCCTTTCCACCCTAGTGACATCCTCAGTCTCTATTTCTTTCCCTTTGGGTCAGAATTTAGATCCCTGGTGCCACCAGTTCCCTGATAACCCCTGCCCTGTTCCGCAATGCATGCTTCAAGGTTGTGTCCTATGATCCAGCATCTGAAGCAGAAGATGGGAAGTCTCTCGTAAGCCACTGTGACGAACTTGTTTCCCCTTGTGGATCTCACCCAGACTCCTCTCTCCAGGGGTTGACTAAGATCAATTTCTATACATACGTGAGCGAATCTCCCCCGATTTGCAATCAGTATAGGTTCATCCACCTTAATCTTCTTACTGAAGTTAGAGGCCACTATCTCGAGAGCCTCCATGTCCCAGTACTTCGACGGGAGATTATGCAAGTGTATCCAGATTATCGCTGATGAGAGTTCCTCGAAAGCGGGTTGGAAGTCGGCCACCATCTAATCAAGTTGATGATCATCCCGTCGATGGACCAAGGGCCTTCCATGATCACAACCCTAACATTTGTTCCGTTGAGTATTTTATCATGTAAAAGCCATTTGGCATATACGCCACTGTGCATTCGCCTATCTCTTCCTACTATCTTGACAGACTCTCCTGGACAAGCTCGAGAGGGAGTAGTTTGCCAAAGATCTTGCCGTAGAAAACCCCTCTCATGGTTTCTGTAATTCTATTTAGGATTACATAATTTAATCAAACAGAGTCAGTGACAGTCTCCTTAAGCTTTTCCAGCATTGGTCCTAGCCTCAGAGCGTTTATTTGTTGGTTTCCTTCAAGTTGTCCATTGACCACCTTTGCCCCAGATTTGCGTGCACCAGCATGGCTGTTTTGGCCTCCTACTTTGTTTCCTTGCCATTGAGTGTTTCTCTGGGGAACTGTCTTCGAGAAGAGGCTTCGGGCCTCGTTGTTGTCGTTACTAGTTCAATGTGATACCATTAGGCGGTTTTGGCTCGGTGTTGTCCCCCTCCCTCGCTGAGTGGGGAGACTCCGGTTAGTTGTTTCAAAGTTCTTCAGTGTTAAGAAAAAAATTAGTTAGTAAAGCGGATGGAATCACAACACCCCACCTTACCCCACATCCATTCACAACATTCTTTATGTTTTGTTACATAATTACTATCTTTGTATAACCTCTCCCTCAAGGCCTTTTGATAATAGTAGGGCATTGAGCTGCGTGACTACCTGAGAAGTTGTGCCTCAAATTGGGGGTCTTTTCCTTTAGGCAGATGTAGTACTAGCTGCGATTAAAGAAATTGATTGAAGAAGTTGGCTTTCCATGAAATGAATCCAATTCTCCAACAAACAAAGCAAAGTAAGGTTATCTTACAAGACGGTAGCACAATTGTTCCTGCTTGTAGATGATGAAATGCTACAAATATCCACTTACATCCATTGCAAAATTCTAATGATGTGAATTTTATTAATGTTTTTTTCTTCCATTAAGCTTTAATTAATTTATTTTATTTTAAACGAAATTGAATACTAGAAGCTTATTTTAAGAATTAAATGACGATTTTCAAATTTCATGTTGTGTATGCCTTGTTGCATGTGAAGTTTTATTTTATTTTTTGTGTAGAATGAATTTTTCTCAACTTAAACTTATGTTACTAACATTCAAAAATTATTTATTGTAGTCGTAATATTTCTTCATATGCCCATCAATACAAAGTATTTCATTTGTTACCCTCCAAAAGGCCATATATTATCCTCAATTAAATAAAAAAACACATAATTATGAGAAGAGATAAAAGTAAAAATAAAAAATAAAAAAAATAAAAAAAATAAAAAAATCCTTTTTTCACAAACTTGAAAAATCTTATCTTTTTAAAAATACAAAAAGATCTCCAAGTTTCACAAAAAATACAACAAAAATCCTTTTGAAGGCTTTTTCGAAACTTTCATTTTTTTGGGGTCTAGTGAAATCCTACATTTGAATGTTAAAATGATACTTCTAAACAATTCATTTGAGTTGTTTTTTTTTTTTTTTTTTGAGATAAATGTGAATAAGACACTAGAAGCATGTGACTAGTGTGGTTTGAACCCTCAACCTCTCCTTGTAAAAAAAAATGGACTAACCAAATTTTCTAGTGAAAGTTGGTAATTTGTTTGATTTTTTAAAAATAATTTTTGAACGGTTAAATGATGCTTTTATCTGGTTAATCCATACATGTGCAATGCTTAGAAAGATGTTTGAATTGCTAACATAACACTTGGATGATTAAATATTATGTTTAAATACTTACAATATATGTTTGAACCGTTAAGATGACATGTTGAACAGTTAAATGATACTCAAATTATAAAGCAATATGCTTGATTTGTTAAGAAATAATTTTGAATGACTAAGTAATACTTTTATTTGGTAAAAATGGATTCTTAACTGGTTAAACAGATTGGTTAATAGTTCAAAGTATCATTTGACTATTCAAAATTTTTATTAACCCTTCTAAAGTATATCTTAACCATTCAGTTGTGATAGTTTACTAGGGGAAAAAACAAGATCTTTTTGTATTTTTCGTGAAACTGAAAGTTTTTTTTAGAGTTTTTTTTTTACATTTTTAAAAAGATGAGAGGATTTTTCATACTTATGAAAATAGAGGACCTTTATGCCAAAAACTCTTATAATAAACTATTATATAAATTTAAACATGATTGTATTTCTCAATTTCCTACCAACAATGTATTTTATGTTCCTTACATTTCTTAAACAAATAATGTGAAATCTACCACATATTTATAGGATTACAAATTAGGACACATTTCAGTTTCGAGATTTCCCTTGTTAGAATATCAAATTCCTTTCATAAATGAAGATAATCTCCACATTTGTCATGTTTCTTCTAAGCAAATCAAAGAAAGTTACCTTTTCCATCAAAGAAAGTTACCATATTCTCCACATTTGCTTTAGCCGCACTACATAGTTATATCTCACTACAAGAAAATAGCTAAATTGCAACAGATAATAGCGAGTGATTTTTTTATTTATTTATTACAAATCAACTAGAACTTTGCAACAAAATACTAAATTTTTGGAAATTAGCTTGGGAATTGTCCTCGCCAAATAGAAAATAAAATAAATTTTATGTTTATATTTAGTGAGAGACTATCCCTTGTAAATGTTGAGTGCATACACACACTCACACAAATGTACGTATCAGCAAAGTATTAATTTTATAACCGGCAAGACTTGGTCGGATCATAGAGAGTGGGATGCTAGCTAACTAAAACTAACAGGAAAACTACACTAAATCAGTGAATAGAGTGAGTGTTATTGATAGAAATTCCTCAAGTCAAGTCAATAATGAAGGTGTATAAGATCGGGAAGACACTCAATAATGAAGATCTAGGTTTGTATGATGTTCAGACATGATTAAAGTGTTCTCTCTTAACTGAGTTGGTTTACTTTATTACCCTGGTAAGGGTACCCTCAAGACAGCCTATGGCGCTTCAAGTGCGCTCCGGGCGCATCATCCTAATTCCTAATTCCTAAGAAATACCCTTCAATTCCTCCCCATATGCCTATGGTGGTGAGACAAAGTGTTGTTGGACCTAGACTTAACCCTGACTGTGGAAGACCACTTCACCCAGACTTCTACCTAGTGCTATACAATCATTCTATCCTAATCTAAGATTAGTAAAGTACAAATTTGTTGTTGTCTGTCAACTAACTGTTATAGGTGATTGTACCACAAATATACCAATAATAACTCATAAACCATTCAATTAATAGATAATAAAGGGTTTCATGTCTTCACCACCATACAACCCTAGAACAAAAGTTCTAGCCTAGTAACATGAAGTTCAAAGTAAAACAAACATAATATTCATTCAACAAAGAGTTCATGTTCACAATGCAAGGACGAAAACAAAGATACTAAATAATGATGTGGATCTTTGTCCTTGAATCTTCTCTCTTTACTAAGTGCTCTTGCTTTCTGGATTGTCAGTTCTAATTGATGAAAACTCCTCCTGAATGTCATTGAGTCGTCAGTTCTTGGCCGCCACAAAAGCTTCTTAAATCCGAGATAAAAAGGGGGTGAAAACCCTAAGTTCTTTAAATAGCCTCGACCCATGACGTGTCATGCCTTGGTGCGTGACGCGTCGCAAATATTCAGCACTAGGCACCTGTGCGGCCTCGACGCATCGTACCTTAGGGCACGTCACGTCACAAATTCTCAGCCTATTCAATTTTAAGGTTAGGTCGTGTCGTGCCTTGGGGTGTGAAGTGTCGCCATTTGCTGCTGAGTTCTACAACAATGTGATGACTTCTGATATAGCTTCACTTGTGTCGTGACTCGATTTCCTTTGCACCTGGGCTTTCTCCCACTTTTGTGGCTCATAATGAAGCCTAGATTTGTCTTTCTTGTGTTTAACATAATTAAGCCATATTAGTGTCTAAACTCATTGAAACTATGTAAAATACAACTAATTTGATCGAGCTCACACAATTTGACTAAGTTATAAGAATTAGGACTCAACATGCCCTGATCATGCTATAAATGCACATATTTGGTCGTAAACAATACACATATAATCTCTAAAACATGGTTATCTTAAAGCGCTAACACCTTAGTTATCACATAGTTAATCCACCTGTGAGAATGACCTAGTTAATGACAATCCTAAGATTAAATCAGATGGTCAAGCTAAACATTAAGACACCACAGGTGTGTATTAAGTACCACATGTAAATTTCTGAATACTGATTCTCATGTGCAATAGAAAATGGACATCAACCCATTTCTTGTTGACTAGGCTCATGTATCTCTTACCATTTCAGCCATCTCTCCAATTACCTATCCCTACCACAAGCACCAACTCCTCCCCAATTATAAGGCAAAATATATTCCCAAATGGAATTCTGTAAGAACCAATAAGGAGCTAGTCCTCTCTTTGAACAGACCTAACCTACCTAACGATACATACACACTTCTATTCCCATTCATAGCCCCACTTTTAGCTACTTGAATACTTTTAACAAAATATCCTCCATCCTCTGATCTTTGAGTTGGACAACAAGATGAAATACATATATTTATATATGATCACTGATCAATATTATCCAGGATGACATCAAGGAGCTTTCAAGTATATCACTGTACTATACCATCCTAGTTAATGCTTACTCAGAATGTCTACAGGAATCGGGTAGGTAGATGGTTGTTTAAAACTTATAGATCGAGTGGTACTTGGGGAGCAAAAAATGACTAGTTTTTGGACCCTATTTATCCTATGGCAAGGGGTGCATAGAGAATTCATACAACAAGAATGGGGGGTGCCCTCGAGTAATATGAGTAAAACAAAACAAAGCACCTTGGAAAAACAACCATTGGGAAGTACTAGAGGCCATGAAATTTAGAAGTTAAAAGTTTGCATCAAAAGAGAGGTAAAAGGAGGTAACATGGCTTTATCTTTCTTTCTTGGACTTCTTTTCAATTAGAGATGTGGTAAAAGGGACGATCACTCGCAGAAGGGAGCTATCACCTTGCTAAAAGATCAGTAGCAGACCCCCTTCTTAGTGAACCAGTTAATGGAATCATAGTCTAGCTGAAGACTATGTAGGAGAATGGAACACATTGACGCCTTTTGCTTCTGCTGGTGAAGGAGCTTGGCTTTATAAAAGTGTTTCCTTTGATGTTGCTATTAGATCGAGTGGGGAGGGTAGGTGTCAACTTCTAGTTACAAGTGACCACCAACGTAACAGATAACATGCTCAAGATCGTAGAAGTTTAGATTATCAGTGGGTGAGAAATGGATGTGAGAACCGTCGAGTGTTATTGCTCTGAGCTAACCATATTTTCCAGCTGATATGCTTACTATTTAGGGCCGAACATGTGTAATTACAGCAAGAATCATGTATGTTTAGTCCTAATTCTTATACATTTAGCATCTTGTGTTAGCTTACTCGAATTATTGGTATTTTGCATGATTTCAATGAGTATAGGCATTAATTTGAAAAATTTTTGTTGAATGTAAGAAATGCCAATTGTTTGCCTCCAATATGACCTACACGAGTAGGAGAAAGGTCAGTGGTGAAAGTAAATCGAGTCATGACCAAGCAGGGTTGCACCTAAAAAGCTGACAGAGAACGACGCATCTCTCCCCAAGGAGCGATGCAAGTGTACATACACACATTCACGCAAGTACACGTGTCACCAAAGTAATAAAATCGGTAAGTACGAAGATTAATGCAATACTCATTTGCCGTTGTTTGTCGACTAAAGGTGATAAGAGACTATGTCACAAGCACACCAAAGATAACTCATAAACCATTACATCAATAAATATTATAGATGTTCATGTCTTCATCGCCATACAACCCTAGAACAAGAGTTCTAGTCTAGAAACATGGAGTTCATAACTAGGAGTTCAAAACATTCAAGCAAATAAACAACTATGTTCACAATAGTTCACTAATAAAGGACAAGGATAAAAGATGATAAGAGAGAATAAGGATCTTTGTCCTTATCAGGTCTTCCCTTTTCAAGAAGTGCTCTCTCGCCCTCCGGATTGTTGACTCAAAATGTTTGTGAAGCCTCTTAAACGCCCCTTAAGTTGTCAGCTCCGGGCCACCACAATAGCTTCTTAGAAACCGAGATGAAAAATAGGAGAAACCCTAGGGCCCATTTTTATAACCACAACCAACGACTTGTTGCACCTTTGGGAAAGACACATGGTAAAAACTTGACACCTGGGCATCTGCACGACAATGATGTATCGCTCACAAATGGACGACGCTTTGAGGGGTTCCAGTTTTTGCAAACAACTTAGTCAAGATGCGTCGTTCCTTGGGGAGCGACGCGTCGTTCATTCATAGCCCAACTCCTCTGCATAGTCAGGACGAATCGTAGCTTCTCAGCTGATAAGCGTTCAAATAAGCATATTTACATACCATATATACACTTATTTTCATGTCAAATACAATGATTTGCAGCCCGCCGGTACTTAAAATGCTTCATATTTTGTAAACAGGGCATAAATAGGCCACCCTGACGAAAAGGAAGTATTTATCAACAAAATGAAGAACAAACGGAGATATTTTGAAGTAAACAGGGTGTGAACGGCCTTGTGAACGGCCGTTCACACCTGGGCACAAAGGCAGGCAAAAAGAGAGGGTGAACGGCCTTATGAATGGCCGTTCACCGCCGGCTCGTGAAAGTAAAGCCGCGGAGGTGAACCGGCCGATGAACCGCCAGCTTCACCCGCCGTTCGTGAGCAAGCCGTGAGGTGAACGGGGTGCATGAACGACCAGCTGACCTCGCCAGCTCGTGAAAGTGTCAGGAGTCCGAATCTGACCGGGATGAAATGTGCCGTTCACAAGGCCGTTCATCGTAACTTTTGCAGTTTTACGGGCCCAATCAAGGGCAATGTTGTAATTTTTTAGTGGAACCCTAATTCATGGGTATAAATAGTTAAGTATGAGAGCTTAGAGAGGGGGTTGGCTTGGGAGAGAGACTAGAGGAGAGATTAGGACTTGAGGGTCATCACCCCCAAATCTTAAGAATAGAGAACCATTGGAGTTGCAAGCATTGGAGGTAATGGTGTCCTCTATTACCTTTTCTTTGGTTTGTAAGCTTTCCTATTTTGGTTTGAGTTCCCCATTTATGGAGAACTAATCTATTGGTACTTGGGTATGTTGAACTTTTGGATTGAGCATTAATAGCATTGAATGTTTATGATGATTTGTTGGTACTCTCTTGAATATCTAATGAATGTTATGTATTGATTGTAATTTCATTACTAGAAATTACTTGTGTGCAATACAAGAGCTAGAGCTAGCGCCTCCTTGTATTAGGAACTTGCTTCATTAGAGAGTTTCATGAGTACACCGAGGAATCGGGTACTAGAAGGGCGAACGACTGCTTTATACGAATTCACCCCCATGATTCTTCCAATATACATGAATTTCCTTGAACTTCATATCAAGTCCTAGGAGACTAGTTATCCAACCACCTTGGAAGAGGGGTTGGATATAATTTAGGAATTACCCCTTGAACCTCATATCAAGTCCTAGGAGACTAGTTATCCAATCGCCTTGGAAGAGGGGTTGGATATAATTTTAGGGATTATTGGCACAAGAAGTATCAACCTTGATTCATAAACATCTTTGCTCATCTTTAGAATTGAAATCCAAAAGGGATACATACCCAAGTATCCTCTCTTGCTATTGATTTACCCCAGTCAACTCTTGATTTTCAGTTCTTACTTTCAATCTCTTTTTAGTTCTTTACTTTTGAAAACCAAAACCCCCCAATTTACTATTCGGACTAGGTTAGTAAAGCTTGGTTTACACTTAGCAATCTCTATTCCCTGTGGTTCGACATCTGACTTCCCATAGTCCACTTTATTACTTGATCACGACCCTTATACTTGCGGAAAACACACCATCAAGTTTTTGGCGCCGTTGCCGAGGAATAGGATTGCTAGTTAGACTAGGATTTTATTAATTTAGTCTCTTATTTTCTTGTTTGCTTTTTCTTCTTTTATTTTATTTTATTTTGATCCTTTGGATACTCATTTTTTGTCTTATCTCTTCGTGCGAGGAACCATTGCATGACCCGAAGGAACCCCAAGGGTCTATTGGAAAGAGATAGTGAGATTGACAGAACCTTTCACCGACGTTTGAGAGGATTAGAAGGTTCGTCGCTGGATCCTTCTTACGGCGGAAAACTTCGATCGCGGTTGAGATTGATTGTAAACTGGCAAAGGCCCATTATGGCGAAAGAAGGCATACATTAGCTGACTATGAGCGATCTCAATACACCGGTGAAGAATTCGGCATCCACCCTCCGAATGTTAATATCAACACCTTTGAGATCGAGGGAAGCACAATGCATATGCTTCCAAAATTCAGCTCAATTTGATGGAAGGCAGGATGAAGACCCTCATGCACACATCGCAAAGTTCCTTCAAATTTGTAGCATTTCTAAGCCAGATGGAGTCACCGATGAAGCCATTCGATTGCGACTCTTTCCATGGAGTCTACGAGGAGGGGCCTATAGTTGGCTCACATCGCTCCCATCGGGTTCCATCCGTTCTTGGGCTGACATGCTAGAGAAATTCCTGGGCCGCTACTTCCCGCCAAGCAAGGCCGCAAAACTCCGATCTGACATCAATGCCTTCAGGCAGAATGGGGGTGAAACATTCTCTGAAGCCTATGAAAGGTTCAGGGAACTACTTCGTCGTTGCCCTCAGCATGGTTTAGATGCTTGCAGCAAGGTCCGCACCTTCTGATGCGCTAAAACCGCAAGTGGACGGGTCGTATCAAGTAATAAGAGTGGACATAGAAGTAGGGTTGTCGATCCACAGTGAGAAAGAAGTACTAGTATTTACCAATTGTCTACTATCTAGTCAATCCGAGACGATGAGTAGTCACGCTAGTTCTAAATTGATTCAAGGAAACTTAAACTTGGGGAATTGAATGCTTCTGGGAGTTAAATGATCATGAAAAGGGGATGCCCGGGTAATTGGATCCCCCTTGGACTTCAAATATATAAATGCCCTTCTCTACTCTAATTACTTGATTGTTCTGTTGGCCAAGGGTTCCTATCGTGCTTTCGCTCACTCTCTAATCCCGAGGTGAGCTACTAATCCTAGTGCTCTTACCGATGATGTTCTCGAACCTATGTCTTGGAAGGATTACAGGAATAATACATCTAAAGGGGTCGCTCTCCTAAGTACCCGGGTTCCCGGTGTACTCGCAATCCTTTCTATTGGAGATGGTCTACACACGTGGAGGCGTTCGCTTCTTCCCCCGTATGGACTACGAAGATCCCTCTGGGCTCTCGCAACGTAGAGGGATCAACTTACATTAAAACATCCAATAGACTCAACAATGAAATCAAGTAATTAAAGTAGAGGGAAAACTTTGATTAGCACATATCCAAGGGTTCACCAACTACCCAAGCATCTACAAAATTAGCCCTCCATGAAAGGGGGGCAACAATCCACAATGAAGATACAAGAAAGCAAGAAATACATGATAAATGAGATTTGCGCAATCCGTTGATAGCTTCTCGCTTCTCCTTCTTCGATCTTCCCTCTTCCTGCTCCTATGCCTTGAAGAAGATCAACCTCCAAGCCCTCTCCAAGGTCTCTCCCTTACCCTAGCAGCCAAGCCCCCCTAAACCCTTCTCACATTCGCCTTTTATACTCATGGGGTTTAGAGGGTGCAATTTCTTGAAGTTACCCTCGCCAGTGCAGACGCCTAATTTTAACGATGTACGGGCCCGTATGCACGGCAGTATGTCACCAGATATCTGGGCCGACCACCTCCATACGGGCCCGTATGCAGGCGGTATATATATGCCCGTATACGGGCTACTTCTCGGCTTGCTTGTTGTGGGGCCGTATTACGGACCGTATGTTCCCGGGGTCTAGTATACGGCCGTATGTCATCCCCAGATACTAGCCCGTGACGATCCCTTCTAACCGCCCGGGGTCCCGGCTTCTACTAAAATGCTTTCTTTCCTCCGGGGTCCTCTTATTTTGGCCTGCTGATAAAAATAAGCAAATCTTGAGTACCAGTGGGCAACAAATCCTTAAAATCTCATGCCAAGTCCACAAAAAATATAGTATAGAATTATGCTCAAATGAACACTTATCACCTTCTATAATGGATTAGACAATGCTAATAGAGTCTTGGTGGATTGTGCTGCAGAAGGTTCATTAAGCAACAAGTACCCCGAAGAAGCGGAGAAGATTTTCGAGGACATGGCCGGCAATGAGGCCCATTGGTCCACAAGGGATAAGCAAGTTAATCTCGTGGGATCGGTAGAAGGCCCTCCTTCTATAGACACCTTCCTTGCTGAAAAATTGGACACTCTGTCAAAACAAATTGACCGCCTTACCACGGGTGGTGCCCCCCATGTTGGCAATAGCTCAGCTCCGGTTGCCGTTATATTTTGCACTACTTGTGGAGGAGGCCATGAGCTTTCGAATTGTCCAATCTCTTGTGCTGAGGCATCACCTATGGAGCAAGTCAAATACATGGGAAACCAACAGAGAATGCCAAACAATCAGTATCGACCACCAAACCCAATGTGGAACAACCCGACGCTTTCATATGGGAACCCCCAAGCGGGACAATATCCACCCAGTTTTCAGCCGATACCAAGGCCACCGCAAGAAAAGAAATCCACCTTCGAAGAGACCGTGATGAAGTACATGCAAGAGACTAATGCCGCGATCAGAAATCTCCAAAGCGGCATTTCGTGGATTGGAGAACGGGTGGGGCAATTAGCAAAGGA
The DNA here is from genome assembly GCA_026586065.1 of Dioscorea zingiberensis. NCBI lineage: Eukaryota > Viridiplantae > Streptophyta > Magnoliopsida > Dioscoreales > Dioscoreaceae > Dioscorea > Dioscorea zingiberensis. Next base: position 23,479,394 of record CM048823.1, read on the forward strand.
GGTCTCAACAAGGCCGCAAGGCACCCTTCCAGGAAACACGAAGGCAAACCCCCGGGAGCAGTGCAAGGCCATCTCCTTAAGAAGTGGCAAGGAAGTGCAGTCACCCATTGCACAACCACCGATTGAAAGTGCTGTGGAGGTGGAGGAAGTTGAACCCCACAGCAGGGAAATTAGCAAAGAAAGAGAAAGGGGTAGATCAAACACCCCAAAGCACATATCAACCTCAAATTTCATATCCGGAGAGGCTTAGAAAGGACAAGGAAGATGCTCAGTTCACAAAATTCATGAGCACAATCAAACAGCTGCACATCAGCCTACCGTTGGTGGAGGTCCTTGCCCAAATGCCAAAGTATGCTAAATTTATGAAGTAACTGGTTTCCAACAAAAGGAAACTAGAAGATGCAGGTGTTGTCACGTTGAATGCTCAATGTTCTGCAATATTGCAACATGAGCTGCCCAAAAAGCTAAAGGATCCAGGGAGCTTTGTAGTCCCTTGCATACTTGGTGAAGGTGTTATGAAAAAGGCATTAGCAGACTCTGGTGCGAGTATAAATGTAATGCCCTACAAGTTGTACATGCAATTAGGGCTTGCAGCCCCAAAACCAATCTGGGATGACACTTCAACTAGCCGATAGATCTTTGAAGCGACCAAAGGGGCTAGTCGAAGATGTCTTTGATTCGAGATCAATCAATTTGTATTCCCAGTGATTTTGTCCTCTTGGGCGTTGATGATAATGTAGATGTCCCGATTATACTTGGTCGCCTTTTTAGCTGCTGACTCAAGCATTGGAAGACCACGTTCATGGGAGATTGGCACTTCGAGTAGGGGACCAAGAAGTGGTGTTCAAGCTACCTGAAGCCATGCGACACACCATGGATCACGATGACACCTCTTATAGTGTCGATGAAGTTGGCAAGATCACAACCGACTGCTTGGAGGACTTTTTACATGCTAATCCAGCATTTCAATGTTTGGAGGAACTCGACGAACAACATGAAGAGCTCATGAATGTTGGCACTATCTCAACTCAACCTCCAAAGTTGTCACGAAAGGAAAAGTGGAAGGAGCTGAAACTCATTGCCGGTGGATATGTATGGAGACGAAGAAAAAGGGTACCCCCTAATTCCTCAACTCACACACTAAATGAAGGTGACCCTGGTATGAATTCTCAAACTTGCTCCATATATGATAATTTGGGAAAGATTCTGTTTGGTAAGTGTTTTTATAGAAATACTGATGGATGCCTCTTCACATATGACCCCCCATAGGTAAAATTAAAATTAAGGTGCGTCAGGCTCGTGACGATAAACAAGCGCTTCTTGGGAGGCAACCCAAGTCGAAAATTTCTTTTCAATCTTGTCTCTTTGTATTATTTGCTTTATAGTGATAGAACTCATGAGATCTATTGACATTAAATTCCTTTGTCTACATTTGCATCATTAGACTCATCATACTAGGTATGCACTAATGTTGTGTTCAAAATCTGGGCCTTATGGAACCAGCGAGTTTGATTTAAACAATACCTGTCTCTGTACTGGATAGTGAATGACCGTTCACTGGCCCGTTCACATGGTGGTTGGCAATACTACAATACTGTTCTGCAAACATTCTAAATGATTTTCCTCAAAGGACTAGTTTTTGCAAGCAAACCTGAAATACCAACCTTTTGCTCAGTACACCATGTCCCAACTCAACTTGCGCATCAGGGTTCCACTACTTCTTCCTTACCAACATTTCCAAGTTGCAGCTCCGTCCACACCACCTCGTTCGGAAGGTCCACGCCCGTGCATCGAAGATGATGAGGAGGAAGACACAGTTGCTGAGCTCACCCACGCATTCACTCTCTTGACCGTTCACACCTGACAACCACACGAGCCCAAGCAACTGTAGCGCCAGTCTTGAACCCTTCGCCTAAGGCCGCACCAGCATCCGATGAGCAACTACATACGGATCATTGAGATTTATTATTAACAGAACTCCTTTTTCGTTTGTTTATCTCTTGCACTATGTCATCTCCTTTCGATCTATCCCTCCTCTCTCACTCTATTTTGCAGATACTCATGATGGAACACCCCGGCAAAATCTCTCACGTCTAAACCAAATTGCAACACCATCTACCAAATATAACAGGGGAAGTTTCAGTTTGCCCTCCTCTTTGTTATTATTGCATATTACACACTTTTCAATTTAACTGTATACATTGAGGACAATGTACGATTTTAAGTGTGGGGATGGGTAGCTCCCTTCCATTGATAAATTCATTGCAAAACTCTAAGTGTGGGGACACTACAAGAAAGAGAGCGATTCGCGGCGGTTTCAAAAGCATTTAGCGGCGGTTACAACCGCCGCAAAATGCTTTTGGTGGCGGTTAAAAAAACCGCCGAGAATACTAGCGTCGCGAGACATTTCGCGGCGGTTATACAAAACCGCCGGTATAACCGCCGCGAAAGCATTTAGCGGCGGTTTGTAATGTATTTCGCGGCGGTTATAAACCGCCACAAAATGCAATAATTTTTATTATATTTTTAAAATATTTTTCATTTTTTATGATTTAAAAAAAATTCTTTTTTTTATTTTTTTTTGAAATTCTTTGCGGCGGTTTTCAAACCGTCGCAAGATGCAAAGAATTAATTTTTTTTTATTTTAGTATTTTTAGTATTTTTTTATTTTTTTTGTTTTTTATAAATGTTTTTTTACAATAATCCAAATATTCAAAATCATTTCCATTCATTTCAAATATAAAAAAATAAAAAAATTATTTATAATTCTAGAATAATCAAAAGTTACAGATTTGTTCACATATTTTTGAATAATAATTTTTAAATTTTAATATATATGTATATATATAAAATTTGTTTTACAATTATGGAGCTATGCTATTGTATGCTATTGACTAACCTTTGATTACAATTTTTTAAAAAAAACAAAATTTTATTGATAATTCATCAATAATCACAAAAATGACAAATTCATACATTATTTCACACCTTCATAAACAAATAGATAGTATTCTCCAAAGTTTTAACTTAAAGCTCTGTACAAGCAATTAGAGCTGGAGGAAAATAAAAAGAAATCCATGACTATGATGTTGTCATAAATTTCAAATTCTCTTTTCAACTACATTAAATCCCAAATTCTAGGGAAATTAAAGGATAGGAAGAGGAATTAAGCGCTCTCGCTGCTTATCGTGTTGACGAGCTAGATGTCTTTGGGCATGATGGTGACTCTCTTGGCGTGGCACCGTAGACCTTTGACCTTTTTGCTTCATAAGAGCCACTGGAGGAGAGGAAGATGATGATGCTAAGGTTAGGTTTCCAAAAGAGTATGCTTGCCCGATGGTTGAATTCGTCGAGAGATCTAGTAGTAATTGATAGATTTATTCAAATTGGACGGCGTGATCCACGTTTAAGAAAACACATTATCCAGGTGCTTAATTCTGATTGGTTGTTCAAACTTTATGTTGGATCGATGTGAGTTTTTTATATTATTTTTATTTTTAATTTTCAGGTTTCATTAGGATTTGAAATTTATTTAAAGGCAATAAGTTTATACATGGAGATTGACAGTAGAAAGAAGGAAAAGTTTAGGAGTCATTAAAAGCTTCATAAATTTATTATTATTATTATTATGATTATTATTATTATTATTATTATTATTTTGCTAATTATAAAAAATAATTAATAAAATTGTATAGATAATTATCAATAATTATATAAATTCCTAGTCTATACGAATAAAAGATAGACACATTTGTGTGTATCTATCTATCTATATCATATATGAATGTGTGTGCTTTTTTTATTATTTATATTAATAATAATAATATTAATTACAATTATAAAAATTTCCTCACCCGCATATAACTAATAAAGGGTTCTTTACATTACATAGGATTTAAAAAAAAAAAATAAATCTTAAATAACATGATGGTTTTGCTACTATATATTCAATAAATAATGTCTAAATTTCAACAAATTTGAAATCAATGTATAGTTTTTTTTTCTAATTAAAAAAATACTCGTCATACTAATATAGATAGATTTTTTTAGAATTTATTTAAAATAAAATGATTTGTAACCAATAGACATCCATATATATATAAATAGTTAGATACTTTTTAAAATTAAAAATAATCATACTTAGTAAAATAGATAGATTTTTTAAAATTATGAAGAAATTTTAAAAGCCCTAACATAATTTTATTGTTTTTTTGAATTTCTAAAAATTAAAATTAAATTCATTTTTTTCAGTAATATAGATAGAATATAGGTATAGATATATAAATATAGACTTTGAAAAATTAAAAATACTCCTATTAATATTGATAGACTTTATAAAATTAAAAAATTCAATTTTTTGACAAAATTTCAAATTCCCAATCCATTTTGAAATTATACTTAACCAATAGAATACCATAAATATATAGATAGACTTTTTAAAATTATAAAATCAAAAATTTTTGGTAAAATTTTAAAATCTTAGTATAATTTTATAAAATTATTTTTAAAGTTAAAACTATTTAACCGTTATACTTCTAGATAAGATAGATTTTTATTAAAAAAAAAATCTGAAATTGTGAAAAAAATTCCAAAATTCTAACCTAATTTTCTTTTTTTAATTTTCTAAAAATTAAAATTAGACTTATTAGATACATTCTACTTAAAAAAATTATTTAATTTGATGAGGGATTAATTAATGTGTAATGATATTGTTAATTTGATTAAATTTATTGAGCGTAATCTTAATCAAAAGAAGAGAAAAATGAAGAATTAATAAAGAATAAAAAAGTGAGAACCTGCAATTAGCGGCGGTTATTAGAAAACTGCCGCTAAATGCAACCATTTAGCTGCGGTTTTGATATAACTGCCGCTAAATGTATGCATTTAGCGGCGGTTCTGAGTAAACCGCCGCAAAATGCATGAATTTAGAGGCAGACTAGTAAACCGCCGTAAGAACTGCCCCTATGGTTGCAATTAGCGGCGGTTGTCCAAAACCGCCGCGAAATGCTCGTCGCGAAATGCCTGATTTCTTGTGGTGGGATAGGGAGCTAATTATTTGAAGCATGTTTGACATGGACCTATGATGGCACTATTAGGAAATGTAATGTTTCACTGTACTTCTCGTTCACCATTTTAGTACCCAAATTTTTTTTAGAATTCTCCTACGACACACCATGGACATCTAGAGATTATATTCATGAAATTCAAAAGCTCTAGTCATAATAGATAACCCACTACCATGTTTTGTTGACTTTAATTGCTAAGCATTATTCTCAATGGCTCCAAGAGGATTCGTGGCACTAGTTTAGCTTCTGACCATTCATAATCATAATTCAACTTAGTGGACAAGTTAGAGAAAAATAAAATAGTATGTACATAGTAGTTGAGTCATTAGAGCAATAAAGACAGTGCTCCGCTACTTGTTGTGATGAAGTAGCTTAGGGTCTTGGCCCCTAATCAGGGTGTTCCTTAATTCGAAAAATCACTTCTAAGTATGAGTACATTTAGGTAGAGTTGTAACCCTCTAAGTACCCGGGTGTTCTGGTGCCTAAACAACATGTGCATCCTGAAGAAAAGAGGACTTACACTCTGCACTGATCTTTAGCACGGGAAAGTCGGATCTATTAGAGATGCCCTACCCGAATAAAAAAAAAAAAAAAAAACACTTCTCGAACTTGTCCACCATTTTCTCCATAGAGGGTTGGTTAGCATAAAACTTAGGGTCTCAAGGACTCTCTAGAGTCCATTGAGGGAATGCTTGTCTTGCTAAGACTCTAGAACATGGTATGTGGAGTGAAAACACTCATCTAGAGCCGCGATGACATTATACAAACTCTAAGTCCCGGTGTGAAAGTAGGAGAATACACACACTTCGATGGTGAACTTGGGATAGAGCAGATTCATTACTATTATAGCCGGAGGTTGAACACTTATCATCTTTTTTTTACTTGTACTTTCATTGTCTTGTTTGCTTGAGGACAAGCAAATGCTTAAGTGTGGGGATATTTGATAAGTGTTCAAATAAGCATATTTACATACCATATATAGACTTATTTTCATGTCAAATGCAATGATTTGTAGCCCGCCGGTACTTAAAACGCTTCATATTTTGTAAACAGGGCATAAATAGGCCACCCTGACGAAAAGGAAGCATTTATCAACAAAATGAAGAACAAACGAAGATATTTTGAAGTAAGCGAGGGGTGAGCGGCCCGTTCACGGAGGGCACAAAGCGCAGCACAAAGAGAGGGTGAGCGGCCTTGTGAATGCCCGTTAAATTACGGTTCAGAGCAAGCTGAGGTGAACGGTACATTGAACCTTGATTCACCTGCCGGTTTAGAGCAAGCTGTGAGGTGAACGGGGTGATGAACGGCCAGTTGACCTACCGGTTCAGAGCAGACTGTGAGCCGAACGGACTGATGAACAGGCCGTTCACGAGGCCGTTCATCGTAACTTTTGCAGTTTTTCGGGCCCAATCAAGGGCAATGTTGTAATTTTTTAGTGGAACCCTAATTCATGGGTATAAATAGTTAAGTTTGAGAGCTTAGAGAGGGGGTTGGCTTGGGAGAGAGGCTAGAGGAGAGATTAGGACTTGGGGGTCATCACCCCCAAATCTTGAGAATAGAGAACCATTGGAGTTGCAAGCATTGGAGGTAATGGTGTCCTCTATTACCTTTTTTTTGGTTTGTAAGCTTTCCTATTTTGGTTTGAGTTCCCCATTTATGGGGAGCTAATCTCTTGGTACTTGGGTATGTTGAACTTTTGGATTGAGCATTAATAGCATTGAATGTTTATGATGATTTGTTGGTACTCTCTTGAATGTCTAATGAATGTTATGTATTGATTGTAATTTCATTACTAGAAATTACTTGTGTGCAATACAAGGGCTAGAGCTAGCGCCTCCTTGTATTAGGAACTTGCTTCATTAGAGAGTTTCATGAGTACACCGAGGAATCGGGTACTAGAAGGGCGAATGACTCCTTTATACGAATTCACCCCCATGATTCTTCCAATATACATGAATTTCCTTGAATTTCATATCAAGTCCTAGGAGACTAGTTATCCAACCACCTTGGAAGAGGGGTTGGATATAATTTAGGAATCACCCCTTGAATCTCATATCAAGTCCTAGGAGACTAGTTATCCAATCGCCTTGGAAGAGGGGTTGGATATAATTTTAGGGATTATTGGCACAAGAAGTATCAACCTTGATTCATAAACATCTTTGCTCATCTTTAGAATTGAAATCCAAAAGGGATACACACCCAAAAATCCTCTCTTGCTATTGATTTACCCCAGTGAACTCTTGATTTTCAGTTCTTACTTTCAATCCCTTTTAGTTCTTTACTTTTGAAAACCAAAACCCCCCAATTTACTATTCGGACTAGGTTAGTAAAGCTTGGTTTACACTTAGCAATCTCTATTCCCTGTGGTTCGACATCCGACTTCCCATAGTCCACTTCATTACTTGATCACGACCCGTATACTTGCGGAAAACACACCATCATCAGCTAACTCCCTTTGTACAATCAGGAATTGTCACTCCTTGGGGAGTGATGTGTCATTCTCTGTTAGCTTTCTAGGTGCAGCTCTGCTCTGTTGCGGCTCGATTTGCTTTCGCCCATGGCCTTTCTCCTACTTGTGTAGCTCATATTGGAGGCCAAGAATTGGCATTTCCTGTATTCAACACAAATTCCACGAATTAATACCTATACTCATTGAAATCATGCAAAGTACCAATAATTCAAGTGAGCTAACACAAGATGCTAAATTCATAAGAATTAGGACTAAACATGCACGATTCCTGCTGTAATTACACATGTTCGGCCCTAAACAATAAGCAAATCAATTGGAAAATATGGTAAGCTTAGAGCTCTAACATCGAGCCTCTCATCCCTTCTCCGTCTTTTCCAAGAGAGGGTAAGATATCCATGAATGCTCTCCCCCCTAGTTGCAAAACCTAGTTGTAGCTTTGAAATTCCCTAACACCAACGGAGTGGTAGTAGGGTGAGGTTAAATGGCTAGCTTTACTTTCCAGCAGTCCTGTGAACCCCCCATGTTGAAAATCAGCCTTTTAGAGATTTCCTCTTATCTCTAGATGGATCCGGGTAGGCACCTTTGCCCTTGTGTGATTAAGGGGATTAAGGGCTAAAGTTGGGGTTTATGGCCAATGTATACATTAAACCCTAATCATATTTTATTTCATGAGTCTATGGAACCATCTGGAAATAATAAAGCGATAGGTTGAGGTGTATTATGGAAAAGTAAAGCTTTAGCCCTTGCTAACATAGTTTTCCTCACCACCATAATGGTGAGGAAATTAGAGATGAAGTTGAGCAGAATTGGTGCAGAGCAAATAATGGTTCATGGAAAATGAGAGAAAACACAAGTATATCCTATTTAATCTTAACTAACATATATGAGTTTTGCTCCGCAGAAATGAAGACATGCATAGCTCAAATAACTTTTGAAGCAAATATAGCAGCTGTGAAGATGGTAGTTGAGAAGTTGAGGCAAATGGGAGGAAGAGAAGTAGTCATATACATGGACAATCAGTACATACCATGGGTTCTTGGAAAAGGAGGAACTGATTACAATTAGAGGATATAGGACACAACGGCGAATTGCTGAGCATTGCTAGAATAATGTGGATACTAGGAGCTTAGGCTAATTCCTAGGGCAGAAAACGTGGCAGTAGATAGTTTCGCCAAGGAAACTAGGAGAACATGAGATTACAGAACATATCAAGATGCTGATCAGCTACTGGATGAGGCTATGAATTTTATTCAGTTTTATAGAACTCTTAATACCTATGTGCTGAATAGGAACCTTAGTAGTTATGTATTGAACAACTAGTCACCCCTTACTCTATTGCCAAAAAAAACTTGTATATGTTGCACATAATTTAGAAAAATCAGGTTTTGTATCTATGTAAGATGTAAAATCATATTGGTTGGCTTTAGAAAATGCATCTGAATGATGCTTTAGGTTTAGTGTTTAATTGTGAATAAAAGGTGGCAGGTGGTTACACACAGGACCAATCCTGAAAGACCGCTCTTTCATCAGAAAATAAGAAAAAACCCCAATTATCTTTTAGAAAAAAAGCTTTCAAAAAATAAAACTATGTTTCTTGCTTGGCTTAATGCAACATATATAAATCACACACGTTTTGGGATGTTTGTGGGAAAGTTGTTATTGTAGAAATGAATACAACAAAAGAAATTAACGTAAAGGGCATATCATTCCTTAAATTAAGGTTTTAAGTTGGGATACGAAGTGAAATATTGTTTTTTTAAATCTAAGAATGAGAGTATTTATATAAACCTAACAGAAAAACCTAGCTGAATGTTTCACTAAAGTTCTACCTAACCCCAAATTCCTAATTAATCGTACTCAATCTCTTGATTCTAAAATACACAAGCAACTGTACTCACAATTGCTGTGAACATGTAAAACTATAGAAAAAAGCCACCTTCTACATAACATCTAGTTTAAGTATTCTGATAATTGTTCATGCTAGGAACTATATGACAAGCTACTTTCCTCATTAATCACTAATTTATGGTCAAATTATTTTGGCCCTGAGCTAAACCTACAGTTAGTGATTGTTTTCTGTCCTACATGATAAACATATGCATGAATTTCACATTCTTTTTAAATACTAGGTCCACCTTTTAAATACTTTGAATTTCACATTCAAAGTATGAAGAATGGAGGATGTCTTCCATGTAGTGCTTGATCCAAAGGTAATTGAAACTAATAATAAACATGAATAACTTCATCAATTGAAATGCGTCCATGTGAGCTAATTCTTATGTCTTAACATAAAACTGAACCAAGGAACATTCAGTATCAGACACAAGGATGACAATACAAATCGTAACATGGAAGAGCCTTCCTTTTCAATATCTACAACTCAGAGGTATGGCGTTCCAAATACGACATTGCAACAGCAGCATACATAGCTGCTCCAACAGGAAGGGCCTGCTCATCAACGAATAAGTAGGGAGAGTGCAACATGTAGGTGGGAGCAAGAGTTTCATTTTGGGTACCCAGCTGGATGACAGCACCAGGCATCCTCTGTGAGTAGAAACCGAAGTCCTCTGCACCCATTGCAGGTATGCTTGGTTTGAAATTAGCTTTGCCAACAAGGCTCTCCCCGACCATCTTTATATGAGCATACATTTCTTCATCATTGATGGTTGGGGGATATGGTATTAGTTTCTTCTCCATGAAGTCCAGTGAAGCAGTGCAACGATGTACTGCAGATTGTGTCTCGATTATCTGTCAGAGAGATGAATAGATGAATCATTGAGCTGAAATCTACATAGGGAGAAAACCTAGTTTTTCTTTAGAAAGAGGTATGAAAGATACATGATGAGCTAAAAGTTTACCTCTTTGATCCTTCTAGTCAGATACACAATGCCTTCAGTTGTCAGGCTCCTGAAAGTGCCTCCAAAAGTCACAGATTCTGGGATAACATTGTGTGCGTCTCCAGCCTTAATGAACCCAACTGATACTACCTGCAGGCAAGTAAAATAAACGGCCAATACCATTTAGTGGGAACCAACTTAAATGTATTTGACATAGAATCCTAGTCAAATCAGATGAGAAGCCTAATAAGGTATAATGGCATGAGATGATTTTGTGGGAACTTCAGATATTTGATTATGAGTTACAGGTTGCCAATGGGAAAAGGTTTGAGATGAAATTTTTAATTGATACTCAAAGGATACCTTCCTAAATTCAATGCAAACAGCTGTTAAATCTCATTCAAGGACACATCCAAAAGTAATCAAATCATGAATAAAGAAACACCAAGTGTTGGAATAAGGATAACAAATATACTGTTTCATGGAATTAAGTAAAAATATATGATATGAAAGAGAGCAGCAGGCAGAGGTTTACTCTGGCATCAAGAGGATCTGATTCTCGAGAAACAATCTGTTGAAGACTAAGGATTGCAAAAGATGCAGCTAGAACAGGATCTGCAGCATTATGTGGGGCTGCTGCATGCCCACCTTTTCCTTTGATTACTGCTACAAAGCGTGCAGATGCTGCAAGAACAGGGCCAGGCCTACAAGCAATGGTACCTGTAGGCAGATAAGGCTCAATATGAATGCCAAAAATAGCTTGTACGTCATCCAGAACACCTTCTTGTAGCATAAAGTAAGCACCAGCATGACCCTCCTCTGCTGGTTGGAAAACAAGCTTCACGGTACCCTTAATTTTAATCACAAACCAACCAAGATTACTAATGAAGATACATCAAGAATAAAATAAATAAATAAGAATGGTGCAAGCCATCAACTGATCATGTGATGCAACTAATAGAGAAATTTCATACCACTCAACCACCATTGAAAATTCAAGAAGATTTTCCCTTCTCATAGAACTAAAAGAATGGATTAATTGTTACCTTCAATTCATCCTTTTTCTGCTGAAGCAACTTAGCTGCTCCAAGAAGCATTGTTGTATGCACATCATGACCACATGCATGCATTTTTCCTTTTCTCTTGCTTTTGTATTCCCAATCTACCAGCTCCTTCCAACAGATAAAGATTTTAAAGTTATTAGGCTCATTTGAGGCTGCAAATAAAGTCAAAGAAAGGCAGCAAAAAACGGATAGATAGCTAATAACAGAATAGTCATAAACAACTACCACTGGAACTCTCATGCTACAAATTAAGCAGTCAAATTGCATAACAATTTTGCACAAAAAAAAAAAAGAAAAAAAGTCCATACATAAAAGAAATCATCATTGAGTAAAGAAAAAGTTGAATGGAGCTATATAGACTTTTCTTAAGCATGCCCAAGCCAGTACATTTTTCATCAATGCACAATGGACATTGATATGCAATACAACTTAACTTCAGACGGGAAGGAATATTTCTCTTAGCAGATGATTTTTTCCCTGTGAATTGAAATGTAAGTAACTGTCTGATAGGCGAAGACTCAGGAGTATGATTTAGGAAAACTCAAGTCTTCTTTACTTATAGTTTTATTTTATGGGTGGTAAGACTATATAATTAAGGAACCCTTTGTGTGTAATTGTCATTTTCTACATTAGAGTTTTATTATACATTCAACTGAAACTCCAGTCTCTTCTCTCGATCTTCACCAACAGATGAACAAACTTCATAATTCCAATAGTGTATGACGATTTCCACAAACAAATTAGAGTTTGAAATAAAATCAATGCGAACTCAAACGAAGGGGGAAGAAAAGCTCAAATACCTGCAAAGGAAGTGCGTCCATGTCGGCCCGGATAGCGAAACGAGGACCAGAGCCCGAGCCGACGGAGCCCACGACGCCGGTCTTGGCCACCGGCCACAAGTACTTGATCCCGAGCTCATCTAGCTGGGCCCTGACGAGGGCGCTGGTCTCGAACTCCTCAAAGGCGAGCTCCGGGTTCTGATGGATCCGCCGCCGGATTGAGATCATCCAATCGAAGAACTGGGGTTCCCGAGCGGATTCCAGAAGCTCTTGGAAGGAGTATTGCGTCTCAGGGTTATCAGATGCACGCGAGAAAGGGGAGAAGGTGAAGACGATGGTGGAGATGATGAGGAGAGAGGAGGAGAGGAGGAGATGGGAAGGAGGAGAAGCCATGTGAGAAGCGTGAGTCATGCCAAAATGCCGCTTCATTTTGTAATACTGAAGTGTTAAGTTCTCAAAGCAAAATTCCTACTGTTTTTTTTTTATTTGGATTTAGAAATGCCCATGGGCCAGGCCAGGTCGGGTCGGGTTCGGGCCAAGATTTAATAATAATGTGACAATACTTGCCTAAGCCCGGCCCGGCTTGGTTATTCGGGCTATACTTTTGTCCAAAATTCATTCATATTTTTAAATACATGACCAAAGCCCCATAAAGCTGTCCTTGTTTAATTTTGTAAATTCAAATTTATTAAAATACTAGAGTACATTTTAAAAGAAAAATAATTTAATAATAAATTAAATCTAAATGAGTTTTGATAAAAAATTAAATTATACTAGAATTTTACACCTTTAAATTAAAGCCTACAAATAAATTGTTTAACTTAATTATAAATAATTATAAATAAAATATTTATTTATTTTATACATAATTCAGGCCGAACAGGATCGGTTCTGGGCCTAAAACATCATACCTAAGTCCCGGCTCATTTTCTAAAACATGCTCTTTTCCTTTGTCTAAGGATTGATGCTCGGGCCCAATAATTTTTTTCCAAACCCGCCCATTTTTTGCAAGGTTGTCAGACCCGGCCCGGGGTATTGACCCGGCCAAGCCCAGGGGTCAGGGGTCAAGGGTTGAACCGGGGTTGAACCGGGGTCAAAAATAAAATATTAAAAAATAATTAATAATAATTAATAATGATGAAATATGATATAAAACAAAATTATAAATTTATACTAATAAAAAATATGATTGATTAACTAAATTTAATATTTATATTTATAATAATAATTAATAATTGATTAACTTCCACTAAAAAATATTTCAAAAAACATTATTCTTATTCACATATAAAAATCTGAAATAAATTATTCTTATTCACAATTTTAAAAAAAAAATAGGCTAGGATTCACTGCTTCACGGGCTTTTAAGTGACATGGCATCCATGCTAAACAGTCCAACTACTTTTAAAGTAGCAAATCATCATGTGTTAATTAAAAGGATTAAATTTTGTTTAATTCAAAACTTTTGTTTAAATATGAGAGTTTTAAAAAAAAAAATATTGAAAAATAGTTTTTATTATTTTTAATACAAAATTCGGGTAAGTTGATAAGATCACAATATTAATTTCAATGAGAGATGAATAGATGATCCATCACCCTTTGCAAAGTTAGTCCCACATCGCCTGTAAAGGAGTGTTGAACATCATAGGATCCTATATAAAGCAATAAAGCATTGTAGTTGCTAGCTTGAAAAAAAAGCACCTGCTTGGTGATGTGGCATCCTAGGTCACACACCCGGGCCGGGTCGGCCGGGTCCCGGTCCAACCGCCCGGGTCGGTGATGTGGCATCCGGGCCACATCACCCCCGGTTCAGGGGGCCTACCCGGCCCGGCCCACCCTCCGGTTCCCGGTTTTTCCGGTTCAACCGACCGGGCCTGGCTGGGTCTGACAACCTGGATTTTTTGAGTTGGCCTTCGGGTTTCGATAGATAGCCCGACCCCTTTGGATAGGTCCGAAATAAGATTTTGGGGGGCACGGGCTGTGGTTATAATCCGGCCAACCTGGAACCAGCTCGATAAAAAGTGCTTGGTCAACAGACTCGGTGGGTAGGGCATAAAAACTATAACCGACCTACTACAGTAACGGGCGAGTTACAAGTTGCGGTTTTCCCAACACATGATCCGCCGTGTTCAATCTGGCGGGTTGGCCCGTGAACCGGGCTTGGGCAACCATAACATTAAACACTATGTCACATCCCAAACTCGTCGCCATGTCTCTCTTAAATGACTGTTGAGCGAGCCTCTCTAGTTTAGTGCTTCTTTTAGCTTTACTTTCTCTTCTCGCTAGGCTTCCCATTTCTTGTTGTCTCTTTCTTCATAATAAAAACCAAACTCTATAAAGTGCACAACCTTTTAGATTTATCTATGTTATACATGTAAGGCAACTAATATGAATTATATTATCACATCTATTATGAATTATATTATCATGTACTTTGCTTTTTCTAAATTGAGTAGAGAGAGAAAGAGAGAGAGAGAGAGAGAGAGAGAGAGAGAGAGAGAGAGAGTTCATTGCTCATGGCTGCAAGGTCTTTACATTAATTAATGTACTATTGTTTTCCAATGGCAGGCCCATGGCTACCAGATAGATGGAAATGATCGAGGTTCCAAAAGAGAGAAAACAATGACCATTGGGAAGGTTGGAATTTCGTACGTGATGACAAAACCATAGTTTACATGTAGCAAGCTCAGGGGAGGAAGGGAGTAGAGAGGGGAGCAAGGATAGAGGAAGGGAGAAGGAGATAAAGGAATAAGGAGAGAAGGAGAGGAAGACAGAGGAATTAGAAGAGAAGAAGAAAAATGTTGGAATAATTCTCTTTATTATACTATTGGCTTTCATTGTATTTATAAAAGGATTGCTAACAACCCATAACAACCTATTGACCCTTGTGAGAGTCTCTCAGAGGAATAAAGACAAACACTTGTTATGCATCCCTATATCAACTACTATTAGATGTTTTCCTCTAACAACGATCTTCCTTAATTACATAACATTGATTCCCTACTCAATCATCACATCAAAACACAATGAAATCTTCATATTTGTGAGGGTCCACCACTCCTTTGTTGTAACCTGTGCTGCACCCCACTAGACTGCCTGCAGTAGCTTCTGTGCTTGCAACATTGCCGTCTCTTCCGAAAGACACCCTGTCCTTTAGATGGAAGTCAGGAAACTCTTTGTGAAACTCTCAGAGGATCTCCTCTAATATCTTGTCTGAGAAAGCTGATGCAACCTCTGGGAGCTCCATAACTTTGTGACGTTTCTTCTCTCGTCACCACCTATCAATTCTAAGGCTTACACTTCCAACACAGTCAATGCCTTCTCAGGATACTGGCCAATGGCTAACTCACCAGGAGCATTAATGCATATGCTCTCTAACGAACTGCTTTAGAAATATCAGCAACTTCAGCTCTAAGTAACTGTGAAGCGACCATGACTAGCATATTGAGCTGCCTGCACACTGATACAATCCTTCATTGTGCTGAAGGGACCTGCCCCAGAGGGATTTGAGCATCTAAATCCTCCCTACCTACCATTGCACCCTCAGCTGCACGAATGATCTCTTCCAAGTTCTTTAAGGAATCAATACTCTCGATCTTAGCAATCACTGAAATATTGCTGTCATGGCATTGTGTAGCGATATAACTCTTGAGAGTATTTATAACTTCTGTAGACTCCACAAGTGAAACTACTATAAACTCTAAACCCTCAACAATTCCAAATTTTATATCAAGGCAAACCTTTGATGAAATTGTAGGGAGCACGATATTACTGTCACGCCTGAGCCGGATCTCATGTCTCGGGCACATGCACAAATCAGCCGTATCCAAGTAGAGGCATGCCTCACTTGGATACAAGGCCTACTTAAATCACAACATACAACATACCACATATAATCAACAAATAACATAAGCAATTGACTGAGTGTTCAACAAAAATCAATAAGGGTTCAAGTATCCTAAAAAAAAGTCTAAGCCCTACAAGGGTCTTACAAATAAAGTTTCACACACAAAGAAAACGTGAGGTCCTCGAATCTCTGTAAAGATCACCCCAATCTCCCGCGAAGCTCCTAAGTCCAAGTCAACTACTCCTCAGAATCTGAAAAAAAAAAAAAAACAGAAGGAAACAAGTGGATGAGCTTTCGAATAGAAAGACCAGTAAGTACCCCTTAGGGATCACAATGAAAACATACTCAACATGATAGTAGATAGGTCAAGGAAAAAAGACATATCAAACAATCATCAAGAACAACAACAAGGAATCCAAGAAAGCAGGGATTGCGCCTCGCCATATTAACACAACAACATCCCTTAGGCTCTGGAAGAGAATCTATAGAAAAACCTAATAAGTATCCCCCGGTCAGCACCAACGACCTGGCTGGAAATGACCTCCTGGCCGCGTGAGTATGTAGCGCCACTCTTGTATGCGTATGTGACGACACCTCGGTAATCATCCCCATCGACGGTCCTAGACAACCAGAGTATCCTCCCTCTGGTATGGAAAGCAAGAACGCCAGGGTGTCCTCGGCCCTCGACATTCCGCGATGGAGCACCACGCTCCACTGATCTGGGCGGAAGGAATCACAAGAACTGAACTCAGCTAACGCACTACCCAGCCTGTCCACAAGTACCATGTGTCCCCATGGTCAAGTGCTAGTCAACGAGTGGCTATGCTCAGCGAATATGCATACTCAGCTGAGCCTTCTTATGTGGCCCACCACATTCATAACATTTCATGGGCTGCAAGACGCTGGCAGAAGAACCTTCGCACCCGGATGCGGCTGAAGGTCCAGCTGATCTGCCGTATGGGTGGGACTTGTAGTCTGTCCTCTAGCATCCTAAACTCTTCCTAGATGATTGTTCCTGACTGTTGCCTTCTATTTTTTTCTTCTTATCCTTTTGTGGTGGCCCATGTGAGTCACCCTGGCTGGAGACGTCAATATACTCGGCCCTGGCCACCACTTCTGATTAGCTAGTACACATGAATCCTGCCACAAACTTTCTTCAGTGACGGCCGCAGTCCGGCCTCAAATCTCTGTACTTTACTGGCATCTATAGGCACCAAATCAGGAACAAAGCGAGCCAGTTGGGCAAACTCGACCTCATACTACTCCACTATCATCCCACCCTGTGTGAGATGGATGAATTGTTGCTCCATCCGAAGAAGTCTTCCCTTGGAGAAGTACTTTGTATAAAAAGACTTTTTGAATTCCTCCAAGGTTTCGAAGGGCACTCCCTTTCTAAGCTATACCTTCCCCAGATAGTAATCCTCTGCGCTACTCTGCAGTAGGTAGGCAGCTGTCCTGATTCTGTTAGCATCTCCGACCTGGAAGACCTCAAAAGTCTTCTCCAATTCTCGAATCCATAACTTGGCTGCCTGAGGGTCGGCAGCTCCATAAAACGAACGGGGAGAAGGCCTCCTGATCTCTCAAATTAAACACTAGTAAGGTTAGTTCAAAACGCAGCACTCACGAATAGGCAACCTAATTATTATTTATTAGGCAAAATTCTACATAAAGTAAGTAGTTCATACAACTCAAATGGTTTGTAATATCACTATATTATTCAGGATAGATGCTAACGTAACTAAACGACATGACTCAATCTAATCCCAACGGCGACAATGGGCTGTACATGTCTTAAGGAGCATCTTCCGGCTGTTGGAATCCCAACACGCCTGGCGGTTTTCTGACCCCGCTCGACCCAGGGAGGTTCCCAGGGCAATACATGGTGGGGTGATGCTCGCTCCCAAAGCTAAGGCACCATGTCAGTGAGCATGGACAAACTTGCCACTAATATCCTTGATCTCCACAACGTAGGCACCTTACTCTGCTACCGGCCCCGTTCGATGGGCTTCCAACTTTGACATCGTATGGTGCCGCAAGACTCCTATGGTATCCCGGGCCCTGTTCACACATCGGGTCCTTCTCAAATCACCCTCTATTGTCTCTGGAACATCAACTCCAAAATGTTCTCCAGACGGTTAAGGCGCTGGTAGATCGCATCTAGGGATCGTTGAATATCAGGTCCTTCTTGTTCGCCATCGGTTCTGTTTGGGGTTGGTCGGGCCTCAATGCCCTGGTTGTCCTCCTCCCCTCGGGTGGTGTGGAGTTCTCCTGTATGGATTCTCTGTCCTCTGAAAATGAAACCGGCTGAATATAGAGACGACCTTGGTACCCGACTCTTGCCATGTTCTTAGCGAAAGTGTGGTGGGCCCATAACCCACAAGTCATAGGATTGAAACCTTTTTCTAATACCACTTTAATCTGTCACGCCTCACCCGCATCTCGTGTCTCGCACGCAGGCTGCATTGGTCAGGTATATCAAGTAGAGGCGTGTCTCACTTGGATACAAGGCCTAGGTAAATCATAACATACCACAGATAATCACCAAATAACATAAGCAATTTACTTAGCGTGTTCAGTGGAAATCAATAAGGGTTCAAGTATCCTAAAAAAAAAAAGTCTAGTCCCTACAAGTGTCCTATAAATAAGGTCTCACAGACAAAGAAAACGTGAGGTCCTCGAACCACTGTAAAGATCACCCCAATTTCCCACACAGCTCCTGAGTCCACGTTACCTACTCCTCAGGATCTGAAAAAAAAAAACAAAACCGAAGGAAATAAGAGGATGAGCTTTCGAATGGAAAGTCCAGTAAGTACTCCGTAGGGATCGCAATGAAAACATACTCAACATGATAGCAGAGAGGTCAAGAAAAAAAGACATATCAAACAATCATCAAGAACAACCACAAGGAATCCAACTAAGTGGGGACTGCGCCCCGCCCTATTAACACAACAACAACCCTTAGGCTCTAGAAGAGAATCCATAGAAAAACCTAGCAAGTATCCCCCTGTCAGTACCAACATCCTCAGCTGGAAACGACCCTCCGGTCGTGAGTCTGTAGCTCCACCTCTTATACATATCGACACGGTCAACGAATCATCCCCACTGACGTGCTGAACAACCAAAGTATCCTCCCTCTGGTATGAAAAACTAGAACACTAAGGTGTCCTCTGCCCTGGACGTTCCACGACGGAGCCCCCACTCTCCACTGATCCGGGCGATAGGAATCATAAGAACTGAACTCAGATAACACACACCTACCGAGCCAGTCCACAAGTACCATGTATCTCCATGGTCTAGTGTTGTCAAAGGGTGGCTATGCTTAGTGAGTACGCATACTCAGCTGACGCACACCTACCCAGCTTGCGCACGAGCACCGTGAGACTCCACGGTCTTGTCCGGCTGGTCCACAAGTAGGTATACTCAGCGAGCAAGAACATACAACAATGGAGACAAATATCCAATAACTCAATGCACATACACCCAACATGAGAATAATAAACTGATAAAAATTGTGCATGAAATCAACGAAATAGTAATAACTAAAGACATCATGAAAGATGCATAAGCATATTACCAAGACACAGAGATCTAAGGCATCAAGGAAACGCGTATAAGTGCAAAATAGAGAAAGCATTGAAGCAAGAACATACCAAACAAGGCAACGTCAAAGCCAATAAATACTCCGTAGAGTGGGTACTAGGCAGAAGTAACTTACCTCTATCAAGGACGTCTGGAATCACACAAGACTCCCTCCTACTCTACGTCGATATCTTTTAGCAAATCCTTCATCTAATTGTATCACAATTCTCTCATCATTTCTCCCTTTATATTGATGAGAGTATCCTATTCTTACTCAAATTTTAAATTCGAGATAGAGATAAATCATATCTGGTTTGTAATTTATCTATATGGGATAAATCTTCATCCAATTCGAGTTCAGACTTTTTGAACCTTAATTATATAAAATCTATATCCGAGATAAAGATCAATTATAAATGATCTATAATTATCCATAGGAGATAAGTCTAATTCAACTCGAATATTATCTCCCAATCGATTTACAATCCCTATTGTAAATTATTTCTACTAGATAATCCTTGTTTAACTCAAATACTGAATTCTAATCACATCACAATTCATATTTGAGATATAAATTTTATAGTTCTCTATTTCATCTCATATCAATCCCTACAAGGTTAACCTAAATCAGATGGTATGATAAATTAGACCACATGTTGGTTTCGTGAAATCCTCTTTGCGCCTCAACCCTTATCTTGATTTAAAATTAATCCAAGATCGGGGACTTAACTAGCTCACCACATAATTAGGGACATTTAGAGATTTAAATAATATTATAAATTTTGCGGGTTTTACAATTACATCTCGTACTAGATTGGAGTCACGCTAGAAGATAAGGTTAGGCGGTGCAGCAACAGACCCAGATCAATACAACAACACTTCACGCCTGGTCAAAGTTTTTCAATCACATCAAACATCACCATTCTTCCATCAACAAGTAGCGCATCCAAAGAAAATAACCAGGCATCACAAATAGGGTTGTTTAGTATCGTAGCTCGAACTCAAGGTGACATTCTCATGTGATACTTACTTCAATTAGATGCTGAAGTTGGTAATGGAGAGCGGACATCTCTGTTCAACTGTCCAAAGTTCTTTGATTGAAAGTGATGCTGAATCAAATCGATCCAGAAAGCATTATCTAATAACTCATCCTTATTGAAAACCGAGCTGTTTACACCGGTCTGAGTAAAATACTCTCTGCTGCCGCATAGATGGTACTTGCTCTATCCCTATCAGAGTTGTTATCCAGATCTATCTTAGTCTCAAATACATCACAGACCTGAGCCGAGGGGAATATACCCGAGAAAATAGGTAGTTGACAACCCTGCTTGGTATCGGTGACCGATATAGCCACATTTCCATTAACTTCCCCATCTTCATCTATAATGAAACCATCTAGACAATCAAATGAGTCACATAGTTACCGAGGAAATACATGAACAAGTCGCACCATTTCTGATCCATTGACTTTTCTATGGGAAGACATCCAAAACTAGTGGATCAGAACCGAACACCCGGTAAAACGATGTTATAACAAAATGAGGCTTGAAAAGGGATAGACCGAGTGAATCCATGTCCTTGGGACACAAAGCTCCCGCATCAAGCAGCATATGCCGATTGTTCTGCTTTGCCATTGCGATATACTAATAGGAATACTTTGCTCCAGTAACACGAGATTGAGCGGGGAACACAAAAAGTAGAGCGGTTGGATCCATCACCCTCTAGGGTTATGCATTATTTGAAAATTTTTGAGAATGATTATGGTCTTATGTTCACTGCATGTCAGTTGAGGTTCTGCATTTAAGTTGCTTGCTAGTTCTTATCCATTTCATACAAACAAGATGCTATTGACAATGTTTAATCATGAGAGCCGGTATGTGCATTGGATGGCTCAGAATGCTAAGGAGAAGGTTGCGAAGAATTCTAATGCTTGGTTCAAATGGCCTTTACTCAAGCTTTTCTCCACTGATCATTGAGGATGCAATAATCTTCTAATAAGTTCCATCTGAGCTCGTCTTCAACCTCCAGACAAGTCTCGCCTGGAGGGAGGGGAGACACGGCGATCGCTGGCGGTGGGCGGGTGTGGCCGGATCGTATTTCTCCCAAGGCCCCCGTCGTCTGAGACGCCTGGATTCCTTTTCTCATCACCGGAGAAGCCTTCTCCGGTGCTCAGTGTCACGACAGAGAGCAGAGAAAATCTCACTACCCTCATCCCCCCTTTCTCGGCTTCCTTGCTATACTATATGCATACATAGTTACTAATAAACGATTGACAGAGATTACAACACTCACGGGAGAACTGTTTTTCGTCGAGCTCGCCCAGGAGGAAGCTCCGCTTCTTCTACTAGTATTCCTCTGAAGGTGATCCGGCTCCGTGAACGCGGCCTCGACGTCTCCTTCTCCCCCTCTCTTCCTCTTTGTCTCCCTGTCTTTCAATCCCTCAGGGAGAAGGTGGTGGCGACTTTAGATGATCTCCAGTCCCGTCAGGGCTCTCTATTTATAGGTTTTTCTTGGGCTTCTAGACGCCCCTAATCCTACTCGAACTCAGAGTTTATCTTATGTTTTAATCTTTCGTTTAAATCTTTTGTAGGTGTGGATAAACTTGAGCGGCGGCGCACGCGGCGGTGATACGGCGGTGGCGCGCTAGAGAAGAACACAGCTGGTCTCCTCGCGATCGGGTAATCTCCATCGGACGACCATGATTAAATCCAGCGATCCAACAATTCCTCTCGTTTTATAATGCCTCAGATCCGTCTCCATTTTGGATCGACGGTCACGATTATTTTATAACGGACGGTTAGGTTGACTCCAATCGGCTCGAACTTATGCTATATCCGAGATGGATTTCCCGGATCATTTGCCACCATTTAACAGATGGATGGCCAGGATTAAAACCCATGCCTCGAACTTACTCACTATCTCGAGATTGTTTAATCCTGGCCGTCCATTTCTTTTGAACTCTCTCTTTGCATGGTTCTCACGTAATCTTACATTTAGGTCCTTTCTTTTTATTTGGCTTTCATGTACGTCCCTCGGCTGAGAGAGAGCATGCAAAATTTTTGCTAGGTCCTTGACCTTTCTGATTTTACAACCAAGTCCTTGGTCCAGAGAGAGACCATTTATCTCTCAGTCCTTATTTGTTTTGAAAATTACTAATAGGCCCTTAATGCTCCCAATTAGCCCTAATTAGGGTATTTCTCATTGTGATCTCCCTTTTATACTTAACATTCAATTTAATAATCTCGATTAATTTGCAACTTGATTACTTGATTACTCTAAGGAGTATTTAATAGAAAATTTATTCAAATAATAATTCAAACAAATTCCAAACTTGGGAGACTTTCCATTTTTTTCTAAACAAATAAAAGTATCCAATTAATTAAAATGAAAACATAAACCCCTAAAGACAATTACTTAAAACATGAAATTCTTGGACTTCACAATGTGTGTTCCATCACCGCCTCAAGATGTGTGCTAATTTGGATATCTCGAGATATGTGTTCATTATCGCCTCGAGATTTGCATCATTCTATATTTTGGGTTTCATTGGCCACTATACAGCAACATTCCTATTGGCATCAACACTTACAATTTCAATTTTATCATCATCATTAATATCTGTCACCATTACCAATCTCTGAACTTCAACCATCTAAAAGAAGCACAATGCTTCTAACCTTTAAATGATATGAAGAAAGCCCATGTTTCCATCACCATCTAAATGCTTAATGATGACATTTATGACACTTGGCAGATCCTTTATGAAAAATGCTTGCAATTGTATTTTGTTATTGAAATATCAAACTAGCTGCTAATCGATGCAAGTTGGAGATGTGGGCTTGTGGGCCCAATATAAATGCATGCTTCTTTACAAGGTAGAACCACGAGGATCATTTTTTGTATGATTAATAGGACCAATACGATTGGGTACCAAGTCTTGATATATCTTTGGAAAATGAGCATAAAAAATTAAAATGGAAATTTCAATGCCCACTCCATTGTCATACTTCATCACATCTAGTATTGTAGACACAATAAAAATAAAAATAAAAATCAAAGCCCCTGCATTGCTGAGGTCCAAAATCCCTTTGACTATCCTTATCAATATGAATATACCTTACATGCTATCTCTTTTTTTCACCATATTAAATGATAGTATAGTCTTCGAATACCATCAAATTTATTTGAAATAGGATTGGGGTTATAGCTCATAGTGTCTCCAAATATTGACCAGACTTCAGAGCACAACCATATGCTTCACAAATTTTTAACATGCGTAATGGTTTCACAATGATTTGCAAAACTTGATCCCTCCCTTACTCAACTTGAAATGCTTGTCATTTGTCCTTAATGTTCTTCCTGTTTAGTACGACATTGTTGCAATTATATAGTTTTTTTATTTATTTTTTATTTACTTGCTATACACTCTAATCTTGGCATTTGGAGCAATAGGACCATCCTCAGTTATATTTCACAAAGAAAACTTGATGTTTATTTCATTTTATTAACAAATTTCACTAAGGCATTTTACAAAAAACCTTAAGGGCACTTAATATACAAAATATTTAACATATGTTTGGAATGTCCTTCAAACAAAATTTATAACTATTCATTCCCACGTACAACCTAGGTTATATATCATCACAAACTTGAAGCAGGCTTGGATATCCTTGCATTCTTCAACTTCAACATTTTCTATCTTTAGCCTTAGCTTCTATAACTCCTATTATACTTTCCTACAGCTATTTTCACATTACACTTATTCCCCTTTTTTTGTTTTTCAGCAATACAGGGCAATAGTTTTTTTTTTATGTCTATAACGTCAGCATCCTTTATTTATTTTCATAACGAAAGCAACAGCAACCTCTTAGGAATTCTTCTTATCTCTAAGACCTTTCTACAAGACATAGTCATTAGCTTGAGTTCTCAAATGATGATACGCGTCCTAATTTCTTAGAAGGTTGAGACTTTTACAAATCTATGAGAAGCAACAAAAGGGTTGGGCATTCATCATAGGCACTAGGTTTATCAACCAACTCAACCATCTGCCAAGAGTTGAATCTAGATAATTTTAAATATCAATCCGAGGACTTACTGAGGTCTTCTTTCAGTAAGATCCTATTCCTTATGTTGACCACAACACATCTAATGGCCTTAAGCAACCACTTCACAATCGTGTATAAAATCTTCTCCTCCGAATTGAGTTGGACATCATTCATAAGAGCACAAGAATACTGGAAATCCCATGGCTTTATGAATGTCAGGCCCCCAAGAGCCTCTTCTGGGACATCAAAACAGCTGCCTCCTTTTCTATTGGGGAACAACATAAAAAGGAGTTTCTTGGTGAGTGAGTGGCGGAGTTCATGTTATTATAAATCACTTCCAAGTCAGGTGAGTTCACAAAGATGATATCTTTCTTTGCCTGAGAGACCTCATTCACTCACAAGAGATCAAGCTGGGAGCCATCGCGCTCATCAAAGAAAAGCTTGTTGCCGACACGCTAAATGACAGAGCATGGAGCGCACAGTGACTTTATCTTTATGGAAAAGGTAACGAATGACGAAGTCACAGTGGTGTAGATCTCCATAGGGCTGCGATGTCGATGATAGCAATGACAACACCGCCGCACTTTGGGGTGGTGCTCCTCTTCCAGCAACAGTGACGTTGGTGAAGGTATCCACGTTGACGACACCACCACGCTTCAGGGGTAGTGTCTGTTATTGGGCAGTGGTGACAGCATTGAGAAGGGTAGATTGGTGATGACACCACCTTGCTCTGGGGTGGTATCAGTCCTCTAACAGCGATGATATTTTTCAGGATCCGTCGGCTCATGGTAATCGATCAGAGCTCTGGCATCTTGTAGTGATCTGCAAGGGCATGGTGGCTTAGGCGATAACACCATGGCGCTACGGGGTGGCGTCTATTGGTTGGCAGCGGCAACGATCGAAATAGCTTTGCGATGACACTACCACGCTCCGGGGTGGTTTTCGTTCTCTTGTGGCAACAAGGGTGGCTTGGCGACCAAGATGACAGTCAGAATGGCTTGATGACGACACCACCGCGCTCTAGGGTGGTGTCTATCTTTGGCGGCGGCAGCGGCGAGAATGTTTTGACGACGACACCACCACACTCTGGGGTGGTGTCTGTCATTGGCGGCAGCAGCGGCGAGAATGGTTTGGCGACGACACCACCACACTCTGGGGTAGTATCCGTCGTTGGCAGCAGCGGTGACTAGAACGACTCAATGACGATAAGAACGAAGATCAAAATGGCTTTACAACGACACCACCTCGCTCAAGGGTGGTGTCCATTGTTTCCAGTTGCGGTAACGAGGGTGGAGACAACGATGGTTCATTTGTGGAAGGCAGCCGAGGTGGTTGGGTTACATGGCATAATTATAGGAAAGGGAAAGAGGGAAGACCTTGATCTAGCTCTCTTTTCCCTTTCTCTCAATCTCTCTCGCTCTACTTTCTCCTCCCTCCTCTTTTTATTTCTCCCCTTTCACCAAAAAATCCTCTCCCAATCACGATCCTTGCAATATCTGACAACCGTAGCTATGATAAGATCAACCTTATTTAAATTTTGATCTTATCTAATGATTTATTTTAATTATATTTTTAAAATTTATTTTATTATTGTTTATTTTTTATTATTATTATTATTATTATTAATAATATTATTATTATTATTATTTTGCCGTAGGATTCGTACTCTCAAGCTGCCTTGGGATTTGTATTTTTCTAGATTGCCTCGAGATCTTTTCCGAGCTATTAGGAGTTTTGTATTTTTTTAGATTGCCTCGAGATCTGTTCTCAGGCTATTTTGAAATTGCCTCGAGATTTATTCTCGGGCTATCTTGGGATTTGAGATTGCCTCGTGATTTGTTCTTGGGCTATTTGGAGATTTGTATTTTTTTAGATTGCCTTGAGATATGTTCTTATGCTTTTTTGAAATTGCCTCGAGATCTGTTATCTTGCTATATTTGGATTTGTGATTGCCTCAAGATTTGTGTTCTTGGGCTACCTTGGGATTTGAGATTACCTCGAGATTTGTGTTCTACCTATCAAGGGTTTGTGATTACATCAAGATTTGTATTCTCGGGCTATTTTGGGATTTGAGATTGCCTTGATGTTTGTATTCTAGAACCATCTTGAAATTTGTATCCTTGGCTCACCTTGTGAATTGTGTCCTTAGCCTGCCTCACAATTGTGTCCTTTGCTTGCCTCGAAATTTGTATCATGGGCCTGCCTTGGGATATGACTAGATATCCTATTTATTTATTTGTTTTTTTAAAAAAATATCCTAATTCAATTAAGATTAGGATATTAAATTTGTTAAGATTAGGATTTCAATTTTATTAAGATTGGAACATATAATAATTGTCTTATATAAACAAGTTTATATGTCATTTTTATGCATTTATCAATCGATAACCACCTAATCATTTTTAGCTCTTTTTGGAATTCATCCACCACCATAGGATGCTTAGGTGGTTTGTTTGCAGTTTGGATTCTCATTTCATTGTTTGTGATCATGCAATGTGTCTTCAGATATTTTCCCAATAACACTTGCCCCACAACTCTCTAGGTTAACCAGTCTTTATCTCGGTAAGTCCTGGAGAGTACAGTTGTTAAGTGATGACATTATTCAATTTGAGAGGAGTTCTTGACTATCTGACTACGAACCGCTTTTAGGGATATAACAGAGTTTCCAAGTTTGTTGCTTCATATCAACCTTGATTAATCGGTAACGACTTTCGAAGTGTTTTTATTTGAAAAGTAAATGCAAAATTCGTTGGAGAAGATCATAGGCACAACTTCTTATAGGATTACCTCTAAGTACGTAGAGGTAATGGACCATGTGTCGCCCGTCCGCGAGTTTTTTTTTTTTTCAGCGAGTCTTTTGAGCTGTCAAATCTTAACTAATTACCCTTGGGGAAGCACGCCTGTGAGTACCGTCTATAAATAGGTCAATAGAGGTGATGCATTGTATCTCTCTCGTAAGTACACGGGGTCATTCAAGTAGTATAGTACACCAAAGGTAGCATAGTCAAATCCATAGGGATCGCCTCTATTGGTACTAATTTGCCCTCTATTATCTAGTCTAAAAATAAGAGTGCTAATCTCATCCTAACTGAGAAATCTAAAGGAGAACAAAAGTTAACAGTTGGAAAATCTAGGATATATCAATGCAGAGATTATAGCACTCTGGATCTCTATCCCCTAGAAATCCCTTGCTCGACTAATTTTTTAATATTGGCTATCTAATTGATCTGTTCTTAGACCTTGAGGAATCCTAATTTAGTTCAACCTAAATCTCTCGGTGGCTAAACACTAATTCACATACAATGGCACCAATCGCCACATAATTATATTAAGTTATATGATTCCCACTATTAGGTTTTAACCTAATCTGGAAAGTGTGACACTATACACCCGATCTCTTGGAATGCACTCAGCCCCTACTATCTAGGCCATGATCTAACATGACAAAGATTTCTCTACCTAATCATGCAATTCAAATATAGAAATTTGGGCTCTCACCCTAGCAATTTGAAAGAATTAAGCACAAATAGATTGTTCACAAGAACAAATCAAAACTAATATTATAAAAAGATGAAATAGTCACAAGTTCATCCTAGGGTTCAAGAATCTGAGGCACCACAGAAGGTTTAACCTCTTATACTAAAAAAACCTAACACAAGTTCTAAAGAAGAAGATATAAATAAAGATGTTTGAATTCCCCGATCGATGGCTTCTTCGCCTTCGATCTCTGCCGAAACCCTAGCTATTAACGGAAGAACTGACAAAACTCCCTTGATAAGTTGCATCTAACGGCCTTTTATAGACTTGAAATTTGTGAATCATGTTCATGCTTAGGGTGTGTTTAGGCTGTGCTTATCTATGAAAGCTTCGAGAATTGATTCGGAGTGTTTTCAGATAATCCCGAGATAAGCACGGGTAAAACACGCATGTGTTCTTTGGAAGCATGCCTCGTGCTCTAAGTAGATGGACCTTGCTCGGTAGAAACCCTAATTCTGAATCATCACGCCTAGATAACGCTCATGCTTAGGTCTTGCTCTTCTCTCAAATGCTCCTTTTTAGCTCTTTTTGCTTTAATTGAGTCGATTTTCGCTCATTTTTCTTAGAGAACCTATTTTCCTGTCCAATGACAACAAAATACCAAGGTAATGTGCATGCAAATATAGAGTAAAAATATTTATGACCTTGCACTTACCAAGAGGGCTAGAGTTTTACTTCTGTGATCCTTGTCTTCTTCTCTGTCGTTACTTAGGAAAGATCTTTGTTTTTCTTTAAGCAGTCCTCTTTCATCCTCTAAGCTACGGTAATGAAGGTCCTTCCCTTAGCTTCTAGGAAGCAAGGTGGTGGTGTCAAGTCAGTAACTTCTACCCATAATTTACCATGATGTCCATTCATCCTTTCTTAAGGTTTCTATCTAGACTTTTGTACAAGTGAAAAAATCTTATATAAAGAAATGTCTTTGTGTATCTTTGCAATGACACTAGTCCATAAGGCTTAATGTGAAAATAGGTAGAACTATTCCTTTTCTAGATGACATCGATTGAGCCAAAGTTGAGGTTGTAGCTGAACTCGAGACTTTAGTTCTAGCCAATGCCTAGGTGTCAACTCTAGAAAAGGTCAAGGTATTAGCTCTAACTGAGGTCAAGCCATCTATTTCTACTGAGGTTGACGTACCTTCCGTAACTCATCAGGAATAACTCTTATACTTTGTACAATTTTATTGTTTATACCTGTACGCTTTCAATAAGTTTAATAAAGAAATAATTTCTTCTCTACTTACGTGTGTCATTCCCTCTCATTCAAAAGAATGAGTGAATGTTGTGCGGTTCTTTTCTTCGAATTGTTCTCATTTTTTTTTTTTTTTTGGAATAACTAAGTGTCAACCCTATTGGTCATCGGCTTTAGGATTTTGTCTCTCCAATGCGACTAACTCTTAGCAGGGTAGTCTTCTAAGCCTTCATGGCTCACATGTTTGAGTCCATCAAGGACAAACATGATTTAGGAGCATATTTTTTCAAGCATTGATACGATGACTTGCATCTTGTAAAGGAGAGGGGCAATCAGTTTCTTCTAGCCATCTTCTCGTGTCACACATATCCAATGAGCTTATACTACCTCTAAATGAGCCTTTGCCTTTATCTTCATTAATAAATCATTAATTGTGACCCTACAATCACTGTCCATGTCCACGACCTCATCCAAAATCTCTTGCTTGGTCTCATGGATTTCTTCCACCTCTTTTACTTCCTTGTCTCTTGCCTTTGAGAGAGGGCTTAACTTGCAAAACATGCTCTTCTATCATATTCTTCCTCTAATTTAATTTTTCTTTTTGGGCATGTAATGACCCACTTTGTTTCTCAATGCTCATGGTATCCAATTCTCAGACTATTCAATGGCTACAACATTCCAACGAAAAGAATGAAGAATCTGCTCAACATGTACTTCAAACACTTCTTCTCCATTTGACTGGCTACAACTATATACTAAAATTTCTAATCAAAAGAATGAAGAATCTTCTCAACATATACTTCAAACACTTCTCGATTTCTCTTCAATTGATTGACAGCTAGAACTAGAGAAAAATAATCAAGAATGGTTTCTAATATTTTCATATGTAGTGCTTTGAGTTCACCTCTTAGTGTTTGGAGACTAATCCTCTTTACATTATCTGCACATTTTTTTTCATACTTTGAACCTTAGAAGCATAACAATTAGACTTGATAGCTGATATAAATAAGAGAATTAATGGGATTTTAAGGACATGCATGTGAGGGTTATCCCCATAAAGAAGATACCACATAATGCCCTAGTTAAAGTCCAGCTCCCCCATGGTTATGGGCCAACTCAGCAACAAATATTTAATATTCCTTCCTCATAACTAAAAGCAAGCTCTCTTCGTCTTCATTGACTAAGTGAGCAGCTGGTCAACCCTCACTCTTTGTTAACACCTTCTAAACTCTACAAAAGCTTTCTAAACATTTCTACAACCTTCTCAATCTCTTCTAGCTCCTTCATGGGTTACAGAGAGTCAT
Source organism: Dioscorea zingiberensis (assembly GCA_026586065.1). Taxonomy (NCBI): domain Eukaryota; kingdom Viridiplantae; phylum Streptophyta; class Magnoliopsida; order Dioscoreales; family Dioscoreaceae; genus Dioscorea; species Dioscorea zingiberensis. Next base: position 23,510,110 of record CM048823.1, read on the forward strand.
TAGAGAGAAGAGGAAGTGACAAGGTTGTTAGGGAGAGAAGAGATCTTAGGTTCAAGGTAAGCCATTATTAGATCAATTCTCATTGGATTTTAAAGGACCTAAGTTTATTTGTCAAAATTATTATATTTTCATTACTTCTGTAGAGGATTAGGGCATGTATGGACTTTTTTGAGCTTAATAGAGAGGAATAGGGTTTGTATGGACTCTATTGAGTTGAATGGGAAATTGGTGATGCTAGGGAGTTTGATAAGCCTCTAGTTGATGTTAACTAGCTTGATGAAGTGCTAGGGATGATTTTGAAACAACATTGAAGCATATATGCATGTGATCATTGTGTATATGGATTGAACTCAATAGATAGGCAATGTAAGGTGTGATTATAAGCAAAACGGGGACTCATGTGAGTTGAGAGCGTACACACGCTCGGACAAGCATACGTGTCTCCAAAGTAATAATTATTAGTAAGTCCCTATGTCGAATCCTCAGCAAGTGAAATCGAGGTTACTTGAGTAGAAGCTTACTAAGGTACTATGAATCCTTAAGCAACCGGTTAAGGTGGTTTTGAACTAAACTAAACTATATTCTATAAAATGGTAAAAGATAACCAAGTGTTTACGCGAAAAACCTTAAGAGATAGGTATCTAGGGTTGCATGACTCATAGACATGATATAGGTCTTCTTCTTTTATTAGTAATGGAATGTCAAGCTAAATGCAAGGACTATTTAGTGGCATGCTAACCGACTTCATACATACAAGGGCATAGATTATAACGTCCTATTCTTAGGGAATATGCCTATTATGGTCTCCACCACATATCCTTTTGCATGGACTGAGACATTCTGGACCTAGTCAAATGCCCTGACCATGAATAACTACAACAAATTCCTAAACTATAACGATGCTAGTCTATTACCCCAGCCTTCCACCTTGCGATTCATGGTTAGTCTATACTAACATTTATATGCCATTATTACACAAAATATGTCATTACCTTCTAGATCAATAATTAACTAGATTCATGTGGTGCAAATATAGCTAATCATTTATCGTTTCCTTCCGAATAACGGCTTAATCAATAATTATGTCACAAGCACACCTACTTAACTGAGAATCCATACAATCAAAAGATAATATTAATATTCATGTCTATAAGATCATACTACCATAGAATCAAGTTCAAGCCAACCAAGATGGAGTTTAATTACAATCAGAGACCCAATGCGTACAAATATAAAATCATTAATGCTTTTCATACAAGAGATAAAATCAATATAAAATAGAAAAAGGTATGGATCATAGCATTTATTAGTATCTCCCTTTCCTGAAGATACGCTCAAGGACATATGGATCGCAGGCAAGATGCTGGAGTAGGTTATCTCCTAGATAAAAATGCACTCAAGCCGAGAGGAAAATCCTAGAAATGAAGAAAGTCTTTTTATAGTTGTGAATGACTGGGCCGCTCAGTTCCCGCACATGGTCTTCCTGCTTGCGGTGGTACTAAGATGCAAACTCCTAGCCTTTCTTCTAATAGTGTACTATAAGGTTGACATCACTGTGTGAATTCCAAGTTCTTGTTCAAGAACATTAAAGATGGTCACGACATGAAGATCTTGCTTCTAGGTCTTCCCTTCATTGTGCTGCTCTTTAATATAGTTGAGAATCGGCTTTCTCTGATACAATTATACACACTTGAATTAGCCCCTGGAAATAAAATAACTTTGCTAAAGATGCACAACTCAAGTAGAGCAAATACAATTTGGACATTCATACAAAAATAGAGCTAAACATACAAAAATCTTGTCAATTCACATAGAACTTAGATCTAAAAATTATACATAAGCCCTATAAATTAGAATTCAAGGCATGATTAGAGGGATGAGATTGTGTGTACTCGTGACCTAGCATGATTGCTATGTATTATCATTAATTATATATTGTGCTATTGTGTTATATTGCTTGAGTATTATGGGTTTTATATAAATTTTTTCTTGTCTCACATATTTATTCAAATTTAAGCTATCGATGTATGACCAACATATAAATTAGAGTTGATATATTTATATAAGACCAAAATATGGAGATAGCTTGATACAGAAGGACCCAAGTCAAACGATGCTGAACTATCTGATTGCACTGACGTAAAGGTCGAAGGTGATTGAGCCAATTCCGTGATTGGGGAACAATTTTGGACACAGTTCGGTGTTTTGGCCATAACTTTGGCTACAGGCATCGGATTCGGACGCTCAACACCAATTTGGAAAGCTCGTTTCGATGCACGCATGGGGTCTACCCAAATTTTCTTTGGTGGACCTTTCCTTTATCCTCAAATTCCATTGTTTTCCCTGTCATTTATTCGTATTTTGATGTTTTTTTTCTATTTTTGTGAATACTTTATTTGCCAATTTTGGATAGGATTTGAATCTGATTTGATCTTGGATTTTTAGGAGTTATCTTATTTGTTTATTTCTTTTAAAATGAGAAAATTTGTTTTTTTGAACCTAAATTTGTCGATTTTGGCAAATTTGGATAAGAAGATAGTTTTCCAGGTTAGTTTTTTTTAAGCTATTTAAACTCGCCTTGTTGGTTGAATTTTAGTTATTGATAATTGAATAATACTTGTCCTTTGAAGTTTCAGAGAATTTTGTCTCTGTTTATCTTCCCCCTTGCTTGTTCTTTTGTCAATCCCTTAGTTGCTACCACCCGCAAGTTAATCACTATCCTGCCTAGCTTCAGTTGGTATCAGAGATTGTCTTTTTCCTGTGGCATCAACATCAATAACTGGAGGTCGTGGTAGCCATGGTGGTCATCGTGGTGGGCATGTTCCGGCGGAGGAGGGCCAGTCCCGAGACCCAATTTCCTTGGAGGCGATGAACAAGGATCTCCAAAGATAAGTCGCGGAGTTGACCCAACGGTTGGCGGTGCGAGATTTGGTGGATCGTGAGGTTTCTGACCATGACTCTGACACCACTTTCGTCAACCCTTATTCCTAGCCTGGGTAGTCCAGAGAGCACCTTGCATGAAAGGAGCGTTATGGAGATCTCGGCTTTCGGGTGGTGTTACCCGAATTTACTGGAACACTATATGATGAAGTCTTCATCGATTTGCTGAATGATGTAGAGAGGATATTTTAGTACGAGGAGGTCCCTGATCATCTGAAGGTGAAGCTAGTTGCCATCAAGTTGAAGCGCCGAGCATCTGCGTGGTGGGAGCATCCGCAGCGTTCACAAGATCGATAAGGTAAACCAAAGATCGTTGATTGGGACAAGATGAAGAAGAAGATGAAGGGGCACTTCCTTCCCTTCGGCTATACCCAGACCTTGTTTCAACGGCTTTATACGTTGAGGTAGGGCACAAGATCGATACATGAGTACAGAGAGGACTTCTACCAATTGAACGTGTGGAGCTACTTATCCGAGATGTAGGAGGAACAGGTGGCTCGATATCTGGGAGGTCTTTACCAACCATTGTAGGATGTTCTCAGTTTACACACATTGTGACTGTTTTAAGGCATACCAGCGCCCCTCACTATTGAAAAGTAGCAGAATAGAAGATAACCAATCATGAGCGATCAGAGTAGCCTGCCAGGTCGACCTCAGGCACCTCGCCCGATCCAGCAACCCTTGTAACATCCCGAATTTTTCTAAATAAAATTTAAGTAAATTTTTATACTTTAAATGAGGTTAATTAGCTAAAAAAATCAGATTAAATATATTAACCTCAAATTTAAAGAAAATCGATAATTAATGGACCCAAAATCCAACCTCGCAACATATGCTTAATAACTAGCATATTAAGCATGGAATGAAATAAGTCATTGATGCCATAGAATATATGTTAGATGATTTCTTAAATTCTAGTTATTGTGTGGTGAATGTTGTGTAATTTTGGGAGCCTAAAAATAGAGGAGATGTTGCTAGATTTTTCTTGAAAATCTAGAGGAGTTAAGATTTATTAATCTCTAGTTTCATGCTAGCATGTTTAGTTAATTATCTCCATTCCATGCTTAATATGCTAGTTATTAAGTTAAGAAGGTGATAATTAGGTATAAGTGAAGAATAGTTAGAAGTATGGAGAAATAATAGCATGTGATAGTTTTCATATTTTTACTGTATTCTAATGAGTTTAAATAAGAGTACAAGTAAAGAATACGGTCTCCATATTCATAAATTTTGTATTTTGATTATCAGGAAAAGGAAAGGGCAAAGGTAAGTAAACCGCTGCCGAAGGACCGAGCCAGATTTAAGCAAGGACCAGACTCAGGTGAGGCAACTAGCTGTACAATACGACTTTTCATCGTATTTTCATTTTATTACAGTTTTGATTTCAAACTGAAAAGCATGAATTAGAATTTTCTTGAAAACTTACAGAGTTTTAGAAAATCATTCATGCATAGTAATCAGTAATAGAATAGAGAAACATATACAGAAATACAGAGACTACACTTTATTAATATATTTATCGGTACTAGTGCTGTCTCGTATAGAGCCATAGAGTATGGTATTAGGTTAGGGAAGGGGTGATTTTAAACTCTGATTTTCATTACCAAACTATCTGTTTTTAAAATATTCCTTTTTATAAAATTAAAACCCCCTTTCAATACTCTTGGAGAGCCTAGTGTACGTATATAATTTGACCCTGTGTAGTGAGGATAGATATAACCGTTGGTCGCTTGTCCTACAGTATAGAAGTAGATGTATAGTTAGAGATTATACTCTTGTGATTATCAGATGATTCTGTATTTTCCACCTTTCGGTGATTGAGTATATCTTGACCGTGGGGGCTATGGGTACAGATTACCAAGGGAAATGTCGGTTCCAGAAATTATTCATAGGACAGAGAAACAAAAAATCATATTCGCATACATGAGATTTTTATGCATATTAACATGATTAAACAAATTGAAGATAATGCACTGACTAGCATATTCTGTTCCATAGTATTTATCCTCAGTTACAGTATTTAATTTCATTTATTTTATATGCATATTTTATGCTTCAGATTTACAGTTTTTATTTTATTATACGGGCACAGTTTATACTCGACAATTCTATTCCCAATTCACAGAGCTCCAGTAACTCAGCCCCTTTCTCTTTACATTTTGATTGCAGGCGATAGACAGAAGACCAGATAGAGGGTTTGTCTAATTGTGAGTCTAGTGGAGATGTCTTGTAGCTGGCTCTGACTCCCGTGTCTTATTTATCTTTATGTTCTTTTATGAGTGTATTTGAGACCGTTAAGTTTAAGATAGTATTTTATTTGGTGATGTATTAAACAATATTTGGAGTTTGAGTTTATAATATGCTCAGTTTGCTTTATTAGCTTCCGCTTTTACTTGATTATCGCTAATTACCAGTTTTACAGCCTTAGGTTTAGGGTTCATTCCCTTGACCTGGATGGTGTGACACGTATCCCCTATAAAAGGAGATGGGTGTTACAACCACCGTGAGGTAGTTCTAACTCTGTTATTCATTGTTATCGATGTTGTAAGTAGGGGCATAAAGCACCCGAGTGTCGGAAACCTGCAAGTCATAAAGGCAAGAACCTAATGATTGAAGAGAACGAGGTATGCGAGGTTAAGGATACTAAGGAACCAGTTTATGATGATTATAGAGGTAATAATGATGGGGCTGGTGATGTGCTGATTGGGAATGGCCATGAGACTCTCATTGTTTGCAAAAGCCTGCTGGCACTAAAGGATGATTGAAAGGATGACAGGCTGAGAAACAACATCTTCCATATCACATGCACAGTGGTTCACAAAGTTTGCAAGGTGATCATCAACAGCGGTAGTTGTGAGAACATGGTATCTGAAGACGCTGTCAAGAAGTTGTAGTTGAAGACAGAGCGTCATCTGAAGCCCTACAATCTACCATGGCTAGGCAAAGGTACAAAGGCCAAAGTAGATCAGCGATGTCTCGTGTCTTTCTCAATTGGGTAGAGGTACTTTGACAATGCACGGTGCGACATTGTGTCAATGGATGCATGTTACTTACTATTGGAGCGACATGGCCGTATGATCGGAGCATAAGTCATGAAGGAAGAAAGAATAATTATTCCCTTAGCATCAAGGGGAAAAGGATCGTATTGGAACCCGCCGGGAAGAAAAGCCTCCTACCCCGGTAACCAATACTAACCTACTTCCTATATCCAGGTTTTTGAGCGGGATTGAATAGGGAGATGTAGTCTATGTACTGCTACCTTGCATGCATTATGCCATGGACATGGATCAACATCTGCCAATAGAGGTGCAACAGTTGCTCCTAGAGTTTGAGGACTTAATGCCAGAGGAACTTCCCCCGGGACTCCGACCTATGAGGAACATCAACACCAGATAGATCTTATCCCAGGATTGAGCTTGCCAAACCGACTAGCATACCGCCTCAGTCCCAAAGAGGCCGAGGAATTACAGTGTCAAGTGGAGGAGTTATTAAGGAGCAGCTACATCCGAGAGAGCATGAGTCCCTACGCAGTTCAAGCCCTGTTGGTGCCAAAGAAGGATGGCTCATGGCGCATGTGTGTAGACAGCTGAGCAATCAACAAAATTACCATTAAGTACTGCTACTCTATCCCCCGCCTGGACGATATAGTAAAACAAGTATCCGGCTCAAAGGTCTTCTCAAAAATTGAGCTGAAGAGAGGATACTACCAGATCAGAATACAGTCTGGAGATGAGTGGAAGACGTTGTTCAAGACACAACATGGACTGTACAAGTGGATGGTGATGCCTTTTGGGTTGTCCAATGCCCCCAGCATATTCATGCGATTCATGCACCAGGTTCTACGACCGTTTATGGGCAAGTTTGTGGTGGTCTATTTCGATGACAGCCTCATCTATAATCCGAGTTTGCCCACACACTTTGACCACCTTCGCGCAGTCTTTGAGATGCTGAGAACGGAGCACCTGTTTGCTAGCGAAAAGAAGTATTCCTTCTTTACCACTTCTGTGACCTTTCTTGGCTTTGTTGTTTCTACTGGTGGTTTTCATGCAGATCAATCAAAGATAGATGTAATCTTAGAGTGGCCCAGACCGAGGACCTTGTATGATGTTCGAAGCTTCCATGGGCTGGTCTCATTCTACAGTTGATTAATCTGGAACTTTAGCACGCTAATTGCCTTCATTATAGAGGATCTCAAGGGGTGTGATTTCCAGAGAACGGATAAAGCTGAAGCTAGCTTTCACCTGGTCAAATAGAAGATGACTGAAGTACCAGTTCTAGTGCTTCCCGACTCCGACATGGTGTTCGAGGTCAACTGTGATGCATTTGGAATTAGCATTGGAGGTGTTACGAGCGGTCGGATTTAATGGCGGCGGACTTTTCTTGATGAGAAGGCTGTTGAGGTCGAAGAAGAACTACTCCACTTATAACCTAGAGTTCTGTGTCATAGTTTAGTCGCTGAAGTATTGGGGGCACTACCTCATATAGAAGGAGTTCATCCTGTTTACCGATCATGAGGCCCTAAAGTACATTAATGGCCAACACAAACTGAGCAGGTTGCAAGCTAAGTGGGTGGCGCATTTATAGGAGTTCACTTTATGTTGAAGCATCAAGCATGTAGCCTCAATCGCGTAGCAGATGTTCTTAGCCGCCGCAATTTTCTTCGCACCACAATGAGTGCCAAAGTTGTAGGGAAGCCTTCACGGATATATATACAACCGATCCTTCCTTCAAGCGGATACTTCATGAGGTAACCGATTGGCATTGTTACTTATTTTGCATAACCGTTACCTATTTCGTGGCCTACAACTATGCATCCCCGACTTTTCATTGCGAAAGTTGATCATGAGCAAACACTATAATGAATCCCTCTTTGGTTGTGGTAGACTTATGCCTTCATAGCTACTGACTTTTGTTCGCTGAAGTTATCTAGTAACGTGGGTCACTTTATAGAATGCTGCTTTGTGTGCCAGCGGGCCAAAGAAGTTCTCACCAACGCAGGGCTGTACACTCCCTTACCAGTCTGTGAAGCTCCTTGGCTTAACGTCAGCATGGATTTTGTTATGGGCCTTACTCGTACCCAGCGGGCCTCGGATTCTATTCTTGTGGTGGTGGACAGTATTTCCAAGATGGCCCACTTTGTAGCTTGTTGAAAGACTGGATGTTACCCGCATTGCCCATCTTTACTTTCGAGAGGTTGTCCTCTTGTATGGTGTCCCTCGCTCCATCACATCCGATCGTAATACCAAGTTCATCAGCCTCTTTTGGAAAAGCTTGTTAGGAAAATTGGGGACATAGTTGAACTTTAGTAGCCCATATCAACCCAGACGGATGGACAGACCGAAGTGGTGAACCAGAGTTTGGGCAACCTTTTGATGTGTCTAGCTGGAACTAAATTGAATCAATGGGATTTAGCATCACCTCAAGCTGAATTCGCCGATAATAGATCAAAGAATCGGACTACCGATTTGATCCCATTCGACGATGTCTACGGTCGGACCCTATCCGGAGTAATTGATTTAGCCCTTGTTCCACTGGTGGGGCGTGTTCATCCTCGAGCCCATGAGATGGCAAGACATCTCCAGAGTATCCATGAGTAGGTGAAGCACGCCATTCATGAGAGCAATACCAAATAAAAAACCAGGACAGACAACCGTTGTCGCCCGACACTTTTTGACGAGGGTGACTTTGTTTGGGCTGTACTGAATCGTGATCGCTTTCCTAATGGTGATTATAACAAACTTAAGGAGTGAAAGATCGGACCCTGCAAGATGCTGTAGAAAATTAATAACAACGCATACAGGCTATGCCTCCCTAGTAACTTCAAGACTTCAGACGTGGTCAATGTGAAGCATTAAGTCCTTGCTATATGGAGTCGACGAACCCAACAGAGATCTCGAGGACAAGTTCTTTCCAACCTGGGTCGACTGATGTAGGAAAACCCGGGTCAAACGATGCTGAACTATCTGATTGTACCATGCAGGCTTTAGCATATAACGAATTGGCGGACCGACGTAAAGGCCGAAGGTGATCGAGCCAATTTCGTGATTGGGGAACAATTTTGGACACGGATCACTGTTTTGGCCATAACTTTGGCAACAGGTATCGGATTCGCGTGCTCGACCCAATTCGGAAAGCTCGTCTTGATGCGCACGTGGATCTACCAAGCTTTGCTCAGTGGACCTTTCGTTCATCGTCAAATTCCATTGTTTCCCCATCATTTCTTTATTTTTCGATGTTTTTTTTTCTATTTTTGGTAATACTTCGTATGCCAATTTAGGATAGGTTTTGAATCCGATTTGATCTTGGATTTTTAGGAGTTATCTGATTTGTTTAGTTCTTGTAAAATTAGATAAGTTTTTGTTTTGAGCCAAAATTTGTTGATTTTTGCAAATTTGGATAAGCAGATAAATTTCTAGGTAAGTTTTTTTTAAAGCTATTTAAACACGGCTTGTGGATTGAATTTTAGTCATTGATTATTGAATAATACTTTTGCTTTGAAGTTTCAGAGACTTTCTTCTCTAGTTGTCTTCCCCCTTGCTTGTTCCTTTGTCAATCCCCTGGTTGCCACCGCCTGTAGGTTAATCACTATCTTGCCCGGCGTTATAAGTTAATTCTTAAAAAATATGTGTAAGTTATTATAGATCAAAAAATGGCTGCAAGGCAGCTTTCTTGGGATGGGTGGTATACCCGTTCGAGCAAACTTGGGTGGGTGTGACACTTGTATGCCTTGTGAAGAATCTGTCATGGCTTATTTGAAGTCGTCACATTCGCCACTTTCTCAAATGTAGAATTGTCCAAACATTGTTGGATGATTAAAAGAGCATGTTGATCCTCCTTTCTATTATTTTCTAGAGCATTTTTCTTAATTTGATTAGAAGAGATTCATCTTCAACCTCATTGTAGCCTCTACCAACACTATCCCAAGCACCTTGAGATTCAAGGATAGGCTTCATGCAAATAGACCAACGATCATAGTCATATTTCGTTGGATTAGGATATTGGAATAGAAGTGATATTTTTGCCAAACCCATATTACCCTACTTTGGTACTACAATGGTTGAAGTATGAGATTGGTTAACACACACGGACACACAGATTAAGAAGTGGATAGAATTACAAGATGAACTATAAATTGAAATGTACTTCTTTTGATCAATAAGTTGAGTACAAGGGCTTTGATGCACACAAAACTATATGTGACACTTCTCATGCACTTATACGGGGTCGATCAAGTAGTAAAGTACCCAAGGGTAGGGTAGGCGACTCCACAAGGACTTGCTACCAGTACTAGTTCTCTTCTATTACCTAGCCAAACTAAAAGAAGAGTTTCTGAAATTAAGCTAGTTGAATATCCTAAACAAAAACTAATATGAACTATTGGTAGATTGTGGTCATTACAGATGAAAAGATGGCAACTCGGATAAAAATCCCATAGGATTCCCTTACTAATGATTTATTCCTTATTACCGGCTAATTGCTAATAATTCCCGGAGGATGTAAAAATATGTTGCTCAGTAAAGTATCCGATCTCTCGTGATGCTCATGCACATCCTAGCACATTGTTTGACTAAAAACCTATCTAGAAGAATCCCATGGCCAATGAGATGCTATAGCCGTTCCAAATCACCACACAAGTACTCATGGTATGGGTGCTCTAATCTACTAAGGTGATGACTCAAGGCTCGCCCAAAAGAAAGCCACATATTGATATCTAGACAGATAATAATTCTAGGCTAATGTGATAAAAACTCCGCCACCGTCCAGCAAGAACATATCCATGCCAACTCTATCAGACAATGGGGCTCATGATACGAAATCTACAACCATCCACCACAAATATATCCATGCTATCGGATGATTGGGCTCATGCAAAAGATAACAAATAAGGAGAATTAGAAGCACAGACAATCAAGATGTGACACCGGGATTAGTTAGTAAGCAAAAACTGAATAAATATAAGAAATATATAACAAGTTCATCCTAGGGTTCAGGTGTCTGAGGCAACATAAAAGATTTAGCCTCTCATGCTATGATCTATCATAACTAAGGTACAAGGGGAGGCTATACAATTAGAAATAGAAATCTTCCTTTTATAACGCCTCCTCTGCCTTCAATTCTTCTAGTGAAACCCCAGCCATCGCTACGGAAATCTCCCTGAGACTGCTCCGCCAAAAGTTGATCATTAGGGTTGTGTGGATGGCCATTTATATATTTTCAAATTGGTAAAGTACGGCCGTGTTAATTTGAAGCACGGCCGTGTTTATCTTGATACACCCATGCTCATGGTCAGGAAACACAATTAATGTGTTTTCAATAAATAGATATTTACACTGGTTAAACAGGCTTGTGCTTTATCAGCACACTCGTGTTAAGTAGGAGCACGACCGTACTCTTCTCTGTATGTGCACTCTTTTGCCCTTTTTGCTCCGATATGTCGGATTCTTGTTTCTTTTGTTCTTGGGTACCTATTTACCTTTTTAATTACGCAGAAATACCCAAAGTAGCACAAAAATAGAGAACTGGTGCTAGGAACTTGTGCAAGTGCATATGAATTTAAGGCAAATTTATGTATAATCATGCACTTATCAGGTTTTTATACGATTGTAGGTATAGTCTAAATGCATCCATAATAAGTGACAAAATATTATTATTTTTTTCATTCATGAACTTAGCACCATACATGAATGTTGATTCAAATTCCAAGACTCAAATGCATGAATGTATGAATACATTAATCATATTAAATCCCTTACATGATTCAAGACTAATTTCTAACATTGTGTGTCTCTCTATGTCTCTCTATATATGCTTCTATCTCCTTTTCTTCATATGTGTCTCTCTTTAGGTTCTTCTCTTTCTTTATTTTCTGTGTTTTTCCCTCGGTGTTTTTCTACCTCCCTGTCTCTCGTTAAGTTATCCTTTTATTTTTTTCCCTTTTCCCCCATTTTTTTCCTTCAACTCCTTTCTAATAAAGTTAAAATTATCATATGAAATTCCTCATGACTTTAAAATCAAATACATCTTGAGAGACTATATGGAATGAATGAAACAATTTTGAGTTGACGAAACAACTTGAACAGACAAAACAACTTGAAAAATCAGTTCTAGGTCACAAATCCCAACTTCTCATTGACAATGAGACATCAGCCTAGGGAGTCTATGATCTTTATTATATTCTCCACCTTAGTTTCTGTGATTTTTTCTTGTAGTATGAGAGGCTAAAACTTCTGTGGTACCTCGGGTCCTTGAACCGTAGGATGAACTTGTGACGTTTTCCTCTTTTTAATACTAGGTTTTCCTTTTTGATTATTTGTGTGAATTATCTATGTGTGCTGAATGATTATAGTTTTTTTGTGAGGAAGCGCCCATTACATAATTGGAATTGGTTGATGTATGATAAAAAATGGTGGTTAAGTTAGATCTAAGCATAGATAATCGGTGGAGGGGGGAAGGGAGGCTCGCCGAGAGATCGGGGGATTCGCCGTGTTGTTAATGCAGGATCAACTCACTCTCTTGATTATGGTAAAACCTAATAGTGGGAACCATAGAACACTCAATAATGGTAATGTAGTCATATGACAAAGTTGTTGTATGGGACTAGGGTTTGATTGTCACGAGAAATTGGGGTCAAACTAATTCAAGGTTCTCTATAGTCCAGAAATATATCACCTAGGTAGCCAATATAAGGAAATTAGTTAACAAGAGATTCCTGGGAGGAAAGAGATCCAGGGTGCTATATCCTCTTGACTAACAACGCTAGATTCCTAACTGTTCACTTTACTTAGTTCTTTTCAGATCTTTAGTTAGAATTATATCATCATCTATATTTTCAGTCTAGATAATATGATCCGAATTACTACTAGCTCTACCGGTCCCTGTGGATTTGACTACCCTCCCCCCAGGGTACTTTACTACTTGAGCAACTCCGTGCATTTGCGGATAGCATTACGCATCAGATCAAGTTTTTGTTGTCGTTGTGGGGGATTGGCAACTCTACGGACATTAGGATTCTAGATTTCTCGTCAAATTAGGGTTAGCTTAGCCTATTCTTTACTTTTTTTTTCTTTAGATCTGATCTCTTGGTCTTCATCTTTGTATAAGGTACCGATGCATAACCAGAAGCTCCTCCCAATCAATAAAAGTACCAGACCCAGACTTTGAGCGCTATTTACGCAAGAAGATTAGAAAAATTACCCTTGAACAAACCACAATAGTGGAGAGCAGTACAAAAATTAATCAACAGGAAGCAATGATAGCACCACCCCGTTCTATCTTTGATTTTTCCAAGCCAAATCTTGATTGGGTCGGGTAAGGCATCAACCCACCCCCGATCACAGCAGTCAATTTCGAGCTGAAGCCCAACGTCATCCAGATAGTTCAACAGACATGTTAAATTGACAGTTTCCAAGATGAGGACCCATACGCTCATTTGATAAGCTTCTTAGACATATGCATCATGATTAAAGAAAGAGGTTGCAATTCGCCTTAGGTTGTTTTCCTTCTCAGTCAGAGGCTGAAGCAAGTAGTGGCTAAACTCGTTCCCACAAGACTCCATCACCACTTAGGCACAATTAGTCAAATAATTTCTCAAGAGGTACTTTCAGCTTGCCAAGATCACAAAACTCCGGACAAGCATCTCCTCCTACAAGCAACTGGAGTCATAAACACTTTATGATACATAGGAGAGATACAAGGAGCTGCTTAAGAAGTGCCCAAAACTTGGAATCATCTACTGGATGAAGGTCTAGATCTTTTACAGTGGACTGAATGTAGATAACAAATAGATGCTAGATACAACAGCTGGCGATTCTCTATGCAGCAAACAACCCGGTACAGCTCAAACACTGATTAAAGAGATGACAACGAATGGCTATCAGGAGAGTTTTGAGAGGAATATGAACAAGACTAATCGGGTTGTAGGGGTTTACAACGTGGATGTACTGACAATAAGCTAACAAATGGAGAACATGTCTACTCAGCAGTAGCCACCAGTGATGAATTGTAGGGCATATAGGTAGCAATCACATACCATGTATCCACCTACAGAAGGATCGGTTGAGGAAGCTGACTTTATGGGTAGTCAGAACAGATATTAGAACAACCCATATAGTTCTACCTACAACCTGGATGGTGGAATCACCCAAATTTTTTGTGGAGCACCCCAAGGTAAGGGCAAGGCCAACTGAGGTCAAATCAACCACTAGGTTTCTAGCAGCCCACACAAGAAAAGAAAGGTTCGAACTTGGAGAACATCATTGCGCACTACTTTTATAACAACGACGAATGCCTTAACAGAAAGGAGGAGCTTCTGAGAAATCAACAGGCGTCATTGCAGAACCTCGAACATGAGGTGGCTCAAATAGCTAAGTCTCTGGCTGAATGGCCACTCGGCACCATTCCAAGCTACAAAGAGGTCAACCAAAAGGACTTAGTTAAGGCCATCCTTCTTAGGAGAGGGACTAGCTTATCTCCACCTAAGACAAAAATTCAAGGGGACACCATGGAGGAGGAGGAGGAGAGAGAAACCTGTGGAGAGGTAGGAGGATCCATGCAAGATTAAGGACATGCAAGCCCCAAAGGTACAGGAATACCAACAAAAATTACCCTACCCCACCAAGGGAAAGAAGGACCAGCAAAATAAGCAATTCAAAATGTTCCTAGAGATGTTTAAGGCATTGCACATTAATGTCCCATTTGTGGAAGCACTTGCGCAGATGCCAAGATATGCCAAATTTTTCAAGGAACTACTCACCAAAAAGAGGAAATTGGAGGATGTGGCACTAAGTGAAGAGTTCTCGGCAGTTCTTACCAACAAGCTACCAAAGAAGGAGAAAGATCCAGGGAGTTTCAGAATTCCCTGCACTATTGGAGGTTTGGTGGATGAGAAAGTCTTAGACGACATTAGAGCAAGTATCAATCTCATGTCATACAAGATACTCCAAAAGTTAGAGCCTGGGGAGCCGAAGCCAACCAAGGTGACCCTTCAAATGGTTGATCGATCTATTCGCCATCCTCGAGGAATCATTGAAGATGTGTTGGTAAAGGTGAACAAATTCATCTTCCCGGTGGACTTTATAATATTGGACTTTGACGATCAAGTGAAAGTACCCATCATTGTAAGAAGACCGTTCTTTAGGATACCACAAGCAATATTCAAAATCAAGGATGGTTAGAGGGTTCTCAGATTCAGGGAAAAGAAAGTCAAGTTCAAGCTTCAATTGCCCATGCAATAGCCAATGGAGTTTGTTGATTTCTTTACTTAATTGATCATGTTGATGATTGCGTTTCTGAATTTGTGCATGATAAATTGTTGAAGGATTAACTGGTGGATCTGTAACATCCCGAATTTTTCTAAATAAATATTCAGTAAATTTTCAAATTTTAAATGAGTTAATTACCTAAAAAAACAGATTAATTATTTTAACCTCAATGTTAAAGAAAATCTGGAATTAATGGATCCGAAATCCAGCCTCGCAACTATAGGGCCGAGAGAATGCCTTATTGGCCAGACCACTTTACATAGAATAGTTGGGGGTGGATAGTCAGCAGAGTTATATTTATGAAATGAGAAATTAATTAAGAATTAATTAATCTATATCAATTAAGTGAAAATATCGGACATAGTTAGAGTCCCGATAAAGTAGATCTTGCCAAGTCAAAAGTCGAGAAACACGGATCTGGGTCAAAAGAAGAGACGACCCGTAATGCTATAGAAACCCCGTGTCACTTGGGTCGTCTAACCCTGGATTCTCGGATCTAGGTCGGGGATAGAGAAGAGCTAGATAATAATTATTAGTCACCCTCGTGACGACACAGTAATAAGATAAGATCAACAAAAGGTCGTTTGTCTTTTATTTGAAAACAATAGGGAGATAACATTGTTTAATGAGAGATATTTAAAAATATATGTTAACTAATCAATTTAAATAATTTTAAATAAAATATATTATTCAATTCTTTTTTATAAGTAAAGTGAGAGAGAGAGAGAGAGAAATCTCTCAATCCTTCTCTCTCGATTTCTCAAAGACGAAGGCCCCCCTCTCCTTCATTCCTTCTTCTCCTCCCTCACCCACGCTCGTAGCATACCTGCGCCCTCCGTCCCTCTTTGGCAGTTGTTGCCATGAAGCCCGCCATACCGGTAGGAGCCATAGGCTGCGAGCCTCTGACGCCTTTCCATGAGAATTGGATCCGCCATCAGCCGTGGCTGTGTCCCCAGCCATCTATCGACGCCGTTCAGCCGCCATCTCCGGCTAGCTGTGCCGCCAGTTCTCCCCCCGCGCTTCTTTGCTCAGCCCGAGCTTCCACCGGCTTTCGCCTTGCAGCCCAGCCATTGCTCTGTGCCGACGCCCGTTTTCCGATGATCTTAATGCCAGCAAGGTCCCCTCTTTTTCTTGTGAACTCCATGGGGAAACCCTGTGCTAATTAGTTAACTGACTGTCGGAATTGGGAAACCTTAAATGAAATTATGATATAGGGTTAGACTTGAATGATCTAGTTACATGTGTATGGGCTATGAAAGGATTGTTGGAATGGTTTATTTCATGATGTTAATATGTGAATGTTTGTATAATTTAGGGGCCATATAAATAGAGAAGGTGCTGTCGAAATTTCATCAATTTTGTTTAGAGGATTAATCATACAATGCTTAGTAAATAAATTCGTTTAAGGAGAGCATGTTAGAGGCTCTTAAATTTCCATGAAATGCATGCTTAAGTTTCCAAGTTGGTATTGAATTATTTGCTTTAAGATGAAGAGCATGTTAGTAGTTTCCAAGTTATGTTAATGACGGAATAAGTACAGTTAGTAAGAAGAGTAAATCTCATATTTTTATCATATTCTATCGAGTTTAAATTAGAGTACGAGTCAAGAATATGGTCTCCATATTTATAAATTTCGTATTTCACTTATCAAGAAAGGGAAAAGGAAAGGGCAAAGGCAAGTCAGCGGTTGCCGAAGGACAGAGCCAATCTTAAGCTTGGACTATACTCAGGTGAGGGAACTAACAGTACAGTATGAGTTTTTATCGTATTTTCATTTTATTACAGTTTTGATTTTAGTTTGAAAAGAATGAATTAGAATTTTCCTCAAAACTTCCAAAGTTTTAGAAAATCATTCATGCCCAGTAATCAGTAATAAAATAAAGAAACAGATACAGAAACCAGTAAAATACACTTTATTGATTTACTTGTTTGTACCATTGATGGCTCGTAGAGAGCTAGAGAGTACGGCACTAGGTTAGGAAAATCTTTGATTTTCATTACGGAACAATCTGTTTTTAAAACATTCCATTTTATGAAATTAAAACCCCCCTTTCCATACCCTTGGAGTGCCTAGTGTACATTTATAATTTGACCCTATGTAGCGAGGATAGATTTACCCGTTGGTCATTGGTCCTACAATATTGAAGTAGATGTGTAGTTAAAGATGATAGTATTCTGATGATCAGATGACTCCGTATTACCCACCTCCCGGTAGCGATTAGAGATCCACCATAAAGGCATTTGGTACATATTACCAATGATAATTTTGGAAATCATTCACGGTACAGAGAAACAGATTTTGAGTTATATGAATACATCAGATTTCTATGCATTTGACATTATTAAAACAGATTTAAAATAATGCATTAACCAACATATTATTTGCTCAGCTTTTCTTTCCGATTTCAATATTTAATTTTAGTTAAGTTACATGCATATTTTATGCTTCAATTCTTACAGTTTTATTTATTTATACTGGTATATTTTACCCGACAAAGATCTTGTTAGAAATCACCGAGCCCAAAGAGCTTCAAAATTCCCACTTTCTTGTGATATTTTTGATGCAGGAGATAGACAGGGGACCAGATAGAGAGTTTGTCTAATCGCGAGTCTAACTGGAGATGTCTTGTAGCTGGCTCTGACTTCCCCGTATCTTAGTCCTGTTTAGGTTTCTTTATGAGTGTATATGAGACAATTATATCTAAGATATTATGTTTATTTGGGTTGTACTAAACAACATTCGAGTTTGAATTTATGATATATTATGACTAGGTTGCTTTATTGGCTTCCGCTTATACTTTATTATTGTTGGTTACTAGTTTTACAACTTTAGGTTTAGAGTTCATTCCCTTGATCTGGCTGGTATAATACGTGTCCCCTTAAAAAGGAGATGGGTGTTACATTTAGTGGTATCAGAGACGAGTCAATCCTAGGAAGTCCGATCAGATCCTTAGGTTGGGAGTATGTGTTAGTAGAGTAAAGCTTGATAATTGCTTTAAGTACTAAAGAATATTACTGACACATTCCCTTTTTCAGAATGTCGCCCAAGAGAAGCGGTAGAGCATCACGGGTCCGACAAGAATATGTGGAGGCTCTGGAGAACGAAGAAGTCCATGTAAAAGGATCACATTCGCAGCATGGACAAGCATACCAACCGGGAATGCAAACCGAACCGAGGTATAACGTGGGAATTCAACTAGAACCGGGGTATAATCCTGGTATGCAATAATTTTTCGACCAGATGACGAAATCATTTGCTGTCTTCCCCAATTACCAGCAACCGGTGCACAGAGAGTATGATTTTTTTGGCAAAGCTCGAAATATGTTAGTAACATAATTCAGTGGTACCACAGATCCAGCGAAGGCAGAATACTTGATTACTCACCTGGAGGTATTGAGGTTCCCTAAAGAAGAGAAGGTGATGACTGTCACATTACTACTGGGACAGGGAGCCCTATAATGGTGGTTGACGACCATGAGGCGCCAGATGGATCAGATAGCGATCCCTTGGTCCGAGATCCGAACAGCGTTCGACCGCAAGTTTATGTCCCGAGTCTACCAAGACGGGAAGCATCAAGAGTTCTTGCGTCTGGTTTAAGGGAACCTCTTAGTGGTCGATTATGAGGCCAAGTTTACGGACCTGGGGTGGTATACACCCACCTATTTTGATGATGAATACAAGAAGTGTCAAAGGTTCAAACAAAGACTTCAAGATGAGATCAGAAACATTGTCATAGTTTCTGGATTTCCCGACTTTACTGCCCAAGTTGAAGGTGCTCTCAGAGTAGAAATAAGCTTTGGGAGACAGAAGAACCGTTTGGATAAATTTAAGAAGAGGAACGAGCCAAGTTTTCAGATGGGTGACAGTACGAGGCCGTCGAAGAAGAGCAACAACAACAGTATTAGTGGCTCTTCTTCAGGAGGACAGAGTCAGAAGAGGCATCAGTACCAAACCTGCAAAAGGTATCACTTTGGAGTCTGCAGAGAAGGCATTGGAGCTGGCATCTGTTATCACTGTCAGCAGCCGGGACACCATGTGAGGCAATGTCACCTATTAACTCAGGGAGGTAATACAGCTCCTCAATTTCAAGCTGGTGTCAAGAGTATACAACAGCCGCAAGGATACTCTGCAGTGGGCAGCACTGGGAGCAACAGAGGATGATATTCCGGGGGAAGGTCCAAAGGAGGAGCCAAAGGAGTTCATTCGCAGCTGCAAGCCCAAGCTTTCACAATGAAACAACAGGAGGCTTTCGACACACCAGACGTGATTATAAGTACGACCCAGATTTATGGTATTGATGCTTGCATTCTTATTGATCCTGGTTCCACGCATTCCTACATAGCTACTTCATTTAATATGCCAAAATATGTGTATGCTACTAGATTAGTAGAGCCTATGGTTGTAGCATCTCCCATAGGTAGTTCTATCATTGTAAAAGTAGTGTATGAGGAATGCGATGTGAGGATAGACAATCAGGAGCTAGCAGCAGATTTGATCCCTATGAGGTTCCTAAATTTTGACGCAATCCTAGGATGGATTGGTTGTCAATCCACCATACCATCATCGACTGCTACAGGAAGATGGTAAGATTCCAGCGACTAGGCGAGACGGAAATTCTCTTCAACGGGAGACGAGCCCAGATGGAGGAGACGGAAGATGCCTGCTTGGCGAATATGGTGGAAGCAGAAGCCCCCAAAGGAGATGTACGGGAGATCGCGGTAGTGTGTGAATTTCCAGACGTATTTCCTGAGGAGCTATCGGGATTACCCCCACATAGAGGCGTGGAGTTCACTATAGAGTTATACCCAGGAACAACTCCGATCTCTAAGGCGCCCTACAGGATGGCTTGATAAGTGTTCAAATGAGCATTATTTATATATAAAATTCATGCATATTACTATAGGTTTTGGAGGAATATTGGCCCGCTTGTACTCAAAATGGCTTTGTTTCTGTAAACAGGGCAGAAAATAGAGGTTCCAGGAGAAGGGAAGCGTTTTCAAGAGAATACGGGCCAAAACAGGGAAAACAAAGAAAGAGAACCAGCCCATACGGAGTCCCATACGGATCCGTATGGACCTGGGGAATTCAGATCCAACCTCCATAGCTATACGGACCCCTAAACGGACTGACAGGACTCCGTATATGGACTCCTGAGAGCCATACGACACCGTATGGGAATCCATATAGGGGGCCATATGTTGTAAGTCTGCAGCTGTGTTTTGATCGAACAAAGGGTAAAATCAGAAAATACACCAAAAACCCTAGTGTGGGGTATAAATACAAAGCTTAATTATGGTTTTGGGACATCTTGGAGCAAGGAAATCAAGTCTTGGGGAGGGTTTTCATCATCTTCTCCACTACCAAGGAGGAGAGGATTGAAGGAGTTCTTCCCATCCAAAAGCTCAAGAAGGAGAAGAAGGGGCAATAGGAGCAGCAAGAAATCCACCAACGGAGCACGATTAGGGTTTTTCCTCATGAACTTTGTGATTTCTTTCCCTATTAGCATGGATTGTTGCTCTCCATTGATGGAGAGCTAATTTCTTGATACTTGGGTGTTGATGAACCCTTGGATGATGTTTAATTGATATTGCTTTTTCTATGTTAATTGCTTGGTTGAATTCATTATGGTTTATTGGATGTTATGTAAGGTAGTATTAATAACCCCTCTACGTTGCGAGAGCCCGGAGAGGTTTCTATAGTCCATATGGGGGAAGATGCGAGCGCCTCCCCATTTGTAGACAATCTCCAATAGAAGGAGCTATGAGTACACCGGGAGCCCGGGTACTAAGGAGAGCGAATCCTTTAGATGTCTTATTCCCATAGCTCTTCCAAGAGATAGGTTCATTAGAACATAATCAGTCAGTACACTAGGTTTAGTAATCACCCTCGAGCGAGGGGATGAAAGCACATTAGGAACCTTTGGCTAATGATTCACCAAGAATTAGCATAGATAGCACTATCCATCCCTATGAAAATTCAAGGGGGATTTAATAACCCAAGTATCCCCTTCATCAATTGATTTTCTCCAAGGTCAATTTGCTTGTTAATTTACATTGTTAATTTTAGAATTTAGGTTTAGTCACCACCAACCAATCTTGATCGACTAGATAATAGATAAATAGCCACTACTAGTACTTCCTTTCTCCCTGAGGATTGACAACCCGACATTAGTCCACTTTATTACTTGATTCGACCCGTATACTTGCGGATTCAGCGTATCAAGTTTTTGGCGACGTTGCCGGGGATGATTTAGGACTACTAGGAAAGCTAGGAGTTTATTAATTTAGTCATTTATTTTCAGTTTTTACTTTGTTTTAATAATTGTTTGATCTCTTGAATAATAATTTTTCTCACAATCTTTTGTGCGAGGTGTTGGTGCATGACCCGGATAAATCCTAAGAATCTTGTTGAAGTGGATAGTGAAATCGATAGAAACTTCCACAAGAGGTTGAGAGAAGTCGAGACATCAAATCCAGGACCCTATTCAGGGTCAGAGAACACTTTTCCCACTGAGCGCAGCGTTGAAATCATAGAGGAACCTATCATGGCAGGAAGAAGACTTACACTCTCTGAACTTGAAAGGTCTCATTACACATGGGAAGAATTCAGTGTGTACCCCCCAAATGTCAATCTGAACAACTTTGAGATCAAAGCAAGCACATTGTCAATGATTCAGAATTCAGCTCAATTTGAGATCAAAGCAAGCACATTGTCCTCTGACGGTCCGTATACTACCCCATATAGGGCCAGTTTAGGGCTTTTTCTTGCAAAATTTTGCCATGCCCTATGAGCTTCATTGATACTAACATCTCTTACTTATTTGCAAAGATGCCGAGGAAGCTAACAATGATGAAGAAGTGTCGAACGGAGGCCGAATCATAATCAACCGGGCCGCACTTCACAGACGAGACCCACCGCATCCGACACACCCGTCTCTCCTCCCGCCGATTCGGCCGAACCCGTATCATAGACTGGGGAGCTCTTACTCAGCTTGGTATCGCCGATTGAGTCCGGGAGATGATTTCGTTTGGCGGCTGGGACATTATTTTCTCCCTCAGTCACGAGGTATTAAGCGGCCCGACTCTGGAGGTATTGAGCATCTTTAAGGCCGACAGGAGTGCAGTGGGAGAGCAAAGCCGCACAGCCATTACATTCCAGCTCTTCGAGCGGCAGAAGGGGATGAGCTATACCCAGTTTGCACCATACATGAGGTTGTACGATCCCGAGTATACGTACATGAGAGAGTATAACGAGCTCATTACCGCCTTCCCCGAGTGCACCATCTCCTTCTCGCGCTTCTGGATGCAGTTAGGCGGGCGCCATGACAACAAAAAGGCTTCCTTGATGATAGATCCGGTGCACCGCTACATTCACGCACTCATCAGCAGCTCTATTGTAGGCCGCAGCGACAACTTCGGGGTAGTTATTGTCACCGACGACCTGTTTCTCTACAACATTATTGAGCGAGTCCCGATCCACTTGGGGTATGTGCTCGCCGACTATCTGGTGCATCAGGGGCAGAGCACCAGACTTACCGACATCCATGCCGGACTTTACATCACACGTCTGATCATTGGCATGGGTCTCGACGCGGATCTGGAGGGAGAGCAGCACCAACAGCTAGTCTCCCCGCTTGATATGACGCTCCTTGCTCAGATTGGGCTTGTATGGTGAGCTGGCGGGAGCTACACACTTGTCGGCCAGCTCTCGGACAGTTCAGATCAAGAGGGGTCCGATTCTGACGACTCTGACGGGGCAGAGCCTGCTGCACGACTACCCTCCAGATCTAGTGGCTCCTCTGCATCCAGTAGCCGATTCACGAGGCTAAAGGAACAAATCACAGAGATCCGTGCTGTCCAGGACACCATTCTAGCGGAGCAGCGATATGAACAACTCTGAAGCAAATCCTTAAAGCAAATAAGATTGATAAATACTAAATAAGAAAATGTCTTTCACAAATATCATGATAATCAAAACATTATCTTCAATTAGAATTTAATCATGCCCAAAATTTCATAAAAACCTTGAGTAGAATAATATGCGTGATCATCTTAGACATTTCATGAACGGATAATGTAATTACCCTTAGTGGATAAATATCGACACCGATAGCCACCACGATCCAACACTGGCTCCCGTGAGGTGGGTAATAAAGGATCATATCATAATCTCTATGACTCAGTAATTTCCCTCAGTGGATAAATATCGACAACTATAGCCACCACGATCCAACACTGGCTCCCGTGTGGTCGGAAATACTGAAATCATGTCATATCATAATCTAATTATAGTATTGATTACGCCTACACCTGTACTTCAATAATTGCAGAACCAGCGTATAAACCAGGATGATCACTCCCAGACACGCTCTGACGGGGTCCCGTCGGAGGTACCATCTCTGTCCTCGCAATCCAACTGTGGCTCGCGCGAGGTGACTATCTTCTATGATAGTTTATATGTATACCAAGCACTCTACTAGTGCGGAAGGGGGTTTTATTTCCTTGAAAATGAGAGACTTTGAAAACAAGTATTTCGGGATTAAGAAAAACCGCGTTTAACAAATCACCAGTCCTCTACCTGGTACCGTACTCTTGGCTCTATAAGGGAGCCACTACAAGAAAATAACGATTTACCCAGGGATAATTACCCACGGACACGTTCCTTGGGTAAATAAACAGTGAATACCCATGGAATAGCAAGGAAATGATATATAAACTTTACTCAAGGAATAGACACGAATTTACCCAGAGAATTACCCAGGGACAATATATCCCTAGGTAATCCGTGGGTAAATAACACTGGTATTTCCCACCTTAAAATTACCCACGGCTTTCCCAGGGAACTCTTTTGTGGTTAAAATATCCGTGGGTAATCCGTGGGTAAGTATTGTTAAATATAATGTACCCACGGATTACCCAGGGAACTTCTTTGTGGGTATTGCTTTCATGGGTAATCCGTGGGTAACTGAAAGGGGACTTTGGTTCTACAATATCACCCATAGATTACCCAGGGATATGTTCCGTGGGTAATACATTTGTGGGTAATCCCTGGGTAATAGGATACGAATTTTTTTTAAAAAAATTACCCATAGATTATTCATGGGAGTTTCTGTGGGTAAAGGGACCGCGGGTAAACCATGGGTAATAGGATATGTTAATAATTTTTATTAACTAAAAAAATTTAATTAACTGTATTACTAGAAAATGCAAAAATAAACAAAATTTTTAATTGTTTTATAAACATTGATTAATTATATTTAATTTGAATATAAATATTCTAAATATTAATTATAAGAGTATTGAGATGGAAAATAATTTATAATTTCAATAATTATATATATTTTTTTGGTCTTCTTCAAATTGATTATTTACCTACCATCCATATTTAAAAAAATATATATTTTTAATCATTACTCTCATAAAAAAATTATCCATATATTTCTAACAAGTTTTATTATTATTATTTAATAATTTTCATCTTTGCATTATCCATTCATCCAAAACAACACACAAAAATAACCTGGAAACCTATAACCCCATATTATTATTTAATATTCTCAACATAACATATCCATCAAACATAAAAAAAGAAAAACAAAAACAAAACAACCCTAGAAATCCAGCAGCCCTCCCCTTTATCCCGCAGAACTATCTCATTACTGACCCTTCTCTCTCCCTCTCTCTCTCTCAATCTCTCCATGAGGGTGCTAAAACCCTAATCTTTCGATCCTCGGCGGCGCAGCGTCAGATTACCCAAGGGAGCCTCTGTCGCGGATGCAGGGCAGCGACTTCTCTTTCTCTCGTCTCTCCTTCGATCAAGAGAAACAAGGTTTGCTCTCTTCCCTTTGAATCTACAAGAGGTCCTTCATTATTTTTCCTGTACTTAGGCTGAATTTCAGATCTTTTGTACCTCATGCTTCTGAAAAACATTAAATGGTCTCAATTGAACATCTGTTGAAGAAGTTTGCCGAGTCATCTATGCTTTGTTATTTTCTTTCAGATTGCATTGTGTGCTTGCTTATTCAAATATGACACATTCAATGTGTTACAGAGCACCATAAAGGATTTTTTCCAAGTATTTATATAATGAAGTTCACATGATAGGGATGGACAGTGGTAATGTCATGTGTGAACTTTGAAGAGCTAAAAAAATTAGGTTAACAAGCTGATGCAGGAGGCTTGAGTCAAATGTTGGTGCCAAGTTGGCGGGTCAACATAAAGATGGGAAGTTATCGAGTCAATTCCAAGATTGGGTCGGTTTTAGGTATGATTCAGTATTTTGGCCATAACTTTGGCTACCGATATCGGGACATGCTCAACCCCAATTCGAAAGCTCTTTATGGGCGCCAGCATCTACATGGAGATGTCATATTAGAGAGAACTTTAGTTATTTTTTTCTATTTTTAGAAATATTTAATCCACCGAATTAGGGTTTTAGTCTTTTTTTTTTTTATTTTTGGTAATATTTCATATGCCAAATTAGGATAGGATTTAAATCCGATTTGATCTCGGATTTTTAGGAGTTATTTGATTTGTTTAGAGTTCTAAATTTAGATAAGTTTAGTTTTAAATAATAATTTGTCAATTTTAGCAAATTTAGATTAAATGATAAGGTTTCTAGGTTAATTTTTGAGGCTATTTAACCCGGCTTGTGGGTTAGTTTTTTATTATTGAATTTTGATTTATAATATTTTCCTGAATTTCAGAGTATTTTCTCTAGTTCTTTAGTTCTTCGTTTGTTCTTCCTTGCGGTCCGTGTATTCAGCTAGCCCGCGGGATAATCGCTACCCCGCCCGGCGTCACAAGCCCATATGCTCATATAATAATCCAATATGGTTTACTAACATGTCTTTATGTCCTTAATTATATAGTCTTGTCTTTATGTCCTTAAATCTAGTAAGGATCATGATACACAGAAGATTGTTATTTCTTTTGGCATGTCTTGCAATCTTCATATTGGGATTTATGTTTATTTTCATTGTCATTTGCAGTTGAACAAAGTTGTCAGTGACCCAAGGAATTTTGGTGTCATTGGTGATAGAGGATCGATTTCCAGAGGAAGTGAGTGGTTTTCTATCATTTCAACTCACTTTATTGTGTCCAGTTGTTTACAACACAGAAATATGTTAAGTATGCTTTATGAGACCTGGAACTTGACATTGTTTTCCATGTTGCATAATTTAAATTATGTGATATGTGGACAGAAGATATGTTATGCTTGTAGGATCTTAGATCAGCAAATAACTGAATCATTTGTATTTTTTTTTTTAAAAATCTTTTTTTTTTGTTAGAAATATTTTAAGGACCTTGATAGTAATATTGCCAAGCTGATAATAATACACAGTCCAAGAATTTGGAGGACTGGTCCAGATGAAGTAAAGTATTGGAATCTATATGTTCAGCTGGGGTTTAAGGTTCTTTTGAGTTTACATCAAGTTCTTCAATTGATTGGTGAAAGAAAAACTTAATGTTTCTTTAGTTGCTCATCGAGGGAATAATGATTGTGATTTGTGAGAAAAAACTATTCAATAAGAAGCAATCAATGATGTTGGAACGACATTTTTTTTTTTAAAAAAAAATTGACTTTTGAAACAATATTGAGCATTGAATTTCATGTTGAATAATGATGAAAGTCCATTAATTTTGCTTAAATTGATGCAAAATTGCCATTAATTCATGATCATAATTTTATCACCTGTCTTGTTTCAAGAAAAGAAGCATATTAAACTTTTTCCTCCTCTTATGTATCACTAATACTTTGATCTCAGATTGCTATATCTTCTCTGACACCCCATTTGGATGTAAATCAAAATAGTAAGAGTCAACTCTCAAAAATTAAATAATAATTATAAATTGGTGAAGTATCATGTATGATCAGAGAATGGTTTGATTAAAGATTCAATGGCAACATGTGGTCATAGTCGGGATGGGACCGATTTGTGGGATAAGGGGAGGCCAATAGATTGATCTAGCTGCCATGTTAAATGTAAATAGCAAAAGAACAACTAGAGAGGGAGAATAATAGGGATTTGTTTGAGATATTAAGAGATATCATATGGGTGTGTAGTGCATGCAAAGAAGAAGGTTTATTTCCCCTTTTTTTTTTGTCTTTCTTAGAGTTTTTGGTTCTACCTTTTTTTTCTTTAATTCTAATGCCTTCTTTTTCTATCTCTAGTGTGGGTGATTATTATTATAATTATTATTAGTATTATTAGTATTATTATTATTATTATGTTTGATATAGAATATATATTAGTTCTTTATTTATATTTTTATATGTGATGTGATGTGAGCTTTGGGTAGATTAAGTCAGCAGCCATGAGTGTAGTTCTTAGTGGAGTGCCTTTTAATCTTGATGTTTGTTGTTCGCCTATGTCCGAAAAAATAGGTGCCGTGGAGTTTGATTGAAACTGCTCTCAAGTTCAGCATTATTTTTTTTTGGATTTAACATGTTTGTACTTACATACATATCCAGGAGCAATACTTTTACCTAAAAGTGAAGATCTGGTCACTGCTGCGGTAGTTGCAAAAAAAAATAATAATAATAATAACAAAAAATTCATTTTACTATTTAAGTAAATAATAATAGTAAAACTAATAATGGCTTTCAAAAAGAGAAGTTAAAAGACAGGTTCTACCTGCCACTATCTTTTATTCATGATGATTTAAAATAGCTACTTATAAATAAGTTGCATGGACATGGACTTATAGTCTTGTTGCCTACTTCTTGCAGGTGTGGCGGGCTGTTGTACTGACCTTGCTTTGAGCTTTCTATGTAAGCACTATTTATTTGATCTAGGTGCTATTGTAATCGACTTCACCGGCTACTTTTGCGATTTTAGTTTGATGGTGTACTTATATTAAAGGTGATGGATGAGCAGATGAACTCTATAGAATTGAAGAATACACTTGATTGAAGCTAGCGTTCTTAATTTGTTATAATTCTATTTTAAATTTATTGAGTCCTTTGTGTGTTTTATGGGTGTCTTGAGAATTTAAGAAAATTCATGTTTGTTGTTTATGTGTTTTCTGTTTTATGTGCTTTTTAACGTATTAGTTCTCAACAAGATATCTTTCAGTGAAGCTGCTTGCTTTCAGTGTATATATGGTTAGTGTTTGGATGTTAGGAATGGTCTGCATAGTTGTATCCTTCCAATAAAAAAGTTGTATGAGAAATCAGTATTTTTGAAACCTAGGTGACTTGTATAAGCCTGTGCAATGACTCTTTGAGGCAAACCTAAGAAGAGAGCAACAAGAATTAAAGTCATTTGATAGCAAAAGTTAAACTATGAATATATCTATTCAAGATTAATATAACAGATTAACTTTACAAAAGTTATGTTTTAATATTGGGAGGTTCAATGGAAAATGAAGTATTGGCATAACTATCATCTTTAATATACTAGATTTAGAGTTAACTACAACATCCTCATTTGTGCATTAATTTATACATTCTATCAAAGATAAATATATAAAAAATAGTGAAAATTGGGTTTTATGTGTAGGTAAAATTGGTTGATCTTGTTATAGAGTGACAAAGCAATTTGATCCTGAGACTTAAGCAACAGTCTCTTCTTTTTCAGGTTTCAACTAATACTTCTCACAATTTTTTTCCTGGATAGAATAACTTTGGCTCCCTTATCTTGCCTCAATTCTAGGTTATTTATTTATTTTTATTTATTTGTATTTTTTGTTAAACCATGTAGAATTCAACCCGTAATCTTTCCTCAATAAGATTTTTGTGTCTTATGTTTGTATTATGGGATTATTCTCATATAAGTGATTATGGAAATATTATGAATTGTATCGTTTTCACAGGTTATTACTATCTTCAAAAGATTTAAATGAGAAGTGATAGGGAATAGATGTATAACAGACTTATAGATGGACGTAGATATGTTAACCCTGAATTCTTGGTTGGAGTCGAGTCATTTGTTGAATATGCTTGTCAGCAACCAACATTTATGGATGGTGATAATATAAGGTGCCCTTGTTGTAAAATGTCGAATCAAGGTTTATTTTAGTGGATGAAGTTAAGTTGCATCTTACTAAGAGTGGATTTGTTAAGGATTACTATCAATGGGTTTGCTATGGGGAATCTTTAGTTATATCAAACCATATGCAAACAAAGAGTAATTCATCTTTTACAAGAGAAGCTGAAGGATCAAATCCATTTGTCAACATGGTTATGGACGCGATTGGTTCCAATTTACCTCCACATTGGGGTGTAAATGAGGAGGAAACACCAGATCCAAGAACTCAAAGATTATATGATATGCTTCATACAGCTGATGAACCATTATGGGAGGGTTGTTCCAAGCATTCACAGTTGTCTGCTATCGCAAGATTGTTGAATATCAAGTCTGAGTTTCATATGTCAGAGAAATGTTATGATGCGGTGTTGCAATTTATGAATGAAGTATTACCAACTAATAATAAATTGGTTGGCAACTTTTATGAAACAAAGAAGTTTGCTGCAGACTTAGGTCTTCCATGTGAAAAAATTCATTGTTGCATCAATGGATGCATGTTATATTGGAATGAGGATATTGACAGAAGAAGTTGCAAGTTTTGTGATCATCCTCGATATAAGAGTAGACAGAGTACATCCGCAAGAGAGAATATTGACATACCACATCAGAGGATGTACTATTTTCCTCTTACACCCAGGCTACAAACGTTGTATGCTTCAGAAGTCACGGCTAAGCACATGAGGTGGCATGATGAGCATGATCAAAAGGATGGTGTCATGTGCAATCCATCAGATGCTGAGGCGTGGAAACATTTTGATCGCATAAATCCATCATTTGCATCAGAGGCCCGAAATGTAAGATTGGGGTTATGTACGGATGAATTTCAACCATTTTGGCAATCAGGTAAGCAATATTCTTGTTGTCCTGTCATTGTTACACCATACAATTTGCCACCATGGATGCGCATGAAAGAGCCTTATATGTTTTTAACTATTATTATACCTGGTCCAAGAAATTCAAAGCAGAAATTAGATGTGTACTTGCAACCTTTGGTAGCAGAATTAAAGGATCTTTGGGATGTTGGCGTGCTTACATATGATGTTTCTAAAAAGCATAATTTTCATATGAGAGCTGCACTTATGTGGACCATCAGTGACTTTCCAGCATATGCAATGTTATCTTGGTGGAGTACAGCGGGGAAAAAAGCTTGCCCATATTGTATGGATAAATCAAAAGCTTTTAGCCTTTTGAATGGTGGAAAAGTTTCTTGGTTTGATTGTCATCGTCAATTTCTACCAGAACATCATGCCTTCTGAAGCAATAAAAATGATTTCATGAAGAATAGAAGTGAAGAGTCTCCACCTCCATTGGTGTTGACTGGGGAACAAGTTTTCAAGCAAATAGAGGATTTACAATTGAAGAAAGTAACAGATTTTTGTGCTGAAGAATGGAATGCTCCTATTTGCAAGTCATGTGGTTGGAATAAACGCAGTATATTTTGGGATTTGCCATATTGGAGTACTAATCTCATCCGCCATAATCTTGATGTCATGCATATCGAGAAAAATGTTTTTGAGAATGTGTTTGATACAGTGATGGATGCTGAAGGAAAAACAAAGGATAATGCAAAATCAAGAGATGACATAAAAATTTATTGCAAGAGTAAGGAGTTGGAGAAAAATGAATCAACTGGAAAATATCCCAAGGCTTGTTACAGCTTAAGCACACAAGAAAAAAATGTTGTGTGTGATTGGGTGACAAAACTCAAGTTTCCTGATGGGTATGTCTCAAATATGGCAAGATGTATAGATATGCGCAAACATAAGCTTTTTGGAATGAAAAGTCATGATTGTCATTTATTCATGCAACGGTTAATTCCAATTGCTTTTCGTGAATTGTTGCCGGTAACAGTGTGGAAAGTATTAACAGAATTAAGTTTGTTTTTTAAAGACCTTACATGTACTGTGATTATAGAAGAAGACATAATTAGGCTTCAAGAAGACATTCCAATGATTTTGTGTAAATTGGAGAGAATATTTCCTCCTAGTTTCTTTGACTCTATGGAGCATCTTCCTATACACTTACCCTATGAAGCAAGAGTTGCGGGACCAGTTCAATATCGTTGGATGTATCCTTTTGAAAGGTATATGAAAGTTTATAATTTGGTATTTATATTTAGAGACATATTAGTTTATGAATTACGAAAATTATTTAATCATGATTTAGGTTCTTGCGGTAATTGAAATTGAAAGTAACCAACAAAGCAAAGGTTGAAGGTTCAATTTGTGATGCATACTTGGTTGAAGAAGTATCAACATTTTGTTCTCATTACTTCGAGCCTCATGTTAACACAAAATTAAGAAAAGTACCTCGTAATGATGACGGAGGTGAGATGGAACCATGTGAAGGGAATCTTTCCATATTTACATATCCTGGTCGATCATATGGGCGAGAAAAATAAAGATGGTTGACTAGTGAAGAGTATCATGCTGCAAGCACTTATGTCTTATTAAATTGTGATGAGATTCAACATTATGTCAAGTAAGTTTTATACCTCGTAATTCAATATAAACATATAATTATTTCATTGTACTCATTCTTATTAATCAACATTCTTCCTTTGAAGGATATTTGTGGAAGAATTAATGACAAATGTACCAAATATGATTGATGTGCAAGTTGATATTAAGCTCGAGACTGAATTTACTCATAATCACTCTATAATTTTTACTTTTTTTGGATATTGATTTTATGTTTATTTAATAGGTACATGATCCAAATAATAATATCACTGGACAAATCATCAAGGATGCCTTAGGGCCTTTGAGAAATATGATCATCTATCCAGTATACTTCGTGAATAGGTTTAAATTCCATACAAGCGATTGTAGTGCGGGAAGGTCGACCATCAATAGTGGGGTGTGTATCAAAGGTTCCAATTACAGCGAGCTATCAAGTGATTATTATGGGATTTTAAAGGAAATTATCCAATTAGAGTATCCAGCACTTCCAATTAAAAAGGTTGTGCTTTTTAAGTGTGATTGGTTTGATCCAACTCCAAATGTTGGAATGAAAGTTCATAAGGACTACAATCTTGTTGATATCAACCATAAAAGAAGATTTAACAAATATGAACCTTTCATTTTGGCGGAGCAAGCGCACAAGTATACTACGCACCTTATCAAAGTATGAAGCGTGACAAGGTTGATTGGTGGGCTGTGTGTAGAATCAAACCTAGATCAATTATCGACGTTCCTACAACTGATCTGCCATTCCAAGATGATGAAGTAGAAGATCATTCAATTGATATAACTGATGATGTAGTTACACCTTTAAACGATTCCAATGGCGTTTTTGTGGATGTAGATGATGGACATGATGATGATGATTTAGAAGATGCAGTTGAACCTGATTTGCAAGCAACAAATATGGAAGATGATGAAGATGAAAACATGTCTATTGATAGTGAATAGTATTATTTTTGTTCTATTGTAGTGAACATATTTTTTTAATATTATGGATCATTTTTTAGGTTATGATTTATGAAATTATTATGCATTTGAGATTTTGTTTTATTTGTAACTGTTTATTATTGTTATAAGTATAATTTATATATTTCAACTTAGTTATTCTTGTAGATATGCCTAGAGGCAGGGGAAGGGCTGTGCCAAATCGAGGAGACAGGCCAGGTGGGATGCACACTAATCCTATAAATCAACAGAGTTTGACAAATCCTCAAAATGCTATTGAGCTTAACAATGTTGCAAATGAGGCATCTAATCTTGCACATGCCTCGTGTGATGTTGCAAGTAACACCCCAAATGCTATTATTTCTACTCCTACAATATCTCAGGCTAGTAATGACCCACAAGATGCAACCTACATTGGAGGTAGACATCACATCATGGTTGTGAATGGAATGTAAGTATTACATATAAATTTATTATATAGTATAATATATTTTTGCATTTATATGTTTATAATTGTAATAGGTTAGAACCCTCAAGCAAATGTTCACGAGTGATAACAAAGGTGTTCAAGCAAAAGGTGGACACTGAAGGCTACACATGGAAAACAATATGAAAAGCTACAAAGGACTTGTTTTTTGAAGAGTTTAGGGTAATATTATTTTGAACTTAAGTTAGTTATTTCCATTTGTTTTCATAATTAAATATCAATATTCTTATTATTTTATAGAGGCATTGTATGTGTGATCCTTCAATAGAGAGACAAGTGAAGACAGCATGGGTTGTAAAAGCTTCACAAAGAAATAGTGACTTCTTACGAGATATAAGAAAGTCTGAACAAAAACCAGAATATATGTCACGCCCCGACCCCAAAATCTTGGGCCTCGGGCACGTGAGCAGACCGGCCGTACTCAAGTGGAGGCGAGCCCCACTCGGATACAAGGCCTGAGTGATCACAAAGCAACAAGACAAGTGCA
Organism: Dioscorea zingiberensis; assembly: GCA_026586065.1. NCBI lineage: Eukaryota > Viridiplantae > Streptophyta > Magnoliopsida > Dioscoreales > Dioscoreaceae > Dioscorea > Dioscorea zingiberensis. The sequence continues at coordinate 23,543,727 of CM048823.1, forward strand.
GCGGAATAATAACAATAAGTCAGATGACATAAATCAGAGTATAATATCAGCGGAATATAAGAACCTAGGGTACAGGCACCCTAATAGTTAATACAAGTCTGATCCTATACGGATCCAAATAGGATGTCCTCACACATAAATAAAAATGTATAAGAGGTCGCCAACCTCAGCTACAACCCTGCCCCACGTACGATCTTGGTGGCTCACGTCTGCTACTCCGCGAGATCTGAAAAGGGATGAGAACAAGTGTATGAGCTTTTGGAGAGAAACCCAGTGAGCACCTCGCAAGGTGGGTGAGCAAGTCATGAATGTCGAATGATAAGCAAATAAGGCAAATCAATAAAACATGACTGAGCAAGCACACGGGGCTACACCCCGCACAACCAAGCATCTAGGAGCCTCAGAGACAAGCAATGACGAGGACTCCAAATCTCAACTACGGCCTCAAAGCCCGAAGATCATCCAATGGAAGAGCTATCAAAGTATCCCCTGATCAACCTTCAGCTTTAGCTGGAAATCATCCCGTGGTAGGGAATTCGGCAGCGCTACCCTTATACATGTCGATTACCCGGCCGCTGTATCGTCCCCACCGACAAGGTTGGATGTACCAGTGGTATCGCCCCTCTCGCATGGATGACGTAACGCCAGTGGTGTCCTTCGCCTCTAGACGCTCCAGGTTGGAGCACCCACACTCCAATCGATCCGGCGGAAAGATAGTACGTAACACACACATCCAACAGATGCCAACAACCAACATACCAATGCACATAAATATGGAAACAATAATCCAATGAAGTCATACAAATGACATGTGCATATCATCAAGCGACAATAGAGGAATATCAACTTCTAGATAATCATGCTAGATCACATCATTAACAAGTAAGGGAACATGATAAGTAATAGCACTTGCGGCGCAAACATGGCTATTGAAAGAATATCGAGTAATGCCAATAAAGCCGTGATTCTCAAGGGAACTAGGCAAAGGCACTTACCTCAAATCGCTTCCAATGACTATTTCAGAATCGTCCCCAACGTAGGTCAATGCCTCCTGTCGGTATCTGGTAACCGCAAAACTGAACTTAGTATACACTCGAGAAATTACGAGTCATTATTAAATAATGCAATTCTAACTTCAATGGCCCAATCCCTTTACCACTCAACTTCCTACTCTTTTTACTTAGCCCTGGCCCAACCTCAGCTGAATTGTAGTTAGGTTTTAATTCATTTATTTGCATCAAGCTCACTTAACACTCACCCTACCTTGTATTAAGCTTATTTGCTAATCCACAATAGGACTTGCCAACTACTCATGCATTAGCAACTCTTCTCTCTACTCATGTATATACCCCGCATGTTCTCACGCTGTCTTTGTCCATATGGCATGTACCAGTTACACCCATGAAGGCCTCTAAATCACCATGAACTCCCCTTACACATTTTCTTCATCCTCTAACCCTCCCCTATAGCCATTCACTTCACTACAATCAACAACCAGCAGCCAGCTTTTATGAAGGTTCACCTTCACCATAAGGAATCCAGCCATGGACTAACACCTCAAATCAACTCTTTATCATCAGGCCTACTTAAATATTTCCAAGCTAACTTCTCCTTTGAGACCTACTCCCATATCACTAAACCCTGAATCCAAGAAAAAGCCAAGTCGTGGCGCATATACATTCTCAACCTTGTCTCCATTATCGCACATGTATTCCATTTATACAATGGCTTGTTTATAGGCCCTCTAGCAGAGACTCACTATGCCCATATTGTGGTAGTTCTCATACCATTTCCCATTCTATAATACAGTGGCAGTAGAGTTCTAAGGCTCCATGGTCCCTTCCTCCTATCTCCCCATAGCTCACCAGGCCCCCATCTCTTTCTCTCATACGACTTCCCAACCTGTAGCCTTGTGTCCTGGATAGCCAGGCAGAAGCCGTGGCCTCAAGCAAGGAGGTGAGTGTGAGCTCCTACCCCTCTTTCATCCCATCACCTATTCCACACCGCCTGCCTCTACCAAACTCGATCAGTCCCCTTGCCCCCGTCCAACCATGACAGGCCTCATCTCACATCAAGACCACTTCGCTCGTGAGTCATGCAGGGGAGCCCGACTGAACTCATGTAATTATTCGAAGAGAAACTCACCAGAAAATCCGGTCTAAGGTGCTCCAAGGATAGCGCGCTGGTAACGCATCGCCGTGCAGGTACGCCCGTCGCGGCTCTCTTCTCCTTGCTCCAGTCGACGGCTTAAGTGGCGAGCGTGATTGGAGGGAAAGCTCTGAGAGTTCTCTAAAGGGTTTCAGCGAGGTGGGGCTACTTCTATGAAGAGGTGATGGGAGGGCCTGGCGTGGAATGTTGTCTGTCCGTGCTGGTGCAGAGGGTGGCGATGGGCTCGAGACGACAGTGAGATGGGACCCTTCACTGCCTTCCCCACCTCCGCCTCGAAACAGTGCGTCTGCCTGGCACAGGCGTCACGCGTACGGGCGATCTTCCTCTCGGATTTTGCTCAGATCTGGAGATCACGCATGGCGGGGCTGCCTCGCATCCGGTCTCCAAGCAGATGGACGGAAGGGAGCGGCGCCACCTGGCGGAGTCTAATACGTGCCCTACGTGGCTCCACCGGCAGCGTCGGATGATGCTGAGTTCGGTCGAGCGGCGGAAAAGTCTCCGCGTCGTCGGATCCGCGCTCGTGGTCAAGCCTTGCCCTTGATCCCCTCCGTCGTGCATGGCGTGCATGGATTCCCCTCACATTTTCTCAAAAGAATCCTCACTTTATTGCTAATTACCCATGAGCAACAGTGTTGTGAGAAAGGTCTTTTGCTTTTAGACACCTGTCACCCTTAATGGAAATACCATAATAAGTCCCTTAATTTTTTCATAACTATCCCTCTCCTACTTTTTATTGTTAATACTTTGTTTAACGGATAATTAAGTGTTTCATTAGCAAATAGATAGATAAATAAAAATAAGAAAACATGGTCTTTTACAATCCTCCCCTCTTATAGGAATTTCGTCCTCGAAATTGTCTTGTTTACATCATTTTTATCAAATAATTCGGGGTGACGTTCCTTCATATCTTCCTCCCGCTCCCAAGTCGCTTCTCACTCTGGGTGATTGCTCCATCTCACCTTGACAAAGGGAATCACTCGGCTCCTCAACCGTCGTTCCTCACGACCCAATATCTCTGTGGGTCGCTCCTCATATGTCATGTTCTCGTGAATCTCCATCGGAACATACTGGATCACGTGCGAGGGGTCAGGGACATACCTTCTCAACATCGAAATGTGGAATACATTATGGACTTTGGCCAAGTATGGGGGTAGAGCCAACCTGTAGGCAACCGCCCCGACCCTCTCCAAAATTTCGAAGGGTCCAATGTAGCGCGGACTGAGCTTCCCACGCTTCCCAAACCGCATAACTCCCTTCATTGGCGACACTTTCAGGAGTACTCCGTCGCCCACCTGAAATTCCACATGAGAGCGTTTCGGATCGGCATAACTCTTCTGCCGACTCTGAGCAATTCTCAACCTCTCCCGAATCATCCGGACCTGCTCCTCGGTCTGTTGGATAAACTCTAGCCTCTCGAGCTTTCGTTCGCCCACTTCTCCCCAACAGATCGGTGTTCGGCACTTCCTCCCATACAGTGCCTCATAGGGTGCCATCTGAATACTCGCCTGATAGCTATTGTTGTAGGGGAACTCTGCTAAGCGTAAGTGCTTGTCCTGCCCTCAACATGTCTTCCAAGATCTGAATGGTCCTCTCCGACTACCCATCCATCTGAGGATGAAATGCCGTACTAAGTGCCAGACGGGTGCCCAAGGTCTCATGTAGGCTCTCCTAGAACCTCGAAACAAACCGAGTGTTGCGATCTGAAGTGATCGACACCGGTACTCCATGCAGTCGTACCACTTCATCGATATACAACCATGCCAGTTGCTCCAGTGTAGTACCTACCCTCAGAGGTATGAAATGTGCTGATTTAGTCAGTCGATCCAGTATCACCCATACGGACTCATGCCCCCTCTGAGTACGGGGTAGTCCAGTCACAAAGTCTATATTGATGTGCTCCCATTTCCATACCGGAATGGGTAGAGGCTGAAGCTTCCCTGCCGGCTTCTTATGTTCTGCCTTCACCCGCTGACAAGTCAGACACCGGGCAACGAATCTTGCGATTTGCTTCTTCATGCCGTTCCACCAATAGTGACCCTTTAGATCCCGGTACATCTTGGTCCCTCCAGGGTGGATCACGTAGCTTGAGTAGTGAGCTTCCTCCAAAATATCCTCCTTCAACTCAAGGACATTAGGCACACATACCCGATCACCAAACTTAAGCGTGCCCTCCCTGTCGATACGGAATTGTGTCGACTCGCCCTTCTTAACCTGATCGCAGATCTCCCGTAACCTCCGGTCTTGCAACTGTGCCTTCCGAATCCTTTCCAACAGGTCTGGTCGGATGCACAGACTAGCCATACTAACCTCCATATCTGCCAAAACCACCTCCAACTCCAATCTCCTCATGTCGTCCAACAAGGGCCTCTGAGATGTCAAAAGTGCGGCAACTCCATGATTGGACTTCCTACTCAGGGCATCAGCCACCACGTTAACCTTACCCGGGTGGTACTGCACGTTCAGCTCATAGTCCTTAATTAGCTCCAACCACCGCCGCTGTCTCATGTTTAGCTCCTTCTACGTGAAAATGTACTTGAGGCTCTTGTGGTCGGTGTATATGTCACACGGTACACCGTAGAGGAAATGTCGCCAGATCTTCAATGCAAACACGATCGCTGCAGCTCCAGATCGTGTGTGGGGTAGTTCTCCTCATATGGCTTCAGCTGTCTGGAAGCATATGCAATAACCTTCCCATCATGCATCAGAACACACCTCAAGCATGTCTTGCAGGCGTCGCTATACACCGTGTAACCCCTTCCGCTCTGTGGCAAGGCAAGGACCGGCGCGGACACCAACCTGTACTTCAACTCCAAGAAAATCTGCTCACAAGCCTCTGTCCATACAAACTTCGCCCCCTTCCTGGTCAGTCTCGTCATGGGTGCTGCTAAGCGAGAGAACCCTTCCACAAATCTTCGATAGTACCCTGCCAGTCCCAAAAAGCTGCGAATCTCTTTGACTGTGGTCGGTCTCCTCCAATCCACAACCGCCTCGATCTTCTTGGGGTCAACCGACACTCCTGCACCACTAATAACATGCCCCAAGAAGGCCACACTATCCAGCCAGAACTCACACTTGGAGAACTTGGCATACTGCTGATGCTGCCTCAAAGTCTCCAAAACTACCCTCAAGTGTTCCACATGCGCCTGACGACTTTGAGAATAGACCAAAATGTCGGCAATAAAGACAACCACGAACCGGTCCAAATATTTCCGAAATACTCAGTTCATCAAATCCATGAACACGGCCGGGGCATTGGTGAGTCTGAATGGCATTACCAAGAACTCATAGTGTCCATATCTAGTCCGAAAGACACTCTTCGGGACGTCCTCCCCTCTGATCCGCACCTGGTGGTACCCGGATCTCAAATCAATCTTCAAGAATACTTGTGCCCCCTGGAGTTGATCTATAAGATCATCAATCCTCGGCAATGGGTACTTATTCTCGACTGTCACCTTGTTCAGTTCTCTATAGTCGATGCACAGCCTCAAGGACCCATCCTTCTTCTTGACAAATAGCACTGGGGCTCCCCAGGGTGACATACTCGGCCGAATAAAACCCTTCTCCAATAGTTCCTCCAACTGTTTCTTCAGCTCCTTCAGTTCTGCAGGTGCCATCCTGTACGGGGCCCTAGACACGGGAGTCGTACCAGGAATCAACTCAATAGAGAATTCCAACTCTCTCCCTGGGGGTACGCTTGGTAAATCCTCGGGGAATACATTGGGGTACTCGCTAACTACTGGAACGTCTGAAATGACGAGGCTAGTTCTCTGCTAAGCTTCGGAGATTGAGGCCAGGTACCCCACACACCCATCATCAAGTAATCTCCTTGGCAGCCCTAATTATTTAATTTCACCTTCCTTTTAATCCAAATTGTTTCTAACTTAGATAATTTCTAAATTGATTAAATCAATCAATATTTAATCAATTAATTCCCACTTCCATCTTAGACTAATTGAAATCAATCTTGGGGAATTTTCATATTTAATTAAATCATGGAACTTCCATATTTAATTAAATCAATCACCAAATCAATTACCAATTAACTTAATTAAATTTATGAATTCCTTATAAATCTTCGCATTCCCATTTTACCAAAATGCCTTTGGAACTCTATTCAAATCCCCAAAATGTACTCCAGCACTTTAATTTAATAAAAATTAATTTAGAGGAAATTTTTAAATCCTTTATTTCACTAAAAAAATCTTCAATTTTACAATAAGCATCCAAGGGATAACACAAAAAAAAACAATAGAGAAAACTTGAAAAAAGAAAGACATAAAAGCAAAGGAAGTTAATAGTGCTTCAGTAACTCATTTCTAAGTAACCATTCAAAAAATTACTATACAACCATATTTGGGGAACATACCTTTTGCCTATCACTCATGAAAGCTCAGTTGTGGCTGTTGATGATGTCCAAATCTCCAGCTAGTAGCTCCAAGAACCAACTCCAATCGTCATAGTTCTCCTTGTCCACCACAGCCTATGCTATGGGATAGATGCAATCATTTGCATCTACTCCCACAACCGAGTGAAGTTGCCCTCCAAACAAGCCTTTTAGGGAGCATCCATCTAATAAGATTATGTGTCTCCAACCTGCCAGGAACCCTGCCTTCAGTGGAGCCAAACAGACATACATACCTTAAAATGTGCCTTCAATGCATTTGAACATCACAATTGACCATGGATGTATTCGCAAGAGTTCAAGTCTATAATCATGTAGCCATTTTAGCTCTATATACTCATCACCATCTAGCAAACTTCATGTCAAATGGGGAAAAAAATTCAAATTCAGTCAGTCACTAAATTGCAATTTATTTAAAAGATGCATCATCATACAAAATATGTACATACTATACCATCTTGCAATACCTAGCCCTCCATGCTTTGAGCCTGTTGCTGTCAACCTCCGGTTATTCTTAATGCTTATAGCCATTTTTGGTCCCTGAAAAAAGGACCAATGTTCATTTCCTTAATTCCCAAAGGTGTTCAATACGGTCCCTTTGTACTGCGTATTTTGTCACATTTGGTACCCTGAAATTGATGCCGCGCTGACGTGGCATACAAATGAAATACAGGTTAATTTTTTAGTTTTTATTTTATTTTACAAGGGGTCTTATTTGTTGACGTGGTAGGCAAGCTGTACTGCTAACGTGGCATGCCACGGGTTTTTATTTTTTTATTTTTTGCTTTGTTTCTCTTCTTTGTAAATAACGTTACAATATACAATGAGAAAAAGTTTTTTTCTAAAATTTAAACAAATCATGTTGTATCGTTAACATAATTTTTTGTGTAGCTCGAAGGCAGCTCAGAAAAATACCCTACCTTGTAGCCTGCCACTACACGACATAGAACAATTCTATTAACGTTACAGCTTGCTTTGCTTAAAGTTTAGAAAAAAAAAACTTTTTGTCATTGTACATTGTAACTTTATTTACAGGGAAAGGAAACAAAGCAAAAAATAAATAAATAAATAAATATTAAAAATCAAAAAAAAAATAAATAAATAAAATAATAAATAATAAATAATAAGTAAAAAAAAGATAATTTCCCACATGGCATGCCGTGTTAGCAGTCCAGCTGGATCGCCATGTCATCAAAATACGACCACCTATATATTAAAAAAAAAATAAATATAAATCATGTATTTCATTCTTATGCCACATCAACGCCACATCAGCGTTAAGGACCAAATGTGACAGAATACGCAAAACCCAAGGACCGTACTGAACAACTTTTAAAATATAGGATGGAAATGATCATTTGACCTATTTTCAGGGACCAACAATGGCTTTAATCTTATTCTTAACTGCTTGAATGATGCCAACCACAAACCATAAAAGATCTGCCCTTATTTGCTTAAAATAGTTTTGTGCAATCTATTGTGCTTTCACCTATCTGATGTTACAGTCCCTGGCACACTCATGCTTGAGAAATCTTGAAATGATTTGAATTGTGTCCTTGTCTTTGACCATAACAAAAGCCCATAAATAGAAAGGCAACCCTTCTTGCAGATTGCCTTACACCTCTTTCTTTTGTTGGGCATAAAATTAATGACACACATGTTTTTAATGTCATATTTTTGGACAGCCTCCTCAAACTGCCTGAAACTGCTAAACTTCATCTCAATGCTAAAATGGGGGTCTTTTATATAAAACTTCTCACTAAATTCTACATACTTAGGCCTATATATACCTATTATCTCATCATCTGTTGAAGAGCATGAATGCAGCTCTTCTAAAGTCTCATATTCAGATTCAACTTCATCTCCATCCTCGACATAACCTTCTGCTCTTCTGATATCTCCCTGTACATTCTTCTCATTCCCAACAGCATCACCACTGCCCACATTTAGTTCATCCTCTTCTTCCTCACTATTGAAATTATACTCTAGTCTTACAACCCACTATCCTCTTCTAATTCTACTTGGTTTTGCACTTGGTTTTGTGCAATTTCTCCAATGGCATGACAACTATCACCAACTTTTTCATTGTCCTGGTTATGTATATTTTCTCCAATGTTATTAGCACTGTCTAAGACACTATCCTTTTCTAGTAATTGGCCCATTATATTTGGTTTGAATGTAAAATATTTACCCATTTGAATATACATATAAAAGGAAAAAATCATGTATATATGGCCAATATATTACATAAGTTATATTGATTTGCATTAATGATCATTTCCTTTATGTTAGGCAAAAATTTGAACTGTTCAACAATTAGTCCATGATTTTCTCATTACCGAAAATTAATTTGAAAAATTTTGAATTTGGAAAACTCTATGATGGACAGAGTTTATAAGTAGGTTTAAAGGTTGGTACCTAATGCTATTGAATCTTTGAGAGAACTACACCATAATTTTGAGATTCAAGAAGGCATCAGAAGTTCTCAACTTCTCTTTATAGTATGTGCATTCCGATATTCGGCGTATCCGACTCAAGGTCAATAGCCGGAGGTATTTTGTTCTTCTTCCCCAATATACCGTGTTTATATTTTGACACATTAAGTTTTTTTATCTAACATTTGATACCAAGCCAATTATTGCCTCTGCCTTGACATAGAAGATTTTTCCAAAACATACCCTGTTTTGTAAATTCTTGGTTTTGGGTTAAAACTCAAATTTCTCTTTTGGTTATGTTTAAAAATCATTAGGTTTTAAGTTAAAAAGCATTATGTTATCGTAGAACTTGAGTTTAATGGTCAGTTTTCTACAATTTTTACAAATAAGGCTAGGAATCATATGAAAATCAGATTTCTAGCTCTTTTGTGGTTTTGAAACACATGATTTGGTGGCCGAAAATTGGAGAAACCATCGGGTTTAATGGTGGCTTGCAAAACCCGATCGGGTGAGTCAAACAAACCCGTCTAGAGGTTGAAGACGATGAAAACAAGTCGTTTCATTTGGTCATAAGTAACTAACGCCGTTTCGCATTAAGAAGGCCATTTTCTTTTCCAGAATTTAGAAATTGGGTATTTTCGTGAATTTTTTTAATAATATTCTATTTATGAATTAATTTTCTAATTTTGTTATTTCATGTAGAAAAAATTTCACAATTTTAGTTTTATTAATATTCATAATTTTTGGCTATGAGTGTGAATATTATTTTGTGTTGAAATTTTACTATATTGTTGTAAGTGTTATATTTTCTTTTGAAAATAGTTGTGAATTTATGTGCTAAATTAATTTATTTATGTATGTGTAGTTTTGCTGCTTAAGTTATGCATGTTTTGGTTGATATATTTTGGTACATAGATTTATGGATATTGTTCATGTAATGCTTATTGATTCTTGCATTTTTGTATATTAACAATTATTGGAGTTATATGAATGTCTAATGATCTATAAAATTTTTATAATTAAAGTTTAGCCACAACACCTTTAATTATAAAAACTTATATATTAAGATTGTCAATGATCACATTTAGTTAAATGATATTCATTGTAATTAATTATATTTGATATAATAAATTTTATCCCACAAGAACATTTTTTATATTTTTATAATTAATTAGGATAAAATATCAAATTAGGACTTTAGGCCACGGACAAGTTATTTCAATAGATTCATTATTTTTGTGCATGATATATATATATATATATATATATATATATATATATATATATATATATATATATATGACTATACAAAACAAATTCCAGTGTTATAATAGAAAAATGTAAGGGAACAAATCATTCTAAAATTAATATTTACCAAATATAACACTGTAAATGTTGTTTGCTTACCCTGTTTTATGTAATCAATTTAATGTTGGCCTAATTTTGTCTTCCTATTTTTATTTCAACTTTTTGATTTTTTAGAGTAGCATGGTTTTTAATTAGTGTTATGTTTCCAAAACACTCACACCCTAAAATTCCTTATGAATGATGAATCGATAAAGCATAGAACTTCTTATGAATCAATGAATCACTGTATAGTGCTTCTCATGAATCAATGGATCAATGGAGGATCAAAGATGATCAAACATTAGTTATTCACGCAACAAAATCAAATGGAAATCATGGATTATAGACAAACAGAATGATTGTAAGGATTGAGTGATAATCCAGTAAAATAACATGAATCTAAACAACTTTAAACAAAACCACATTCAAATGATGAATTCTGAGAATAAAATTTCTACAAAATCCATGAAAATCTCAGGAAAAAAACTCTGCTTCGATTCTAAATAAAACTTTCAAGAGGGAAAAGAAGGAAATCATACTAGAGATTAGACGAAGCCTTGATTACAATGTTAATGAAAACCTTCTTTATATATACATACCCTCATTCTTATTCACTGTGACTAATTAATTGTCCTAAAAAGTGAATGCTCATTGTAAAAAGAAAGAAGCATACTTTAAAATTTAGAACAATAAACGAAACATCTTACCGTAAATTCATCGCTCTATGTCCGACTGCCTTATCGCTTAATCGACTTCCATGATGTGCCCACCAAGTTTCTCTCTGGTGAATGCGCCTTGGTCTCCCGATGTAGACGTGTGGGACTCTTGATGATCTACTCCAGGTGTGGAGGACTCAACCAAAGGCAAAGGGTAGAGGCTCCTGGCGTTCTCGGACTCGATCGGATGTTATGGCTCGACTGCAATGAGAAAGAAATGGGGAGGTAGGGCACGGGAAACAAAAGTGAAAGCGAGAGGGTGAAAGGGGAAAAGAGAAGAGGGAAGCCGCGTGGTATAAGTTGCTTATATGGCAGTGTGTGACATGGACCTCCAGCGGTCACGTCAGCAGATTTTAATAGGAATCCCAATGTACCTAGTTGGTAAAATCAAATTGAAGTTAAGTATTTGTTTTGATATAAATTGAAATTCAGTACTAATTTAAAATAAGGGATAAATATAGTACCCACCCAAAAAAATTACCTCCATCATAGGAGGTCTTCAATTGACCACGGTATAGTTGCAAGAGATTTGAGTGTAGCTTATCCAAATCTCAGTCCGTAAGTCATAGCTTATCCAAATCTCGGTCCGTAAATCATAGCTTATAACCACAAGTTGTACATTTCATAAGAAATAGATCTAAACATTTATAACTCACATCTTTTAACATACACATTAGCTCTAAGCATGAAGCATATATATGCCCTGTAAAATAATTATCTTTGGAGAGCTAACAATAGTAGTGATGAAAAACCCTAGCAAGCGAGAGAAAAGAAAGATGGAACCTATATATGAATGCAAAAGTCGGTATTGTATTTATGGATTTAATTAAGGGTATTTTTATGTATTATACCCTTACAAAAGATGTACATATATGGCTATATTTGTCGGAATAAACATGTAATTATTATCTTTTATGAGGCTATATATACAATCATCATTGGTCCTATGAATTCTTATATTATATTCTTAATTTTATTTTATATCTATCTGATTATGTTTAGATGACTCCAATACCATAAGTCTGATATTTTATTGTTTAATTTGTTTTTTTTTTTAATTTTGATTTTCTTTAAATCTTTCAATTTTTATATTTAAAATCTTATATCTGATTATATAAATTAGAAATTTATAAATTTGATAGGGAAAGGAATAGTTTGTGAATATGAGGTTTAGTTAGTACGCGAGAATCCACCGATATTTCTTATTTGAAAATCCTATAAAATTAAAAGAAACCCAAGGTCCTATAAATTTCGTAGGTCCTTGGGTTAGGATGGTATTAAAATGACTTACAATACTAATTTTATTTAAAATACAAAGGGAAATAGATCACGACCATATAGTAGACTAAATGATAAGAATTCCTAATTGCGCATAGTTTTCACTTTTCAATTTCTACTTTCCAAGGAAAATAAGTCCCTGCAAACCTTATTAGGTGGAAGAATTTATTTTTTGTCTATCTTTCTTTTTGTGAAAGAAGTCCCTAGCTAAATATCACAAATTTGTGAGGGATATTAAAACCTAGCTAAATAACTTTTCTATCTTGCAAGGGCAAACACCTTTCTAATTTCCAATCATTTTCTAGGGAAGGGTCCCATCCTAACAGTAAAAATAACATCCCCCATATTGTTTCACTTTGCGATTCCTAAAATTTGCTAGGGATTTCTCCTTCGTGAATTATGAACTTATATTTCCTTATTCTCCATCTACCTTTATAATTTGGCAAGGGAAAATCCCTTGCTAATATTCATCAAGTTGCGAGGGAAATGGTTTACATGCTAAATTTAACAATTAGAAAGCATAAAACCCTCGGTAGCAATAAATATTTTTTTCCAACCAATTTTCTATATGTGAGGAGCTATTGCTCACTAAATATACTTTGAATCTTACTCATGTTTCTCACTCAGTTACTCATGAAGAAAAGGTACATAAAAGTTTGGTAACCCAGTTCGGCCAACAAGCCTACGTTTGGGGGGCCAAACCTGGAGAAAATGTTCCACTAAAAGAGAGAAGGATAAATGAGTACAACACTCTTGTCACTCATCCCACAACACAACGCCCTCACTCTAAGATTCTCCAACTATAACTTAATCTAACACACTTAGGTCTACTCCGATGGCTCCCTCTTTAATCTGAGGAGCTTGGCCTTTTATAGATGACTCCCTGTCTAAAAATATTGCTTGTCTCTTTCAGAATATTTGAAATCTCTATGGGTACTATTTCTGGATACTTTTCAAAAATAGTTGTTACAATCCCTATCGTATCCGAACTTGCAACGTGACCCAACTGTTGAATTGAGTAAGACTACAATGTACATTGCACCCAACCTTGCAACCTTCCAACCATCCAGGTCTATGTCCGAGTCGACCATCGCAACAGGCTGGACTTCTTCCACGTCACGTTCATAGTCCCCTTCAACTCACACCTCCCGTAGGTGTACCACGGCCTTCCAAACTTGATCTCTATTCATCTTAGTTTGGGACACACAATCCTCCTAGATTGTCTTCACGATTTCTTTCCAAACTTATCCCAAGTTTGGGTCTTCAAGTCTTCAATATTCCAATGTTAATTCATACCATATTTAGTTCTCAATCAACTTTAAATATGATCTTCAAATCATCAATGAGATCTTTAACATTAGGCTTCAACCAATTCTGCTCTCAAGATGGATTCTGTTTCCAAATGTAGACTGTGAAAATCTTTGCAAACATATGTTGCATCTTGGCTGCTCTCCACGTCATAACTACTTTTTAAACATATGCGCTGCAATGCCATGCACTCCAAGTTATTCAGCTTCTTTCCAAATATATCATTTAGTCGTTCCAAAAATATCTCTTCCTTATCTTAGCTTCAGCTGCTCTAAAACAGTCTTCATAATCATTCTATAATAAGCCACACTCCAAAAATATCTTCAAAGAAGATCACCATAATTTGCCCATGTGTCATATATCAACCCATCATCATATGTCTGCGTGCCTTGGCATTCCGCGCCTAGTCATCATTTGCGCTAGCTCATCATGCACCAGGTCATCACACGCTTAGTCACTATCATACTACCACGCTGCCGCCGCTAACCAGCCGTGGTCACTGCCATCTCACCACTTTGCTTAAACATACGGACTTAATCAGTTGTTTCCAAGTCGTACACATAGTTGTATCAACCTTTTCTTAACATATGCAGGCTTCATTCCATGTTGCACTTTAAGTTGTAAGAGCCCGTAGTGATCTTAGATGCTAGCACACCTTCTTTTGTCTTCTCTTTACAGCCACGACATCATATCTTCATGTGATCACTTTGGCTATGAGAGCTTTACTGATGTTACATTCTCCGTTGTGACACCTGTTGTCAAATAATGCCGACACAAGTGCTACTTATACTAACAATCTCCCCCTTTTGCATTAGTTGACAACCATTTCTTAAATTGCTTCAAAATTTCTACTCCCCCTTTGTGACAAATGATGCCAAAGTGAGTTAATGAAGATGCTCCCCCTTTGTGGTAGGTGTGCAAATTTCATTGACTCCCCCTTGATGACTGATCTGCTGCCTGTTGTATCTTCTTTTTCAATACTTTTGATCCAGTAGCCTTCCTTTATCCTCCTTCAAACAAATTTTGAAAGCAAGAAGGATAGGATTTTTTGCAAGTACCCCGAAGGGATTAGGTTTGGCAAAGGCCTTGTTCACCTCGTAGATACTCATAGCATGTAGCATCTATGGGCTTGGTGAAGATGTCTGCGAGTTGCTTCTCTGTTGCAACATGCTCCATAACAATTGTTTTATCATCAACAATTTCATAGATGAAGTGATGTCAAAGATTGATGTGCTTGGTACGAGAATGTTGAACTAGATTTTTGGAGATGTATATGGTACTTTTGTTATATCACAAAACACTGTCGTCTGTCCCTATTGTAACCCATAGTCTTCAAACATCTTTTTCATCTATAGTAACTAAGTATAACAGCTCCCTGCAGCAATATATTCTCGCCTTGAGTAGAGAGAGATCTTGAGCTCGCTTTTAATCATGCACCGGTGACCAGATTATTGCCAAGGTAGAAGTATCCTTAAGATGTGCTCTTCCGATCATCTATGTTGCCTGCCCAGTCTGTATCGCTATAACCTGCTAGATGTGTGTTGAAGTCTTTGGAGTACCAGATCCTATAATCGGTTGTCCCTCCAACATAGCGAATGATGCATTTGACTACTATTAAGTGAGATTGCTTTGGGTTAGCTTGATATCGGGCATATATACCGACACTAAAGCAGAGATCAGGCCTGCTGGCAATGAGATATAATAGACTTCCAATCATGCTCCTTTTGAGGGTAGGGATCACCTCCTTCCCATGTTTATCTTTGCTTAATTTCTCTCCTACACTCAGAGGTGTTCTAACATGCCTTTCTCTCTCCAAGCCAAACCTCTTCACTAGATTTCTTGAATACTTACTTTCAGATATGAAGATATCATTGGAGCACTATTTGATCTGAAATCCCTGAAAATAAATCAATTCTCCTACCATGCTCATTTCAAACTCCTGTTCCATGATAAGAACAAACTCATCTACTTGCTTTTGTGATGTTGAACCAAACACAATGTCATCCATATAGATCTATGGAACCATGAGATCATGTTGTGTTTTCTTGATAAACATTGTTGTGTCAACTCCATCTCACTGATATCCTTTCACAAAAAGAAATTTGGTGAGCCTTTCATACCATGCACGAGGAGCTTGTTTCAACCCATAGAGGGCCTTCATTAATTTCAACCCATAGAGGGATCTTGAAAACCTTTAGGTTGCTCCACATATACCTCCTCATTTACAATTCCATTGAAAAATGCATTTTTAGCATCCATTTAATATATCTTGAATCCCATGCAGTATGGTACAGCTAGCAGTAATCTGATGGCCTCTAATCGGGCAACTGGAGCAAATGTTTCATCAAAGTCTATGCCTTCAACTTGGGTGTACCCTTAAGCAACTAGTCTTGCTTTGTTCCTAATTATATTGCCCCTGTCATTAGTTTTGTTTTTGAAAATCCATTTTTTTCCAATGACATTCACTCCCTCGAGTCTTGGGACCAATATCTAAACATCATTTCTAACAAACTGATTTAGTTCTTCTTGCATAGCAGAGATCTAATATTCATCATTTAGAGCTTTTTTTCACATTCTTTGGTTCAAAGAGGGAATTGTAACACATATTTTTGCCAACTCCCCGTGATCCATTTTTTGAGTGCTTTGTGTACGCCTTCCTTCATTGACATCTCCTATTACATTTTGTAATGGATGATAATTTAGTATTCTTGAGGATGGCTCACGAATGACTTCATGGGTTTCTTCTCCATCTGTGTCTGATTCAGTCTCTTCTGCTATACTTCGAGTTGTGTCATTGAGTGTAACTTGTTGTCTGACAATATCAATTGCGATGATCGTGTATGTCCAATGTGGTTATGACTAGTTCTTCTTGTTCTTCATCAGTAGTTAGTCCACCACTCTGAATATCTAGGTTGTCGGCTTCTTTTGTAGGACTGAGAGTTTCCTTATGTCCTGTCTGATTTTAGAAATCATGCACAACAACATTGATAGTTTCTATCACATTCTTGGTCCTTAAGTTGTATACCCGATAGGCGCGACTATTTGTTGAGTACCCCTGGAAGATTCCTCCATCACTCTTCTTTTCAAATTTTCACTTACTTCCAAATATATAAAAGTAGCTAATGTTTGGTCTTCTTCCTTTCAAGATTTCCTATGGAGTCATTTTGGTGGAGGGACGAAGATACACTCGGTTAGTAATATAGCATGCCGCGTGTTTCTTTGCTTGAATTTCGTAGAGAGTTTTGTTGTATTAAGCATGATACCGGCCATCTCTTGAAGTGTTATGTTCTTTCGTTCCATTACTCCATTTTGTTGAGGAGTCTTTGGTGCTGAAAATTCATGAAGAACCCCATGCTCTCTGTTGTATTATGCGAACTGAGTATTTTTGAATTCCTTCCCATGATTACTTCTGATTCTTACTATCTTTCCAATAGAGCAGCCTTCTTATCCTGGAGTTGTGTGCAAAGCTTTTTGAATGCTCCAAAGATGTATGATTTTTCGATGAGAAAGTCTACCCAAGTGTATCTAGAATAATCATCAACACACATAAATACATACCTATGTCCCGATAAGCTTTCAGCCTATGTAGGACCAATGATATCCATGTGAAGTAATTCCAGTATTCTTGTTGTAACAGTGTATTGCAAGACATTGTGAGTTGTATGTTGTTGCTTCCCTATTTAGCAGGCACCGCACACTCCTTTCTTCTATGCTATCTTTGGTAGACCTCTTATAGCTTCTATCTCTACAATCTTCATCAAATTCCTAAAGTTCATATCCCAAGTTTTTTATTCCAGATTTTTGTAACGTCGTAAGATATGTTGTAACATACTTGTAGCTTCTAAAGGCGATAGCAAGCTGAAGATCTGAGTCCAGGCAGCACACACTTATTTTTTTCATTATAGACTATACAATTGTCCTTGGTGAATTCATCGACCAGATTCCGACCACACAGCTGGCTTACATTCACCAGATTTGCTTTGATACCTTCGACATATAGGACATTTTTCAGTCTTGGCGCACCAGGCATCATTAATATTCCTCTTCCAACTACTTGACTAGTCTGTCTATCTCCAAATGTAATATAACCGATTGAACAACTTCTGTAGTTTGTGAGGAAGTCTTTGTTTCCTGTCATGTGTCTTGAACAACCAGTGTCAAATTACTAGTCATCCTCTATAGGTTTTGGTTGATATGTGTAGGCTACCAAGCTTTTCCATTTTATTTTTGTTTCCATGTTTTCTTTTCTGAATTTTTTTTGGGTGCAATTTTCAGTTACCACAGCTTTCCTTTCAAGTCTTCTTTTATCACAGAACTTTCTTTATCAATAGTTTTTTTATTATTATGCTTTTCCCTTTGATTCTCCCTCTAATTACTGATTGTTCCAAACTACCCTCCATTCTTCAGATCTTCTTTTAATTTGTACCATCTTGATCTTTTGCGCCCTCTTTTTCCACAATAAAAGTATACAAGGTTTTGGTTTTTCAATTGTTTCTTAACAATTTAGAAATTTTGGTGGATTGCTTGTGAGTAATTGTGGGTACATTATTATCTATGTTGTCCTTTCATTCAGTGGTTGTAGCAGTGGTTCTAACACACTGTGCAATAGACTTGGTTTTTCTGGATTCTTCAGTGTTCATCAACAAATGATGTGAGGCTTATTAATCGTTGTTGGTCAGAGGCTAATCTTCTTGGTCTTCATCTGAATCATTCGCTTCAGTTTCGACATTCTTTCTAATGGTGGTGGAGAGAATTGTCTTCTTTCTTTTTGCACTTGTATATTCATATTGTAGATAACTGGTTTTTCCACATTCCCAGCACTTCACATGTCTTTTCTTCTGGTATTTTCTTGATAGTTTGAAGTACTTTTGTTGAAGTTTCTTTGTCCAGATAGAACCTGTTTAAGTAATTTCATGATGTCGTTATGTAAGGGCATCATACCTTTGTCTTCGCGCTGTACTTCCTTCTTCTCAGTCTCTATATTCAAATCTTTAGTTTCAAACTTCAACCCCAGATTCTCTTCTTTCTTGTCATATTTCTGATTCATCTTATAGGCTTGAAGAGAACCTATTAGATCATCTAATCTCATGGAATCAATGTCCCTTTCTTCTTCAATAGCTGCAACATTTGCTTTGAACTTCTTAGGGAGGAATCTTAATGTCTTTTGAACCAACTTCTTCTCCGAGTACTTTTCCCAAGTTGGAAAGCTTGATTTGCAATGTCCATCAACTTAGCGTTGAAGAGGTGTCAATAGTATCTTCTTCTTCCATACTGAGATTTTCGAATTGAGAGGTAAGCATCTAGAGTTTTGAAGCACGTACCAAGTTTATGCCTTCATGAATCCTCTAATGAACGTCCTAAGCTTCTTTGGCTAAATAGTATGTTGTAATATATTTGAACTAGTTCTCGTTCATTAGACCAAAGATAACATTGAGGGCTTCCCCATTAGCATTAGCCTTGTTCAACTCCTCCTGACTCCAGTTGCTCTTTATCTTCCTCACATGCTTGTCGTCAGCATCAGCAATAGTTGGCTCTTTCCAGCCTTCTTCGATTGGAATCAACACATTCTCATCAATTGATTTGATGAAACCTCTCCTGCGCGCCTTCAATAAGGATAGTTGGCTCCATCGAGTAGCGGTGGACGGCTGGCAGATATTCCTTCTCTTCCAGTCATGGTAGAACACCTCCTGGGATCTTACTGACTTTGATACTAAGGCAACAACTGCGACTAGGTACTGATACCCCTTGTGGGTTCCTGCCTAGTGGTTGTGTGAAGTAGTTGCAACGGTTGTCGCAAACCAGTCACTTAGTGACATTAAAACTCTCACACAAGCACAAACAAAACAATGAAAAGCATGAAGAGAAAGGATACAAAAGTTTTGTAACCCAATTCGACCAACAAGCCTACGTCTGGGGGACCAAGCCCGGAGAAAATGATCCACTAAAAGAGAAAAGGATACATGAGCACAACACTCTTGTCACTCATCTCACAACACAACGCCCTCACTCTATGATTCTCCTACTACCACTCAACCTAACACACATAGGTCTACTCCAGTGGCTCCCTCTTTAAATCTACAGAGCTTGGCCTTTTATGGATGACTCCCTGTCTAAAAATATCACTTGCCCACTTTAGAATCTATGAAATCTCCATGGTACTATTTATAGATACTTTCCAAAAATAGCCGTTAAAATTGTAACACCCGAAGTTTTTAAATAAATAATCAAAAAATTTCTGAAAATTCAATAAGATTAATTTGCATGAAAAATGAATTAATTACTTTTAAACTCAATTAAGGAAGAATCGGGAATTTATGAATCTAAAATCCAGCCTCGCAATAATTTGGGCCAGAGAAAGCCGTATTAGGCTAGGCCAATTATACTTGAAATAGTTGGATGTGGATTGAAAGGATAATCCCGGTTAATTAATTAGGAGATTTATTAAGTGTTAATTAATTTTGATTAAGTAAGTGGGAGATACGGGACAAAAGTTGGTGTCCCGATAAAGTATATCTAGCCGAGTCAAACGCTGAGATTTATGGGACTTAAACGAAAAATAATATCACCCGTGACACGATATAAAGAAGTATAGAATAAAGTAAAGATTAATAAAATAAATTTATAAATTATTGTGACCAGATCCGAAGAAAATGGATCCAGTCGGGTAAAGGATATCTCCCATGATCATACAATCATTGAATATAATAATATTTTAATTAAAATATTATTACTTTTAAAAGTTTCTTATGTTTTATAAGAGAATGTGTGTGTGTGTGTGTGAGAGAGAGAGAGAGAGAGAGAGAGAGAGAGAGAAAAGCCCTCATCCTCTCTCTACCTCAGGACTACCTACTTCTCTTCAACTCTACCCATGCCCTCCTCTCTTCTACCGGCGAGCGCCACCTATCGGAGCCACCCACCTGCAAATCCGGGAGCACCAACCGTCCACCACGACCATAGCATGCCAGCGCTACCTTTTTCCTGCACGCGCGGTCAGGCTGGGTCTTCTCAGCCCCGTTTGAGCACCCCTCACGGCAAGAAGCAAGCCTGCTGACCTCTCCCGAGCTCTTCCGTGAGCATCCGGCCCAAATTCCACACCACCATGAGCTCGCCTCTTTCTCTCTTCCTTGACTCCTCTTCCTCTTCCTCCGATTAGGCTGAGGCAACCACCAAGCATCGGTTCCTCTTCCCCTGCCTCCTCTCCCTCCTGATTAAGTCGAACGAGACCAAATTTAGCGGTAGGGCTGTTGCTTCGAGCCTAATTCTTATGCTTAAACCACAAGTGCATGGGTCGTATCAAGTAATAAAGTTGACTATGAAAGTCGGATGTCAAGCCTACAGAGAAATAAATCACCTATTTTAACTAATTATCTGCCACCTAGCCTATCCAAAGGTTGTCGAATTCCTATTTTAATTACTGAAATTTAAATGGCTTTAGAGAGACTTGATGAAAGTTGTGATGGCAATCAATCATAAAAAAGGAGATACTCGGGCTATGAATAACCTCCGGATACTCTCAAATTGGGGCAAGTATGGATTTCTAATTGATGAATGTTGGGTTTGGACCAAGAATTCCTACAATGCTTTCACTACCCTCCACGAGTCAAGTTACTAATCTACTCTCGTGAGTATGTCTAGGGAACACACACAATATTGGAAGAGTTGTGGGAATAATCAATCTTAAAGAGTCACTCTCCTAAACACCCAATATCTCGGCGTGCTCACAACTCCCACCTATTGAAATAGATCTAGGGTTCAAGAGGGAAAATCTACCACTCTATGGATCTAGATTGAAACTTAGGGATGTCGCAACTTAAAGTATCAATACCATACAAAACATCGAATATGTTCGCAAATATTAAAGACATTCAATTAAAATAGAATTCCATGCAAGCAAATCAAATATAAATCTATAGGTTTATTATGCCCAAGTATCAAACAAGTTAGTTCCCCATCAAAGGAGAATACAAATCCAACACTATGTTCAAGAATAAAATAAAAAACATAATATGAAACGCCCTTCCCTCCACTGTTGGTGAGGACCGTTGGCGGCGTGGGTGGAAAGTATCCCCTTGATGGTAGCTATCACCTCCTTGCTCCGAGATCTTCAATAATATCCTTCTCTCCAAGGTGGAAGAAGGGTCGAGCCTCCAATAGATTGTTAATTTTCAAGTATCCAAAAGCCTCCTCTAATAACCCCTAAGTTCACTATTTATAGGATGTAGGTCAATACATGCTATTCTAGACCTAATCAGTCCAATCCGGACACAAATCAGCAGTAAACTTGGATTAGGTCTCATCTCAGCATGAGGCGTACGGGCGGTTTTATAGGCGTAAGACTTCCCGTAAGCCTTTCTCCAGGTCTTGCTGTTGAAGGTACGGCCGCAATGTTGCCCGTATCCAGTCATGCGGACGCAAGCGGGTGCATGATGGGTTGCAATGCTTCAGAAATACTGCAGATTGCTTCAATTTATGCTGAATTACTTCCATTTTGCTCTTGAAGGTCCCCAATGCCCTATAATTAAGAATTAACACTAATTAAGTATCAATGGGCTAAAATTACTCAAAATAACATGCATAGTAAAAGGAATTCATACAAAAACATGATCAATTGAACGCTTATCATAATATCCCCACACTTAAGCGTTTGCCTGTCCTCAAGCGAACAAAGATAGAAAATTAAAGACGTAAGAAGCGTTCAACCTTAGGTTATAAGATATTTGCATTTCATTCCCCTCAAAGCATTCACCACTGACATGTGCATTTTTCCTATTTCAACCCTTCGAACTTAGGTCAATCTCCTGACACATCTTGGCATATCTCTAGATGAGAGTTTCACTCCACTCACCATATTCCTAAGTCTTAGAATGGCAAGTATTACACTCAGTGGACTCTAGAGGTTTCTTGAGGTCTTGAGTACAAAGCAACTAGCCCTTTAAGAAAAAGTAAACTTTTTTTTTGTATATTTCTTTTCAATTTTTGAATTTTCTCTTTTCTTTTCACATGAATCCCGGTAGGGCATCCCTAATGGATCTGACATTCCAGAGGAATTAAAGATTAACATAGAGTGTAGATCTCCATTTCTAAGGGATGTACATACTGGTTAGGCACCGGAACACCCAACTACTCAAAAGATTACAACACTACATACACGCGTTCATGTTCATAAATGACTTTTCAGCTTGAGAGACACTCTAATTAGGAGCCAAAATCTCGAGCTTACTTCTTTACCAAGAGTAGAGGAGCACTATCTTGGTTCTTATTTTCATAGCTTCTATGTACAAAGATTTATTCGATATTTACAACTCTACTTATAAGGGCTAGAAGTTTTGAACTAGTGCCACAAAAACTCTTGGAGCCATTGAAAGTAGTACTTAACAGTCTAAGTAAAAGAAACATGATGATGGGTTATCTAATGTCACTAGAGAATAAATAATAGTCATGAAGATTTTCCCTAAGTGTCCAAAGTGTTTCAAAGCAAAATTTTTTAAAATTTTGCTCAAATGGTGAAAACTAAGAGTAAAACAAAATTGAATACAAGTTTTCAACATGCCTTCATTGGTGTACACTAAACATACATTTACACAAAAGTATGCAAATGAATTCATTGGATTACTATCTCCATACTTAAAGATTTGCAATGAATTAATTTGTCAATATATACAATGAATTCTACAAATGTCTACCCATCCCCATACTTAAAATTTTGCACCGTCCTCAATGTAAACAATAAAATATGTATATGGATGGGAAACATAATAAAACTAAGAGATGGGCAAACTGAGACTTCCTCGGTTATTTGAGGGAGTGTGTGACAACTTCGTGATTGAAATGAAAGACAATATATGAAGGGCCACCATTCAACATTCAATCAAGAAACTTGCAAGCATAAAGAGATCAAAATGCACAACCGTATAGTAAAAAGATATCTTTATTTAATTTGATTAAGGTAGTCCCTCGCTCAGTAGTACAAGATCGAAAGAGTGTGGAATGAGGATGGATTCTAGGTAACTAGTACAAAGGTAAGTCGAATCCATAAGGGGAACGGGGTGGTGTAGTATGATGAAATGTTTGGTCGACTTGGGAGGAGCCGCAGGGTCGATGCCAATGGGGTTGCTTGCATGGGATTGGTCGGTGCTTGGAGCCGGAGAGGATGAGGTGCGCACGCGAAGAAGGGCGAGAGCGAGGTCCTGATCGGTTCGGATATGTCGTTGTTCCTTGCACAGTTGTTGGTTGGCTTGAACGGCTCGATGTAGCTCCAGGCGGATCGCCTCTAACTCTTTTTGGTATGGATAAATTGAGCAAGTCATGGTGGGTTGCGGGTTTGTGGGGTAGGAATCAAGGGAAGATGGATGAATAGGGCGGCTAGGGTTTGTGGGGTAGTGAATAGGGAAAGTAACATGTTTTCCGCACTCTAAGCTCGCTAGCTGATGCGTGCGGGTGGTCTTACAGGCGCACAGCTGTCCACACTCAATGAAAAGGGTTGATGCGGCCGTATTCTAGGTTATATGATGTTTTACTTGACCGTACAGCGCCATGACCTGTAAGGTACCCTTTGTGAAGTCAGATTAGTAACCATCCAAATGTACTCACCTCGGCCCAATCTTTTTAAGATGGGAAACTTACCACCGGTGATGCTCAATGGAAGTCTTCCTAGGTTTCATGGAGTGTGAATGTAGATCACTTATTTGAAGTAGTAGCTAACTATCTCTAAATGACCATTGTAAGAATACTAACAAAAGAAAAGATTTTTGCGAGAGCTTGGGTTGCCTCCCGAGAAGCGCTTGTTTAATGTCATTAGCTTGACATTCCTGTTCGTTGCTCATAGAGAATCAAATAATCTAATAGGCATACTACTTTCCACCTGAGTGTTGTTGTTTATATACAACTTTGGCCGTTGTCCATTAACCTTGAATGTTCCCTTCGCTTCGTGTGAAATTTCCACCACCCCATAGGGGTAAACCTTTGTAACTGTGAAGGGTCTTGACCAGTATGAACGTAACTTCCATAGGAAAAATCAAAGTCTTAAGTTGAACAATAACACTTGGTCCCCTTCTATGCATTGCCTTCATTGTTTAATTAATTTGTCATGATGCTGCTTTGTTCGCTCTTTATATAGTTTCAAGTTCTCATATGACATACATCGTCGTTCTTCCACCTGGTTTAGTTGGATCTTCCATTTATCGTCTACAAGAGATGGATCACAAATGAGGAATTAGGAATCTCAATAAGCTTTGTTTTCCAATTCCATGGGTAAATGGCATGCTTTCCCGTACACCAAATGATATGGGGTGCTCCCCGTGGGTACCTTATATGCCATTCGATATGCTGATAACGCATCATCTAATTTGTTGGACCAGTCCTTCCAATGATATGCAATTGTTTTCTCTAAGATGAGCTTGAGTTCTCTATTGAACACCTCCACTTGTCCACTTGTTTGGGGGTGTTATGGGGTTAAAGTGCGATGAATGACTCCATATCGCTTGAGAACTTTAGCAAATTAGGCATTGCAGAAGTGAGCGCCTCGATTCCTGATAATGGCTCTAGGCGTGCCGAACCTGCAGAATAGCTTTTTCATGAACATGACTACACCCCTGGCATCATTTGAGGGTAATACCTGCGCTTCTATCGATCTAGAGACGTAATCTACCGCAACTAATATGAACTTGTTCCTATTGGAGTTTGGAAAAGGGCCCATGAAATCGATGCCCCAAATATCGAATACTTCGCATACTTGGATTGAGTTTTGTGGCATCTTATCCCTGCGGGATATGTTTCCTGCTCGTTGTCAACTATCGCATTTGCATATGAACTCCATAGTGTCTTGAAATAACTTGGGCCAATAAAACCCTACATCAAGGACCTTCTTTACTGTTTTATTTATGCGATAATGTCCCCCAACTGGTCCTGCATGGTAATGATTTAAGATTTTCCAACCTTCTTCCCTGGATACACATCTCCAGAGTATTTGGTCAGCACAAACTCGAAACAGATGTGGGTTGTCCTATATGTAGTATTTAAGATCGGCGAGGAATTTTTTTTTTTCTTTTGGAATACAAATGATCCTCTAGGAGTTTCTTTGCAACTAAATAGTTGGTGTAATCCGCAAACAAGGAGGGTTCGGCGTCCCCATTCATTGCCTTCACTTCCTCATTCTGTACAAGTATACTATATAGACGCTCTTCAGGGAAGGATTCGTTGATATCTTTATCTCTTAATGCCCCGTTGTGTGGGTCCTCTAGTTGAGATAAATGATCTGCTGCTAAATCTTTGCTCCCCCGTTTGTCTTTAATCTCCACATCAAATTCCTAGAGCAACAGTATCCATCAGATTAATCGTGGCTTCGTATCCGTTTTGGTTAGGAGGTAGCGTAGTGCCAAGTGGTCTGTATAAACTATGACCTTAGATAAAACTAAGTACGAGCGGAATTTAACGAATGCAAATACCACAGCGAGGAGTTCCTTTTTTGTTGTTGTATAGTTCTCTTGGACATCGGTGAGGGTTTTACTAGCATAGTATATAGAATGAAAGTGCTTGTTTTGCCTTTGCCCTAGGACCGCCTCCTACCCATAGTAACTCACGCCACACATCAGTTCAATTGTAAATTCCGTTAGGAGCTATCATTATTGGTGCTTATGCGTGAGCTCTGCCTTTTAATGTGGAGAAAGCGGATAGGCATTCGCATTAAAGTTAAACAACGCATCCTTCTCAAGAAGTTTTGTTAATGGTTTGGCGCCTTTGGAAAAATCCTTTTAGAAGCTGCTTTATAGAACCCCTCGCTGCATCACGTAAAGCCTCGCACAATCTTGACCGACGTAGGTGGGGGTAGTTTTTCGATTATTTCTATCTTCGCTTTATCGACCTCAATGCCCTTATGTGAGATTTTATGACCAAGGACATTTCCTTCTCGTGCTATGAAGTGACACTTTTCCCAACTAAATTGATTTCTTCGCATATGATTAATACTTTTTCCAAATTGTGCAAGCATAAGTCGAATGAGTTCTCAAAACGGAGAAATCATCCATAAATACTTCCATAATGTCCTCCACAAATTCTTCAAAAATCGAGAGCATACATCTTTGGAAAGTAGAGGGTGCGTTGTAGAGGCCAAAAGGCATATGACGGTATACAAAGGTATTGTAAGGGTAGGTGAAATTGGTTTTCTCATGATCCTCCAGATCGATAGGGATTTGAAAATAGCAAGAAAATCCGTCCATAAAGCAATAGTAAGAATGACCAGCTAGTCGCTCAAGCATTTGGGCGATGAAAGGTAACTGAAAATGATCCATTCTCGTGGCGTCGTTAAGCTTCCCATAATCAATACAAACCCGCCACCCTGTTACCTTTCTTGTAGGAACAAGCTTGTTCTTTTCATTTATAATGACAGTCATTCCGTCCTTCTTAGGTGCAACTTGTACCGGACTTACCCACTTACTGTTTGAAATTGGATAGATGACTCCATCATCAAGAAGTTTAATGAGCCCACAGTGATCTTAGGTGCTTAATTGACTCGCTACTTCATCTTGCACGCCTTCTTCGGGCCTTCTCTTTACTATCATGGCATCGTATCTTCATGTAATCACTTTGCCCATGAGAGCTTTACTGATGTTGCATTCTCCGTTATGACAACTGTTGTCAAATAATGCCAACACAAGTGCTACTTGCACTAACAGATATGTCCTAACTAAAAAAAAAAATTCATTAAATTACATTTGGAAGGACAGTTCCCGTCACTACTTCCACGCTAATAGGGTCGCCAATATCTTTATGCATGCAAATTTATCAAGGGATCTATTTTCCCCCTGCTGTGTCGTAGCTAAATATTATACACGCCATCTTCAACCCTTTTCCATTGTCCATATACAATAGCTATTGCAAAGTTCTAGCTGTTATGCAATAAAAAATATTACTCATTATTATTCAATGCAATTTAGTAGTTTTCTTTTAGTGAAATTGCATAAAAAGGGAATATATATATATATATATATATATATATATATATAAAAGGATAAATTCGGAGGGACACATGGAAGGAACCTACTATGACACATTGGAAAGATTTACCTTCAATTCCATCAAGCGGATTACCCTCGGCAAATTTCTACCTGCTTTAGACCTCCTCTGGATGAAAGGCAGGCTCACCTCCGCAACCTCACTAGGACCTCTTCGGATACCCACAAGTCCAACACTCTTTGGATTTAAGAGATGCTTGCCCTATCGTTTTGAGGCGAAGCTTATGCCCTCACCAACAACCCGAAGCACTATACAGAGGAAAAGACCAGAGGAGATTACCGAGGAGCCTCAAGTTCTTCTAGAAGAATTCACAATCAAACTGGGAAAACTGAGGAGGGCGCATTCGAAGCCTATAAATAGCCAAGACCACACACCTATAAAGGGACTTGATCCCTGAAACATCCATTCTTTCTCTTCCCCATCTCATGTACACCAAGAAATTGCCCATAGTGAAATTCTTTCTCCAAACATGGAGACCCATGGTTTTTCCCCTGATTTGTGGGGTTTTCCACAGTAAAATCTTGGTGTTCGTTTCCCTGATTCTCTCTCTATCTTGATTTTCTTGAGTCTTCTTTTCCAAAAATCCTTATAAATTCAAGTGTTAACTAGATTCAAAGGATTTTCCCTAATTCAAGTAACATTTTGGCGCCTCGTCTGTGGGGACTTCTGATCAAGAAGTCATGGCAAACTACAAGGAGATCAAGATAGAGCCGTAACTGTGAGCAGCAACGACCACCCTTCTTCCCCGCAGCTTGAAGCGACGCCGCCCCAATCTAGGGTGACTCACTCACTCACCCCAAATCAAGCTCCTCCAACTGTATAGGAGGATCCTCCATCTTGTGCCCAAACTATCGAAGTTCCCGAGGAGCGCTTAAAGGCCATAGAGCGGCAAATCGCTTACCTCGGAAGAGCATCATGTCTCCAAGGCAACGGCAATGCGTATCCCACTGTCCCACCTGGGAAGCCGCGAGTACTCTGCAGTTCACCCTCCCTGCCATGGAGTCCCTATGCCGCAACGAGGACGAAGTCGCTACTCTTCGTCCCACAGTTCTGCCTCGCCACGCTCCCACAGGAGGCACCACTCCTGATTAGGCACAAGGAATGGAAGAAGAGAAATCACCCCGCGAGAGGGTTTGAATCTCCAGAACTACACTAGAGGTGCCGATCACCTCGATACCGCTCCCCAAGACAATACTCTCCCCTGCGATACTCGCCTCGACACCGCCCCCAAGGGCATTCTCCGCCCGTGGTCATCAACTGAGGGGCCGCTCACCAAGGCACAATCGCTCCCCAGGACAGCTCCACGGTGGCAGGATCAGCGACCATGAGAGAGTTTTGACTCATGTTCCATACATGCTCTCGCTTTTTATCAGGGCGATTTGGGAAGCTCCATTCCCAGAAAACTTCAAGGCCTCTACATCAGATATTACGATAGGACCACCTATGAGCATGTGGAACACTCATCGTGATCAAATAATGACGATTTAATGGTCTCACGAGGTCGCCTTATGGCGCCAAGGCTCCCCGGTGACCCTTACGGGAATTGCCTATGATTGGTTCAGGAGCTTGCCGCTCGAATCCATAGTCAGTTTCAGACAATTAATTGAACTCTTTTTCCATCTATTGGCTAATTGCCGAAGGCAGATAAGGAATCCTGTGATGCTCCTCAGGTGCAAGCAGATGGAGGGGGAGAGTCTCCAAGACTACTTGGATAGATTCAATAGAGAGACCTCCGGAATTTCCCACCTTGACTCCATTATGGTTGTTGGCGCAGCGTTAGATGGGCTTCAGGATGGCCCTTTTCTTGATGCAATTTCCGGAGCGGTTCATACGGATCTATCCGAGCTAATGAGCAGGGCATAGTCTTATATTACCGCAGAGGAATTCAAAGCTGGCTGAAAGGAAGAAACCTTACAAAATATCAAGGAGCTCTAGAGGGAAGAATCCCGACCGGAAAGGTATAAAGATTCGAGGTAAGGGGAGCAAAGGCCTCAAAAAGAGCTAGACAGAAGGCGAGATCCACCACCACGGCGGACCGACCTAAATCCCCAGGAATCTAGGAGACCACAGTTTCCAGGGAGGTACAATACCTACACCACCCTCAACAAATCCAGAGCGAATATTTTGATGCACATACGACATAAAAAAATCTTGAAGCAACCGAATCCCATCAAGGAGTCTGCAGCCATGAAGCGGAGTAGAAATTTTTGCTGTTACCATCAAGCCAAGGGTCACTCAACTGAAGATTGCGTCCAACTAAAGGATGCGATTGAGCATCTCATCAGGGCCAGGAAGCTCGATCAGTTCCTGCCACAAGAGCGGACACCCAAAGAGGACCCTCCGCCACAACAAGCTGCACCCAAGGAGGATGTTCCCCTACTCTTCATTGCTGAAGACCCTGGCTATGGAGGGGAAATCTCCTCCACTAGAAAAAATTATGCACGAATGGTAGGAATCTGCAGACAGAAGACCCACCTGTGAAGATGTACCCGCCTTCTAATTGATATCTTTTCTCGCATTTAAGACCTCCGAGGAGTCTGCTAGCCACACGATGATGCTTTGGTGATAGCTGGCAAAGTGGGGGTCTTCATGATGCATAGGGTGCTCGTCAATACCGGGAGTTCGTTTGATATCATTTTTTGGGGTGCCTTCGAGCGAATTAAAATTGGCCTGGAGAATCTAAAGCCAACTAAGTCCCCAATAATGGGCTTCAATGGGAGCCCCCTTTAACCAGAAAGGGTCATAACCTTTCCAGTTACCCTCAAAAACCGCCCCGAGCAGTTTCTTCCATGGTCAACTTTTTAATCGCTCGTGCCCTCCAAATTATAATGCTATAATGGGGAGGCCATCCTTGAACATGTTCGGAGCTGTCCCCTCAATATACTATATGATGCCAAATTTTCAGACTGAGAATGGCTGCGGGGAGATAAAGGGCGGCCAGATAGCCTCTCCTCAATGCTATGTGAACCATCTGAAGAACCGAGGGGGAGAGTCCAGGAAGGCATCCGAAATGCTAACCCTCGAAGAGCTACTACCAGAAGATGAGGAGCGAGAAGCTCGCCGACCAATACCAGTAGAAGAGTTGAACGTATGCCAGTTCGACGAGGAAATCCCCGAGCGAACGGTGCGGCTCGATAGTGAACTTAGTCCAGCGCACCAGGAAGAGCTCCTTGGACTGCTAAGGCACAACGCTGACGTCTTCGCCTGGGCTGCCGAAGAGAGGCCTGGAGTACCCTACAGTATCATAGAGCATCACTTAAAGGTGGACCCTACTTTCAAGCATGTCATTCAGAAAAGGAGGAACTTCGCTCCAGACCGTCTCGAAGCTGCCGAGAAGGAAGTTAGCAAACTATTAAAAGCAGAGTTTATTCGGGAAGTTCAATATCCCGAGTGGCGCTCCAATGTTATGTTGGTGAAAAAATCCTCAGGCAAATGGAGGATGTGTGTAGACTTTACTGATCTAAATAAAGCATGCCCTAAAGATTGCTACCCTCTGCCTTTAATAGATAATCTCCTAGACTCTGCCTCTGGATACGAAATGCTTAGCTTCTTAGACGCGTTCTTAGGGTATATCAGGTCCGAATGGCAAAAACGGATGAGGAAAATACCTCATTTATTACTTCCCAGGGGACATATTGTTACAAAGTTATGCCTTTCGGATTAAAGAACGCCGGAGCAATATTTCAAAGGCTTGTAAACAAAGTCTTTATAAAACAAATTGGGAGGAATGTCGAGGCCTACATGGATGATATCCTAGTTAAGAGTGCCAAAGTCGAGCACCCCACTTCTGACCTCCAAGAGACTTTCGAGGTGCCACGGGACCACGGCATGAGTCTTAACCCAAGCAAATGTATATTCGGAGTCCGATTCGGTAAGTTCCTCGGTTTTATGATCACACAAAGGGAGATCGAGGCCAATCTAGAGCAAATCCGAGCCATCATGGAAACTAGATCCCCGAAGAGCATCAAGGAGATTCAACGCCTCAATGGGAGGCTGGCTGCAGTTGGGAGGTTCATCTCGCTATCTGGGGAGAAGAACCTCCCCTTCTTTTGAGCCCTTCGGGTATCACCAAAGTTACAGTGGACGGAGGAGTGCGATAGGGCTCTCACACAGCTAAAGGACTATCTTCAGTAGCCCACACTTCTCTCTAAACTGAAGTTGGGGGAGGAACTCTACATCTATCTCACTTTTACAGACTTGGTAATTATTTTGGTTATCCCAAGAGAGGAGGACAGAGTACAGAAGCCAGTTTATTACATAGCAAGGTTCTTTAAGATACCGAGTCGAGATACCTCCCACTCGAGAAACTTGTCTTCACGCTAGTTATTTCCGCCCGAAAACTTGGCCCGTATTTTCAGTCCCATAAAATCAAGGTACTTACTGACCAACCTACTGAGGCGGTGTACTTCACCGACCTGGACGCTTCGACATCTAATGAAATAGGTCATTGAGCTCGGGGAACATGATATCAGCTACGCGCCCCGCACAGCCATTAAGGAACAAGTATTAGCAGATTTTATTGTCGAGCTCACCATTACTAAAACAAAGGAGCCTGAGGCCATGAGCCACCCAGAATACTGCACTCACCTCCCTCCCAAATTGGTCTTGTACACTGGATGGCTCAAGCTAAAACTGAAAATATTGGGGCAGGGATAGTCCTCTGATACGCCTCTGGTTGGAGTACCCCAACGGTTCTGAAATTTGACTTTAAGACTACCAACAATGAAGCTGAATATGAGGCAGTAATAGAAGGATTGCAGCTTGCTCGAGGCCTTGGAGTCCAAGACCTACAGGTCAATACCGACTCACAGCTAGTATTGGGCCATATGACCGAAGAGTTCAAGGCACGAGAGGAGAATATGGTGAAGTACAAAGCTATGGTACAACAGCTCATGAAGAGTTTTCAAAACATTCATATCAATAAGGCACCCAGAACTGAGAACCAAGAAGCAGACCTCTTGTCCAAGTTAGCCACCTCTGACGGGGCCATCCAGCAACCCATCAATATCCAATATTTGGTGGTAAGAACAATTGAGTGTCGTCCCGCCGAAGAGCTGCTCGACATCGAAGAAGGGCCCTGCTGGCTTGGACTATCTCAAGGATGGAACTCTTCCATCAGACCCCAAGCTAGCTCGCCAAATCACTGTCCGATCCACCCGCTTCAGTATTATAGATGGGCAACTTTACAAAAGATCCTATTCCCTGTCTCTCCTGAAATGCTTGTGGCCTTCCGAAGCAAATTATATCCTTCAGAAAATTCATAGAGGAATAGCAGGGGATCATCAGGGTGACAAGGCCCTCAGTTATAAGGTCCTTCGGTAAGGCTATTACTGGCCAACCTTGTCTAAAGATGCCATAGAGTTTGCCCGAAAATGTGACGCATATCAGAGGTATTCAAATATCCAGAGGAGACCCGCCGCCCACTTGACCCCTATCATAAGTAAAAGGCCGTTCGTCCTCTGTGGAGTCGACATGCCCATTCCTTGTGGCGGCTCGCAATTGAAGTTTTTAATAGTCGCAATTGACTATTTCACAAAGTGGGTGGAGGCAAAACCTTTATCCTCAATCACCAAAAATCCTTGTCGATCCTTTCTTTGGAAATTAGTTGTTCACGGTTCGAATTCCTCGTCTTCATAACAGATAATGGCTGCCAGTTCCCCAATTCTACATTTAAAGCCTTTTGTGATGGACTCGGGGTAGAGCATAGGCTCACCTCAGTCACCCACCCCCAAGCGAACGGGCAAGTTGAAGTAACCAACCAAACTCTCCTCCATAGTTTGAAGACCAAGGTTCTCAGTAATAGCTCCTTATAGGTAGAGGAAGTTCCGGGTGCCCTGTGGGCATACCGAGCCACTACCCGAATGCCTACAGTAGAGACCCCATTTGCCCTGGCCTTCGGGGTCGAAGCGGTGATTTCGCCTGAAATTGGAGTTCCCACCCCCACGGACGCAAGTGTTCAATCCCGTATCTAACAAGGAGTGGCTTAGGGCCGAGTTGGATCGCTTGGAGGAAAAAGGGACATGACAAACTTTCAAGCAGCGTCTTATCGCCAGAAAATGAAGAAGTTTTATGATTCAAAGCCGAAGAAGGTGGCTTTCCAGATCGGCAATCTGGTCTTGCGAGAGAACAAATTCCAAGGAAATAAAAGCAGGACAGGAAAGCTAACCACAAACTGGGAAGGGCCCTACATCATAAAGGACGTTGTAGGGTCAGGCGCTTACTGGCTCGCCAGACTAGATGGAAAGAAACTGAAGCGTTCTTTTCATTCCGAAGCACTTAGGAAATATTATCAATAAATTTTGCTTTCTTGCTCAAGCACTTTGTTTCGATATATCATACGCACCCACCAAGGGCAATATCTTAAACATTCTTCTTAGATGGTCGGGCGCCTAGGCTGCAAGTCTCACATTGCTCTCTTCGGAATCATGGTTTTTCGCTTTGATTGCGAACTACTTAGATTCCTCCTCAGAATCATGGTTCTACGCTTTGATCCCGAACCACTTAGATTTCTCTTCGGAATCATGGTTCTGCGCTACTTAGATTTCTCTTAGGAATCATGGTTCTGCGCTTTGATCGCTAACCACTTAGATTCCTCTTCGTAATCATGGTTCAGCGCTTTGATCGCAAACCACCAAGATTCCTCTTGGGAATCATCATGGTTCTCAAGGTTGATGTAACCACTTAGATTCCTCTTTGGAATCATGGTTCCAAATGGCTTGATCGCTAACCACTACGCATTCCTCCTCTAATCATGGTTCGGTGTTTTGATCACGCACCCACCAACATTCAAATCCATTCAATGACGGCTTACATCACAAATTCGAAAAAGAGTAGACGAAAAGGTTTTCTGCATATTCCTTGGATTTAAAAGATTACAACACAAGAACATTGGACACATCCTCATGGTTAACAAAAAAACAGAATACGGATCACATCGGGGTAGGGGCGATCTGGGGAGTAGTTAGGGAATCTTCCTGATCACACCTCGCCGCTCCTGTGCTTGTCGCCTCACCACGTCCAGCCTCCCGAAGGCGCGTTGCCGAAGCATCCTCCAAAGGCACTTCACCGGCTGGGGTCATCTCCTCGCAACGTGCCGTCTTGGGAATTTGCCCTATAATAATCAAAGGAGTAAGTCACATAATGGCCGCAAAGAGAGGAAAGATCCCAAATCCTTACCTCCCTCCTCCTCGCCCTCATCCGAAGAAGGTTCATCGTCCAGGAGCTCATCGTCAATTTCCACGTTTGGGTCTTCTCCAGCCAGGGTTTTGAGTGCTTGCTTGTATGAGAAAGGGTTGAAGTCTATAGAGATCGTCTTCAACACCTCAATTGGCATGGTCTTCTGCAACCACCTCTAAGAACTTTAAAGGCCTCCTCACCGCCTTTCTGAAAGCCAGCCACGTACTCCTCGTCCTTATCTCCATAAAAAGAAGAAATGGCTTCCAGCTCCTTAATCCGATCATGGCAAAGGTTCAGAGTCTCTTGCATGGAGGCTATCTCCTTCAGGGCTCGGTCCTTTTCCTCCACCGCAGCTTCCTTTTCAACGCCCTCCCGGACAAGGGAACCATCCTTTTCCTCTAAATCCTTCAACAGTTTGTTTTTCTCCCACTGAAGGAGAATGATTGACTCCTTAGCTCAGTCCAAATCTGAGTAGAACTTCTCAACCTCAGTCTTTGAAGACGAGAGACTCGTTTCAGCTTGTAGGCACCTATCCTCAAGCGATTGCTTAGAAAGCTTGATCTGAGCCACCACATCTTCAAGCTCTTTAACCTTCTCGTAAAGGTCTTGACACGCCTTCCGCCATCTTCTCGCAAAGAACCATCGGCATTGCGTCGATGACGAGTTAAGGGAGCCTTCGATTCTGTCTTTTTCTCCTAGAAGGAGGGAAAAGTCAGCCCGGAGCCTCTGCTTCTCAGTCTCCAAGCTCGATGGCGTGGTACTGAGGCCACGACCCTTTTCCAGAAGACTTGCAGAGCCATCCATTATTGCCCCACTCTGTGGAAATTATACAAACAGTTTAAGCTCCAGGTACTCAAAAATTCTTAACAATTAGAGGTTGGAGAAGCTTACCAAAATCGCAGATAAACACATATGAGCCGCCAATTCAACCTCATCGAGGCACTGCAGTCGAGACTCGATCTCATCTGTCCGAAGAAGCTCCAGAGAGACAGTTGCCAACGCAGGGTTAAGGCATAGGAGGCCATCAAATGGATTAAACTTAAGCCCCAAAGAGCTCCCCGAGGCCTGGCCCATTTCTTCGGGTTTGGTTGTAGGCCGCTTCAGTTTCGCAGCAATTGTGGCTCGGGTGTGCGCAGGGCTACAGCCCTAGGAACGAACTATGGCTTCGCGATGGGGCTCTTCGCAACAAAGAATTGCGTACTGCTCCAAATTTCTCCTTCGCAAAGAAGAAACCTCCAAGGCCTTCTCGATCTCTTGCAATAGAAAGCCGCCTGAGTCAAGCGGCTCGGAAGAAACGCTCGTAGGGGAAACATTATTCACCACACGAATCCCCTTTCTTCACTTACAAAGAGGAACGTGGTCCTCTTCTGGAAGATTCTCTTCCCTTGCGGGAGGAACTATGGCAGCTTCCCCTTCCTCCTCTGGAACAACGTAATTTAGGGAACTATTTCTTCAAAGATCGCGGATTTTTATTTCGCTTCGGGGCCTTTCGCGGAGGGGCACCTTTCTTAACGCCCTTTTCCCCTCGCCCCGTGATTTTGGCCCGGTCACCGGACAAGGAAGTTCCTCCTGACAAGCCCCCTAGGTGCCTCGAGGGTCTTTTCCTTTCGTAAGCGGCCTCTCCTCTCATTGCGTAAGATTCGTGAGGTTTGCCACCCAATGCAAATGGGCCTTTCTTCTTTTCTTTTCAAGCCTTGCTGCTTTATGTTTTGCCTCGTTGGCTCTCACTCCCGCCAACAAGATGTTCAATGCAGACCTCACCTCTATCGGATTTCCTATCAAGGAAGATAAGATGTAAGAAGCGCTTTCAAAAATGAGAGATATTAGATTATTAGAAAAGGAGAAGTTAAAATGCACTCCAACCCAAGGCCGGATAGAGGTCGAAAGCTTGCAAGATCTCAGTAGTCAAATATCTATCAACATGGATATCGAAGCACTCCTTAAGCTTCAGAAACTCAGATTCCTCCTCGGGCAAAAACTCTTTCTTTTCCATGGGAAGGAGCTTGGGAGAGCCCCATTGAGTCTGAACTCCTAAACCCTCCTTACTAGAAACGAAAAAGAACTTCGACTTCCACCCCTTTATGGAAGAGGGAACGGGGCCGAGGAACCTCCTATTCGCCAGAGCCCAAAAAAAAAACCAATCGGTATTTCTCTTCCAACTTAAACCGAAGAAGAGCTTAAACCGGGAAACAGAGGGCTCGATCTTGCAGTAAGAGCAGATAATCACGAAACCGCATAGACATCCAAAGGAGTTTGGAGAAAGTTGGGACAGACAAACCTAAAATTCCCTAAAAATGTCTAAGAAGAGCTTGGGGAATGGGAGTCTAAGTCTAGCAAGAAGGGCTGTAATAAATCAAGCATTTCACCTGGCCCTTAGATTTAACACGACGCTTAAGTGAAGGGGACAAAACTCTATATTCCAGGGAAGAAATAACTCGGTGATCTTATATTCTAATGTTATTTTATGAATTGCTTTTTGAGAAAGAAGGTTTTGATAAGCGGAAGAACAAGCGTCTGGCTTCTTGACTACATCAGTAATGGTCTCAAGAGCTAAAATAGGGGAACCGACTGGTGAAGAAGCAGGAGAAGGAGTGAAAAGAGGAGAAGACGCCGTACCTAAAGCCATAAGCGAAGTTCGGACGAGCACGGAAGGACCTCTAAGCATAAAACTCGGAAACAGCGGGGAGGCAATGGATTTGGCTCTTTGGAGAAGAAGACCCCTTTTTCAAAAATAAGTCCTAATCCATACAACAGTGGCCTAACAACCCAGAAGCACCCCAACGGTACGGATTTTCCCCCCAAATCGGCATACTATCCGAAACAAACACATGGAAAAGCAGAAACGGTTTGGATCGGGGCGCAGTAAGCATCCTTCGCGGATGAGTGCCACGTGGAAGATCGACAAGATCAACGCAATCATTCCCTTAACGGTGCCTGCGAAAAGGAGTGTTGGGGAAGCAAAAGGGTACAAAGCATTTAATGCACTTCTTTAATAGGCCCAATGACTGGCCCTCTCACTTGCCCACAACGCAGCCGAACGCTTTCAATCATGTAACGAGGAGTTCCTCACTTCCAAACCGCTACAAAATCTAGGACCGAGGCACTCACGCATTGCCCCTTCGATGCCCTTGGAATATTCATGTCATATTCCCCGAGACACCTCTTATATGCTTAGCTTGCACAAGCATACTTAGGGGAGCAGGATGATAAAGATAAATTCAGAGGGACACGTGGAAAGAACCTAGCATGATACGTGGGAAAGATTTACCTTCAATTCCATAAAGCTGATTACTAAGAACCCCTCAGCCTTTTAGACCTCCTCAGGATGAAAGGCAAGCTCACCTCCGCAACATCACTTGGACCCCTTCGGATACCCAGAAGTCCAACACTCCTCGGATTTATGAGATGCCTGCCCCACGGTTTCGAGGAGAAGCTCATGCCCTCACCAACAAGCTCAAGCACTAAATAGCGGAGAAGACCCGAGGAGATTACCGAGGATCCTCAAGTTCTTCTAGAAGGATTCACAATCAAACTGGGAAAACCGAGGAGGGCGCATTAGAGACCTATAAAAAGCCAAGACCACACACTTGTAAAGGGACTTGATCCCTGAAACATCTATTCTCTCTCTTCCTCCTCTCATGTACACCAAGAAATCGCCCATAGTGAAATTCTTTCTCCAAACATGGATACCCGTGGTTTTCCCCCCAATTTGTGCGGTTTTCCACGTTAAAACCTTGGTGCTCGTTTCCCTAATTCTCTCTCTCTCTCTCTCTTGATTTTCTTGAGTCTTCTTTTCCAAAAATCCTTATAAATTCAAGTGTTAACTAGATTCAAGGGATCTTCCCTGAATTCGCGTTAACATATATATATATATATATATATATATATATATATATATATATATATATATATATACTACTTAATCTTATCGCAATATATTACTCCATTTGACCCACTTCTTGAGGAATGCTATGGCTATGGAAAGAATATCAAAAATAAGCAAGATATCATTTAATATTTGGAAACTAGTGTCTTCATCCCAACCGTGAAATTCTCAACTGATAGGATTTCTATAAATTTTCACCCGCTTAAGATTTAAGACACTACAAGTTCCCAAATTGTATGAAAGTTGATATGCAAGCTTATTTTTTCGATGCTCTTTCCATCCATACGGTTGGAGATCCTTAAAACATGCCTCAGCGGCCAAAAATAGTATTGGCAACGCTACTGCACTTGTTTCTAAGCTTCGCCTTATTGTATTATGCCTATATATATATATATATATATATATATATATATATATATATATATATATATATATCAGCCTTTAATATCACAAGAATCGTATCACCTCCTCATTTTAGCATTTGAGAGTGTTTTAGTGATTTCCAACCATAATGGATGAAAAGAACATAAAAATAAAGTTTCCAAGATGTCGATTGTCATACAATTTTATGAGGATGCATTTATCCTCCCACTTAACTTCTCAAATTCTCAACCGCTACGCATTTCTAAAAATAAAGAATCAAGTATGAGAATCATCACCTCACCAAATTATATTTAAAATCTACATACTTGCTTATTTTTCAACAAGTTTTCTTTCTATCCGGTATTTACGAAATCTTTAAAACACTCTTCAACGCACTCCAATGAAGTAATTTTATTTATATGTTGTTACTACGGCCCAAACATATCAGTTCTAATATATATATATATATATATATATATATATATATATATATATATATAGGTATTGAAAATTATATTTACTTGTATACCCTAAAAAATAAAGCTTAGACGTGGGTATACCTATAATTCATTGATTTCAATTAAAAAGTTTTATAAAAATATACCTTTGACCAAGTTTATGTCTCATACTGTGGCAAGTTTTTATTTTTACTTTTAAATTTCAGTTAAATGTTGACAATGAAATTTTATACACAAACAACATTAATGGATGGTAGGGCTATATAAGATTTTTGTGGGTACTCGCAAAATTATCCGCTTTTATTAGAGTGTTCCGATGCAAGGAACTGCATGGTCACTCCTACAATAACAAAAACCCTATCCACTGTCCGAACCGCAAGAACCACAAGGTATCCAACTTCTACCCATCCATTCAAGTCTTGAACATCCTCCACTAACCAGACCTCTTCCATGGCGACCGCAAGGCAGCTCTTCTATGAATTGGCACACCTTAACACACACTCACAGGCCTCCTACTCCTTTTGCCAAGCCTTCAGTTTGAAGGCAAAAATCGAATTCTCCGGCCGGCATGTGTCACTGAAACCACGTAGGATATCCAGTCTCACTTCCCCCTTCATCACTCCAAGGTCTTCTTCTTCTTCACAAGATAAGGGTATTGTTCCGGCGACCGATGATGAAGAGGGAGTTTCTTTGGGGACCATGAAGCTTCCGCCAGATGTGGATGTTGCCAGGTTTGAAACATTGCTCTTCCAGGTATGTATGCAAACATCTCTCTCTAAGAATGTGTTGAATTGATAAAAAATATAGAGCATAATTCAAGAGAATGAGGAGGAAATGTGATCTTGGTTTTGCTGAAGTTTAATTTCTGACATGGAATTTTTGTTTAACAGTGGGCTAATAGTTTATGCCAAGGAGCAAATCTGCCATTGCCTGTACCCATTGAAGGTTGGTATTCTCTAATAAGAAAAGCTTTAAAACAAGTAACTTTTCTATCTCGATTGTTTGTTAATTCCTTGCTTCTTTTAAGTGATATATTTTGGTGCCTATAACAATGGGCTAATAGTTTATTAATTCATTCCTTTTGGTCTAAGGAGGGAGGTAAAAGTTTATGGAAGTTTAGATTGAATTTTAACTATACAAAACAAGGTATTTTGTGGATTTATGTGTAATTTTGATTTTTCGCCTTATTCTGTTGTTGAGGTATACTTGTTACTTTCTTTTCATGGTTTTAATTAGATAATTTATATTGGATATATGTATGTTTTCCCAAAGTACTGAAACAAATATGAGAATCTGCACAAATATAGGTAGACAAAATAAAAGGTGGAGCAAGATTGGGGTTCATAAGGGTGGATGATGGAAAGACGGAGGTGAGAGTGTACATAGATTGTTTGGTCTTTCCAGCGACAGAGAGCTCTGGCCCTCTTTTCAGGGCCATAAGGAATGGAACTTTGAAGGAGCAAGCAGCCCCAGGTGAGCCAAGGATCATGAGAAGTCTTCTCCAAGCTCTTCAGAAATCAGTTGAGATCGCCAAACTATGATTTGGTGTTTCTTTGTCTTTCATTATACTTTTAGCAAATGACTATTTTTTTAAACCTACAAATTGTTTTTCTTTTTAAACACTTTTATGCACAATTTCTTATTTTCTTATTTTTTTAACAGTAATTTGTATTTGTCTGTATATACCTATGGAGAGAATGAGAATCAACATTCATAACCTATCTCACCCATTCGAGCCATTCACCCAATCTACTCCCATGCTTGCTTTGTTGATTTTGATTTATCACAATTCTATTTTCCTATGTATTTCTTTGAATTACTCTTTCAAGCAAACTTGGATTTGATTTTTGGGTTAGGGTTTATGCTATGCTTATATCAGAGAGAGAAGATCTGCATGTTTTGATGCACTATTGCACGTCCACTCGATTCCATTTGGAATCGGAAGTGTGGGTGGGTGATGATACCAAGGACAGCTTACCAAATCCATCGATTTGATTAGACCAATCTCTAGTTTAATGCTTAATTCTTGAGCAGAGATGATGTTTTTTTTTAAAAATTTTTTTTTAATTTTTTTATTTAGATAATTGTTAATAGTAGTGCATTTATGGTATCAACGGGTTATACAGAGATTTTGGTATCGAATATTGAAGATTGCCGGCCATATATACTTTTTGTTGTTTAGTGCCACTTCTTCAATTTCCTTGGTTGTCCCCCGGGGTGGGTTCCTCTTCAAAAGCCTCATCACCCTCATCCCACGCACCATGGGTTGGTGTGTGAATGACAAATTCCTAGCTTCTTTTGATAAGTGAGTTACACCAAACCAGAATAACAACAAGAAATAATCAATATTGTATTAGTTTAGAGAAAAACACATTGTTTTTCTTAGAAAACCGTTATGTTTCTTTCGATCCAAATGCTCCTTCCAACATCCATGGCAGCTAAGTCCCATTCCCAGTGAAGACTTCGTTGTATTCCTTTGTGAGGTTGTTTGTGCCCCATATATCTTTAGCAGTTATTGAGTCCTAAAGTAGATCGTTGAGTCAGCCCATTAATGGGACGTATGTTCATAGCATAGGGGCATGAGAATAGGAGGTGTGTCACACATGTAACATGATGTTTGCTCTCCTTTCCACTTCCTCTTATGCAGATTATCTAGCATAAGTATTTTGTTCTCCATAGCCGACGATGCAAATAATTTGATCTTGAGAGGGTATGTTCCAAAAATTTCTTTTCAATTTACTCCGCACGCCACAATAAATTCTAAAACTATAGAA
This sequence comes from Dioscorea zingiberensis, assembly GCA_026586065.1. Lineage (NCBI taxonomy): Eukaryota > Viridiplantae > Streptophyta > Magnoliopsida > Dioscoreales > Dioscoreaceae > Dioscorea > Dioscorea zingiberensis. The sequence continues at coordinate 23,586,049 of CM048823.1, forward strand.
TGACCTCGATCAAAAAGTTTTGTGGATGTGTTTGACTTCCAAGAACTTTGTTAGCACCTAGTTCTAGGTAATCATAATAGGTGTTGTGTGAGTTATTGGTAGTCCTGGATGTTTCTTCCCATGATAAGGGCCCTATTTTCTCGTGATAGGCTTGCTTCTCCCTAGTTGTGTGGATGTGATTTCGTAACACAAGTGTACATGTCGCAAAAAAATAATGTAATAATAAGTGTCAATCCCATGAGGAATTGCCTTAGAATTTATGCTAAGTAATAAGTATAAATTCTAATTTTTTCCAAACTATGTAAAAGTGGTTGTTTGTGTTGGAATCAAAGTAAAAGTACTAATCTTAATTACTGACAAAGTTGAGGGTTTTTCTGAATATTAGTGAACCTAGGGTTCTAGGGTTAATTCTACAGTGTCGTCAATTCAAAACCATGGTAGGGTACCGTGGGGTGTGGGTATATATAAATTAGGTTAGGTGTATGGGTAATGCACGCATTCCATTAACCAATTAGGTGTTGAGATTGTCCCGACCTAATTGTGAATAAGCGCACTCCATGGATCGCATCTACACGGTATATGGTGTTCTCACCGCATAGTTGTAGATGGCACCAAGGTTGTAATTAACTTTTATCATGATGAAGAGTTATATTCTTATTCTCTTTTATCTATGATGGATGAGTTATGAACCCAGAGCTCTAATGTATTCTAAAGTCTCTTTGAAGAACTCAAAACTATCTACGCTAACCTCTCTCCCCTATATTTCTGTGACAAGATGTACGCTATGGAACTTATTAGGTGTTGACTCCTCAAAGGGCTATGAAGGGTCGATGGTTATATTTCTATCTAATCAACAAAACAATCCCAACGGTTGAATAGTCACTACACAATTGAAGACTAGCCCTAATATTCTCTTTCATGCAACACTAGGACAATCTGATCAAAGTCAACCTTTCATTATATCGAAAACATAAAGAAGAGAGAAAGTAGATATAACTGTGGTTGGGTGCCTTGACATTCGCTATGACTGGTAACCTATCGTCTCCACTTTCACTATGAGATTGATGCCCGAGTCTTCCTTTTTTTTTACCTCCTAATGGCCTCCTCAAGACTTTCTATGAACTCTTCTCTTAAGTTCCTATTTGAAATCTATCCGAGGTTGAACTGAGCTCTTTATATAGAGTATCTGGACACATTTCTCATCGAATTTGAATCATAATTGGATAATAATCACACGTAGAGTAATCTATTAGAGTTTATTTTTTCTTAGAGAATTAGAGCTCTTTTATATAGAGTTTTTGAGGTTTTTCTCGATAAAATTTGAATCATAATCCGATAAGGATCACCCACGTGTCGCTGCCCCAAATCTCGGGTGTTTTAGTGCCTCAATTTTGGCTCAGAGTCAGGGAGCCGTGAAATTCTCGGTTGTGTGGTCCATTTTACTTCCATCTTCGCTTCTATTCTTTATTCCCATTGTAACCAGGTTCTTTATTTAAATGAAAATTACATCAAAATTCCATTAATGCATCAAATTATCACTTAGGTGAATTTAAATGGAAATAAAACTTCGTGGATGATGATTATCATGAAATTGAACCAAGATCTATATAATATACCTCCAAATCGTGGAACTTGTCTAGATTTCATGTGCAAAATTCATAAGAATATAACTCTCTATTTGAGGGCTATCAATGTCGCTTTTGTTTGATTGTCTCATCCAATTGATTATTTCTTCCGCTGTGATGATGTTAAGTCATGTATTGATCTTTTTGTATGAAGATCATTTGTGATTCATCAACAAGCTTCTCAATTATACTTCTAGGGCGGGTAGCCAATACCTTGGTAATTATCTTTGTGGAGCAAATTTAGAAGGCTAATTGGCTTTTAATTTAGGATTTTGTTAGTTGTTGAGTTTTTGGGGATGAGAAAAATGAAAACTAAATTGATTCTTTAAAGGCTTATTTAGAGATTATAGAAGTCTTCGAAAAGTCATGATAGGTCATTCTAACAATGTCTGATCCTTTTGATAGAATGTCATCGGTAGGTCATCAGGCCCTGTGGATTTATAAGTACCCAATTCTTTGGTTACCAATCTCTATTTTATCAATTATGAAGGATGATGCCAACTATGTTAGCTCGATATGTTCTTTGTGAATGAGTAGCTTGTCCCAGTTTGTCTTGTATCTCATACTTTGTTCCTCTCCAAATAGTTTCGTAAAGTGTTCATTAATTACTCTACATATCTATGGAGGCTTATTTATGATTTTGTCTTCAACTTGGATTTTGTAAATCCATTTAATGTTCCTCCTTTGGTTGGCGACAACATGGAAAACCTTTTGCTTTTCATTATCTTCCTTGTTCTATGTCATTTGCACCTTTTCCACCAATATGTCTCATCTTCTCCTATGATTGTGTCATTCTCCGATCTTTTGTTTTCCTCATCTTGCATCTCTACTTCTATGAGTCTTCTTAATTCTTTAACATTGTCAATGTTCTAAATATCATTGAGCATTTCTTTTTTCCTATTCCTCGCTACTAAGTATGTGGTTTTTCTCCATTCCTTTCGTTCCTTCCTGATCTTGGAGATCTTCTTACACAAAATAAAGGACCCATCCTTGTTATGGGTTGTTGTGTTCTACCAGCCCTTTATCTTTTCCCAGAATTAGTCTAACTCGGCTCATTACCGGTTGAAGTAGAAGGTGAGTTTCGATAGTTCGTAATTGCCATGTTCGAGACTTATAAGTATAGGATCAGATACTACCTGAGGGAGACATGATTATTATATTCTTGGATACTAATTAGGTCATTCAAGTGATAGGAGGACCTAGCCTAGTCTAACCATAGTTGGCCATAGTCGACTAATTGTCCATGTGAATTTTTATTTGATAGCAGCGGGTCTATTTATTCCATGTCCTGTATTAGTTATTCGAATACTTTTGTGTCTCTTTTGTCTTGTGTTCCTCCATTTTTATCCTCTACTCATCATGTTGTGTTGAAATCACCGAACATTTTCCAAGTTCATTTCCATCACCTTCCTATAGATCCCATCTCCTTCCAGCATTGTAGTTTTAAGGGATAACTACAAGGTCTATATGCCGTTGTGCACATTCATTGTTTTTCATATTTAAGATCTTCCAAGATTTTAGTGGTCGAGAATTGGTTGATGTATGAGTTTTTGAGTCTATATCTGGAGCTATTCAATCGTAGGCATACTCCTGGTTTTTCACTAGCTGGGAGATTGATTCTTTCATTAAAGGTTGTACCTCCTATTGTACACCATGTTTGTTTATTGAGTTGTAATAGATTGGTCTCTTGGAGGCAAATGATACAACATGTTGTGTGGTGATAAATCTCTCACTAGGAACCTTTTTCATGAAATTGGGGTTCATATTTAGCAACAGAGGTCTAAGTTCCCCTACGACCCTCTTTTATATGCCTTGTTTCTATTGAGCTCATATGTATGTAGGATATGTTGTCTTGTTTTCCGTTGTAGATTCGAAGTCTATTCCTACCTTTAGCGCTACTTTCAATAGTTCTTTATATGCTCTATTAGAAAGCATTAGTGGTACTGTTGATAGAGAAGAGGCCATACCATGTATTGTTAGAAGCTCTTGTTGCTTCTTGGATGTGGCTAGGAGCTTATACAACCCCTCCTTATGTAGGTCTAGGATCCTTAGTTTTCTTCCTCTATTACTCCTTTTGATGGGTTGTACAGTCTCTAAGATGTCCTTTCTTGCTTCCTCAATCATTATCGGTATAACTTTTGTATGGTCTTGAGGGTCATCAAGTTTGTTCAATGGTTCTTTATCCTTCCCTTTGGTCTTTCCTGTTTAGAAAGTTTCTTTGCTTTCTTTCTCTCCACTTTTTATAATCCTTTCGAAAGAATAGTCCGAGGGGCATCAAAAATCAAATTCAATGAATCATTAATGTACCTAAGGGGAACCTGAGTAGTATCGACCTTAATTCCAACAACTACCAAAGCTCCATTAGTCAGTAGGGGGGTTTTGGGCTTGTGAAATGTCCAATAGTCTACTTAGCGGGTATGAGATTAACCATTGGTCTCACGCCTAATTTGTGTTGTATTGGCGATTGAGCATTTCTTTAATTCACCCATCTTAGTGCCTTTCTTTGAATTGCGGATTCACCAAATGTGTATGACCTAACCGGCGGTTGGGCTTATCATGACCCATTATTGGGCCCGTCGATGGGGTGCTTAATGCAAAGCATATATGGCCTATGTTTAGAGGTGTCAAGCGAGATTGCTCCAAGATGTACGGGCAAGGAACGCTTCTGATGGCGTGCCATGGCCTCGTGTCGGTCCCTTTTTTTTAAATATTTATAAAAATTCAATGTATATAATATAAATTCTTAAAAAAATAAAAAAAAAGTAGGAAATAATATCAGAAAATAAAAAAATAGATAACACAAAAACACCACAATCTACTCCTGTCCACAGATCTTGCAAAAAAAAAAAAAAAAAAAGCAAGAGCTGGCTTCTTAGGTTTGAGAAGGAAAGATAGGGGTTGAGAGAGGGAGAGAGAGAGGGGGGTTGAGGTTGAACTGTTGAGGTTAAAACTTAAGAGAGATGAGAGGAGAGAGATAGAGAGAAGAAATGAGAGTGAGAGAGTGACAGTGTTGTGGTTTTAGAGAAGCGAGGAGAAAGTCAGTTGTGAGATAGAGAGTCAAAGAGAGCACATTAAAAAAGAGAGCAGTAAGGTTGTCACACCGTCACTTTGAAGATAAAGTATAAAAAAAGAAAATAGGTGTCAGTCACCTATAAGGCATTGGCCCATCTGGCCGCGGTCACCAGCTGCCGCACATAGCCCGGCCAAAGACGGGCCCGCCACTGGCTGAACCCGTTGGCCCACCCCACCTGAGCGGCCGCCCGGTTGACACCTCTACCTATGATCATGAAAAACATACGGTTAATTAAGCTTTACTTTATAGCCTAAAAGCAACTAAAAATAATTAAGATGATCATAATTAAAAATTGAAGAATTATGTAATAGTCAAGTTGTTTTGCTAGCTAGTATGTGCATATGAAATATTTAGTAAGATCATAGGAAAGCATGGAAGTTTCCCTAGCTAGGTTTTCGCTCTAGTTCAAAGCCGATTTAGAAGTTCAAAATTTTCAACAAACATAAACCTTAGTGGATCGAAATTCACAAGTTCACGTGATCATATTTGTAACGAATCAAAGCATGCAAATCAATATTAAATCATATTCTAAGTAAGCAAGAAATAAGGGACTAATTGGAAAATTATACCTTGGCGAGCAATCTAGGCTTTGTGAATTCCAAAGCATTGCAGATTGGATGGCATGGGGACAAGGCCTCATAGACGTGCGTGTGGATAGTGTCATGGATGTGCGCACTGCTGGGCACGGGCGCGCACGTGTAGGGTGCTATGGATGTGTACAGATGTAGCAAATTCATGCCTGATTTTGTCTTTGATGAAGCTAGTATCTTTGAAAACGCAAAAACATGAAAGTTTGAGAGATTCTTCTTGGCATTCATTATCATATTTAATTATCTCAATCGGGACTTAGATAAGAAAGTTATGCTCTTGTTATAAAGCAATATCGAAGTTGTTTAGAATAACCAAATTAACTTCATTTCGAATATGGTTGCAAATGAGGTGCATTACGTATCTTATCAAAGGAGAGGAAAAGCTTTAAGGGAAGAAAAGGAAGGATGGTCAGTAGCTAGGATTGAACAAGCACAAGAACAAAGAGAGAAACCCCATTCTCTCACTCTAACCAGAATAGTGGCTAAACAAACCACGTTATTTCATTCATCAATACCCCAAAACACTAACCCTAATGTGGGTGGGTATAAATAAACACCTTGGATGGCCAGGATTCAATCTACCTTGACATTCTTAGTAATCTAACCTAAGAGCATAAATAAATCAACTTGAACAACGCAGTGTTCTAGTTGGAATAAAAGACTTGAGTCACATGTGACTCGACTAACTCAATTATAATATAAATAGAGGATATAGTTAAAAAATGATGACATAACTAGCAACATGTAAATATGAAATAAATAAATGATATATGTGCAAAATAATAACATAACTAGAAAAACGCATGTCTAAAGCTCCTAAATGGCCCATCATGGGCGGGAATGCTGCCTGAAAGATGCTCGACATATCTAGGACTATTGATGTGTCCGGTAGCATGTCTAGCAATGTCTTACGATGACTTCATAAATTCCTCCCATGATGGGAAAAAAATTTGACTCTATTAAGTGCTTGCCGCGTCATGCATGGCGTATGTTGGGAAGTCAAGTTGGGCTTTGGCTAACTTCAATTGTGAACTCATGTAAAAGCTAACCCTTTAACTCTTTTACTTTAGTGATTCTGTATGTCATATTAGAGTCCAATTCAGCCACACCAATATACAAGGTAAAATTTCGCTAGGTAGCTACCTCTCCATGTAAGAGAAAAACCTCATGATCGGTAGAACATGATCTATGTTTGCTCTCCACATGAAAGTATATTGGGTAATAAGGAGTGTTTGGGATGGTGGAGTTTGAAGTGTTTAGGATAACACTACTATTGATCCGCCTCAAAAAGGGTCTCAAGAAAATGGATGCTGAAATTAAAACTTAACCAAATCTTACAGTACATTAACGCCAAGCTAATACCCTAGTCCGCAGTAAGAAGATCTAACACATATGCATTTGACCCGGACTCTTACTAAGTATTTCCAAATGTACCATCATGCTTTACGGTGTCAAAGCGATAATTTCTTTGAAGCTCCCAGCTGAAACCTCCTCAGCTGCCTCAACTTTAACTGCCATGATATAATCCCCAATTTTAAAGTTCCTCGATTTTGCCTTTGGTTATATGCTAAAAAATTATATATTTAAGTGATTATTGGCATTAAGTTTTACCACAAATACTTTTATCCAAATTATGCATTTGTCAATGGCCAAGGACTTCTTCAGACTCTCGTATTAATTTTTTACCAAAGGTTAAGTAATGGGAATAAGAATTTGATAAGCATTCAATTGATCATATTTTAATACTACACTTTCTATGTATTACATTATGCATGTGATTCTAAGTAATTTTAGCCCAATGATATTTAATTTGTGTTAATTCTCATTTATTGTGGCATTGAGAGCCTTTGGGAGCTTAAATGGAAGCAATCTCGCGTAAATGTAGGCTTTTTCCATGTTTTACTAATACTATGCGGGTACATGCGCGGCGCCCTACATGCACTCGGGATGAAGCAGTAAGACACTCGGCCACAAACACCTCAAGGGCTACTCGCGCACTTCTCTCTATCGCACAATCCAAAGTGGAGGCTTCGTGAGATGTTCCCAATGAAGCGCGTGTAGCCTCAAGGCCCGCTACTACACTCAACCGTAGATTTACAAGGCTCTCGAGATCCTGGGACAAAGGATTTAGCACTGAAGGCAGGAGGTGCCGCGACGAATTGAGTACCCTCCATGTACCTATAGTGGCACGAACACTGTAAGCATCAGATATGGCACTGTGGTAACCCGCGATGACCGGGCCGTGACGCTTTGGGAATCGTGCGTGATTCCGGACCTGCTTTTTATTAGCGTGCCATAATTGACTCCATCTAACCCAATTTGGACAATTCATTATTGTAGAATTGGCTTGGGCCCTATAAAGGGGTTGATTTTAGGCTTTTGAAAAGGACTTTTGAACCTACTTCACATCTCTCTTGAAGTTCCAACGCCTTCTCTCCTTAATGATTAGTGTTTCCATTTGAAGACCTTGGATAAGAAGATGAAGGCAAGATTAAAGGGGCGCTTTTCATTACAAATCCAAGCATTAATCTCCGCCAACGGGCCCATTAGCCTACGTGTGGAGTGGGAAGAGTGTTTTTTATCATGTCTTAGTTTCTTTTTTCTTAAACTTTTATTTTAGATTTCCAGTGTTCCCTTTCGATGGGGAAACAAAATTCGCGTATATACCTGGGGCATGACTGAACCTCCGGATTAGTACTTAACCCTTGCATGTATGGATTTCTTAATTAAATGAATGTTTTGAATAAGTTTCTTTTTGGGAATCTATTGAATGTAATGTATGGTGTTAGGGTGAAAAATCAGTTTTGATACCAACTTCACTCAAACGGGTTAAATTTATTTAGTAGCAGTGGACTTAGAACACAGTGGAGATATTGAAGAGAAATAAAGAAATCAAAGAAGGATATCGTGGTTTAATGCGGAAAGCCCCTTCAAATCGGGAGTGAGAAAATTACGTCATCGTATCAAGAAGAGCAAACTTTACCTAATCATCCTTAGTACAATAGAGAAGAAGAAGATGGTTTGGGAAGGAGACTTGCAGCTTGGATAGATGGGGAGATGTAATAGAGTTAGAGAGTCGCGGTTTCAAAGCGGTAGGGCTTTCGTCCGCCGAGAGACCTCCTCTTTAGTGTGATGTTACCCTTCTTTATGTACTTGGGAGGCTCGGGGTCCAACTTTCACGCACGGCTCAATCCTCCGTCTTTGGCTTAAGCCATTATTTTGCCCTCGGCTCAAGCTATTGTTCATCATGCACGTGTTAGTTTACGCCTCCAATCCTGGCTCTAATCGCTTATTCTTTCTCAGAAGCTTCTCGAAGGCCTTCTTGGACGCAGTGGAGCAAAGACGCCAAGCGAGGCTCAATTTGATGCACGGTTAGTTCCAGGGGGATCTTTCTGCTACATCGGGCCTCGGATTGAACTGGCTCGTGACCAAGCTGCAATTCGTCCGTGGGAACTCTTCCGCCACCGCCTCGGATCGAATCATTTTAAACCGGGCGGTGGCATTATTACTCCTCGCATCTGCTCTTAGCTTGGTTCTGCGCGGATCAAGCTTAGGTTGCACTCATCTTGCCTCTCGACTCGGGGGCCGGGGTGGTGATGGTAGTAAGGTTCGAAGGGGATTACACTGGATCCGGGAGGGAGGATGTGCTTCCGATTCTGCAAGTGTAGGAGCCTCTGCATGGTTCTACCAATGGATGCGCCCGGGTGGATGCCTTATATCTTCCTACTTTTACCCCTATCATTAGTCCCTCCCTAAGTATGCTCGCGCCTAGTCTGAGCGATGAGGGTATCGTCTTTGGTCATCGGTTGGCTCGGTAAGCTGAGTATATAATCGGTTGGCAAAGCGTCGCTTGGGCAAGCACTGTGCTTTATGCCTGCTCTTCTATTTCTGACGAGGGATTTAGGGGCTATCCGGCAAAAGTGTGGTGAGGAAGTATGCCCAGGGGGGCGGGGAAGGGGGGAGGGAGCTCACTACAAGAAAACTAGAAAATAGTGATGGATATTAGCGAGGGAAGAGTTTCATTGCAAAATAGCTAAAGATGTGCGACGGATATAGAATTGGCTAGGGATTAGTGAGGGACAATACTCCGTTGCTAAAATTACGCTGCAAGATGTTTGTATTTAGCTACGGAATAGCGAGGGAAGTCCATATCGGTTGCTAAAGTTGTGCACGAAGATGTTGGCACGCTCTTTAGCTTGGACTTAGCGAGGGATTTTTACCGTAGCTCATTATAGAATTCACAATGATATATACGATATTATATGATGAGCTTAGCGACAGAAAGATCCGTAGCTAATCTGAATAAATATCATGTTGTATAATATAATGATATTAGCAACGGCAAAATCCATAGCTAATCTTGTTATATATTATTGTGGTATAATGCATTAGCGACGGATTTTGTCGTCACTAATATCATTATATTCCATTGTATAATATAAAACGATTAGCGACGGAAACATCTGTTAATAATCTCATTTTATTTTATTGATATATCTATATAATAAGATTAGCTACGGGTATTTCCCTAGTTAATTAGCTTGGGAAAAATCCTTAACTAAACTCATTAAATATCCTTGTGGTATAATGGTATTAGTGATGGAAAATCCGTAGCTAATCTCATCATACATCATTGCGGTTTAATGAGATTAGCGACGGATGTTTCCATCGTTAATATCAATATATTTAATTGTGCAATATAATGAGATTAGCGACGGCAAAATTCGTCGCTAATATCTTTATGTCACAATGACAATAGTTTGAAAGGTGCGGTAATTAGTGATTGAATAATCCGTCGCTAAACATGGCATTAGTATAATGGTATTAGTGATGAATAATCCGTCGCTAAACATCCCACTTCTCAAACTATAGACTTAGTGACGGTATAATCCATCGCTAAATAAAATGGCCATATAGGGTGAAAGGTGCGGTAATTAGCGACGGATAAATCCGTCGCTAAATATCACACAGGAAAATATAAGTATTTGATTTAGCGACGGAAAAATTGGTTGCTAAATGCAATGGCTATAGTTTAAAGGAGGGAAATGTAGCGACGGAAAAATCCGTCGCTAAATATCCACTGAGAAAATATAAGCATTGGATTTAGCAACGGATTCTTCCGTCGCTAAACACAATCCCTGTAGAGACTATAACAGAAAATTTAGCAACGGATAAAAATTCCGTCGCTTATCCGTCGCTAATCAGTCACTAAATTATTGTGACCAAAAGTTTTCATTCACCCACTCTTTCTTTTCATTAGCTTTATCATTCCTGCCTGGACTATCCTCTTGGTTTGAGTGCCCCATTAGGGTTTGAGTGCCGATCCCAACTGAGACGAAGGAAGAGTAGAAAAAGTAAGAGCAAGAGAAGCCCAAGCCTGAGGAGAAGAACTTGCAGTGTTGGAGCTTTGATAGGTTTTGGAGCTTCGATTGGCCCGATTGGAGCTTTGAGTTTGTTTATCTCTCTCTTTTTCGGGTTCTTCTTTTGATTTCTAGGGTTTCGGTTTTTGTTTCAATATTTTGGTGGTGAATCTCTTAGAATAATATGTTGTATGTAATGATATCTTTACTAAAACTTTGGAGCTTTTCTTTTGTAGACCCTTCTTTCTTCTTTGTGTTTTACCAAGATATTTATCTCTCTAATATGTTATGACAGCTCGCTGATTTCATTCTTGTAATTATTTGTTTATAGTTGATTGTTATAGTTCTTAATTTGTTGGAGTATTGCAAATCAATGTTGAGTTTTTTGTTTGGTTAGGGAATTCGGGTTGTCTTCAAGATGAGTTTTTTGTTTTTTGTTTCCATGCTTTTGTTGTTCCCTTTCATTGTCTTTTGGTCTAATAGTTTGTTCCTTGGGGTGAAATTTGTTGTTTATGTGTCCTTTTTTTTAATTAGTTTCAGTTCGAAGTCTGTTGCTCTCCAACTCCAAGATGGATTTTGAGTTTCATCTTATGGTCCCCTTTTGTTGTTTTTGTTGTTTTGTCTTTGGTGTGGAAACTTCTATATTATGAATAAGTAAAGCAGAATGTTTTTTTTAGGGTTATAATTATATATATTACGAAGCTTTTCTTTTAATTTACTTGTGTTTGTGTTGACTTTAGGGGATTTTTTTTCCCTGGATGTTTGGATTTAATTTGGAGAACTTTTTCCTTTGTGAAAGTCATGTTAGTAACTATATATTGTTCATTTTTCTCTTGAAGTCTAGGAATCATTAGGATCTTGTTAATCATAAATGCAGTTATATCCTTTTTCTAAATGATTTTTTATTAGCTTGGATCTTCTTATTTCATATCTCTTTTCTTTTATTTCCTGTTTGAATTAGTTCAAGGGAGTGTTTGATTGAAGGTGAATGAAGGGACAAAAAATGGGAAAAGGATGAATGTTAAAAAAAAATAATCAATATATATATATTTTCATCTTTGATCCCAATATACTCAAAGAGAACATTTACATCATACTTAATAAGAGTTGGAGAGTTAAAGAAGAATGCAATTATTTTGCAAATTCCATCATACTTAATTATAGTTAAATAAGCTTATTATTTAACATATATGATGAATGTTTTAACAAGAACATTGTTTATATCCCTTGCCTTTTTAGATTTGATATTTTGGTTGGAAAGATGAAAAGTTCTCTGGAGTCTCAATTTCCCACAACTAACCCATTTGATTTTTCGCTATAACCATGTTCATCCCATTCCACCTGTTCATGAAATAGAAGATAAAATATTAGCACTTGGCACCATGATTTGTTCTTGTTGTATTTCCCATTTACAATGAATTATTTGATCAAATTATTGCATGTAGAAGAAAAGTTAGAGTCGGGACAAGAGAAATCATCTTTTCTTCATTTCTTTTCAAGATTTTCTGTACACTAATCTTATAAGAGGTAT